>OY728135.1:686450294-687093494 GCA_963277665.1 Viscum album
CTTTGTTGTAGTTCTAGTTACTAGGGTTTCTCACTTTTTCTAAAAAAGTGATTAGATAATAAAAAATAAATTTTTAGTAAGTCAACAAGTATAGTTAATCATTATGTTTATATATTAATTTATTAAACGTATTGATTTTTATGAATGGTTATAGACAAATAGTTATACTTTTCATTCATTTATGGTCCTTGAGATCAGTTAAAAGTCTATTTTTGTACCTTAGGAATCAAATTTAATCTATGGACAAAAATTCCTTGAAGTAATGAATGAATTAAAAATTTATAAAAACACAAAAAAAGAATGAAATTTGGTTTATTAAAATATATCAAGTAGTTACTTCCTTATATTATTTTTCAATAGACTAATTATTAAATGTTAGAAAAATGATCAAAAAAGTCCAAATACCTTACTTCTTATTGAAACAATGGCTTTTTAAATAATCACATATTTATGATATGGAGTGCCTGAACTTTTCATTGATCATTCAATTGTTTGTGATCATATAACTCAATCAATCCCATCATATATTTATTATTTACCTCCATGTCTAGGTTTTCACTTGCCACCTATGTTTTCCTATGTGGAAACCCAGCTATATGTTACTTTTTGAAACCATTATGTTTCTAACATGCCATTTTTATAATATGTTTTAGGATTATTTTTACAATGTGGGTTTCAATGAAATGTACTTTAAAGTATTTAAAATTTTATTTCCTAGATGAATTTTGAGGGAAATATTCATTTTAACACGGGTAGAACGTAACACCATGAGATTCTGTGAAAAACAATTCCAATTAATTTACTATTTTTTATAGTTTTTCATTTCACACAACATTTAAAACAGTTATATATATAATCTATATTTTTGGCTTGACATATATGAAATACCACGTTAATCATGCACTACGTGCAATATAAAGGTTACATTTCTCAACATTCTATACCAAGGTGAGCTTGTTCTACACATAACACCAACTTGGCTAGAAATACAAGCATTACATTGTTTTACCAAACATCAATATATTTTTAAAATATTATTATTTAACATAATAAGATATAACCAAGAGGTTATGAATTGTATTAACTAACTTATTAAATTATGTTTTTGACAAAAAATATAAAATGAATTCATTTGTAATAAATTGATTAGAAATGGATATAAGAACCAATTAAACATAAAGAAAATATTCTAATAGAAAACTATTTTTATTCTCAGTATGGTATTTTATATTAATAAATTAAATTAATTAAAATTATAGAATGATTCTAATGAAATATATTGGTTATGTTTTAATTAAAATATTTATGATATTCATTTAATAGATTTTTTAACCATAATATAAGTAAAAAATCAATATTTGGTATAAAAATTAAATATTTTTATAAAGGCAATTTTACCCCCTTTTAAAGGAGAATCTATTTTAAATAATTTTTTTGGAACATTTATAAATCCTATTTGTCAAAATAAACTTCATATTTTAATGAGAAACATAAAAATTATCTTAGGATGAATATTTGGTATTTTTATGTGAAGTTTCATTTTTTAATGAACATTGAAAAATAAAAAAATTTAATTAAATCTGCCATTTTCTTCTAAATTATTTTTATAATTGTTTCATCTCTCTTGAAACATGTGTTTGGTTAGAAATTACTACTTTTTATTAGTTTCCATTGGATTTATTTATAGAAATAGAATCATCCAATGGTTCTTCATCTGAAGGGACCTGCTTTCAAAAGGGTGGTGTTCATTAGGTTTGGACCTATGATGCATAAGAACATACATTGGTCGAGAGGATGGGAGTTAAAACTCATCACACCCTTTTGGGGGGGAATTATTACCTACTCTAGAACTCTCTTATATATTTAATATATTTTTTTGAATCCTTATTTATTTACCAAGTATAACATATGTTTTCCCTTGAAATTTTCAATCAATTATTAGCATGTATGAAATTTATAATCATCTGTATCTATTCTAGGTTATTTATTAATGGATACATCAATTTGTATTCGAGGTTCTCCATCAATGTTATCCTCTCATATACTATTTATAGATTCATTTTACCATTGTTATGATAATACTGGTTATTAAGCCTCTTAGCGGGGCACTCTAGAATTTATTATCATCTAGGGAGACATATATTTTTTTTATGTTGGGATCATACCCATAAATGGGATACCAAAGTATCCTTGTTAAAGGAATTAGAACCCTTGTTGTTCAGTTATAAATAATGGAATGCATCATACCTTTTAAGGTCGTGTGATAAGGACCTAGCCATAAAGTTTAATTTCATGTGGTAAGGACGTCTAAGAGAAAGGGGCTTAGTCAAAGATTAGTGTGGGAGTTATGAATAAGCAGCCAAAGGAAGCAGTAATAGATATGAGCTTCCAATTTGTATTAGACCCTGTTGGGAATATGACCAAGGAAGAACATGGTTGTTTTGGATTGTTGGGTTTGAACCTCAAGAAGGCGTCCTATGTATCCCATTCGAATGGGAATCAAAGCCCACAATGTTCAGTGAATCTCATAGGAATGTGTATTTCATCAAGATAAATGAGTTTTTTTATTACTTCCTGAAAAGGGTTCCAATTTATAGATGAAATGAGATGAAGCTCAATCCTTGGTAAGGCTCCTATGAATCTCGGTTTTTATGGGAATCAGATTTATCATGGTTCATTCCATGAGGTGTTTGTGAAAATTTGGTGATAATCAAAAATCTCTAGGCCCTCGTGAGTCATGATCTGTGTGAGAAACAAGAGGTTTTGAAATATTCAACAAAGTCACACACACTATTCCTACTCCAATTGTGGATGTGGAAGGGCCTACGGTGGTGACGGTGTACGAGACCGAAGAAATGAACCTTCCCTCTCTTCAATTTACATTAGACCAGTGTCCAATGTAAGGAAAGAGTAAAGGTGAAGGAAGTAGAGAGGAGCGATACTGCCATATAATACATGAATGGTTAAGGTCTTTCACTCAGATGGTCACCCTAAAATTGGTCCTGGAAAGGGAGGTATACTTCTCCTTTGTTCAAAAGTAAAAGTAGGTTTGAACCATACCTTTATTACAAGGGATATGAGGCTACAAGTTTTAGAGATGATAAGGGACGGGAATATCCCAAACCCTAATCCTAAAAACCAAGAACTCCACAACATTATTCCTAGGAGAAAGGACCATGTGAGTGAGGATATAGAAACCCATAAAAACTCCAAGAATCCTAACCCCATTGCAAAAAAAATTTGGGAAACCTCTGACTACAGATATACAAACTCAAATAGGACACACGATGATGTGTCCTTCCCAACAGTTTGATAAGTCATGTGGTTTCAGTGAAAGATTCAACAGAATCCCTTTCAAAAAAGGGATCCAATAAAGAGGAAGCCTTTCCATAAATGATTTTGATGAAGGCTTGATGAAATTCTTTTATAGGCTGAATGGATAAGGTGAATAAATGAATGGCTCCCCGGTAGGTATCCAGCGCGCAGGTATGGGCATGCAGATAGGCTTGGGAGACCTGATGATCACTTATGCGATGAAAAAACAGTATTTTAAAACATGGGTGAGACTTGACTCAATCCTTCAAGAGTATTCACGGGTATTCCTGGAAGTAGGTTGGTCAAGTTCCTTTGAGAGAAATGGGCGGCGAGTAGCTGTTTCTAATTTAGGTAAGTTGGGAACTTTTGGTGTACAAGTGTTATGGATTTCAAACACTTAAGGGAATTAAGTACTACGATCCTCCTTAAATTCCTACAATCTAGGTGCTAAAGAACAACCATTAATGTTTCAGAAGACTTGGGTGAAGCACTAGGGAGATAAGGGAACCAATTGGGATTTAGGGAAATTCATCTATATAAATGAAGGCCCTAAGGGTCAACTTATAGATGAGTGACCCAGGGTGAATGGTGATTGGGAACTCAAGTGGATTGCATGAAAACAATGTTGTATGCATGTTCCTTGTGTGCCGACAGAACCTCAGCTTGACTGGGATGATCCGAGATTAAAACCTTTTCAAATATATATTTTCTTCATGTATTCTCTCTTCTTTTTTTGAGGAATTTTCCTATGTAACTTTTTTATCAATGTGATGGAACAGAGTGGAAATTTTTTAAATTATATTTTTATTTGGATTAAAAGAATAATTAGATAATATATAAATCAATTAATAAAATTTAGGTAATTTGAACCAATATCATAGTTAAATTTTTTTAGAAACATACCAAAAGTTTGATCATTTTTACTTTAAAAACACACAGTGTCATCTTGTCTACAGGATTAATTTTAAATTATTTTCTTCCCCTTCTATGATTAGAAATTTTCAAAATGAATTCTATTTTTTTATTCATCTTAATTTATAATTTATATATGTGCATGTATGTTTTTTAAAAATATATATTTTTGTAATTAATTAAAATTAATTATAATGATTAAAGTGAAATTAAGGAAAACAAGGGAATAAAACTTAAACATAAGGGAAAAATGACCTATCCCCTTGTACAACACTCATTTTATGTACATTATTCAACCATTAACCTTAAATTGTTTAGAATTGTTAGTTTTGGATTACTTTTTTTTTGTAATGACATGGGTACACATAACATGTTTTCAAAAAGACCAAATTGAGTCATTTGCCTCCCCTATAAATGGCCACCACCTATACCCCTTAATCATACCTCTCAAACAACTTAAATTTGAAAGAATTTTGTCCAATAAATTTCAAAACAACCCTTCATTCCTAGGTTAATCATCTCTTTGGGAAGAAATAAATACACGGAATCCCTTTGGTGAATACAAAAAGGAGTTACCCAAAGAACAAGTAACATCCTTCCTCAAGCGCCTTTATCTTATTTTCATTCTACATCCCCTCCAATATAATTATTATATTATTAAAAACAAGAATCATAAATATACTAATATATTTTTATTCTAATGGTTTGACCTACACTCACACACACTTCCATATAATTGGTAACGGTCATACCATTTATGTGTACAGTGAACTACCACCTCACAAAATTATGATTGTTCGTTTTTTCATTACCACATTTAATTGTTGAGAATTATGATGGAAATTATATTTAAATATGTTAAATATGATAAATATTATTTCTTTAAGCTTATTTTATTCTTCTAAAACACTCATCTTTATAATTTCCATTTTTTGTAAATATGATAATTTCTCTTGAGTAAGTCTGTATTACTGCCCCCTCAAAGTGATGTTATTCATTCATAAACTGCATGGAATACATTAAGGTCATTTTAAATGAAATTATATGATATATATGACTTAATAATTATTTTTTAATTATATTATAAAAATATAAACATATATATAATTTTCTTTTTTCCTTTCTTTCAAAATGACAGTAAGATGGAAACAATGTTCACGTGTACATACGATCTACCGTTTCCATGAACAGTGCATTAAATTTCATAATTATATATTATATCAATTATTATAATAAACATATAATGAATATAAATCATATTTATCTCATGGTTTACATTATTTAAATTATTATATATTTTAAAGACTAAAGATATTAAAAATTAAAACACATGTGAAAAACCAAGAGAACATTACCCAAAGCATAAACTTGACATGAAATTATTAACAAATGGGAAATATAAAGCCATAATAAACCCATATATTTAATTATATACAATAATATTGTTTTATTTTAGATTTATAATAATCGTATATTTAATATAAATTATTTTTTTATGAGTAGAACAAGATTCAAGACACAAGGTATAAGAACTTCAACTCACTTTTTATTTCTGTGAGATACATAATTTATTCACCACACGTTACATTTTTGTGGTGTGTATATAGATTGTGGATGTATTATATTATTCATAAAATTAAATTTATGGGTATTTACATCACCATTTTATGATATTTATTTAATGGTTTTTATGTTTCAAAAGTTACCAAATTGGTAATGTAATTTTGTCTCAATTTTCCTTCTTTGAGATAATTACCATGTTAGGAACCTATATTTTTACATGAGGTGTATATAATTCCTTTGAAATGTTATAAAATGAATATAATTATTTACATGATATTTCAGGATTCATGTAATTAAATTTTCATAAATGGGTAGTGTGGTACAAATTCACGAAGTGGTTAGAGTTTATTGAGACAATCTTATCTCTTTTCGAGATTATTTGTGATTATTCTTATTTTGGTTAAATATTATGATCCATATCATACGATAACTCATGAATTTTATTCTCTTATAGTTATTAATAATTAATTTATTTACGGTTAATATTTTCCACTCTTATCTATGTATTAATGTTATGAAATTATTTTTAAGAAGCCAGGATTTACCATCTCTTGGGTTGGAAATCTGTTTTCCTTAAAATTATTTTTCCCAAAAAGTAATGTTTTCAAAGTTATTATAAAACTATAATATGATATTTAAAATAAATTTGTACACTTTTTTTACCTTTTAAACAAAATTTTTTCTAAATTTTAATTTTTTGTCGTTTTCCGGTCAATGCACATTACAAAAAATTTACAGTCAAAAAATAAATGTTCAGAATATATAGATTTACCCGCCATCATGAACATAATTTGATGGAATATTACTTTAAAATAATACAATTAATTTTAAATAAAACATTTGCCTAATATTCTGTAAATTAAATAGTTTAAAATGGATTTCAAAGAAAAACGTTTTCCAATAAAAAATTTATGTTCAAAATGTGTCTTCAATGATTTTAAAAGCGTCCTTTTTATGTTTTAAAAAGGTTATTTTCAAAGAATTAGATTTCATGGATTTAAAAGAATATTTATATGTTTTCAATGTATTGTCAATGAAATAGATTTCAAAACAACTTCATGATTTCATTAAATGTTTTCAAAGTGTTTGCAAGGAAAAATGTCTTTTAAAATATTTTGAAGTTTATTTTATATTTTTTCAAGGGAAAAGGATTTTCAAAATAATTTCAAGCCTTCATTATATGTTTTAAAAATATTTTCAATGAAAATGGTTTATAGAAGGTTTTATGTTTTAAAAGTAATATCTTAAAGAATAAATGACATTTTCCTTAGGAAATAAGTTTAAAATATCTTTCAAAATTATTTTCCATCTAAGATGACATCCATTAGTGTTACTCATGACTTTATAGGGAAATGAATAAATTTTTCTAATAATATAATTTATATTAATGGTTTATGTTTTGATGGAATTATATTTATGAAACCCATTTATCTTTCATGAGTTATATAAATTTGAAAACCACATCTTTTCACAGGTTATGCTTTTGATGAAATGATTATGAAACATGTATCTTTTTCTATAGGTTATGATATGATTACATGTTTATGATAACAATTTAATTTTAGGGGTTATGATATAATTGTTTTTGATTTTGTAGAACATGTATATATGAATTTATTATAAGATGGGTGGGACCTATATCTCCCTCCAATGCATCGGGTAAAGATTCATATCTCATGAGATAGACTAAGATTGTGTTGGGAGTGAACCCTGACTACTAGTATGGACATGGGCGTGAACCATGACTACCATGATGGTATGGGGAGTTAATGAATTGTACTAAAATGGCCATGGGAGTGAACCATTACTCTCAATATGGTAAGTGGAGTGATCCCATCATCTAATATGGCCTTGGAAGATATGCATTGACTACTATGGAAATAATATTATATGATTATGTGTTTTCCATAATTACATGTCTTATTCCTATGTTAAAAATTCATGGATTATGTTACTTATTTCCTTATGATTAATATCTTATGAACTATCAATATTTATTCAATGATTTCTGTTTATGATCATCTATTTTCATGATCATATTCTCAAACCCATATGCTCATGTTTATGCTTACATATATCCCTTGTTTACCCTTACTGAACATCTAATCCCACCTCTTTTTATGTTTTCTTTCCCCTAGATTATGTGGATTTCTATTAATTATAATTTTACTAAAAGGGTGATTTTCAAGAATAATATAGTGGTAGATAATTCTACTCACTTATGTACCATTGTTTTTATTTACATGTTTCTAAATCCACTAAACAAATAATGTATTTTGGTGTCTGTTTGTATAATTTTTTAAGTATTCCCAAAAAGTTATGTAATGTATATGTACATTAATACATGGTCATTAGAGTCTCTATACCTAAAAATATTAGCACCTATAAGAATTATAACCTTTTTTAAATGATTAAAAATATTATATAATTATGAATAGATCATGGAAATTTTAATACAATAGATGATTAATATTTTAAAAATATAGAGTATATAAATTATAATATATAGGAAACTATCCCATATTAAACAAGTAGGTATAGTGAGAAAAAAATATCATTTAATAAAATAACAAGAATAAACAAAAAGATAATAAAGTGAATAAATGTGATAATAAAAAAAATAATTGAAGAAAACATTTAAAGCCATGATAAACATTAATAGTAAATCTATTTTAATCTATGAGTTTTAATTTTGAATAAGGGATAAAAACTAAAAAATATAAATTATATATATCAATTCAACATATGTCTACTAAAAAAAGAAACATATAATTTTTTAATTTAAACTATCCTAGTTATAATAAGATTCAAAGAAAATTAGGAACCAAAACTGTAAAATTGTTAAGAACATTATAATTAAATACAGTTTTATACATAAAACTATACTTATAATCAAGATAGTGTTCAAACCTCATAAAACATCAAAATTCACAATGTCCATATATGCTCCCTCTAAAGAAATTTATAGTAGTAATTCCTATAATAGTAATATTGAAAAATTAATTCTTATAAAACATATGATTTTCCCTACATTATCCAATAATGTTTCTCATCTTTGTATCACATTATAGTGTTATGAAATTATCAAAATTTTATTTTCCACTGGTGAATTTATCCAATGATTCATTAAACCATTCAAATCCGTTTTTTAATTTCACATTATTCTTCATATAAACCTAAATATCTTTGTAATCATTTTCATCTCTAATGGAAGTGGTATTTAAAAACAAAATAGTCACTTCCCTTAGATTTGATATATCATCCATCACATCCTTGTGAGTTTTCTTAATCTTTTTATGTTTATTTGTAATAATTTTTACATCCTTAATCAATATTCCATAAACAAAATAAATATTTTAATTAGAAAAAAAAATTTCACTATAAATTGATCTAAAATATGATTATTAAGTTGAAGAATATAACTCAACCAAATTTTTTTCATCATACATATGATACCTTTATTATTCTTCTCCACCTCACTTGATTCCTTTAGGGGGTTATCCTCTAAATAATAAAAAATATCACTAAAATATTTTTTCTTAACCTTCTTCTAATTCTTATTTTTCTTATACATAATGAAATAATTATTCAAGTGACTTGATTCATTAAAAAAACAACTAGGTTTAATGAATTTATCCTTTTAACCTTTATGGTTCTTGTCATTCTTTCTTTCTATTAGCCTTTTATTATTCCTATAAATATTATCTTAATTTTTAACTAATTCAAATAATTCCTCTTTGATTTTAGTGAACCCTTTCAATCATATAATGAACTGGAAGAGGTAATTATAGTTTTAAAAGATACACTCATCTTCTTATGATTAATATCTTTAAGAATATTTTTCAATTGAAGTACGTACTATAAAATTTAAACAACAATCACATCCATAGAAGTATATATAAAATCCCTTTTCACTTTTATTATTACTTCCTTATAACACCACTTCTTCTATAAGGTATTTTATAAACTATTTCGTCTATAAATTAATTATTTATTGTTTCTCAAAGTGCAGTCTAGTTGTTCATAATATACTTTAATATACTGTGCACCTCATAAACTGTTTCATTCTACTAGATTTTGAACTCATAATATTCTTCTATTATAATTAGAACTCATGTTCTCAATATTTTTTCATACCTTAATTAGAGACTTCCAAATTCCTACAAATTTCAAAAGTATTTTTTTAGGTAGAAATATTGCTATAAACTTTTCCACATATATATCAATAAATATTATTTATAACATTATAGTCCAAAAACATAATTAGTGGAATAATTATGAACAAAAGTTTCTAGATCACATTTAGAAACTCATAAGGTTCCAATAATATTGTATAGTACTCAATACCCAATTTTTTAAATAATACCTCTATATATTTTTTCAAATAGATACAGTCACATCTATTTAGCATTGGCAGTCTCACTGGATTTTCATTATCTTTTAACTCTTGAATTTTCCTTTAAAGAAGGATATGTTACCCTTAGTGTTTTATAATTAATAGAAAAAGGTTATCTCAAAAAATATTATATTCACAAAAGTATAAGTAAATATAGGAAATATATCCCAATAATTTTTTTCACTTACATCAATTATTAGTCAGAAAGATAGAGTAAAGGAAAGTGGATGGAGGGGGTGAATTTTCAAAACAAAAAACTAGATTTGATAAGAAAAATGTAAAACATGACATGGTGAATAACATACATGATAATATAGAATGAAATTTGTGTAATGGATATATAAATGAGATAAAAACTAAACTATAATATATGCATAAATATATCTATAGCCCAATAAGTTTGAGAATCACACACATGCACTATGATCTACCTTTTATACTACTAGTTTCATAACCCAAATGAATATTGTGTCTTCTTCAAAATGGTTTCATGATCGATTACTTTTTATATTTTTCAACATATAAAAACAAACCCAAAGTATATTTTAATGGATAAAAAAGATCCATATATATATATACCTTCTATGGGATGGTATGGACCATTTGTTTTAGTATATTCAAAATCAAGTCAATAAAATAAGACTCTATATAATAAATATAAATAAAATTAAATTGTAAAATGGAATATGTTAATGATTTTGGTGTTGGTGTTGAATAATTAATCCATGATCCTTGAATATCGCTTAAATAATGAAGTAATTGATCATACTAGAATGATTTTATTCTTACCCTAACCAATAGTGAAATGTTAGACAATCAAGAATTGTCTTATGCCTCTTTGATACCTTGATCATATTTGGAAATAAACTCTCAAATAATATCCATGAAATATAAAATAATTTTACTATTTTTAAGTATCAATAAAACCCCTATTTTTACAATTCATGTCTTGGGTTTCCATTAGGGTTGAAATTTTAAATGATTTGAAACTTCTGGGCTAATGTATGATTTTTGCATGGGTTTCCCAAAACATACACCATTTAAATGAAAACAATGAAAACAGAAGTAGCGGTGTTTTTTTAGAGTTTTTTTAAAAAAATTCAAACTATGTGTCCACTTAAGAGAAACTGTGTAAGCCATTAAAAGGGGCACACGTCCAAGGAACATAATTTGGTATAAATAGGAGAATATTCTTATGAAACCTTTAAGGACTTTTAATTAATCTAGAAATCTTATTTTAGTATCCCGAAACCACCCATTTCTGTGTCAAACTAACCTACAAGGACCCCCTATTGTTTCTTATTCCACAAGATCACCTAAGAGGAAAATTTGGACTCTCTACACCCTCTTAGAAGCGGCTTGAAGCTTTGAGAACACCGTTAATCTTCACCTAGTGGGTTTCCTCTCCTCATTATTTATCTACCGCTCTATCTTCATTTCTCCCTAGGGTTTTATAGATATATATGTGTTGTTGGGGGATTAAATACCCAATATTTTTTATTTAAACCTAGTTTTGATTCTTATTTCCTAGATTCCATGACCTTTGTTCTTCATTGACAAATCCCAAATGGGGATTGATGAATATAGATCATGTGATCCTGAGGTAGGTGGGTTTTTTATTGTGAAAAAAATTTAGAAACCCCAATTTAAATGATATAAATTAAATTTTTGATTTAAATTCAGTTACTCGAATAAATGATGTTACATTAAATTGATTAATTAAAAACCCAATTCCATTTAAATCGTATTTTTGGAAATTATATTTTTCCATGAAATCGGGAAAATATACAACTACATTGAATTGGGTTGTGATTATGAAATTGATGGAAAATTGTGGAAATTTACATTGATGAATTTGAATTGTGAAAGCAAAGGAAAATTTTCAATTTAATTATGGAAATTAAATTGTGGAATTGAATTTTTAATTGATTTAAAATTACTATTTGGAAAAAATGTCTCAAAGTGGTTTTGATAGAAACCTTTGTGTTTTATCTTGGTAAAATCTATGTTTTGATTAAAAACACGTTCTGGATTTTAAATGGAAATTAGTAATTTTTTAAATGATAAATTATATTAAATTTTATTTTATAGTTGATTAGAATAAATTACCCATCATTTATTTTTACTTTAGAACATGAAATCCTAGGTACTATTTGAGTTATTTTGGAAACAGTTACTAGGATGGGAATTCACTAGCATCAGATTTAGTCTTTACAACACTATCAAAACATCTTGATTAGCACATCTTATTCCTCAGTAGGACATAAATGGGTTCTCTTTTTCTAGAAATGAGATATGTGTTTACACATTGTAGTAATTGTCACATGAGTGTGTGAGGATCCCATAACCTACAAATATCATACTTCTTTGGAGATTACTATGTCATTTTCTTGTTTATAGATGAGATATAAATGTATGCCAATGTTTATGAACTATTTTACATGACTTCTAATTTATATAAACTATTTAATATAAAATTGTTAATAAGACATTTTTATTAATGTATTTCCATCATTTGAAATAAAAAACATGATTTCATAATGTATTTCCATCATTTGAAATGTAAAGAATGTTTTTTAAAAATTCTTTTGAAATTAAAAAGCTATTTATTTTAAAATTGAAATATCATTACTTAGTTAATTGAATGTTGGAATATTATTATGGAATCCTTGTTGAGACCCTACTAGGATTTTATCTCACACCATACCTTATCCTTCACGTGTTTGTTGATTATCTCATTCCAAGTTTGAAAAGTATTACTGTACCACATAGAGGTGGTTCTATATATCAATATGTGGACTTCGAGAGTTTCATCTGTTGGGACTTGAGCTATTTCCATTTTTTTCTATTTGTTTTTTGTTTTACATTGAGTTATTTATACCAGTTTTACTTATTGTAAACTTCTACTTGTGGATTTTGTTCTATATGAATATTTATTTGTTATATTACTTCCATAATGTTTTGGTAAAAACCATTCCCATTTTTATTTTGTACGATGCAAGGTGATAGTTAGTAAACTATGGGGATCAGGAATGCCCCTCATGCCATGTTTATACCAACTTAGTTATCAGGTTATCTAGGTTCACAGGCTTGTTCGTGGCTAGTTTGTTGAGTTTTGAATAGGGAACATATAATGATTAATCCCTTGATGGTTTGATTGAGGGGTATTTCATGGCCCCACTCAATCGTGCTAATCGGGTCTTCCTTTTGTTTTGTCTTCCCTTGAAACTCCTAATGGATCCCTTATCTGTATCTTTTTACCATTTTTCTTTCAAAAGGTTGCCATTTATCTTTTTTTCCAAGCCAAATTACTTTTGGGGACTCGCATTGGTCGTGATGATGGGACATCAGGCTCATCGTACCCTTTTTGGTGAAATCGTTTCCTACTCTGAAACTCTCTTATAGATTTAAGATATGTTCATAAATCTCTTCCTAATCCCAATATCAGATCGGTTACCCTAAATAAATAACTATAGGTTAATTTTCTTTTATATGAAAAGATTGGGATCTCTTGGGTGAGTCCATCTATATTTATCCTAGGTTATTCATCCTTCTCCAGTGATATAAGGATTCTTATATGATGAATCCATATAACCAAGTTATTTAGTACATGCTCTCATATGAGGAGGCAATTAATATTCTAATGATGGGATTGGGACATTATAAGGTGTCCTACATATCCTGGTTATTGAAGGAATCAAAACCCACATAGTTCGTTTAGCCCATGTAGTTTAACATCATGTGGAAGGACTTATATGGGTGATCCACGACACCTTCATGATCAGGTCCCAGAGGGATGTCCTACATATCTTGAATATAGCGAGAATTAGAGTTGTCATATTTCATTCCTTTAGGAATTATATATTGGGGTTTCTCATGTCATTATAGAGACTCATGGTGTAGATCACATGATTATCGAAACTCCTAAAGAGAATGTGATCCATTCTAGGTGTGAGAAACATGGGATACCATGTAACAAAATTTATTACTTTGTATAAAGGACTTCAATACTACGATAACCCTGAATAAGCAATATGGAGATCAAACATCAATAGGAGGTGGCCTATGTATCTTGGCTATGGAAGGAATCATAGTAATTGTAGTTCCCTTTATGCTGGGGCATACACGCTGAGGATTATCTGGATAGAGAAGATTTATGATCCTAGTGTGGTGTTCATTTCATTCATCTAAGACTAAGTGATCCAAGGTAAAGGTGCGAAATGAGGGGGAGAATATAATCAGCCTCGTGGTATATGGGTGTGGGACTTGTATATTAGAATAGTCCTTGGGGTGTCTGGAACATAGCCCATGCCCTAAGAAGGAATCCTATATATCCCATCTATGTTGGGAATTAGAGTTCTCATAGTTTATATATGTCGGGCCATACAGACTAAGGTTTAACTATACCATTTTTTGTGTTTATATGGTAGAATATATGACCATTGAAACTCCCAATGCCCACGTGTTCCATGAATGTTTGTGAGAAAAAAGTTATAGTAAGTGATCAACATCATTGCTTTGGATAGGGGACTCATATGCTGGTCCCTCCGTGGTTCAAAAATGTGGATATCATACCTTGGAGGAAGGTGGCCAATGTATCCTGAATTTTCTAGGAATCCGAGTCAAGATACTTAAATTTATGTCAGAGATTACAAAATGAGGCCTCCCTATTGATCAAGAAATACATTCTGATGATATACAATACTATCCTATCATGGGAGGCCATGTTGATGAAGAATTTATATCTAGAATATGTCTCTAGACATAGTTAGGACATATTGGGAGACATCTCTTGACCTATCTTGAAACATATGGAGCGTGTCAGAAGAGGCAGTGCAGAATAGACTGAGGGGTGTCATGTGTCCTTGTTCACACCTCCAGGAGACATTTCAAGACCTGGAATACATGTCTGGAGGGCATCACAAGTGTAAAATCACATGAAAAAATAATTCCTTGAGGTCATGTAAATCATATCGAGATGATTTAGTGAGACTTGGATTGCTTGGGAGGGCACTGTTATATGAATCAGGTGATGTGTCTGAAGGACATCGAAAGTCCTAGGTGATGGGCCCAGGGGGTCTGCAAGATCATATTGGTGTCTGTAGGAGTGTCGTGTGACTCTTCCTGATTTTTTTGGAGTATTCTACGAGTGTAGGTGGCATGTCAAAAGAGTGTCATGAGATTTGCGTGAAATGTCCTGGTGTTACCGTATGTCTTTGTATGGCACACGCAAATCACATGGGGGTATTGATCATTTCTTTTGCTTAAAATTTCCACCTTCTATCTTGGTTCTCACCATTTTATTGTGAATACCTCGATTTTATTCAGTGTCAGTTATCTCAAATCTCACATATTCCAAAAGGTCTTGCAGGATATCCTTTGAATAACCCATCAGAGGCCCTTCACATGATCTAAAAACGATCACATGAAGTTGTTTATGCCCAGTGCATGAAAAATTTGGATGATCTCTATTATACTACCTAACAGAAAGATGGTCGGTCTCATGATCACTTTGAGAAGTTCGTAGAGGTCAAGACATGAATCCAATAGAGTCTAGGCATCCAGAATCCAATGTGTGTATTCTTCATTTTCATGGTGGTTGTGGTGGTGAATATCTCATGTTGGGGTGGGGGATATATTAGCCTTTCTACCCCCATATAATTTATGGTTTGTGCAACATATCAATCACAAGTCTAGTTCAGAGCCATCGAAGGGGCATGGTGCTTCGTGATTTTTCAAGTCTCTATTGTGGACTAATTCAGGTGCATTGCTTGATTTTCAATGATTGAGATTCTCTTACTTTTTTGGATCATTTCTGATTAGGAAGAAGTGTCTAATGACTTTTATGTTGTCATGTTGACATGTCCGAGGGTGTTCACAATATCCATGTGCCTATGAGAAGACACTTAAGAGACCTTGGGTGACTTGTATTGGGGTCTTTCGGGATAGCCCTGCAAGTGCGTTGTATGTGTCACATGCCTTTTAGCAACCATGAGTACCTCTCACCTCCTCCCTTTTGATCCCCTTTGTTATATATAAAAAATTATGGGAATAATGCAAGATTTCATGTGTGTTGTTGAGGTTATCTTTTATATTTTTCTATAGATACATCACATGACCAATATGGGTCACACAGAGGTGCACGAGCATTCTAAGTCCTGAAGACGAGGATGACAAGCCAAAGGGCCTCTGTGAGACAAGAAGGAAATGTAGTCGAGGGCTCATGGTGCCTTAATGGTCATCAGGGGTGCATCACATGTATTTCAAAGGCCATGAACACCTCTCACCTCCTCCCTTTTCAACTCTATTTTATTTTAAAAATTTCAGATATCATGAGAGTTTGTAAGAGTTGTATCTATGATTTTTACTTGATCTTTGGATGATGTATCACTTGACCAATATGGGTCATAAGTAGAGTGTGAAAAAATGTTGTGGATAGGTCTATCCACCCATCCTTAGAGAATCATGGAGTTGTGTGGACACTCTTAAGGACTTTCATGTGGTGAGGCTGACAATCTAGAGGGCTTGCATGAAGTTTTTCAGGGTCTCATGGATCACTCGGGGTGGAGTTGCCTATCATTAAGAGACCACAAACCCCTATCTCCTCATCCCCACTACCTTTTTCATTTTATGTGGTGAAGGCTTGGAGGTCATGTAAGATTGGTAGATATCCCCAAGATATTTTATTCTTCCTAATGATGATTTGGTGGATGAGCTTCATGACCACTTTGAGTTTCATCCCACTTTTTTTTAAAGGATTTTGGATGGTTTTTAGACACTTTCCAATGAAATAATAGGCATTCGGTGGGTGCACATTCAATTATTTGAGGGGCCTTTGAAAGTGCAGGTAAGTTTGTTGAAGAGGCATATACAAGACTAGTTGCGGGTAATGTACCATGCATTGGACATTCATGTGACCATGAAATGGTCAAACAATTGTGAGTATCTTAGGGGATTCGTGAATATTCAACCATCTACTTCTTCCTTAATTTCACGGGGAAAATAATACCGATAGTTATTTCATCCTATTATGATTTTTCTGATTCTTATTTGGTGGGCATCAACAAATCCCCCCCCACTAGAGAAATGTACAAGGGGATAAAGACTCGGTTCTAAGAAAAACTAATTCCCTCCAGATCTTTTGATTGCGTTTTAGACCAGTGATTTGGGTGAAATTTGGTCTATTGGGTGACCATTGGTATTCTGGGAAAGAACTATATATTGGGGGGAGGACAATTCATTCCACTAGCCTCCTATTCTAATAGCACTCTCTATGTTTCTCCCATCGTGAGACACTACCGCAAACCTTGATCATTAACCCTATATGCAAGTCCATGCCACAAACCCATTCTGCTAAAGCTCTTGTGCAAGGCTGCATTCTACTCAAGATCTCATCTTCCTCAGCCACAATCTTGGATTTTTGTAATTTCTTAGGCTTTGACTATGAGGGATATGGTATCATTGAGGGTTTCACAGGATCTGTTGGCCCAATTTTTCAATTGTTGATAATTCTCATAACCATGTTAAGTTTACACGATCATGATTCTCCAAGGGGTCTTGTGATGTGCCTGATGACTTGCAGGGGTTATGTGCCCTATGAGTCTTGTAGATCCCTTACTAAGTAATGTGATGTTAGTGATGCATCTATCTCATTTCATGATTTATTTTTTTAAAGACTCTATGTTTTCTTTATCTGAAATGTTCAACATACTTATTTTTATATTGGTTCCAGTTCATAACAAGGTTCTTCAATTGCCACCAACCCGAGGTCCATTATTGTAAGGAATCAAAATGAGGATCCCCACTATATCATGTGTACTAATAATGAGTTCTTGTAGAGGTTCATTTCATTATGAATTAAGAATTATCCCTTATCATATCGACTAACTCAATATGAGTTTGGATTGTCGGATGATGTGGGTATACCTCCCATAGATTTTAATCTACCATTTCATCGATTATCTAGTTTTCCTGATTGCGTTTAGGTAATGATTATCGATGATGGCCAGCTGGTTATAGCCCAATCAAAGGGCTTGTCTTATATTTTGTCCAATTATCCCTTAATTTTAGATGGTCATGACCTTTCTCAATAAACTATTTCCCAAAGTTACTCAAGAATATCCACCTATTATTTGGATTCCTCTGGTGGAGGATAGTACTCAAAATGGGATCCTTGTCATGGTGGAAATTTCTCCAACGAATGGGCATGTCTATTCTGGGTGAGGAAGAGCTGTTCAAAATTTGATGATGATCTATATAGGGTTCATCTCTATAAATCGATATGGATATCTAACTTCATCATTTATCACCAGTCTAGCCTCCTTTGGGAAATGATTAGCTACTTGTGTCCTGGAAAAAACATGTTCCATCTTCCTCATGGTGAGGTGAGTATCAGTCTATTGGGCATCCATCAGCTGGATGGAATCCCTCCTCTCAGAGAGTTGTATGATGAATTTATTCCTATTTCGGATGCCTGGTATGATCCTTTAAATAATCCAATTCTATTGAATGATATTCCTTCCACTATGAAGAAAAATATAGGGAGAGATCTGATAGTGCACTTTCTTATTTCCTTCACCAACTGAATAAAATTCTTTTTGTATAGAAGAGGGTCATGACCAAGTGTTATCTTCCCCCATATATTCCACTACCAGCAAGTTTTTGACATTGTTGTATCATATTGGGCCATTTTGGAAGCTAGGGACTACACCTCATGGGGATATCGGGGGAACCTATAGGTTTCTTCTGACCTTTGGTTAGTAGGTTTTCTTACTATGTTCTTAAATGGGTGGATCCTTCAAGCACTATATAGATGCTTTGGAATTCATGAAAGTACATGGGTAATGGTGGAACATCTTAAGGAAGGGAGGAGACTTAACCTAGCAGTACTAGTTCTTGCATGCCTCTACCAGATGTTGGTTCATATCCAATAAAGAATCACTACCAATAATATTGGTGGTCCTCTCCCATTCATGTTCGGCTGAATAAGGGAGTACTTCCATTTTTATGAGTACTAAAATATCTCTCGGATCCCATACCCCATACACATCCCTATATCTTTGAACATATTTGGGGTTGGACCTATGTCTATCCCCTTTAGAAGTCAAAGGAGCACTATGCTGATCCGATAGATTTGACATTCCTACCTTTCGTGTAATGGGTAGTATGAATATTGATGATCGGATAGGCTATCTTAATGAGAGATATTATATAATCTCTCTTTGATTTGGGATCCTTTAAGTCAAATTGAATGAGCTGAGTATCTATGAGTTGTACATGTTGTATTTATTTACCAGATAGTTTGGCTACATTCCAGGAGTTTCCCCTATTCCTTTGGCCAGCATCAGTGGGGAACGACATATAGTTGTCATCTAAAAATTTTGTAAGATACTATTATGTGAAGATACTTGTGTTTTCATCATATTTACTCCTACCAATGCTCCCACTTTTCTCACATTGTATAATTCTTAGGCTGGGTTGAAGGATTATCCCAATGGGGTTCTAGGCGTACTAGTCTACCATGTGGATAGTCCCCTTGTGTCACCAATGACCCTATCTATGGAAATAATGGAATTTATTGGGGAATTAGTGATCCATTGAGGAAGAAAACTCAATATGATGATAATTATTCGAATGATAAGTCATATTCTATTGAGGAGAAAAGTCCCCTAATATAGGATACAGATGATACGCTTATTGAGAGAGTGGAGTATAGTGATTCATCTTCTATCTCAACATTGATTCATCTAGGTGTTCATCCATTTATTTCAACCTCTTTATTAGCTATTGAAGATCAATCACATCACAATATGTCCAGGGAGCATATCCATGTTTTGATTAGTGAGACCCCGTTGGAGACATTATTCCATCAAGGGGTGGTACGTCGCATGTTATTACATTATCTAGGGGCGTATGGTTTCAATCATTAACCTATATAAGGAATTAATAAGTGGATCATTTTGAACTAAAGGGACTTGGACACATAGAAAAGTTTCTTTCATGAACTTGCAGATGAGGCCTCCCTTTCAAAAAAATATGGGAGGTAGCGGTGGCTTTGAAGTAGGGTCACTAGTTGATGTTTGAACTACAAGCTAAGAAGGATTCATGGATGATGCCCATATAAATGGAATAAAATATTATCTCTCATATTAATTCCAATCATTCAAAATCATCGACCTCATTATCCAGTACTCGAAGTAGGGCTGAATAATTGACTACTCTGGTTCAAGTTCTCTTCCCTGAGGTAGAGGTGGCGGAAGTGGGGAAGGTAACACTCCAACGCTCAATTGACACATCTGGGTAGACTCTCAATGAACTGGCTAGAACTACCAACCATCTTTTATAATGAATCATTTTTTTGTATTGCATCCCATATTTGGAACAACACTCCATTTATTTTTTGATGTTTCAGATATAGTCCAAAATGTAGAGATTACTTCCTTTTCCTCATGCTTTGAATGGATAAGTTTTTAAGATATTATTATATAATTTTCTACATTTTATGATATCTCAATTTTTTTTACTTTTCTGTCAAAAACCATCCATATATTTAAATTTATTTACCAAGAACTACTAGAATTGGAATTTCAAATCATGATAGGCTTCCTTTGAAGAATTATCATGAAATCTCACCCCATATGAGGTTATATATCCATAATATATTGTAGTTATCATTAAATCACATGATGTGTAGAGGGATCGTCTAAGAAAGAGATATGTCTTATTAAATGAGTGATTTTCATTTCCATAGAAAGAATTGTGATTATAATAACACCATGTAGTAGGCCTAATGATAATTTCCATATAATTTAGCTTACGGTCTTTTAGCTCGGATGATTTGTTTCTTTAGTTTAGGGTCTTTTACCTTATACTATATAATGCTTTAGATTAAAGTCTTTTACCTCAGACCATTTATTAATTTAGTTTAAGGTATTTTTCCTTGAAAAATCAACTTCTTTAGTTTATGGTCTTTTAGATCAGACTATCTATTGCTTTATTTTAATGTCAATTAGCTCGGATCATCTGTTACTTTAATTTGTGGTATTTTAGCTTAGACTATCTATTGATTTATTTTAAGGTCTTTTAGCTACGACTATCTATTTCTTTATTTTAAGGTTTTTTTCTCTAAAAATATATTTATTTAGTTTAATGTTTTTTATCTTGGTCCATCTATTTCTATAGTTCAAGAACTTTTATCTCAGACTATCTATTCACGGGACATGGTTCATATGTTCCAGGAATGACCTAAAACACTCTGAGGTGCTTGGTTATACCATTGTATTTTTTAGGATTATGAGGATCAAAATTCATTTTTTGTAATGTGACATGTTTGGTTGATGTCTCTAGGTTAATATGCAGTAGCCATAAGCATGTATGAATAGTCAAGAGAAGGTTACTTGAAGACGAGTATCTTTTCCAAGGGATATAGAATATTTATGGCGGTAATATTGATGAGGATGGAATACAAGGGATACAAAACCAACCTGGGTAGTTGGGTTATGGATGATTAAAATAATAAATTGGGAGTTTGAGTTAATAAATATGGGATGTTGGAGAAATTCCTAGTATATCCCTTCGTATTCTGAAATTCTAGGTTATGTCGTGGTGTTGAAAAGGCTCACAAGGATCAAATATCCTTTTTAGAAAGCATAATATACACTTATTTTGTGGGTTAAGGACCTTATGCATTAGTATCATGGCCAAGAAAAGGGAATATCCACTTATTTCTAAGGGATATAGAAGATTTAAGAATCAATGGTCCAGATGATGAAGTTGGATATGGGAGGGAATCTCTCCAAGAAGGGTTCTAGAACCATAAGGTAGCTAGATCTTAAAATTAAGCTTGATCTCTATTCCATGTGGTTTTGAATCACATGAAGTGGGACATAAAAGGATAGTAAATGAAGATTCATGGTCCATCTTTCTGAAAGTGTATGAAACACTACGACATAACATCGAGGATATTGAATCCACTTGGATAGTTTGGTAAAGGGACTACAAATCATGATATGGAGCACCCGATTTCAAAAAATGGTATCGAACAGTGAAATAGGTAGTGGTTCAAAAACACTAGGGCGTTGAGTGTTGTTGTGATGATTTCAGGGCTCACAGGAATTGGAATTTCCATTTTCATGGTGCTAGATTTGGTTGAAGACTATAGGTGTATATGCCGGAGCAATGGACATTGATGCATAGTCATGAAAAGGGTCCTTCAAGCTAGATATCCATTCCAAGGGCCATGAATGGGTATATGATTCATGGAGCTGTAAATCACAATGTTTTGTTAGTGGATAATGTAAAATACAAGGAGGGTTCGAATGTTCTAAATGTTTTTTCACCACTTAGAAAACATATTCTTTCCGTGAGGTGATGTGACAAATATTTCCCTAACTTTTTCTTCGACCAGTGGCTCTAGTGAGCATAGCCTAGATTTTACTGGGGTTATGAACCCTATGAGATTTTATCCTTTTATTTTTTCACAATAATTTTTCCTAAAACCTAAGAATGAAGAACTTAGCAGGCGAAGACTCAACTTTTTCTCAGGTCTCCCTTTGCGGGTTTTTGTCTTGACTAGTTTTGTGTCTCTTTAATTGGAAATTTAAGGTATTTTGATTTATTATTTTAGGTTTTAGAGACTAAGGGCATATATATTTGAATAATGAACATAATTTTTGGGTCATGACATGCATGGAACTAATATAGAGGATGTGACATAGAGGATAATTAGGATACCAAGGTTAAACTCTCTCCAATATATTCTCAATCATGGAAGGTAAATGATGTAAATCATAAATCAAGTTTCTCATATCATGTGTAATGATATGGGGAATTCATTCAAGGAGCGGTTAAGACACACTAGGGTGTTGAGTGTAGTCGTGATGATGTTAGGGATCACGATAATTAGAATCCCATTTTTTTGAATGATGCATTTTATTGATGGAAATAGGTGTATAATAAGGAGACATGAAAATGAATGCTTAGTAATGTAAAGGATCCTTGAAGCTGGGTATCCTTTTCAAGGTCCATAGAATTTTGATGATGACCTGAGACACAAAAGACAAAAAGTGTGGTATATTGATTTGAGGTTCTCTTAAAGAATGGTGTAAGAATGTTGTACTCTGGTATAGCGAGATATGTCTCCTATGATCCTTTGATGAGGAGTGAAAAATTGGTGATGGTCTGAATTGTTTATTATCATGTAGTGGGGACATGTTTTTATCCCTACAATTTAACATCATGATATGAGGGCATCATGTTGTGTAGTTTAAAGTCATGCAGTAAGGACATATTGTTATTCAGTTTTACATCATCCAATAAAGACATGATTTCGTGCATTTTAACGTCATGCAGTAAGGACATAGGATTCCATGTGACGGGTGGTAATGTTGTGTCTATTCACAAATTATTGAACTTGAGTGTCACTACATATCCCATGAAAATGTAAACAAAGCTACATGTAGTTCTGGGTGGCCATACAGTTTAATGACTTGAAGTGAGGATGATGTAGTATATTTTAGGGTCATGTAGACTGGAACATAAGGTGGATTTCCTAATGTGGGGGTGAACGACATAGATACATAATTAAATATGACATTAGTTAGGACGAAAGATGTATGAACCACACCATGCACTTTTCTAGGGAGGCACAAGTCAAATGGACAAAAGGGTTTATAGCTACGCCTAGGTCCAAATACGAAATTTATAGGCGTCGCTACATATCTTTAAAAGATGAGAATCATGAAACACAATGTTCTAGAACAGGAAATATATTAAATAGGGATGACCATATGTATATGTGATAATTATTTCAATTCATAGTTGTATCTAGGCATAGTATGAGAGATCCCAGTTTCACTATGAATCTCGTATGGGATGGAATCAAGCTACACATAGTTCTTAAACTTCCATGCAGTTTAACATCACATGGTGAGGATGAAAGTGGATCAATGTGAATTTGTGGGAACATCATAATTATTCCCAAGTATTGAAGTGTGGGTGTCCCTATATGTCTCATAAATATTATAATCAAACCACACATAGTTCTTGGAGGACCATTCAATTTAATACAATGTAGCAAGGACAATGACCATGCCATTTAATGTCATGAATGGAGGACTTATGGTGTTTATTTTATGGTATTTTACTTATAAAAGTAATGGAATCTGTTGTGTACCTATATTACTCACTTGTGAGGGTAAGTCCCTACCGTAATTCCTATGATCACATGGGCTATTCTTGATGTGGGAAACAAGGAGTGGAATGGGTTTCCCTACAACGTTGAGATAAGAGAGGGATAAAACACGGTAATTTATATGATGTAGTTATTGGACCATGATGTAGGATCAAGGAGGCCTTACATATATCACTAAAAATGAGAATCAATAAATACTTAGTTATTAGGGAATCGTGTAGTTTAACATCATGTAGTAAGGATGATGGATTACCCAATGTGAATGGAAAGGGGAGTTGTGGGTCTATGCAGTCTTATATCCTATGGTAATGAAATTTCCCATTCACTTTTATGTCTTTTAGTAAGGAAGAATTATATATAGTTTAATGTCATGTGGTTAGGATGAACTCCATACAGTTTAATGTCATGGGGTCAAGATGAATAAAGGGTCTTACTCTGATGTGGATACCTGAGTTTTGGTAGCTATGAAAAGTATCTCCGGAGAAATATTTCATTTGTGGGTGGTGTGGAACACTCCCCATCGATTGGGGCCAGGGAATAGGATACATTATGATAGACCTTATGTATTACGTAATGTCCTCCCCACTTGGTATCCAATTTTAAGGGATTCTTTCTTGATATCATTTCGTTCAGAGATCTAACACCAGTTATCCTATAAGGAATGAGTAGAGGGGATCCTTTTTATTAAAATACAGTGCAATACAATTTCGGTGGACATAGAGGTTTTGTAGAATGCACAACTTATTATAATCTTTTCATTACAACTTATCCAACCATTTCTATTATTTTTAATCAACTAATAGTTTTCCTCAAATGACTATTTGTAGTTTGATAAGCTGGGAATCTATGGGGAAAACTGCATTAGTCTCATACACCAGTTATTCTGGAGTGTCTTGTGTTATAGTACGTGTGGGAGTACAGTAGAACCAAAAATCATGGAGGACTTTATATGGAAAAGTCTTATTATCCTTATTCACCATATTCTATATTATGTTCAATATGGTCATTTTGAAGGCCTTTATTTATCCATTTTCCACTATGTGATAGTGGGGCATGTGATTTGACTTGATTTTGTACTCTTGGTATAGCTTCTTCAACTCTATAACACAAAATTTTGCACCTTTTTTTATCAAAATTGTGTGAGGAAACTCAATCATGGTGATGATATGGTACATCACAAAGTTTATGACATTATTCATCTTGAATTCCATGGGGGGTATCGACTCATCCCATTTGGAGAAGACGTCAGTGGTATTAAAGATGTACTTGAACTAATTAGTAGTGGTTGGG
Source organism: Viscum album (assembly GCA_963277665.1). Classification (NCBI taxonomy): domain Eukaryota; kingdom Viridiplantae; phylum Streptophyta; class Magnoliopsida; order Santalales; family Viscaceae; genus Viscum; species Viscum album. The sequence continues at coordinate 686,475,962 of OY728135.1, forward strand.
CGACATGGCCCCACAAAATCCATCCCCAAAATGAAAAATGGTTGGTAATATTTAGAATTATGCATCAATTTCAAGGGATGGTGGATCAAGTTTTCATGGATCTATCATGCGTGACATTTCTTGGTGATTTTCACATAGTCATGTATCATGGATTTCCAGTAATACCCCAATGCCTTGATTTTGTGGGAGAGCCTAGTTATAGATTGATGGTTACTACAAGAGCATGCATATACTTCTTCCATGATGGAATGAACTTCTTCTTATGCTATGAACCTAAAGATAATTCCATACAATCCGCACTTATAGAGTATTTTTTACTCATTTGGGTCATCATTATGAGTTAAGTTCACTTCCTGGTGCTGAATCTATTCTCTTTAGGAATGATTTGTTGGGAGAGTCCCATATCAAATATATTCAATTATGGAATCCATCTATCCAAAAATGTTCATTGGTTCATCGTGATCTGGGGTGATAATGACCTGGTTGATCTCTTCCATATCATATAAGGTGATTGATTCCACCATTATTTGATGTGTAACAAGGAACTTTGCTTCCTCCAGATTAGGGTTCTCTAGGATGGTAGCTGTATTGGCCAGTGCGTTAGTGCAAGAATTCGATGATCAGGGGACATAATGCAATGTGGACTCAAAGGGGAATTCTTCTATTAACCTCTGACATAGACATTAAGGGGTCTTGTTCCTCCTTTATTGTGGAATATTTTACATTGAACTTCTTTATCACTAACACTAAATCTTTTTTCATGTTAAGGTAGGCTAGGTGTAGCAGTAAGGATAGTTCCAATCCTTCTATTAGGTCTTGGTATTATTCCTCATTATTTTTGAAACCTTCAGAAAGTGAGAATTACTAGGGAAAAACTTCTTTGTCTGGGTAGAGAAATAAAATCCCTCGATAAACTTGGCTGAATTTAGGTTTATCCATTCTTGTAGCAACATGAATCCGGGAGACACCATCCATGTGAATATCCCATGTTTGGGGGTGTCATGGGCATAAAAGACATCTTCATCAGGAATCTCGGTGTCTTATGGTGTATTTTGAGGGGCAGGTTGTGTTGTGAGGAAATCATCCCAGGATTTCCCTTTCACTAACTTCTGAGATATGAACTGAATGTCATATTGTTGATGAATGATCTGTCATCATGAAAAGTTCCCAGTCAACATGGGGAGACCAAGGATTTACTTGAGAAAATCAATATGAGAGCATACTTGGAACTCATGGTGCTGTAAGTAGTGTCTCTACTTTTGTACTATGAAGATGTGTGCGATGCAGTTCTTCTCGACATCGAAGTATCATGTCTCAGTACCAAGAATGGCCTAACTAAGGTAGTAGAGACTATTCTGACTTCTTGCATCATTTTTATATATGAGTATGGCATCTAATGAGTGTTCCATAGTGGCCACATATAATATCCGTTGTTTCCCTTCCCCTGGGGGCATCAGAATCGGTGGGTGCAATAAGGACTTCTTAGGACATTATAAGGATTTATAGAATTCATCATCCCATTAATAGTTGAATCTCTTCTTTATTATCCTGGTTTAGGGGAGATCCTTTTCGACTAGGTTGTGTATGAATATCCAAATGTAGTTGAAGTTCCCTAGGAGTCCCCTCATTTATTTCAGATTTTAGGGGGGTGACATTGATAGGATAAAACTAGTCTTATATGGGTCAACCTCAATGCTGTGGTGGCATACCAAAAAGCCAAGTAACTTTACAGAAATTACCTTGAAGGAATATTTCAATGGATTCATCTTTATAATATAATATTGCATCTTGTTGAATATTGCTTGGACATCTAGGAAGTGATCACATCGTTGTTGGGATTTAACAACAAGATCATCGATATAACACTCCTCTATACTTCCCAAGAATGGATTAAAGATGTGATGCATGGAACACTAATATGTTGAGCCTATATTATTTAGTAAAAAGGGATTGACCTAATAGCAGAATCTTCCTTGAGGTTCTCTGATGTCATTTGATTCTTCATCCTTGGGGGAAATCTTGATTTGATTGTACCATTAGTACCCATCCATGATGGAAAGGACCTAGAAGCCATCTGTTGAATCGATCAAGAGTTATATGATCGGTAATGGGAAGTCATCCTTTGGGAAATGATGGCTAAGGTCTATATAGTATATATAGACCCTAATATACCTATTATTTTTCATGATGGGGATGATGCGGGCAAGCCATATTGGGTATTTCACTTCTCAGAAAAATTTGAATTTGATCAGCATGTTGGGATCTGCCTATACATTGGTGGAATGAGTGGGGTGCATAATCCTAGATACTTTCATTATGCTTATATGCTCATTAGATAGTATGAGATGGTTTGAAGATATATCTTGATTCAATTTGGGAATTTTTGTTTAATTCCAGGTGAACACATATCAGTGTTTCTTTAAAAATTCAATGAACATATATTTCTCTTTGAGAGGAATGGAAACACTAATCCAGGTAGGATGATGGTCTTTTTCATTCATCATATTTATCTTCCTGAGCTCATCTATGGCATTGGAGATTTATTCATTATTGATGGAGGGGAAATAATAAGATCATCCTCATCCATTTCTGAGTTTGTGGAGACATATTTAGGTGAAGATGGATGTCTGGGGGACTATCTGTCAGCATTAGGGTGAGGGAGACCCTTAGATGAGATATCACCATCCCCTACTATCTAGGATATTTTAGAGTTATGTAGGAGATGATATTTTCTGAGGATAAGAGAGGTTTGTACCTCTGAGCTCAGATCTTTTACCTCGATCATGTTTATGGGGAGCACATAATCATCATCCAGATGTTTCCAATGATTGACATGCGAAGATCTTAAGACATTAGGATCTATAACCTTTAAATCATCATCCACCACTGATTTCATACCTCACTCCTTGTAGATATATGCTTCGGAAAATATGGATTTGTAACCATATAGGGCTGGTCTATCACAATATAGTATTACATCCTTTCCATTGATGGGGTACTTCATACATTGACGGAACATTGATGGTACCATGAGGTGGATATGGAACCATTTCCTTCCAAGTTGGACATTATATGTCGTATCTATCTAGATAACCATGACCTCCACATTATATGTGAGCTACCCAAATTGGGAATCATGTTTGATCTTCCCAAGGGGTCTCTACTCATGATTGTTATATCCTTGTATGGTTATCTATGTATGGGATAAGTCCCCTTCAACATACTACAAACGTCAAAGAGTTCAGGCTGGGATGAGATGGATCCTAGATCCATTATCAATGAGTACCCTTTGTTCATTGAAATTATGTAGTCTAACCAAAATGTATAAGGGTCTGATATGACCTTGGATATCCTGCTCCTAATCATGATCAGTGAATGAGATGGAAACACGACATCCTAAGGACATAGTATCCACTCTATATACTTCGATGATAGAGAATTATATATAGAATTATTGTGGGATTTGGAGCTCCTCGATGAGTACCTCCCTGAGTTCATTTGAAATATGAAGTGCATCCAAGATCTAGATCGTTGATGGGACCACCACTAGTAGTTTTAGAGCATCATAATTTTTCACCAGAAGTTGGTGGTTTCTAATATGGGGTTGCTTCATGGAATGTTGTTTAGGAGCTGGAGCATCCAATGTAGATGGAACCAGTTCCTGTGTGAAGGTTGCGAGAGTATATGTATCAAGTGGAACATGTTTTTCTGACCTTTTCTATTGCATGGGTTGATCGAATTAGACACCTTCTAGGTGGTCATGCAGGACAATCGGAAGCGGGCAACTACTAGAGGGATCCGAGGAACCTCCTCACCTCCATTGAGCATGATGAAGTGCTTTACCACAATTATTGGATACATATATATATCTACCATAAGTATATGACTGGAATATTGAGTATGACCACGTTTGTGTTGTCTCAGGTCCCCTCAGTTTCAGGGAATTTGGCCTCTCATTCCCAGGTTACATGTAGGAAAACTATATTCCGGGGAAATACTCATCCTCAGGGAAGGGTTCTGTCAAGAGTATTGTGTTGAAAGAACCAAATATGGTTTCCTCATCTGATAAGGATTCCATTTTTTGGGAAGTGACTGTTCTATAAATGTTATATGGAATAATGCTTCCAGAGTTAGAGCTTTCTTTTGAGTAGAATATGTTTCTTTTTCCATTGGATCTCTCTTATTTCTATGGTCAAACGCACACTTGGGAGGTATATATAACACCTCTTTCTTGGGTGTTGGAACTACTAATGGCCAGCACAATTGTGATCTACGAGTAGCATGGGCTTGATCAACTATCTTCTGAACCATAAAATTGTCGAATTTTTGTGCACATCTGGCCGAGACCTTGGAACAGTCTTCCTCTTCTTCTGGTCGGACCATGGTTATGCAAGACACTTTCTATGGAGAATTAGCCAAAAACAAATGGTCTAGAATTTATCATTCTATGAAATACATCTTTGAAGATGAAACTATTCTTGATATTATTACCCTAACTTCTATAGAAAGGGATGTACTCGGGCCGATTGGTGAGGCTAACCTCATCAGGAATATGGGGTTGTGAAAGTGTCAGCAGGTTATTGTCCATGAATTATAAGAAATGACCAGGGACCTGTCCATTCCAGAATTAGTACACTATATTCATCCATTCATTAAATTACAAACAACCCTGATTTTTGTGTGCTTCTACCTGAGGGAGATTCTGTGGTTTTCTCCGCTTGATAGGATGTGTTGGGCGGTTTGAGGCCAACCTGAGAATCTAGAAAGGTGCCTCTACTGGATTTATAGTGAAAACTATTGCTTCCATTCAATTTTTCCTTCTTCCCTATGTCATGATCATGGGTCGAGCTTTGGATCGGTTCCACTGAATAGACCCTTCAAGTTAGTGTGCTATTTCATAAAATTCAGAAATACGCTTGGATATTTCATTAGAATTAGTTATGTTAAAAACTCATCACTAATATTTTTGTCACAGTGTTACAATAGTTTATCTTGTGATAAAGGGATGCTGGGTGAGTAGGTAAAACCCTTACACATTGTAATAAAATTAGAAACCATATATTTTTTTCATTGTTTGTCTTCCTCAGTACGGAATTGAACTATAAAAATAACTGATGATGAAGGGATTACCATCTTGCAACAGATCCCACTGGCATAGTACTATAACAAATGAAGGTTGTCGTTATTAGAATCTGTACAAAACACCTCATTTTGGTTGCCTCCTATTGATATTGAGGGCCCATCATCTGCCTGCATCGGGACATGAAGTGTGCGAGATGCTACTCGGGGTCACCTGAACCATCAATGGTTGAGAAGGTGGGATTTATAATGTTTGTTGGAGGTAGGGTATCATCAAACCATCCGGTATATGGATTACTTTTAGGCTACACATGTGCATTTTTCCCTTCCATAGCTTCCATTTGAGTGTCTAGGGACTCAACGAAATTAATGAGCCCTAGGGGAACTATTTCCTATACCATCTCTTGACCATGGGGAGCTGATAGGTGTTGATGAGGTGGTCCCATTTTTATCTCTTGCCAATTTTCAATTCATCCCTGGACTGAATTTCTATCCTATAGGGGAAGAGTTTTTATCCTCAAAAGAGAGAATTCCTGATAATATTTGACATTATCATGCATGTGAGTTGGTAGACTAGACTTAGAGCCAATATGATATTGATAAGAATCCAGTGATAATGGATAAACTATGGGTGGGAGAAAATTTGTCTCTTCTTGGAAATGATACCCTATAGGAATACTACCCCTGAGTAACTACTCATTAAGTTTCAAAATAAGTTGTATTTGACTCTCATATTGTGAAAATTGCTCATCTAGGGAAGTAACATCACCCCTCTTGAGAGGTTATTGAGATGTGGTTTTACCCTTCAACTTGGAATTTTTTCATTAGGGGGGTGGAAAATCGATATTTGAAATTTTTATATTTTGGAGCCATCTCTGGTTCCTGGTGCAGAAATCCTCATTCAGTGCATCCATGTCACCCCCTCCCAAGGCATGGTTTTGGTTTCATGACCTTATATATTTGTATTTTGATCATTATCAGTCATATTTATAGTGATGAAATTCACAGAGGCATACTGGGTAATGGTTTTCATTCAATTACATTTGACGTAATATGATGATTTTTCACAACTTCTTTGAGGGTTTTAATTTGAACTCATTCCCTTATTGGGCAGTTTTTTTGTGACCCTAAAATGATTTAATCATAATCACTATGTGTTCCTACCACAATTTTCTATGAACATTAATCCTGAAGGAGTTATTATTCTATTTTGTCGAATGGTTCCCAACCATCATAGGTGGGTCTCACGGTAGGCGGGATGCAGATCATTGATTAATTTATCCTAATATGGAGAAACCTGACACCCTCTACGGTGGTTATGTTGATGAAAATCCTCCCATACTTATAGGATAGGGTCATTCAGGGCCGCATTTGGAACCGATTAGTTGAATTGTTAATGATCGAATGGCTCTAGCCAGGGATTTGATGACTCATAGGATGGATTTGAATTTATAAATACCCCCATCCCAATAGGGTGGGGTTGTTATGGGATCACCGATGATGTCACCATGGTCCTCTCGGGGGATGAATAACCTATGGATGGTTTATTGAGATATAAATGTCCGCAGACAAGTAGGTTGGGGTTCTCTTATAGCTACTGCCAATGTATCCCAAATTCTATCAAGAATTGATGATCTAAGTGGTGGAGGTGATGATAGATATTCTCCCAGCCCGGTGGGCTATGAATATTCCCCAATGGCTGATAGTGTAGCTGCAATAGCAGCCTGATTTATGTGGTACAATTGGGATTATGTAGGATCTGGGTGTGATACTGACCCATGCTGAGGATCATTTCTCACGGGAAGTTGTTAGAGTGATAGAAACTTTGGTATGTATCTTCAAAATGACTTATTATTATTTCCAGGGGTCTAATTGTAAGTCATGTTGGATATCATACCTCTCATTCCATAATTTCTAGGCACTATTAGAGTGGAGGAATTCTATTGCAGTGACCAACTGGCTTGAGATTTACCTGGTCCCCTGATTTCAACAGAGGATATAACATTGAAAAACTTTGTATCTGAAGGGATCTGTTGTTCTAGGGGAGTGGAAAAGTAAAATTCTCCATAATTTCTCCATCTTCAAATGTGTATTCCTGAAATAGAATTAGATATTAGCTATATAAGTGTCACGATGAGATGGAATCAAGTGTGTTGTAGATTTCCACTTTGCTTTTCTAGTTTCTGATATCTGACCCTGGAGATAGAAGGTAGGTTGATCTTTCAATAGAGTATACTTATTGTAGAAAGGATACACTAATATGTAAGATAAGGGATATATCTATCCTTCGGTCGTTGATGAGTATCCCACATATTCTTGTGTAGAGATGAAATTCACTCCTTTTCTAGCTCATCTGGGATCTCATAGATGGATGTAGTGAGGGTCCAGAACATAATGGAGAGGTTGTTTCTATATAAATATATCCATATATGAATTCAATCATCATATTCATCATAATTACACACCTCTATATAGACATACCATAGAAGATGGATTTGATGGTCCCCTGATGATAGGGATGGAGGGATGTTGGAAGTTGATGGGGAACCATATACAGTAGACCCTAGTGTCTTGAGAACCTATATTTATGAATGTTTACTAGTTTGGAACACATATCTATACATTTATTTTTGGGAAAGGGGTGGACTACCTTTCCTGTCAGAGATATCACCATAGGGAGGTTGACTATGGTGGATGTCATGAGAAGATTCCTTATGATCCTTCTCCACACTACCACAAAGAGGAGCATCGTGGTAATGAATGCCTTATTCTACCTCTTTAGTAGAGGAGGTGATGTACCCTTGTGGTGTTGAGAATGTGTCTTGAGAAACCTCATAGACACTAGTATTGAGAAAATATAGGATACGATCTACATTCTTCATCGTGGTCAGAATATGTCGACCTCCCATTCGAGGTTGTGCAGGGGAATGAGCCTACTATATGATTCCTACTGTATGATGGTCGCATGAACTTGTATATAACCATCAGGTGTCATGGGAGTATGGGACCAATACTAAGAATCTATTGGAATATTCCAATAATCTATATCATTATTGATAGGGATATGAGCCTATCATGAGGCTTGTGCCGCCCTCACTTGGCAAGCCTTAGTCAAGATGGGTATATTAGCCCGATCTTGAGCCTTTGGGATATACTAATTGTCTTTCTTGGATAGAGTACGATATTACCCTGAGGCATGTGACACTCTCTCCTAGTTTGATTAGTATAATGTGTCCAGTCTGAACATGGATTCCTTGATGGAATATACAGACAGACCTCCAGAATGGGAGAAAGAACAAGAGCCTTCCCCTGTGTTGCCTTATAATAATGCTAGAGTAGTCGTTTTTCAGTGGAATTCGGAATATGCATTGGACATCAATGATCTTACAAAATATTCCAGATAGATCCATTGATAAAAATTTGAGCTTTTCCTGGGGCTTGTTCCATTCCCACTTAGTCATCCTCATCCAGAACGAGGATATACACACGATCTTGGTCCTTCAATGTCTGCCGTTGGACTTCTTCGATAGGAATGTACCCCTATCCCTAGTCAAGTTTATCTCTCACCTAGTTTTTTCCAATTGTAATGGGGATATTATCTCGATCTAATGATTCTTCCTTAATTAGAATATACTGATAATCCTCCTAAGTGGGAACAAGAGTGTTCGCTTGCTCTGGTACAACCACTTATTCACGATGATCAGAGTGTTGTGCTGTCATGGCTCAAGGGATATTAGTATGAACATATCCATTCATCTAAAATAGTTATTGAATATTCTAGTAGGGTTCTTTAGCTATTAATAAAATGTATAGGAATATTAGAAAAGTCTGTGCAGGGATACAAGACTTCACATTTTTTGTCTCCATGATGAACTGGAAAATGTATTCTATTGAATAGGGAATATGTGTCAACTTCAATCCTCTTTGTTCCATTAGTGTATGCTTATGGGATTCACAAGCCAGGGTAGAAATACGGGCCACCCACATGATTTTTGTGTGAATATTCCTAAAGACGTGTTTAAAGTGAGTATGGATATGAGCCCGTTGGCTGGTCCCTACCTGAGTATGTGGGTAGTCATCATCTGTGGGAGCAGGGATATATTCCCTCTCCTGGATATCAGAGAAATTTCCCCTCTGATGAGTGTTCCTGGTTTCCCATTCAAGGGTGTAATAGGGTGACTTATATCAGATGGTACCCCCAGTGGGAAACTGTGGGGTATCAGTAGGATGGTGCCGGTGACAATGGTTAGCAAGGTCCCTCTTAGGTGGCTTCGGAACCTAAAGGGAGACGAACCCGTCTTACTAGTCAACCTTCCTCAGATACAGAAGGTGGTAGTTATCATGAACTAGGGATAATCTTCTGAAGCTATTTCTTGTGAAACTGAGAGACATAGGTGTAGCAGCAGCCTTCCCTAGGTGATTTAGGCACACCGGCTATCGCGTTTAGAGGACTTCATGAGTAGCCTCAATGTTCAGGATAGTGTCTTATCTTTGGTACTCTCTAACCACCATATTTTATACCTTCAGTGGGAGTTTCCATTTAGGTGAGGATGTTTTGTGAGCTAAGGAAGTCTTAGTGGGGTATTATTTTCTTGAACGAATGCAATATAATGAATAAATCATCTCGAATCAGGCTACTAAAGTAGTATATCGAAATACATAGATGAAAGAGAACACTATTACTGATTATTACAGTTTCATAGATATAGTATTCTCGATCAGATATGTGTGGTTAACTCATTTATTCTTTTATTCATGATTCTACCATTCCACTCATTTGGAATTATCAAAAAGTTTATGGACTTATGATAATCCATGTTATAGAGGATCATTTGAAAAATTATACTGGTCTTATAGCCTTGTTTTTATATGGTTTTAAAAAAAGTTCCCTGACACATTATAACACAATAGTTTTTCGTTGGATAGATTCATGATGGATTCACCATTTTGGTTTCTTCACATTTTTTATAGGGAACATAGAATGGGATCTCCCTTGATGGTTTGGTTGAGGGGTATTTCAGGGCCTCACTCAATCATAGACATCTGGTATACTATTTTTTATTTATTCCCCAGAAACACCCAACAGTTCCCTTTTCTATATCTTGGTATAGAAATGATTTCCAAATTGTGGTAGTCATCTTTGTTTCCAGGCCCAATTACTCTTGGAGACTCACATTGTTTGAGATGTTGGGAGGTAGATCTCGTCACAACCTTTTTGTGGGATTCATTTCCTACTCCATGACTCTCTTATAGATTTAATATATTTTCAGGATTCTCTTCTTAATCCTATTCTGGGACCGAATACCCTAATAAAATGACTATTGTTTAATTCTCTTTAATATGAAAAATACTAGGATCTATTGGGTGAGTCCATCTATATGTATATGAGGTTCATCATCATTCTCTAGTAATAGGTAGTTTCTTATATGTTGAAGACATATATCCAAGTTATTCAGTGTAGGATCAAAATGATGCTAATTACAATATCATAATAATGATGTTCATGCTCAAAATACAAGAGGGGGGGGTGAATTTTATACATTAAAAAAATTACTTTGGATATTTTAAAGATGGTAATGTTAAAAAAAGTTAAACAAGGTAAATTCACAAGACCTCTTAATTCTACGAACTTTCTTGATTTCAGGAAAGTGATTTCAGAAATGAAACTATACAAATGTTTACAAAGATAAAGATTATACCTTAAATTGTATGGAATCTTACTAATCAGAGTACAATTATAAGAAAGTATAATATAGTTATACTTTCCTCAACAATAAAAATGCAGTGGAAAACATGAAACAATCCAAGTAACAAGTATTAAATCATTTAACCCAAAGAGAAGGGTATCCAACAACCTTGGGTAAAGGAACCTTGATTTATACATTCAAGAAATTATGTCTTACCAACACTAGGGTAAGCCCTCAATATGAAGATCGGAGTCTGTCTTTCTATCCCCGTAAGCCCTAAACTTCAAGGTAGTTGGAACCTATGTCTTCCTATCCCTGGAAGCCCTCTAATTTACACAACATCATTTGGAGTTGCACAAAGAAATTCTTAACAAGATGTTTAGTACACACAAAGAATGAAAGTCTCTCTCTAGAAATCTCTTCAGTAACATGTAATCTCTAGAGTCATAGAATAGTGTTGAGCTAGTTAAAATGAGATACTATTTATAAGAACATATTCAACGGTCAACTCCCTCCTCTAATGGTCATATTTTTACTGGAATTTTGGAGGGAACTATACACGTGTCACTCAAAGAACGGTTGGTTAGAAACAAAAAAAATGACATAGTTTTATAACCATAACAAGGGTAAGAAAAAATATGATACTTAACCAAATTAATTTTTCAAAGTCCAAGGAAAAAATTAAATATTGGAGTCTAACAAAAAACCATTCAGTGTTTATAATATATGAATATTTAGATTCTATCTTCAAAAGAATTCAGAATCTGAATTCTACAGAATTCAGAGTCTGAATTTCAAGAAAATTTGGAGTCTAAATTGAGTATAATTAGGAGTCTGAATTCTGGGAACTCGGAGTCTGAACTCATAAGAGATCAAAGTCTGAATTTAGAGAATTCGGAGTTTGAACTCATAAAATTTTGGAGTTTGAATTTAGATAACCCATAAATGTTCAGAGTCTGAATTCACAGAACTCAGAATCTGAACTCAGAAAGTTCAGAGTCTTAATTTAGAGTACTCGGAGTCAGAAATTATAATAGTTCGGAGACTAAATTCAGAGAACTCGGAACATAAATTCGAATATTTAAAACAAAACAATTTATATCTAAGTATATATATGGTTAAAATGTTTTGGATATGAAACAAAATTTTATACTTAGAGTATGAATAATGAAAACATGGTAAGGATAAATTTCCTTGGGGAAGGAAAAGTTTCCTTATGAAGATAAAACATAGGAAAATGAAATTTTCCTTAAGGAAGAGTGTTTGTGATTTTCAAAACATGAAAAAATGGAAAATTCATATGGAAAACATATTGAATCAACAATCTCCCCCTTTTGGAAAGCACAAACATCCTTACAAAAAATAATATAAGGATTTAGAAAATATTTTTCTAGACTTTGAAAGTAAAACATATCCCCCTTAACACATGTGCAATAATAAATACAACTAAATCCCCTTAGGATTTGGAACCACTAAATATCGTATTCTGATTTCCAGAATGAGATATTTCATTATCTTATATACGGAAATATTTATATTGAAAACCCCCTGACTTGGGCATAGTATTATTTTTGAAATTACATTCTCCCCCTTTATGATTTTTAAAAAGGATTAAAGGTAATGGAAAAGAAGCTATGGTACCTAAAACATTAGTACTAAACATCTAAAAGACAAGTAACCAAAAATTTCTTTATGATTGACTTTTTTTACAAGGAAGTAATACAAAAAAAGGTCAGAATTGATCAAATTTATCCTTCCTTGTCCTTGAGAATCAACTTCTTCCCTATTGTTTTTATCTTTTTGAGCTCCTTATGATCTTCCTATACTTACTTAATAAGCTGATCCTGATCCTTTGCTTTATTCTCTATGGTTTTGATCTTATCTTCCTAAGCCTTGAGAGATTCTGCCCGACCCTTCTATATTTCTTCCTACCTAGAAAGCTTCTCTTATATCTCTATCCTGAGATCTCTTTCTCTCTTCAAACTCTGGGAAACCGAGTACAGCATTACATTCAGATATTTCACTTCTTGAATCCGATAATTCTGTTCCAGAGTTAGCCTTTTCTCAAAACTATTTGTGAGATCCTTTATCTTACTATCTTCGGTGTTAAAAACTACCTTGACACTTTTTTGGAATCCATCAAGAATAACCTCTATTCTAGGGTTATATTTGACCAATTGGTCATATTCTTGCAGGATAGTTTGTGGGATTATTAGTTTATGAAAAACAATTTGAAGTCTGCCTCCAGGTTGACACACTTATCCATCACCATGGATACTGAATCTTCTTTTTTGATTTAGTGTGTGTTGAAGCATCTGACATCTGAAATCAATGCTTAGAAATATAGGAATGGTTGCAAAAAGATTCATTACATACTTAACAACAAAATCATGTCCAAGGGATGATGATTCCGAAACATAGATTTTTCATGGTGAGGGATCTTTCTCTAACTCATCATATTTCCTCTTTGATGATCCACCAGCATCCTGTTTCTTCACAACTACTTTACTAGGTGTATCAAAAAACACTTGTTTTCACTTGTCAAACTTCAAAATAGCTTCTTCATGGTTATGGGATATATGTTCACTATTATATATTTGAACAATTCTATCTTCATTATCTAGTTCCTTCCGAGCTCCTGCCTTAAAATCTTCAGGAGGAATAAAATCATGATTAGAACTTCCTTATTTAGATATCTTATTCACTTCTCCTTTAAACTTGTTATTTTCACCTTTATCATCTTTCCCAGGGGTAGCAATCTTTGATGATTCTTCTTCAGTAGTTCGGATTGAGAGCTTCTCGGATGGACTTTCTTTCTCATGTAAATTTTCTATTTGCTTAATCAACTCTACTGTGTCACCATTTATTTTTTTTTTCTTCTTCTTTAACTTATTCTACTACTTCTAATTAATTTTATTTGACGTTTTATAGAGTTATGAATTTATTTCTAGGGGTCTCTAGTAAAGGTTCTATCAAGAATGATTTTGATACTGGAATGTTTTCAGAAGCTTTCTCTATAGCCTTTAGAAGGGATTTCACAATCTCTGATTCAATCATCTTTTTCTTTTGTTTATTTTCTTTTGCTTGCTTTTAAAGATCATCAGTAGTCTTTTCTTTAATGATTTTTCTTCAGTAGGATTCAAACCAAAGATAGGATCCATTGCTTTCTTTCTCTTCTTATCTTCCCTCCATTTAGCTACTACATCATTCAGATAATATTTTTGCTTCTTAGGTTTTGGAGGTGTGGATTATATTTCTTTAGGCTCAGGGTTTTTCCTTCCTCTTCTACTTCCTTCAAATTCCCCTTCCTTCCAAATTTTTTAGATGTTTCATCCACCTCTTGTTTCTTGGGTATGGCTTCAAATTCTTCTTCTAGAAATTCGTAAAACTCTCAATATTTCTTAGAAAAACTGAATTTCATACTTTTCAAGGTATCATCACTAACCATTATGACTTTGCAATTCCTTGTCTTTGAAATGAAAGTAATTTTTAAAGACTCTAAGCATCCAACAATCATCTTTGAAAGAATGGCTTGATATATAATGACATGAGCATTTAGGTTTCTATTCTTTATATTCTCGATCGTAATCAGAAAATGATTAACCAAGTTGATCTTTCTCAGGTTCACCAGAAAATCCAAAATATACATGCCACTCTTCTTCAATGTATCCTTCTCACCATTTCATGGAATGATGAATCCTTGAACCAATAATTCATGAATTGAGAAATTTGTAGACAGATGAGAAAACATTAGAGTCTTTACTTAAGAAAGTCCAAGACAAGACATAGTCTTAAACTTATTAAAACTTCCTTGATTATCAGTTAGTTTATGAGAAAAAAACATAGATTCTCCTTCATACATAATACCAACCAAGATAGAAGCCTTGGTGTATAAAAGAGAATAAGTCTTACCATAGATCTTGAAAGGGAACTTATATCTTCCTTCTTCCTTGAAAAACATACTTTTTCATAAAATTCAACAAGAAAATCTGGATATACTAAATTTTGAGCTCCTGATTCCGATACGCAAACACTGTCCCATCCATTGAGCTTCATGTTATTTGAGATGATGGAATCATACATGGAGAAGAAGCTTGGATGCACCAACATTTCTATATATACCTTCCACTCTAAGATTGGATTGATAGTTGACATGTATTTCTAAGAATATTTTTCAACATACATTCAGATTTGAGAAAGATCTAAGAAGTTTAGAACATGCTTAAGTAAAAGGGAAGAGGTTCAGCACGTGAAGGCTTGAGTTTTGATATGGGACAACAATTAGGGGGTTCTTTAAATAGACAATTTTGGAAATGGTTCAACTTCCCTGATTGATCCAATGGCTAGAAAACTTCTTGATAATATCTGATGGTTGAGATGATAGCCACAAGGAAATTTTGGTAGAATCTGATCTTTTGAAGTTTTATAGGAAAACATTCGGATTTAAGGAAACCTGGATCTGAAAAAAATTTAAAAAAAATGAAAAATACTAATAAGTTAAATACCATTATGAAAACTCAAGAAAGAAGCATACCATTCGTATTTCGAGGATGATTATTCATAGTGAAGAAAAAATTATTGTTTAAAAACTTTAGTTCTCAAAATTCTATTACGATTTTTTTTTGAAAAACTACTATGAAAATTTTAGTAAATCTTCAATATGAAAAACATAGCAAATATTCATTACGAAAATTTAGAAAATCTTCATTATGAAAATTTAGAAAATCTCCATTATGAAAATTTAGAAGATCTCAATTACTAAAATTTAGAAAATCTTCATTATGAAAATTTAGAAAATCTTTATTACGAAAATTTGGAAAATCTTCATTTCAAAAATTTAGAAAATCATCATTTTTAAAATTTAATAAGGGAAAAAAATTTATAAGATTTCTAGTGTCACAGCCCGACCCAATGCTTTACTTCATTTTAATTATTTTGGGTCTCATTTTTGAACTATGTTTTGAACCGGTTTTAAATTAAAATAAAATCTCGTTTTTATACGAATGTGCAAGCGTATGCGCGCCCTACACAGTTCCTAATTTTTGTTATGGGATTGTTCGTTATCAAATGTGTTGTTATTGAGACACGCAACCATGCGCGCGACCCCGCGCGTGAGACCGTGCGTGGTGTCCGCTCTCAGTTAATAATTGTATTATTATTATTTTAGTTAATATTTTAATTAATCTTAGAATATTAAATTATTGATATATTTATAAAATTTTTACTATTATTATTATTATTGGAGTTTATTAAAATTCTTGTTTTGTTCATTATTATTTGTTATTATTTTATTATTTTGTTTATTTTATACTCTTTTCTTTTACCCCCTTAGTTTATATGTTATTCTTTTCTTTCTTTTATTATTATTATTATTATTATTTGTTTTTGTTTTGTTTTATTTTTTTACCCTAACTTCCTCTCCCCTATTCCCCGTCGCACTACCCCCTTCCCCCCCCCCAGCGCTGAACCCTAAACCCCCTCCTCCCTTCTCACGGCCCGCGACACCACCCCCTGCCGGCGAGCCCTCTGGCGCACCTCACTGCCTCCCTCGTCGCGCCTCCTCCATCTATCCTATTCCCCCGTCGCGCTGCTCTCCCCCCACCCCCTAGCGCCAAACCCTAACCCCTTCCCCCTGCTGGTTGCGCGACACCGGCCTCCCCCTACCGCTTGGACCTTCGTCCGACCTCCTCCTCTCCCTACCGCGACCGCCGCCTCCCTCCCATCCGGCCTGGTCGCTCCACCTCCCTCCCGTCCAGCCTACTCGTGCCACCCCGCAACCCCTCTTTCTTTGCGACCGCATGACCCTCCTCCGGCCGGCGTGAACCGCACCAACGCCATCTGTCTGCCTTGCATCGGACCCGTCTCACCCCTGCTCGACCGGCGCAACCATCCTCCATGAACGATTCCTCTCTACTCTTGTGTTTTGGTTCTTAATGTTGGGATTTTAGATTTTCAGCGGGTATGGAGTTCATGTTAAGGTTTAGTCTTGTCGTTTTTGGATGAATCATGGATTCTTAGGGTTCTCTTGTGATGCGTTTGGTGTGTGATTGAAGTTTCGCACTGATATTTGAAATTCCTCCATATTAGGTATGTGATTCTGCGTATATCCATTATTTGATGCATTAATTTGGGAGTTTAATTAATTCAGTTTGTTTATTTATTGATTTGCAAGATGCAAGTTTGATTATTTTTGAGATTTGATATACTTTTAATTTTTCAATAGTATGTTGATGCAACATGTGTACAAATTTCGGTGCAAACCTATGTTGAGATGTTTATCAGCATTTTATAAATAGTGTATTTAATTTGTTAGAATGTTCAAAGGGTGAAATTGGTTGTATTTGATTTTTGATGTGTATTTATTTTGTTAGTAGTATTTTTGGGAAATATGGGTGTGTAAATGTGTGAAAAAACCTACGATGAATTATTTATTAGTGTTTAATTAATTGTTTTGATAGTTTGTTAAGACGTGCAAGGGATGCGGTTTGTGTTTTGATGCGACGTTAAAATTAATTTTTATCACAAAAGATATTTTGGGTGAACATTTGGTATTCAAAGTTAAGCGAAATGTTTTACTACTTTTTAATAAAATTTTCATGATAGTCTTTTTGAGTTTTACAAGTGTTTTTTTATTGGGCAGTTGGTTTATTATGTTTTTCACGGGCTGCGTTTTCTGTTTTGACAAGTGAGTGGTGTGTGTTTGGCCTTATAAAAGGTTTTGGGGTAGGCTTTTGGTGTTCAATGTCTTGTAATACAACTTGGAGTGGTTTTATAAAATTTTTAAGTGGTTTATAAAATCTTGTAAAGTGTGTGAAACATGTTTTTTTATTGTTTTGGTGTGAGTGTATTCAAAAGTGGGGTTGAGCATACATATAAGTGTATATATGTGCGGATATTGTTGTGAAAATCATTGGAAGTGTTCAATTAATCATTTGAGTAGTGCGAAATGTGATATTGTGGGTACTTGAGGTGCGTGTGTGCTGGAGAAGAATTTTTGATGGAAAATGTACCACATTGAGCATGCTAAAATGTTTTATAAATTGGTCAAATGTTTGATTATATGTTTAATGGTTTTATTAAATTATATGTGTAGTGCGTTGCGCCTTGCTTCGTTGGTTTTGGGCCGCGCATGTCGAGACATCCTACATGTACATGCATAGGGTAAGATATATATATATGTGCCCTCTTGTACATATTCGCTCATTGCGTGGGGAATATGTGCAATGCATCTAGGGGTGTGTATATATATATATGTATTAATGCATGTGTGTGTATGCACCTAGTTTCGGTTCGAGTGGCCATCGGCAAGCAGCGACATGTTGACGTAGGTCCCCTATGCCCAAGCTTTTAATTTGAAATTCATAATTTCTTGATTGTTTTGAAAATATGTTTTATGCTATGCTATATATATACATGCCATGGAATCTGATTGTGGTTGCTAGGAACTATTATGCCTTGTATTGGTAAATTGAAATGTATTTCAAAGCCGTTGGTCTTAAGTGACTTTTCTTGGAAAATTGATTTCTTAAGTGGTTTTGAATTGGTAATGTGTATTTCCAAAGGTGTTTGGCCTTTTTGGCCGGTTGATTTTAAAAAGTGTTCCCTTTATGTAATTAAGCATGTTTGGCATCTTAAGAATGTTTTATGAAATAGAAAAACCTCTATTGAGGCTCATTTGGCACATTAAGATTTTGTTTGCGAAAAAAGAAAACCCCTTTTGAGTCATTCCCCTAAATTTGAAAATAAAATGTGATGCAAGTGTTAATGGGTGGTTTGAGATATATTCCTAGTGTAAAGGCTTGTGCGTGATGGTGTGATGTAAAGAGGGGGAATGCACTTAAGTAGGGAGAGCGGTGGTGAGAGGTTGTATGATTTTTAGATAAAGAAAGTGTAATGTACTTGTTTGATTGCTTGATAATGAAAACTCACCACCATTTGAAATAGAGCACAATGGGAAACCCGAGTATCTAGGTGGGTGACCAGGACTAGTACGCTAGATGACACAGTAGGGGTTCGTCCTGGTTTTTCTACCAGGATTGACGCAACAACACTAACTAAACATATGAATTTCTGAGGGTCGTGGTCTTCTAAGCCACGTTTTCTGAGGGTCTTGGCCTTCTAAGCCACGTTTTCTAAGGGTCGTGGTCTTCTAAGCCACGTTTCACCGAGGTACGAGCTCTTTAGGTTCCCACTTGTTCTAGCTACCTATTGGGATTTCCCATAGTTCTCATTTGTAACATGCTGCTTGTGATGTGACTTTCGTTTTAGTTGTTTCATACCTGGGGTCTTGTTTGTAAAAACCACATTTTATTCCAAACTGGTTTCTTTTCATTTTGAAATGTTAGTGCATGCTTGGAACCTATTTTGAAAATGTAGTAAGAGTGAAATGCTTAATTTGAAAATACAAACTAATTACATGAATTTGAAAAGAAGGGAAAACATTATTTTATTATGGCTTATTTTCAAACTGGCATAGTTGGATTTCTTAATAAAGGTGGAGGCATAGGACGTGGTTATTTTTGGCTTTCCTACTGAGCATCTCGGTGCTCACGCCTACATTACTTTTCAGTTGCAGGTTTAAGTCTTGGATCAATTTTGGGAGTGAGTGTGGTTGTCGTACCATGGTGATCCATGGGGTCACTTGAGGTATGTCATGTTTCTTTGTTTATTACTTTTTCCACTTCCACATTGTTCAATTTAATTTCCTTTATTTATCTTCTTGTTCAGTTTATGTTTACTTATCTTTTTCATTGGCCAAACTATTCCCAACTAGTTTGTTTTGATGCCTAGCACTAGTTGCCAGCCTGCGGGGATCGGGAACGCCCTTCGGGGCATGTCGTGGACCGGGTCGGGCGCTGGGTCGGATGACGACCTGGCCTGGTTCGTGACAAAATGGTATCAGAGGTGCCCTTGTTATTTGGGGTGTCAAGTATCTTTGTGATTAGGTGTGTCGGGACTCGAGAGGTAGGTTTGGTAAGGACGTCATGAACCCTTTCCCATCCTGAGACTCGTGTTTCCAGGGGTAGTTCGAGATTTGAATTTTCTTCATTGGATTGGTATGTGTGGATGAGGGATGACAAGGGAAGTGATCCGATGTTACGTGACGAGCCTACTTGGAGTAGCGACCCATGTATGGCCCGAGTGCACTGTTCAAGATGCTTCTTGTGGTTGATGCTTGCTCGGATAATGGCCTACTAAGCCATGTTACCAGGTTGGTATGACCACTAGTCCCTTATTTTTGGATATTTTAATGTGAGTTATGTTTGACCTTCATTTTGGTTGGAGTGAGTACATCTCAAAAAATGAAAATGGATTTTTGTGATTGTGTTTTCGAAAGGGAATATGGTTGTTGGAGTGGAAAATGGTTTTTGAAATGGAAGACATTTTGGAATTTTGAAATGTGTTTCTTTAATGATAAGTGACTTTCTCAAATTGGTTGGGAATTTGTGCTATGTGCATAATGGTATGTTTTGGAAATGAGAAGTGTCTTAAATTGACCCTTGGTATTCCTATGAGTGATCACATACATTGAGGTGCGCATGTGGAAAGTGGGGAAATTGGTGATGTGAGTGGATGGGTGCCTGAGCTCGCACTGGATATATATGTGCGAGACTTCATGGGATACCAATGGTGGATATTTAAGTTGTTTTGTTTACTGAAAAATTGTTTTCAAAAAGGGTTTTTTTTCAAATGTTTAGAAAAGTGAGCGAGAAATTGTTTAGCGTTCTCTTTTCGTGTTGGGTATTCCTTTTCGTGAGTTCTTGGTTTTGACATACTGAATTTTGGTTGGAATAGTGATTTGAGTTTGAGCTTTTGTTTGTGATTGTGGTGTGGAATTTTGATTTATGATAACTTTTGATTAGGATTCGTGCCTCTTGTTTTGAGTATGCTGCCCAGAAAAGTCCCAGAAGTTCCTAGTGAGCCTCTTCTAGTTGTTGGTTCTACCCAGACTCTTAGCAGAGTGGTGGAATTGAATTCTTTTCAGTTTTTGTCCAGCATATGTAGTGATAGTGATCTATCGAAGGTAGCATACTGGTTTAGTGAAATCGTTGGTGTTTCCAGGTTATTGGAAACTCCCAAAACTATGGGAGTCCATGTTGGTTCGGTTCCATTTGAAGGTGAAACTTTGGATTGGTGGAGGAGATAATCCCTGCGTGGTTGCATGATGGTACGTCTTGGAAGGTGTTTAAGACCTCTCTCATTCGATGGTTTATGCTCGAGGAAGTGAAGGCAAGGAAAGTGGCAGAACTAGTGGGTGTCGAGTAAGGACAACGAGATGTAAAGGCCTATGTGGGACATGCCAAGGGATTGATTCCATTTTCTCCAGAGGTAGCGTCGCGGAAGCAGTTAATGTTTCTCTTGTGTGGGGTCTTCGTCCAGGGTTCCAGGATTATTTCTTTCTGGTGTTGGGGAAGGTTCCTCATCCGGTGACGAGAGGGAATCAGAGGAACCTGTCTCAGACAAGTCTTCTTGTCAATTCCATCTCCTATTAGTTGGACCACCCCCCCTGTTTGCTTCTAGTGTGCTCGGTTTGGGTACGTTAAGTTTCCTTGTCATCATTCTCCGAAGGCTTGCCCTTAGTGTGGCCATTTGGGACAATTGGAGAGCTTCCACTAGCGGCATCGTCAACTGGAGTCTCGACCTAAGGATGTCAGCTCCTAACTGCGGGGAAACAGATGCTTCAAGACATCAGAGCTCCAGCCACAGGTTTTGGAGTGAATCCTTTCACACAGTCAAGAATCATTGGGTATGGGGCACCTTGGTCTATCTTTTGTCTTCAGTGCTAGAATAGGGAAAGTCTGAATTCCTCTTTTGTAGCCTCCTCATCTTTGAAGGTTCTATTTTTCTGTAAGAGGCGCAAAGGTTTCTTTTTCTCGTTGTGGTCTTTGTTCCTTGAATACCCCACTGTGGTTGTAAAAATGGCATGGTTATCTTGTTTTCATGTAATTCCAGTAGTTGCGCCTCCTCAAGTGTGACCCATTTTGTTTTAGTACATGCTCGTTTTGGAGATGCTCACCTCTTGTGGAAATGATGAGTAATGGTTAAGTTTGTCTTTTGGTAGAATTCTTATGTGGGTTTTCTCATGTGTCTGTGGTTTCTTTTTTGGGTTGGAAGTTCTCATGTCGGTCTATATTGGTGGGTTTAAGCTGGTCAGTTCTTAAATTGTGGGGAGACCGACCATGGATCTTGTCGTGCCTTCATCGAGGTTTAGTCTATGCGACGGTTCCTCTTGGATAAAGTTAGTAGTTCCATAGTTAGCCCATACTAAGAGTCTCAATGTCGGTTGTGTTAGTCGGGTTCTTGTGGTGGGGAGAACCCTCCTCTTTTCCTGATGGTTCTTCTCTTCTCAGTTTCCCTCGGAGTTGGTCTGGTGTGACTGATGGAGTGAAAAGTCATACCAAGTTCATGATTTTGTTGGCCTCATTTAGTTTCGAACTCGAGTTTGTTTACTCGTTTGGCTGGGTGACTTTCTGGGGGAAGAAAGTTTTTGTGGTGGGGAGAATTGTCACACCCCGACCTGATGCTTTACTTCATTTTAATTGTTTTGGGTCTCGTTTTTGAACTGTGTTTTGAACCGGTTATAAATTAAAATAAAATCTCATTTTTATACGAACGTGCAAGTGTATGCGCACCCTACACAGTTCCTAATTTTTGTTCAGGGATTGTTCGTTATCGAATGTGTTGTTTTTGAGACACGCAACCATGCGCGCGACCCCGCGCATGAGACCGTGCACGGTGTCCGCTCTCAGTTAATAATTTTATTATTATTATTTTAGTTAATATTTTAATTAAGCTTAGAATATTAAATTATTGACATATTTATAAAATTGTTATTATTATTTTTATTGGAGTTTATTAAAATTCTTATTTTGTTCATTATCATTTGTTATTATTTTATTATTTTGTTTATTTTATACTCTTTTCTTTTACCCCCTTAGTTTATATGTTATTCTTTTCTTTCTTTTATTATTATTATTATTATTATTATTATTATTATTATTTGTTTTTGTTTTAATTTTTTTTAACCTAACTTCCTCTCCCCTATTCCCCGTCGCGCTACGCCCTTCCCCCCCAGTGCTGAACCCTAAACCCCCTCCTCCCTTCTCACGGCCCGCGACGCCACCCCCCACCGGCGAGCCCTCCGGCGCGCCTCACCACCGCCCCCGCCGCGCCTCCTCCCACCCTCCTATTCCCTTGTCGCGCTACTCTCCCCCCCCCCCCAGCGCCGAACCCTAACCCCTTCCCCCTGCTGGTTGCACGACGCCGGCCTCCCCCTGCCCCTTGAACCTTCATCCGGCCTCCTCCTCTCCCTACTGCGACCGCCACGACCGCCGCAGCCCTCCCGTCTGGCCTGCTTGCGCCGCCTCCCTCCCATCCAGCCTGCTCGAGCCACCCCGCAACCCCTCTTTCTTCCTGACCGCACGACCCTCCTCCGGCCGGCGTGAACTGCACCGACGCCATCCGTCCACCTCGCACCGGACCCGTCTCACCCCTGATCGACCGGCGCAACCATCCTCTACGGACGATTCCCCTCCTGGTAAGCTCCTCTCCTCTCTTCTCTTGTGTTTTGGTTATTAAATTTGGGATTTTAGATTTTTAGCGGGTATGGGGTTCATGTTAAGGTTTAGTCTTGTCGTTTTTGGATGAATCATGGATTCTTAGGGGTTTTTTGTGATGCATTTGGTGTGCGATTGATGTTTCGCACTGATATTTAAAATTCCTCCATATTAGGTATTTGATTCTGCATATAACCATTATTGGACGCATTAATTTGGGAGTTTAATTAATTCAGTTTGTTTATTTATTGATTTGTAAGATGCGAGTTTAATTATTTTTGAGATTTGATATACGTTTAATTTTTCAATAGTATGTTGATGCAACATGTGTACAAATTTCGGTGCAAACCCGTGTTGAGATGTTTATCAGCATTTTATAAATTGTGTATTTAATTTGTTAGAATGTGCAAAGGGTGAAATTGGTTGTATTTGATTTTTGATGTGTATTTATTTTGTTAGTAGTCTGTTTGTGAAATATGAGTGTGTTAATGTGTGAAAAACCTATGATGAATTATTTATTAGTGTTTAATTAATTGTTTTGATAGTTTGTTAAGACGTGCAAGGGATTCGGTTTTTGTTTTGATGCGACGTTAAAATGAATTTTTATCACAAAAGAGATTTTGGGTGAACTTTTGGTATTCAAAGTGAAGCGAAATGTTTTGAAAATTTTTAATAAAATTTTCATAATAGTCTTTTTGAGTTTTAAAAGTGTTTTTTTATTGTGTAGTTGGTTTATTATGTTTTGCACGGGCTGCGTTTTCTGTTTTGACAAGTGAGTGGGGTGCTTTTGGCCTTATAAGAGGTTTTGGGGTAGGCTTTTGGTGTTCAATGTCTTGTAATACCACTTGGAGTGGTTTTATAAAAATTTTAAGTGGTTTATAAAATCTTGTAAAGTGTGTGAAACATGTTTGTATATTGTTTTGGTGTGACTGTTTTCAAAAGTGGGTTTGAGCATACATATAAGGGATTATGTGTGTGGATATTGTTGTGAAAATCATTAGAAGTGTTCAATTAATCGTTTGAGTAGTGCGAAATGTGATATTGTGGGTACTTGAGGTGCGTGTGTGCTGGAAAAGAATTTTTGATGGAAAATGTACCACTTTGAGCATGCTAATATGTTTTATAAATTGGTAAAATGTTTGATTATATGTTTAATGGTTTTATTAAATTATATGTGTAGTGTGTTGCACCTTGCTTCGTTGGTTTTGGGCCGCGCATGTCGAGACATCCTACATGTACATTCATAGGGTAAGACATATATATATATCTGACCCCTTGTACATATTCGCTCATTGCGTGGGGAATATGTGCAATGCAGCTAGGGGTGCGTATATATATATATATATGTATAAATGCATGTGTGTGTATGCGCCTAGTGTCGGTTCGAGTGTCCATCGGCAAGCAGCGACATGTTGAGGTAGGTCCCCTATTCCCAAGCTTTTAATTTGAAATTCATAATTTCTTGATTGTTTTAAAAATATATTTTATGCTATGTTATATATATACATGCCATGGAATCTGATTGCGGTTTCTAGGAACTATTATGCCTTGTATTGGTAAATTGAAATGTATTTCAAAGCCATTGGTCATAAGTGACTTTTCTTGGAAAATTGATTTCTTATGAGGTTTTGAATTGGTAATGTGTATTTCCAACGGTGTTTGGCCTTTTTGGCCGGTTGATTTTAAAAATTGTTCCCTTTATGTAATTAAGAATGTTTGCCATCTTCAGAATGTCTTATGAAATAGAAAAACCTCTATTGAGGCTTGTTTGGCACTTTATGATTTGGTTTGCGAAAATAGAAAACCCCTTTTGAGTCATTCCTCTAAATTTAAAAATAAAATGGGATGCAAGTGTTAATGGGTGGTTTGAGATATGTGCCTAGTGTAAAGGCTTGTGCGTGATGGTGTGATGTGAAGAGGGGGAATGTACTTAAGTAGGGAGAGCGGTGGTGAGAGGTTGTATGAGTTTTAGATAAAGAAAGTGTAATGTACTTGTTTGATTGCTTGATAAAGAAAGATCACCACCATTTGAAATAGAGCATAATGGGAAACCCAGGTATCTAGGTGGGTGACCAGGACTAGTACGCTAGATGACACGACAGGGGTTCGTCCCGGTTTGTCTAGCAGGATTGACGCAACAACACTAACTAAACATATTAATTTCTGAGGGTCATGGTATTCTAAGCCAAATTTTCTGAGGGTCGTGTCCTTCTAAGCCACGTTTTCTGAGGGTCGTGGTCTTCTAAGCCACGTTTCACCGAGGTATGAGGTCTTTAGGTTCCCACTTGTTCTAGCTGCCTATAGGGATTACCCATAGTGCTCATTTGTAACATGCTGCTTGTGATGTGACTTTCTTTTCAGTTGTTTCATACCTGGTGTCTTGTTTGTAAAAATCACATTTTATTCCAAACTGGTTTCTTTTCATTTTGAAATGTTAGTGCATGCATGGAACCTATTTTGAAAATTCAGTAAGAGTGAAATGCTTTATTTGAAAATGAAAACTCATTACTTGAATTTGAAAAAAAAGGGAAAACATTATTTTATTATGGATTATTTTTAAACTGGCATAGTTGGATTTCTTAATAAAGGCAGAGGCATAGGACGTGGCTTTTTTTGGCTTTCCTACTAAGCATCTTGGTGCTCACACCTACATTAATTTTCAGTTGTAGGTTTTAGTCTTGGATTACTTTTGGGGGCGAGTGTGGTTGTCGTACCGTGGTGATCCATGGGGTCACCTGAGGTATGCCACGTTTCTTTGTTTATTTCTTTTTCCGGTGCCACGTTGTTCAATTTATTTTCCTTTATTTATCTGCTTGTTCAGTTTATGTTTACGTATCTTTGTCATGGGCCAAACCGTTCCCAACAGGTTTGTTTTGATGTCTGGCACTAGTTGCCAGCCCGTGGAAATCGGGAACGCCCTTCGGGCCATGTCGCGGACCGGGTCGGGCGCTGGGTCGGATGACGACCCGGCCTGGTTCGTGACATCTAGACTATGAAAAATAGACTACGAAAAATTTTAGACTACGATTTTTTTTTAAATATAAAAAATAAATATACTCCCCCTATTAAAATTAGTTTATTAATGTGAGGATATAGGTTTAAACAAGAAGTTAACAAGGAAGGTTACCTAATGGTTATCATTCTTAACTTCTTTTCAATGTATTCAAATCTATTGGATGACAATGATTTTGTTAAAATATCAGTAAGTATATCTTGAGTTCTGATAAATTTAAGAATGATATCTTCTTTTTGTGTGTGATCCTTAAGAAAATGATGCCTAATATATATGTGTTTTGCACGAGAGTGATGTGAAAGGATTTTTTCTTAGGGAAATGTCACTGGTATTACCACAAAAAATTTGTGTTTTTGTAAAACTCATACCATATTCTGTGAGTGTGTGTTGAATCCACAACACTTGAGCACAACAATTTCCAGTTGCTATATATTCAGCTTCAGCAGTGGAAAGTGCTACTGAGTGTTGTTTTTTGCATGACCATGAAACTAATGAATATCCTAACAAATGAATTGTTCCGGATGTACTTTTCATATACATTCTATAACCGACAAAGTCAGTATCCTAAAAACTTTTCCATACAAAATAATTTCCAAATGTATAAAAGAGTCCAAGATCCATGGTTCCCTTTAAGTAGCGGAAAATTCATTTCATTGCCTTTAAATTACATTCCTTAGGATTGGATTGATATCTTGCACATAAGAATACAGAAAACATTAATTTGGCATGACTAGCTGTCAAGTAAAGTAGACTTCCTATCATACATTTAAAAGATGTTTTATCTACTGGTTCCCCAGCATTATCTAGATCAAGTGAATTTAAGGTACTAATGGGAGTACATATACTCTTAGTGGTTTCATATCCATACTTTTTAAGAATATCATTAATATACTTATTTTGGGATATATAGATTCCTAATGGGTTTTTAGAAATTTTAAAACCAAAGAAAAATGTTAACTCACCCATCATACTTATTTCAAACTCATATTTCATTAGATCCACAAAGGAATCAGTTAAATATTGCTGATTTGAACCAAATATAATGTCATCAAAATAAATTTTAACAATCAAAACATTTTTCTTATCATTCCTTATAAAAAGTGTTAGATCATAATTTCCCTAAACATTGTTATTTTGAAGAAAAAATCATGTAAGACTATTATAACAAGCTCAAGGGGATTGCATAAGTCCATACAGAGCTTTGGTAAGTTTGAAATCATGTTCAGGATGTTTTTTATCTTCAAAACTAGGATGTTGTTCAACAAAAACTTCCTCTTGAAGATAACCATTAAAGAAAGAAAATTTGACATCCATTTGATAAATTTTGAAATTGACGAATGCTGCAAAGCCATGTAAAATATGAATAGATTCAAGTCTAGCTACTGGAGCATAGGTTTTTCATAGTCTATTACTTCTAGTTGATTATAGCCTTCAACAACCAATATAGCTATATTTCTTACAATGATTCCATTTTCATCACACTTATTTATGAAAACCCATTTTACTCATGTAATAGAAGTTTCCTTATTTCTATCAACCAAGGTCCAGACTTTATTCCTTTCAAATTCATTTAGTTCATCTTGCATATCTTTTATCCAGTAATCATCACCTAAAGCTTCTGTTTCAGTGCGGATGTGCGTCGGGTTACGCTGTTCCGCCAGGACGCGTTCGCGCGTGCACCCGTCAACCCGAGGGGATGGGCGCGCGGCTTGTGGTCCCGCAGTCCCGCTTTCCAAAGGCGGGCGGCATCCGTCCCTTATTCAGGGGCATCTGCTCCTTGATCGAAACCGGGATGATGGGATGTCGGCTCCTCCTTCCTTGGACGTCTCCTCGGAACTCGTCGCCTAATCCGGGTCTCCCTCATAGATTTAAGACATGCTCGTGAATCTCGTTCCCGGCGCCATATCTTCATGGACACCGGTTAATTACGCTGCTTCCGCCCGGACGCTCCAAGGAGTCTGGTCGGGGCAGCAACCTGCGGTGAGGAGGCCGGGTGGCTCTGGGTGCTGGGGGCGTGTCGTAACACTGCGGCTCTGCACGTCTGTCTTCCGTCCCTAATAGGGCTTCTCGAAGGCATGATGGCCTGAGGCATCCCGCACTGGGTGCGGGGAACTGTGTCCCCTGAGGTTTTCCTCAGCTTCCCATGTTTAACACGGGGTACGCCGCGAGTTTAACGTCCAGCGGGGACGGCATCGGACCGATCAACACGAAAAGTGGATCAGATGACAGAACCCCTTGCGGGGAACCTCGGACGCTGGGGCCAGCGCATGGGCGGCTTCCCAAGTGATGTGGAGTGGAGAGAAGTGGCATGACCCCACCGGGATGTGGCGGCCCAGGTAAGGATCAGGATGGATGATGGAGTGAAGAGCTTGGACCCCATAGGGGCTTCCTACGTACCGCGTGTTAGCACGGATCAAAGTCGATGTAGTTCGGGTATACAGTTTAACGTCATGTTGGACGTCGGCAAGCCGACTCACGAAGGGGTCGAGGCCGCCGGGCGGAGGATTGAACCGAACCACCTCACACAGGGGGAGATGGAACGGCCGGGTGGATCACAGTTTCACGTCATGCTGGACGATAAAAGGAGAAATGGAAAAAGGGGCTGTGGGGAGGCACAGTGGAGATACACACGGGCAGTCTCCCACAGGGGCAGATTCATAGGTGAATCGACGCAAGCGTGAACCCTGGAGGGGTCCACTGATGGACGAACCGACGTGAATACGACCGGGACGACCAGGTGGTGGGCTTGAACCTCAGGGAGGCTTCCTACGTACCCTGTTTAGAAGACAGGGATCAAATTCCACGTAGTTCATTCTGTCAGGACTTACGCACTTGAGGCAGCCCGGATGCGGCAAAACTCAGTTGGAAGGGACTTGGACCGAAAGTAGGAGACACCTTGATCCCAGTCACACCCTCTACTGGCTTCGGCAGTGGGGGAGCGCAATGGAGATACACATGTGCAGCCCCCCACAAGAAACTAGGGGTTTGTAATACCCTACCCCCGTAGGGAAAAGCCGCTCCCATTAAATCGTCCCTAAAGAGGGGCAATCCCGACATCCCTGCAGAGACGAGCGGGTGGGGGCCACATCCAAACCGGGGGGGACCCTGCGTGCGAGGCACGGGATCGGGTGATGCGGACGGTTTAGCGTCTTGCCAGACGAAGTACAGTTTAACGTCGTGTGTTGAGGACGAATCGGACGGTTTAACGTCTTGCCGGACGAAGTACAGTTTAACGTCGTGTGCTGAGGACGAAGCGGACGGTTTAACGTCTTGCCGGACGAAGTACAGTTTAACGTCGTGTGTTGAGGATGAAGGTGCTTGGCAGTTTAACGTCTTGCAGCACGGACGATAGGGGCTAGGCAGTTTAGCGTCGTGCAGCTTGGACATAGTACAGTTTAACGTCATGTTGGACGGATGCAGTTTAGCGTCATGCAGGACGAATGTGCAGTTTAACGTCATGCTGGACAAATGTGCAGTTTAACGTCATGCTGGACGTTGGTTGCCGCCGATGGGTCCGTGTCACTTCGCGCAAGCCTGGAGGGCCGCACGGAAAGACAACGCACGGTGCGGGCACCCAGGATGAAGATCATCGGGCGCCACGCAGGCGGGTACCCTCAGGGGGTCAAGGGGGGCGACCCTGGCGGATTGCGCGCAAAAGAGGAGCTTTGCGCGCAAAACAGCAGGTCGGCGCGCAAAATGGCGGGCTGGCGCGCAATCGGGCCAGCCCTTTGCGTGCAGATGATTGAGATTGCGCGCACTGGGCTTCGGACAGCTCGCGGGGGCAACGGATCATTCTCTAACGAATGGCCACTTTGAAAATGGGGGGTGCGCGCAATCGGGCTGGATTGCGCGCACCCGGGGGCAATTGCGTGCAAGAGGCTTCTTTTGCGCGCAAAGGCCTTCGGGTTAAGGATTATTCAAAGGAAAGGAGCCAAGGGGATTGCGTGCGAAGGCGAACCCCAAGGCTCTATTGCGCGAAAGAAAGGAGGTTACCTGAATATCGGCATTGCGCGCGGAAGGGGTTGGATTGCGCGAACGAGCGACGCTTCGGATTCTGGCAACCTTCAAAACGTCGGGGGTCGCCTTATATTTATAGGCAACCCCGGGCGCGGAATCCTGTCTCGGGCGCGGAATTCCCTTCGCGGGCGCGGAATCAGGACCCGGCGCGCAAGGGAGCCGTGCAGGCCACGGGCGCGCAAAATAGCGCGCCGGCCCAGCGCATTGCGCGCATCCCGGGAGGATTGCGCGCTGCGACTCAACTTTGCGCGCGGGCCTCTGAAATTTCGCGCAAGTCCTCCGGGCCCTCCGGAACGTGCCTCTGACTCCAAATATCACTTCGCTTTCCGCATCCGGAGCTTCGTTTGGGAACAACGGACTTTTCCGGCGTCTAAAAAAGCCCCCCCTCGGAATCGGATCGGCGAGAGGTCGCAACGATCGGGTTCCGAGGGAGACGCCGGAATGCCGAAGTCCTGGGCTGCGCGGGACTTAGGCGCGCAAAAAGGGGCGCCGGGCGCGCAATTCGCAGCCACGGTCGCGCAATCGAGCGTTCCGCGCGGCGCGGAATCCCGACCTCGTCTATAAATAGGGGTCCAGGGTTCCGCGTTCCGTACACAGGCCTTCCGCGCGATAAGCTTCAACGCTCTCGTGCGCGAAATTGCCTTTTCCGGTCGCGAAATTCGCCCGATCGGCGCGCAAAACCATCCGGAATTCGCCTTTCTTTGCGCGAAAACCCGGAACTTTGCGCGACATTCTTCCCAATTGCGCGCCATCCACTTGGATTGCGCGCCAACCTTCAAACTTCTCTACCAGCCTCGTCCGATCCCGCACGCTTCATCCCTTAACCCGCACGACTCCCGAAACTTCTGAGATGGCCGCGCATCAAGGAAATGAGGGGGATGCCGCCACTCGCAGAGCTGAGATGGCGACGAACGAGGAGGTCTATGGAGCCAAGGAGATTGTTTCCAACAATCAATCCTTGTTCGACTTGCTGACGCCGGCCCAGAAGACATATCCACTGTCGGACAACCTGCCGCTCTGGAACTTCGGCATCCTAGATGAGGTTCCGGTGCCAGGGTTCGAGGTTGATGCGCCACGGACCTGGGTGACTCGGGAGGACGAGCTTCCCCGCTATAACATCACCAACAATGGGCATCCTGCCAGGGAGACCAGGCACTTGGACGTCTATTTCCTGAGCCCGAGGACGCGAACCATTGACAGGGGTGAGCCTACTGCGGAGAATTCTCCAGCCCTCTACTCGAGCACATATCGCCAGAGTGTCACTGACGACACCAAGGGCTGGCTGAAGGACTGGGACTTGTGGTCTGGGGGCAATTTCACCAGCGAGTGGGCCTGGGCGTTCTGGGTACGCCACACTTGCGATCACTTCGCAGAGGAGCTGCGGTACATCGGCCTATTTGAGGCGGTGTGGACGTCGCAGTTCCACTTCTACCAGCAGTCCGAGCTCGGGCCGGAGCTGTTCACCCGCTGGTCCTCGGATACCAACACCTTCCATCTTCACCATGGGGAGGTCGGCATCGGCCTCTGGGACATCCACTGCATCGGAGGTATCCCGCTGGAGGGCTACCAGTATGATGAGTTCCTGCCTCCGAGGAACACCTGGGGTGACAGGTCACGGACTCCCATCCTGACATGGCATCTGCTGGACCTGGCTACAGAGCGGCTCGGGGTCAAGGACTTCCAGAAGGACATAGCCTACAAGGAGTGGTTCGGCCAGTTCTTGGAGCATGACCCAACGGTCAAGATGCCAGGCAGGGGGAAGCGGTGCCCGACCGCGGCTCAGAGGAGCCGGAACGGGTCGTACTGGCGGGTCCTGGAGACGGGCGACTACCGCTCATGGGGGTACCGCGTCATCGAGGCCCGGGACCCAAATGTCTGGTACGCAGCGTTCCTGGCCGCCTTTCTGAGTGGGTGGCTCCTGCCAGTGCGGGACGCGAGAATGGGCGTTCGCCCGGCGACACTGGCGGTGGCGGGCGCTATAGCCGCCAACAAAAGATACAACCTCGGGGTCCCAGTGCTGGCGAGGCTGTATGCCATCCTGGGACGCATCTCACGAGGGGGGTCACCACGAAGGATCTGTGGGCCCTTTCAGTTCTTCCACGGCTGGGTGGCTGCTCACCTCGCTGGGTACACGTTTTCGAACGCCATCATTCCTCCGGGCAACGGCCTGCGACCCTCCCTGCTGAACATCGCGGGGGTCGCTCCGATGACCCTAAGTGAGGAGGGCGTGAGGATTAGGATTGCCAATCATGCCAATTTCAACTTCAGTCCGTTCCCCACTCCCGTCGGCCAGATGATCGACAATGGGCAGGGTCCGCTGGAGCAGCATGAATACTTCCTGAACATGCGGGGCGGAGTGCTCGTGGCTCGGATTGACGGGAAGGTGATCTGTGAGCCTTACGTGCCAACCCGGTTTTCCAGGCAGTTCGGGTGCCTTCAGCGGATGCCGAAGAGGGTATTCACTGCTGTCCGGGAGGAGACGAACCCTTGCGTCCTTCGCCAGATGTGGTTGATGTGTGCCGCTTTCGGCTCTGGCGACGTCATCACTCTCCCTCCTACCGGGGTTGACGCAGGCTTGGCAACCGAGTACGCCGAACACTGGGCCATCGCGTACCCCGAGGGGCTTCTACGGAAGCCAGTTCGGCGGCTCGAGGTTACCCGTGCGGAGACCGGGCGTCAAGGAAGGAGGCGAGGCGCCGCCACACGGGGGAGAACGGAGGCGCGCCAAGCAGCGGAGCCGGCGCGGGCAGGGACTTCGGCGGCAGGCACATCGCGAGCTGCAGCCATGACCTCGGCGCCCAGAGAGGGGGCACGCGCGGTGGTCGAAGAGCGGCCCGGGAAGCAGGTGAGACGTCTGCTCGAACCCTCCCACGATGCAGTTTTCCCGGCGCTGTGGTCGGCCTGGATGACCCTGCGGCAGTCACTGGGGACCGACGCCATCTGGCGAAAGATTTTCAGAGAAGGAATCCATCTGCCAGAGGTCGGGCGCCTCCATATTTCCGACAGGGTGGACTTCAACCGGCAGTATGCGTATCTGACGGCCATGGACGATTACGCGCGCCAACGTGGTCAGCGTGCGGAGACATCCCCTCTGGTGAAGGTGATGCTCGGTCTAGAGCCCGCTCCAGAACAGATGCCGCCGGAAGAAGACGACAGTAGCAACGACTCCGAGGAAGAGGAGGAGATGGGGGAGGATGAAGGCTCCGAGGGAAGATCCCATCAGGGGAGTCCGCGGGAGAGCGGCGAGGTGGCCGGCTCTGACAATGTTGATGTCACTAAGCTCCTCGAGGTCCGCTTCTATCCCTACTCAATCTGCTTCATCCATTCTCTTATGCAGCTTCTAACCCATTTCTCCATCTTTCTCAGGAGCGCATGGATGTTGTTCAGGCGTCCTAAGCGGGAGTAGGAGGGGCGCCAGCAGGACAAGGCGGGGGCCAGGCACCCATTATCGAATTGACAAGCGCGGAAGGGCCCCCTGCTGCAACTGTTCCTGCGGCGGCCGGGATAGCGGAAGATGACGCTCTGAACTCCCGTAAGTCTCCTTACTTTACTGCTGGTGCTTGCCGTTGACGATCCGTGACTAACCATGGCATGCCCCGCGCAGTGATATCAACACTGGAGGCTCGTCGGGTTGCCGAACCCGGGCCATCTACGAGTGGACCAGTGGCAGACATGCCGCCTGCTCCGGAACAGACTTCCCAAACCGAGCCGGCCCCACCAACTGCTGATCAGGGGGCTACGGACGCCGGCGGTGCTGACATCGGAGAGAGGTCAGGGGCTGACGAGGGTGTCAGCGCCGCTGGGGAGAGAGAAGAAGGTCGCCCAGATGTTGGGGAACCTATCCCTCATGAGGACCTCCCAGGGGCGGACCCTGCAGCAGACCTGCTGGCTGCCTTCCCTGCCTACCGGCCTGCCGACCCCGAGGAGATGGACGACTCGGACGCGGAGGCGGTCGAGGAGAGCCGGATAACGCGCCGAAGGGGGTGGAAGTGCATCCAGCGCTTCCTCAAGCGAGACCCATCGGAGTGGCTGGGGCGCATGGGATCACTTCAAACCTGGCTACGCTTCCTGTGTGCCGGGGGAGCTGATGCTCAACGCCTCCATCTGACGGTCCGTGATTTCATGGCCGAAAAGATGCGCGAGAGCTGCCGGCGTGCCGACGTCACACAAAGTCGGGACATGTCGGAGAGCACGCGGGCGCTCCTCGCGGCGGAGCAGGAAGTCTGGCGCCTCGAAGGGCAGGCGGCAGAGAAGGAGGCCTTCGTCGCAACGTGTACCGAGCTTGTGGATCAACTAGCAGCCCAGCAGGTTGACGCCCAGGTACAGCTGACGGAGGCGGGCCAACAGATGGTCACAATTCAGGTCGAGCGGGAGCGTGCACAGGCCAGAATCGACGAACTACGTGCTGCGACCGCTGACGAAGAGAGGGCACGCAGAGAGCGAGAAGCAGCTCTGGAGGCCACCAGCCAAAGGGTAGCGGCATTAGAAAGACTCATTCAGCACGCTAATCCCTAAGGTCTTTGTTTTGCCGTTCCCAAAACATTTGCTTCCGCTACTTTGATCCATTTGTATGAATCAATATATTTATCTGCATCTTTTGGCTTAACATGCTCAACCACAATTCGTTGTCTTGCGGGAGCGTTAACCAAGCATCAGGCATCCATAGTCGGGCCTGGATTGCTGGAGAAAAGAGGGAGGTCATTCCTAGGAAAGGAGACCTCAAGCCTAATCAATGTATCATCCCCCCAACTTGTTCCAACACACGAGCGGGACAATGCTAGGGGCGTTGAGATTTTATCCGAACATAGGGAAATGAGAAAGGGTGAATCGCGTGTCCCGAATCCAGACATCCACAACGGTCGGCCTTCCAGGAAATGCCCAAGACGGTAGGCGGACAGTGGATCGACCATAACAACTGCAATAGACGGACCGAAGGTCATCATTCATATTGCAGGAGGCGGACCACATGTCATCATGAATACCGCTTTGGGGGTTCCTTCAGACACAAGGGTGGAAATCCAGATCAACAGGGCATGCGAAGCGTGGGGCGAAGTGACGATTTGTTCGGACAGAATCCAACGCTCTCAAAATTGCGCCGCCGTGGGGAAAGCGTATTAGGCGGATGCACTAATCTGGCCGTGAGTCACCCCAATTCTCAGACAGCACCTCTTTGACGAGGAAACCGTCGCTTCCCACCATTGCGATGGGGCATCTCGAGCTGAATCGGGGAGAATATCACAACTGCACCACTCTACCAGAAGCCAGGCCAGACGGCCGGTGACGAGGAGGGGCGGGACTTAACGATCCCTGAGGCTGGACCCGAGTTGAGATGCCCGGGCGTTCCTACGTACTCCATCAGGCTGGAGATCAAGCCATACGTAGTTCTGAGAGTGCAGTTTAACGTCATGCAGGACGTAGAATCCCGTTTAGGGGAGATCTTAGTTTAGGGTCGTAGATCTTGGACCATAGGGGTAGATCTTAGTTTAAGGTCTTAGAGCTCGGACCATAAGGAGAGATCTTAGTTTAAGGTCTTAGAGCTCGGACCATAAGGAGAGATCTTAGTTTAAGGTCTTAGAGCTCGGACCGTAAGGAGAGATCTTAGTTTAAGGTCTTAGAGCTCGGACCATAAGGGGAGATCTTAGTTTAAGGTCTTAGAGCTCGGACCATAAGGGGAGATCTTAGTTTAAGGTCTTAGAGCTCGGACCATAAGGAGAGATCTTAGTTTAAGGTCTTAGAGCTCGGACCATAAGAACCTCAAAGTACGCCACATCGTGGCCCTATCCCCTGGATATGCGAAGATGCACTGAGGGATAGTGTCAAGAGTGTCGAGGTTTCGCCTGGTCAGAATGGGAGGTGGAAAATGTGAATCATGCGGCCATTCACTCAAGGACTGGGGGCACCGGAGTAACGATATGGGAGTACTGCCGACCGTGGCGGAAAAGCAGCATCAATATCGCACTAACCGTTGGTGGAATGAGGCAGCAAACGAGCATCGACCGCTCAATCGCAGGATTCATATCGATTTGCTGCCCGAGGCCATTGGGGGTACCGGCCCGAGTCGGTGGGAGAGCACTGAGGCATTGTGTCCGAACCGTTCACGGGGGCTCCACCCAGGGCGTAGACGATGGGTCCGAATGAAAGGGAGCACGAAGCCTGAAAAGTGGAGGAAACCTGACCAAGCGGATCCTGACCCTCCTGGCAATAAACCAGAGTACTCTTGACACCGGTGGACCACTGCAAGGGGTCGGGGAACACGCCTTGAGGGTGACCTGAAGGCGGCGGATTCCCCAGAGAAGGGGGAATCTCTAAGAGGTGGGGGGCTGGACCCGAAGTTTCAAACATCCGGGCGTTCCTACGTATCCCATAAGGATGGGAATCAAGCCGCACGTAGTTCTTGAAGCGCGGCGCAACACAATCAGGCACCAGCGCGGGGAAGAGTACGGGTCTGACCCTCGCACACAGAAGGAGCGGCATTTGATATTTCTTGTTTGTCCTTAAAGATGAATGGTTTTTCTTTGTGCGGCGACATGCCTGTGATTGAGAAATCTCCGGCGTCGCCACAATAATCAAGCCACGGAAGGCATTGATGAATGGCGTGGTTATTAACCAGCGCCCAACATGAGTGCCCCCTGAGGAGAACATCACGATGCAGTGCCGTTTCTCGTTGGGCGGCCAAGACGATCACAGTTTACGGTCGTGTGGTAGGACCAGACAACATAGTTTAAGGTCGTGTGGTTCGGACCATGGAGGAATCCGCTTATCGCGGTACGGCGGACACGGCGGAGGTGGGAACATACCCAGCCCTGCGGTCACGCACGATTCCAGGAGAAGAGTCTTGGGATAGGGGTCTGCGTATGTCCATCACCCGAGGGGCAGAGATGCTAGCCTCCAGATATACTGGGCCCAGAACGCGATTGTTCGGGCGACTCCTTCCTCCTTATGGGGACGAGGGTCCAGCTACGCATGGCCCTTAGGGAGGATATCCGCATATATCCTTGGTGCTCAGATCATGGGAGCCTCGAACGACATCATTACCCTGGTTGGTCTGCCTAACGTGTAGAGGTGTACTGAAGGTCAGTATGAAAAGAGTGTCAAGATTCCACTGCAACGCACAAACGCGGAGTGTGATGAGGACTGCGCAACCAATGTTCAGAGCCTGAAAGAGCAGACATGGCGATCAAGGACGTTGCTGACCATATTCGCAACACAACATCCGATCGCGTCAGCCTAAGACGGGGCAAGCAAACGAGCATCGACCGCTCAATCGCAGGATTCATATCGATTTTCGGCCCAAGACCCGCCGGTAAATCGACCCGGAGCGGTAGGAGAGCACTGAGGCATCATACCCAAACCGCTAACGAGGATCCCTTTGAGTGAAGGCTCAAACAAGAGGATGCGTGAGTCCTGACAAGCAACACAGGACTTGTCGGGATTGAATCTGACACTTCGAGTCATAGACCGAAGTACCCAAAACATGTTAACAGATCACCGAAAAGGGTCGGAGGACTCACCCTGAGAGCAAACAAAAGAGGGCAGATCCCCGTGATCAACCAAGAGACGGGGCTGGACCTGAAACACAAGCATCCAGGCGGTCCTACGTATCCCATAAGGATGGGAATCAAGCCATACGTAGTTCTTGAGAGGCAGTTTAACGTCATGCAGGATGATGAGAGGTGTGAGGTGGTCCCACACACGGGGGGAGGCGTACGGCGCGGCCAGTAGACCAACGCGAATGAGGATATAATCCCCCGCTCACACGATACGCCTCGCACAAAAAGGAGGGGAACTTGGGCCAGAGGCCCGACGCGGGATAGAGATTCCCGGGAAATGGGGCTGGGCCTGAAACATGTATGTCCAGGCGGTCCTACGTATCCCATAAGGATGGGAATCAAGCCGCACGTAGTTCTTGAAGTGTAGTTTAACGTCATGCAGGACGAATGCTGAACAGTTTAACGTCTTGTAGCTCGGACGTGGTGCAGTTTAATGTCGTGCAGGACGTAGTACAGTTTAACGTCATGTTGGACGAAACACTTGGCAGTTTAACGTCTTGCAGCGCGGACGATATGCTAGGCAGTTTAACGTCGTGCAGCTTGGACGTATGCAGTTTAAGGTCGTGCAGGACGTTGGCACACTCAGACAAAGTACTGCTTGAGGAACCTACCGTTGGTGGGAGGAGTGACACGCTCACAATCCATAGTCGCTAGGGAGTACGCGCCATTGGGATAGACCTTGTGGACAACAAAAGGTCCCTCCCACTTGGGCTCCAACTTGGGCGGCTTCCTGCCGGGGATCATCGGTGCTCTTAGGGCTAGCACTAGATCACCCTGCAGGAAGGAGCGGAGGCGAACCTTCTTATTGAAAGCTCGAGCCATTCTGCTTTGATTCCTCTCCAAGTTGTGCAAAGCACGAAGTCTATTCTCATCCAGTGCTTCCAACTCGACTAGACGGGCTTCAGCAACTCTGTCCGGCGCTTGCTGGTCGTAGACCGCAGTGCGCAGGGACGGTAACTGGATCTCGATGGGAAGGACGGCCTCAGCTCCATACACCAGGGAATAAGGGGTCATCTGGGTGGAATTGCGAGTCGTCGTCCGATAAGCCCAGAGGGCGTTGGGGAGCTTGTCCGGCCAACTCTTCTTGTTCTGACCAACCATCTTTTGCAGAATGTTAGAGAGGGTTTTGTTAAACGTCTCGATCTGTCCATTCGCCTGCACGTGATAGCGAGATGTATGGTTCGAGCGAATGTTATACTTGGCGTACAACTTCTTCAACTCGGCTGCTCGGAAATTGGTTCCGTTATCCGTGAGGATAGCGTGAGGCACTCCAAATCGATAGATGATGTTGGAGATCACGAAGTCAGCGATCGAACAGGATTTGACCTCTCTGAGCGGAATCACCTCTGCCCATTTGGAGAAGAAGTCCGTGGCGGTCAGAATGAACTGGAACTGGCGAGCTGTCGCCGGTGGGTAAGGTCCCACAACGTCCAGACCCCAGACTGCAAAGGGCCAGGAATACTTAGTGGTATGGAGAGGCTCCGGCGGCCGATGCACAAAGTTCACATGAACCTGGCACGCATGGCACCTCCTGGCATACTCGATGCAGTCATGGATCATGGAGGGCCAGAAGTATCCAAACCTCCGAATCTGGTGGGACAGCTTCGGCCCAGTCTGGTGGGCGCCACATGAACCAGCATGAACCTCTTGCATGACTCGTGGGATCTCAACTCCCTGAAGGCAACGGAGGAGAACACCATCAAATCCGCGTTTGTAGAGGATCTGCTCCAGGCCGGGGCTGCTCTGGAGGACAAACTACGATGCACGGCGTCGAACTCGCTCGCGATCGGCCCGATCCGATGGAAGAATGCCATGTTGGAGGTACTCAACCAAAGGCGTCCTCCAATCAGGGGCTGATCCGACTGTCATATCTGGGGTACTCGGGGCTCCGAGCACAGGGGCAACCGCGGTGAGATTACTTACCAACGGGCCGCGATCTTCTTCCGGGATAACAGGAGTGATGAGCCTGCGGCGCGTCACGCGGACGATCAGGTTGTCCTGTTCAGGCTCCGCAGGTGACGCAGCAAGGCTGGCCAAAGCATCTGCTCGACCGTTCTGCGACCGGGGAATATGGACAATTTCCGGCCGAGAAGGGAACCGGGCCATCAGAAGGAGGGTGCACTCCAACAATGGCACAAGTTCCGGCTTCCTGACAACATAGTCGTCGTTGATCTGCTTAACGACCAGCTCGGAGTCCCCTTTCACGCACAGACGGGGCACATCGATCTCGAGAGCTAACTCGAGGCCAGTGATGAGGGCATGGTATTCCGCCTCATTGTTGGTACAGCCCTCTGACAACAGGAAAGAGTATGGCAGCACGGCTCGCTCCGGGGTAATGAAGACGATGCCCAAGCCCACTCTGTTGAGCTTAGGATTATCGAGTCTTCTACCGGTGGGGCTCCGGGAGGCACCGTCAAAGTGCATCTGCCAGCATGGATCGGCTCGATCAACCAAGAGAATGGTCTCATCAGGAAAGCCTAGATCCAGCGGCTGATCCGCGGAGGTCGGGTGAGCTGCCAGAAAGTCTGCCAATGCTTTCCCTTTGATGGCCTTCTGAGACACATACCTGATGTCGAACTGCTGGAGAATCACAGCCCACCGTGCTAGACGGCCAGTCAACATAGGCCGGCTCAGGATATATTTCAACGGGTCTACCCAAGAAACCAACTGTACCTCATGGTGCTGCAAGTAGTGTCGTAGTTTCTGTACGGCAAATACGAGCGCCAGGCAGCTCTTCTCGATGGGGGAATACCTAACTTCCGCATCGAGGAGCATGCGACTGAGGTAATAGAGGCTATTCTCCGTTCCCTCATTGTTCTTCTGGGCGAGAAGGGCACCCAGGGACCGTTCCAGGGCGGTCACATAGAGGACCAGCGGCTTCCCGGATACAGGAGGCATCAGAACCGGAGGTTGAAGCAGGTACTGCTTGATTTCCTCGAAAGCGGTCTGACACTCTTTATCCCATACATAGGTGGCACCTTTCTTCATGAGCCGAGAAAAGGGCTTACACTTGCCAGCCAGATTCGCGATGAATCGGCGTATATAGGCTAAGTGGCCTTGGAACCCTTGCAGTTCCCGGATGGTACCTGGGGGAGGCATCTGGCTAATCGCCCTGATTTTCTCTGGGTCGATCTCAATACCCCGGTATCTTACCACAAATCCAAGGAACTTTCCGGAGGTGACCCCAAAGGCACTCTTCAACGGGTTCATCTTCAGGCAGCGAGACCGGAGGAAGCCGAACACTTTCTCAAGATCTTTGAGATGGTCCTGACGCTGGCGCGATTTGACAACCAAGTCGTCGACGTAGAATTCCACCAGTGTGCCGAGGATTGGCTTGAATATGCGGTGCATCGCCCGTTGATAGGTGGCACCTGCATTCTTCAGGCCGAAGGGCATGACCCGGTAGCAAAAGGTACCTTGGGGGGCCCTGAAGGCAGTGAACTCCTCATCCTCAGGGGCCATCCGAATTTGGTTGTATCCGGAGTATCCATCCATGAAGGAGAGGGCTTGGAACCCTGCCGTGGCATCAATCAACAGCTCTGTCACTGGAAGGGGAAAATCATCCTTCGGACAGTGGCGGTTGAGATCGCGGAAGTCGATGCAGACTCTAATCTGCCCGTTCTTCTTCCTGACCAGCACAATGTTGGCCAGCCATTTGGGGTACTGAACTTCCCTCACGAAGTTGGCTTTGATAAGCTTGTCAACTTCGGCCTCAACCATGGCACCGTGGGACGGGTGCATCTTCCTGGGAGGCTGCTTGAACCCGCGATGGTTCGCCGGGAGACCAAGGCGGTGGACGGCTACCTGAGGATCTAGCCCCGGCATCTCGTCATAGCCCCAAGCGAACACATCACGGTGCTGCCTGAGAAAGTCCATGTACTGCTGCCGCTCCTCAGAGGGCATGGCGGCACTGACCAATGTGGGTCTTGGATCGGCCTCGGTTCCAAGGTTCACCTGTATTAACTCATCGACCGTGGAGGGGACGCCCTCCTCAAAGGCTGGGGGTGCGTCTTCCATATCCTCTCCACTCGGGGAGGGATCGTCCATGGGAGAGACTGCGTTGGAAACTGCATTGGGGCTACCAGATCATGCTGGGCCACTAGTGCTGGCGCGGGCGGTCGCGGTCATCTCATCAGGAGACTCGCGGGCCGTCGAGACCATGGCGACGTCCAACCGGTGAATCGGGAGGACGTAAGCGTCATCCAGACTTGCCCAGGGATCACTTGCAACAGCGACAGGCTCAACCTCACCTGCCAGGATCTGCTTATCCTTGCTCTTGTAATAGTCCGCGTCCAGATAGTGGGCTTCACATGAGGCAAAAGGAGAGGCATCTCCTTGAAGCACGCCTACTCGACCATTAAGGGAGTATTTGAGGCATTG
The DNA here is from genome assembly GCA_963277665.1 of Viscum album. Lineage (NCBI taxonomy): Eukaryota > Viridiplantae > Streptophyta > Magnoliopsida > Santalales > Viscaceae > Viscum > Viscum album. Next base: position 686,518,245 of record OY728135.1, read on the forward strand.
GTGGTATGACGAGGGAACCGCCGCGTGAAGGTGGAGCCATGGCCTGCCCATGAATGCGTTATACGCAGTGTCCTGAGAAACTACCATGAATTCGGTGTTGGCAACCAAGTCACCGAACTGGGTCTTCAAACGTATCTTGCCGACCGGGGTTTGCTCGGTGCGGTCGTACCCCTGGATCCTGAGGTCGGAGGGAATCAAGTCATCCTCAGACAACCCCAACCACCGGAGCGTCCGAGTTGGAATCAGGTTAATCCCGGACCCTGTGTCGACAGGACAGCGCTGGACTTCAAGGCCATTGAACTGGCCAGTGACATACAGCGGACGAATATGTCCCTGTATAGGAGGGTCTTCATCCTTACCGGAGAACGAGATAACTGCCTGACATTCGGCGTCCTCGATCGTTTCGGCGTGAAAGGCCTCTGCAGCCGCAACCTCTGTCTCAAACTAGAGGGGGATTTTCAGGGCTTCAGCGAGTGCCTCGCGCATCTCAGATGACATGCGCAGAGCCTCAAGGATGGAGAGCCTTGCTGGGATGTCGGCCAAGTGCTTCATGACATCATACTTTTTGGCCAAGCGCGATCCCCTGGTTACTGGAGGTTGCTCTGCGGTTGGCGGCATGACGGGCCTTGCCGGTTGGATCGACGACCGACTGGTACTTGGCGCATCTCGCTGTTCACTGGCTACAGTCCGGGAAATGGTCACCGTACTGGGGTCAGGAGGCCGGGATGGACCCGTGGTAGGGCGGAGCTGGTCGTGACGCGGCTGAGGCGGTTCTGCCTGGTCCCACACCACAAACAGCGGCGGAGGCGAATCCGTCATCCCTGAATGGGGGGGAGGCGCACGTTGTGCTTGGTTTTGAGCCTGCTGCCTAGTCTCAGTGGCGTGCACGGCCTGGCTGGAGGTACCAACGGCTGTGCCCCGGCGACTCCTGCTGCTGCGGTTCTTCCGACGGTGGCGACGACCAGGGACACTAGGGAGGTCCACCTGGTGTTCTTCAACGTCGGGAACCGAAAAGGGATTTACCAGCTCGACGGTGTTAATCGAAGCGTACCCAACACCGTCATCGGACGAATCATCCATCACCGGGCGGATCCGAGGAGGGATCCCCATCTCCGGGGGCATGAAATCGCCGAGAGTGCGGGATAGTGGCGGAACCGGCGGGGCGCGCTCTTCCTTCTTGCGTTGCCGCCGTTTGCTCCTCTTGGAAGAGGCAGGCTGGGACGACGATGCCGAAGCAACACCCGCAGATTCTGGGGGCTCAGGCTGATTCAAGCGCGCACGGATGATTCCATGGGCGCGAATGGTCGTCTTGCGGGCCATCCAGTTATTATACTTCTGGGATCCGCGGTTGGAGACCAGCTGCCATTCGTCCTCGTTGCCACTATCATCATCTGATCCCACGAACACGCCCGCCACTTGTGCTGGAGCTGGGCCCAACCTGATTACATTGTTGTTAATCTGGTCTTGGAGCCAATCCTTAAACACATAGCACCGCTGGATGGTGTGCCCCAGGGCCCGATGGTAGGGGCAGTAGCGGGGGTTATTCGTAAGATGTGCCTCCTCTGGCCTCCAACACTCAGGCAGTCGCACAATCCTCTGCTCCAGGGCGCTCCGGAAATAACCGGGGACCTGATCCTCGTGGAATGAGTAAGTCAGGTGTCGCGGGCCCCTGGGAGCGTGGTCTTGACGAGGGGCTGGAGGGGCCGACCGAGGAGGTGGACCCTGATTATCTCGCCTGGGTTGTGGCGGTACATTACGCGGAGGGGCCGGCCGGTTCTGGGGCTGCCGCTGCTGGGCCGGGAACTGAGCCCGTGGAGGCGGGTTCCTGTGAGGCTGTGGAGCTGGCCTCGCCGGCAGCAGCTCCAACGGCCTGGGGGCCTCTATCTGGGCGACAGCAGCGGGCTCAGCCCTGCTGACTCTCCTTGCAGGAATCATAGGAGGCAGCGGGTGTGCCTGGCTGGCCTGTTGCAGGGCTTCCTCAAGACGTTGAGCTTTGTCTGAGAAGTCCCTGAACCCTCCGGGGTAATTTTGAGTGATCAGGGAAGGGACCAGCTCGGTCTTGATGTTCCCGATGCACATTGTCAGCAACTGCTCCTGAGTCAATGGCATGTCACGGGAATACATGAGACCCTTCCATCGGGCGACGAAGTCTGCGACTCGCTCATCAGGCCTCTGCTTGCACTTGAAGAGGTCTGCGATACTTGTCTTCCGGGTCGTGGAACTGAACTGGTAGAGGAACTGTCTACGGAGGTCCTCCCAGCTGGTTACCGACCCGACGGGGAGCTGGCTGTACCAGACAAATGCTGGCCCTTCCAGTGTCTGAACAAAGCAGCGAAGCTTAGCGGCCTCTTGCTGCGCCGGAGTCCCCAACATAGGCCCGCACCTCGAGTTGAAGTGGGATAAATGCTGTGGCGGATCTCCAGTCCCTTTGAAGGGAGCGAAAGTGGGATTCCCGAATCCCGGAGGCGCCGGCATGTCATCCACCCATGCTGGGTAGGGCTTGCCGTCCGGTGGGATCGCCACCTGCCGAGTCTCCAAGGCCTCCAAGCGGGAAATGAGTGCCGCCATCGGATCGTCCGGACATGGGTTCCAGTCCTGGCGAGGATCTCTATCCACGAGCGCATTGCATGGCCCTTCAATCGGGTCGTCGACCGGGTCGTCGAACTCGGCAGCTCGTGGGATGGCGGGCGGAGCGGCCCTTGGGGCAGCGGGAGGAATCCGAGCGGGGTCTCTCAGGTAGTCACGCCGCTCAGGAGGGTGTGGCGAAACATACCGCGCCCTCTTGCCGTAGGCAATGGCCTCTCTCCTGTCGGCGAACACAGCGTAATCACGGTTGCCCGGGAGAGTCTCGTCGAGGAGCGGTTGTTCCGGTCCCTGCTGTCCTGGCCTAGGATCACCGTAGTCAGGCCGCCGTTCTGCAGCGCGCTCGGCGAGGAGCTGGTCAACCAGCTTCTTTTGTTCGGCAAGCTGCTGACGTAGCGTAGCCTTCTCGGGATCCTCCTCTGCCCTCTGCATGGAGGCAGATGGGTCGGCGGGCTTTATAGCCTCGCTGTGCTCTTTTCCTTTGCTGACGTTTCGGCTCAACGTCAGTGCTTCAGTGGGTGCGGGGAGCCCTAGGAGGTTCCTATGATGACGAGTGACTCTCACCGATGGCTCTGACGACGGCTTGTCTTCGGGGGGGAATCCCCCGTCGAGAAGTTCCAAGTCGTTCCCCTCTCCCGACAGGTCAACCATATTGACCGTTTCTGTCCCTGGGGATATACCCTCAGGGCCACCCAGCGAATCGGGCTGTCGGCGAATCACACTGAAGCGTAGGGCAGCGTACTGCCCCCATCCACGGATATACACGTGGGGAGTGGCTTCCTTGATAACTTTGCGGAGTACTTGAAAACACTCAACGCATCGTTGTTGGAGGGCCTCGTGGTGCTCAAATGACCCGGGGTGCCGAACCGCGGGGAGCATGGCCAGGTCAATTTGACGGCACTGCTCACCAATATCCTCCAGGTGCACTTGACTCCTGGGGTATGGCATTTGTAGGCGGTGAAGACAGGAGCGAGTCTCCCGGAGAGTTCGGCGGAAGCATTCGAACTCATCCGGGGTGAGCGATTCGGGTGCATCAAAGCCTGGTCCTGCGACTGGCCAAAACTTCTCAGGGAAGTGGCCCTCTGCAAGGACGGTCCAGAAGCTCCACGACTCAAACTCGGGACCCAGATCTCCTTGGTCCTCTTCAATGGATGGGAACGGACGGGGAACCGGCAGTGGTGTCGAGGCGGGCCGCCGGGCTGACGGGCTGGCCGTCGGTGAATACGGCGAACAGGCCGATTGGCCTCCATATCCCAGGCCGCCCTCTGAGGGTGGCGGTGCCCTGGCTACCACATCACGATAGGATGGTCCGGCGAGCGAACATCCTGTCGTAGCATCGGTGCTCGCCGAGGGTGCACCAGATCGTGGTTCGACCGTCGGTCCCCAGAAAAAGTCTCCGGCTTCTCTGATCGAGACGGAAGGCACTTCCGGAGGGGCCGGTACCAACCGCAAGCTTGATCCTTGGGGGTCTACCAGGCCCTCGTTACTCCGGATATACCTTCGGAGAGAAGCGGGGATCACATCGATCTCGCTCTCGGGGAGCACGAGGCTGACGTGCCGCATTCCTACCCCTGCCCTTGACTGGCGGGATTGGGGAAAGGGCTCTGTCGCCGAATCGTACTCCGCCTCTGAATCAGAGAAGCAAACTGGTTGGATCTCTGTCCGGAATTCCATAACATTCTTCCCTCGGCGTCGATGCCTTGCCTTCCTGCCCCTGGGTGGTTCTTCGGGGCAGGGCTGATCTCTGTCCTGGCGTCCTCTGGCCGCACTGGTGCTGGGGCCAAGAGGACTGGAAACCAAGGTGCGAGGGGCACCGGGACAAATATCAAAGGGGACGCGGGGAGAGATGATTCCGGGCAGGCCTCCGGGCCGGGATCGGAAGGTGGGATGACCCATGCCTCCTGGATCGGCCACACGAAGTAGATCCCGCTGGTGAATAGCGCTACCGCGAGGTGGTCCGCGGTGGCTACTGCCTGCACCAGCAACCGGGAGAGTCGACCCAACCTGCCTTTGGGGCGGTCGAGGCCTCGATCCAGGTCGGGCATAGAAGTTCCCCTGCTCAGGATGCGCAGGGGCCTGGCGACTGGAGCCAACAGTGGCTTGGGCCAATGCGGCCGCTGTTGCTAGGGCCCCAAGGTGGGTATCCTCTTCCGCTCATGCCCGACGTTGGCGTCGGGACAGACGAGTCGGGATGAGCTGCGCGGGCAGGTGGAGAGCCCGCTCTTCGACTTGAGAGGCCTGGCGGCGGTGTCGCCGTGGCCTGGCGGGAGTCCTTACCGTAGATACCTGGAGCGAATCCCGGATAGGGTGATCCCGGGCATCTTCCACCTCATCCGCATAGGGAAGGGAACTGTCAGAGCGCTCCGGGGATAAGCTCCTGAAGCGGTTGGATGTTGAGGTAGGCAGCGGTGCCTCCCTGCGTGGCCCTCGGGGGCGGCGGTGGTGGCGAGGTGCAGCCTCCTCAAGGTCTAGGCGAGCCATGTCCCTAGTGGGGATGACTCCCTCTTCCTCATATCTCCGCACCAGGGTGTTGATCACCCTTCTCTGGATGACCTCCGAGGGGGAGAGAGGGCGTGGTCGTCCCGCAATTGCGGCTGCTGGGACGGCTGTGGAACGGGCGGTACCGCGCGGAGTAGCCGCGTCGGTGTTTCCCCTACCCCTGCGCCAGTGGGCGGGTGGCGATCGGGCACTGGATCAGGCGACCTGATTTCTGAAAGCAGGGAGAAGGACCCATTAACACTGACAGGAAAAAGGAATCGACAACCAACCATTAGCGCCACGACACCTTCCGTGGGGGGAACCTAGGCCCTCGACGTTGCGAGACGGAGTGCCCGATGTCCCTTCCCCAGCCCCTGGCGGGTAAGACTGAATGCTTGGCCGGGCAACATGCCGGTCTTCCAACACCTCTGAAAGCCATCGGTCTTCGTATCGAGGAGAAGATATTCACGTCGGGTTCACCATTTTTCTGTTTCGGTGCGGATGTGCGTCGGTTTACGCTGTTCCGCCAGGACGCGTTCGCGCGTGCACCCGTCAACCCGAGGGGATGGGCGCGCGGCTTGTGGTCCCGCAGTCCCGCTTTCCAAAGGCGGGCGGCATCCGTCCCTTATTCAGGGGCGTCTGCTCCTTGATCGAAACCGGGATGATGGGATATCGGCTCCTCCTTCCTTGGACGTCTCCTCGGAACTCGTCGCCTAATCCGGGTCTCCCTCATAGATTTAAGACATGCTCGTGAATCTCGTTCCCGGCGCCATATCTTCATGGACACCGGTTAATTACGCTGCTTCCGCCCGGACGCTCCAAGGAGTCTGGTCGGGGCAGCAACCTGCGGTGAGGAGGCCGGGTGGCTCTGGGTGCTGGGGGCGTGTCGTAACACTGCGGCTCTGCACGTCTGTCTTCCGTCCCTAATAGGGCTTCTCGAAGGCATGATGGCCTGAGGCATCCCGCACTGGGTGCGGGGAACTGTGTCCCCTGAGGTTTTCCTCAGCTTCCCATGTTTAACACGGGGTACGCCGCGAGTTTAACGTCCAGCGGGGACGGCATCGGACCGATCAACACGAAAAGTGGATCAGATGACAGAACCCCTTGCGGGGAACCTCCGACGCTGGGGCCAGCGCATGGGTGGCTTCCCAAGTGATGTGGAGTGGAGAGAAGTGGCATGACCCCACCGGGATGTGGCGGCCCGGGTAAGGATCAGGATGGATGATGGAGTGAAGAGCTTGGACCCTGTAGGGGCTTCCTACGTACCGCGCGTTAGCACGGATCAAAGTCGACGTAGTTCAGGTATACAGTTTAACGTCATGCTGGACGTCGGCAAGCCGACTCACGAAGGGGTCGAGGCCGCCGGGCGGAGGATTGAACCGAACCACCTCGCACAGGGGGAGATGGAACGGCCGGGTGGATCACAGTTTCACGTCATGCAGGACGATAAAAGGAGAAATGGAAAAAGGGGCTGTGGGGAGGCACAATGGAGATACACATGGGCAGTCTCCCACAGGGGCGGATTCATAGGTGAATCGACGCAAGCGTGAACCCTGGAGGGGTCCACTGATGGACGAACCGACGTGAATACGACCGGGACGACCAGGTGGTGGGCTTGAACCTCAGGGAGGCTTCCTACGTACCCTGTTTAGAAGACAGGGATCAAAGTCCACGTAGTTCATTCTGTCAGGACTTACGCACTTGAGGCAGCCCAGATGCGGCAAAACTCAGTTGGAAGGGACTTGGACCGAAAGTAGGAGACACCTCGATCCCAGTCACACCCTCTACTGGCTTCGGCAGTGGGGGAGCGCAATGGAGATACACATGTGCAGCCCCCCACAAGAAACTAGGGGTTTGTAATACCCTACCCCCGTAGGGAAAAGCCGCTCCCATTAAATCGTCCCTAAAGAGGGGCAATCCCGACATCCCTGCAGAGACGAGCGGGTGGGGGCCACATCCAAACCGGGGGGGACCCTGCGTGCGAGGCACGGGATCGGGTGATGCGGACAGTTTAGCATCTTTCCAGACGAAGTACAGTTTAACGTCGTGTGTTGAGGACGAAGCGGACGGTTTAACGTCTTGCCGGACGAAGTACAGTTTAACGTCGTGTGCTGAGGACGAAGCGGACGGTTTAACGTCTTGCCGGACGAAGTACAGTTTAACGTCGTGTGTTGAGGACGAAGGTGCTTGGCAGTTTAACTTCTTGCAGCACAGACGATAGGGGCTAGGCAGTTTAGCGTCGTGCAGCTTGGACGTATTACAGTTTAACGTCATGTTGGACGGATGCAGTTTAGCGTCATGCAGGACGAATGTGCAGTTTAACGTCATGCTGGACAAATGTGCAGTTTAACGTCATGCTGGACATTGGTTGCCTCCGATGGGTCCGTGTCACTTCGCGCAAGCCTGGAGGGCCGCACGGAAAGACAACGCACGGTGCGGGCACCCAGGATGAAGATCATCGGGCGCCACGCAGGCGGGTACCCTCAGGGGGTCAAGGGGGGCGACCCTGGCGGATTGCATGCAAAAGAGGAGCTTTGCGCGCAAAACAGCAGGTCGGCGCGCAAAATGGCGGGCTGGCGCGCAATCGGGCCATCCCTTTGCGCGCGGATGATTGAGATTGCGCGCTCCGGGCTTCGGACAGCTCGTGGGGGCAACGGCTCATTCTCTAACGAATGGCCACTTTGAAAATGGGGGGTGCGCGCAATCGGGCTGGATTGCGCGCACCCGGGGGCAATTGCGCTCAAGAGGCTTCTTTTGCGCGCAAAGGCCTTCGGGTTAAGGATTATTCAAAGGAAATGAGCCAAGGGGATTGCGCGCGAAGGCGAACCCCAAGGCTCTATTGCGCGAAAGAAAGGAGGTTACTTGAAGATCGGCATTGCGCGCGGAAGGGGTTGGATTGCGCGAACGAGCGACGCTTCGGATTCTGGCAACCTTCAAAACGTCGGGGGTCGCCTTATATTTATAGGCAACCCCGGGCACGGAATCCGGTCTCGGGCGCGGAATTCCCTTCGCGGGCGCGGAATCAGGACCCGGCGCGCAAGGGAGCCGCGCAGGCCACGGGCGCGCAAAATAGCGCGCCGGCCCAGCGCATTGCGCGCATCCCGGGAGGATTGCGCGCCGCGACTCAACTTTGCGCGCGGGCCTCTGAAATTTCGCGCAAGTCCTCCGGGCCCTCCGGAACGTGCCTCTGACTCCAAATATCACTTCGCTTTCCGCATCCGGAGCTTCGTTTGGGAACAACGGACTTTTCCGGCGTCTACAGCTTCATCAGTGCTTCTTGGTTCTATTTGGGAAAGAAATCCTAGATGTTCTACTTCATTTCTTAAGGAACTTATTACCCTTATAGGTTGATTTACATCACCAATGATACTATCACTAGGATGATTCTGAAGAAACAACTGATTTGGGTTTTGTAAAACCTATTCATCAATATAGGGTATGATATCTTCTGGGGTAAATGTTTCAGAATTATCTTCTAGGACATTTTCCTTATTAGATGGATCTTCTAACAAAGGTTGATAATCAATTTTTGAAAACACATCTGAATATGTAGGTTGAGGTTTTCTACAAACAAAAGGATCAGTTTTATCAAATTTTACATGTACTATTTCTTCAACAGTACAAGATTTTTTATAGAAAACTCTATAAGCCTTAGAAGTTATGGAGAAGCCGAAAAAAATTCCTTCATCAGATTTTTGTTAGAATTTGTTTAGATTATCTTTAGTATTTAGAATGAATACCTTGTAACCGAAAACCATGAAGTAGGAAAGTCATGGTTTTCAACCATTACATAACTCATAAGGGGTTTTATTTAGAAAAGATCTAATCAAAACATGATTTATAGTACAACAATCAGTACATACAACTTTAGCCCAAAAAGGTTTGGGTACATAATACTCACTCAACATGGTTCTCGTTATCTCTTGAAGAAATCTGTTTCTTCTTTCCACAACACCATTCTGTTGAGGTGTTCTGGGTGCTGAGATGTTATGATCAATTCCTTTTCTACTATAAAAAGTTTCAAAATCTTAATTTTGAAATTATCCTCCATGATTACTATGAATAGTTTTCAAAGTAAGGTTTGTCTCATTTTTAACATGGGCTCTAATACTTCTGAAATAAGAAAAATCTTCATATTTTTTTGTTAGAAAATAGCCCCATGTAAATCTATTGTAATCATCAACTAGGAAAAATACGTAATATTTGCCTCTAATGCTTCCAGTTTGTGTTGGAAAAAAAGATCCATATGCAGTAACTATAATGAATCAGTGGTTGAGACTTCACCAACTAATTAAAAATGTGATTTATGTTGCATTCCATATTGGAAAGGATCACAAACTTTTGAAGAATCTAATCTATGCTCTGGTAGATCCTTAATCCTTCATTTCTTATAGAGTTTGCATAGGTTCTTATGGATATCGTGACCTAGACATCTATTCCATAACCAAGAATAATCTTCCATTTCACTAAGGAAAGGTTTATCTTGGCTCCTATGGTCTTCTAAATTTAGTGTGTATAAATTCTCTTACCTATAGGCAGAAAGAAGAAACTCTTCCTGGAAATTGTGTATTAAGCACTTATAATTCCTAAAGTTCACAAGATACATCTCATCACATAATTGAATTATGCTAATGAGGTTGTGTTTAATACCTTTAACAAATAAAACATTTGAAATTGATGTTTTTCCAAGAAGAAAAATGTTACCTATACCAATAATTTCTCCCTTAGAATTATCTCGGAAAGTTACTTTTCCTCCTAAAGTCTTGATAATATTTTCAAAGAAGTTTTTGTTACCAGTCATATTCCAGGAACATCCACTATCCATGTACCATGAATTTCTATTGGTACCATCATTATTTTACTGAAAATAATATTGTTAGACTTTTGGAACCCAAACGTTCTTGGATCCGGAAATTTCAAGAAGGAAAATTTGAGGCACACACATTTCCTTTAAAAAAAAGCTTTATGAAATCCTAAAGACTGGGTTTTGTTTAAGGAATAGCTTTTTTCCTAGTGTCCACCACACTAAAACTTAGTGTAGAATGGAGATCTTTGAGGAAAAAATAATTGTTACTAAAAATCAGTTTTGAACATATATAACCAAAACCAGAATTATTCGTATGAGGTCAGATTAGAGAATACATCTTATCAAAAAATTTATAACCTAAGGTAAAGTTTTAAAAATACTTTCTCAAGGAAAATATTTTTGACTCTAGTCTGATCACTAATTTATTGTCTTCCAAAACATAAGTTTTATAACTAGAGTTAGGCTTGAAATCATTTTTCATAGAAATTACATTTTCTAGATCTTAGAATGTTTATCATTCTCAGAATTTACATCCTCAAGATTTTTTGAAATACTGTCAAAATCAAGGGTCTTTTTATCACGATATTTAGAAAGATCTGATATTTCCTTTGTAAGAATAGTATTCCTATAATTTTCCTTATCATTCATTCTCTTGAGTTTTTAATTCTCATTCTCAAGAAGCTTAGAAAACCTAGAAACTTCTTCATTGGTAGGTAAAGTATTATATTCATCTGAAGAAGATTCTTCATTAGAAGAAGATTATTAATTATACGATTAATAATATTTATCATTACTATAATTAACATTAAATGATACATTGGTCTTGGATTCAACATTGTGTACCTTAGCCATTACCCAATGATTTTCAATAGGTAGTATGGCTATTAAACCAAGATTCTTTTGTTCAGAAGATTCATTATATAATGATTCATCTGAAGAGTCTCTACCATTAGAAATTTAGGTGTCATTAGATTTCAAGACTTTCTTAGATTTATCTTTGTAGTACTTCATTCTGTTTCGCTCAGAATGATTTTCCTTTCTTTCCTTTCTCTTAATCATAGTACAATCTGGTCTTATATGTCCAGCTCTTTTGCATTCATAACATGATACTTATGAATCTTTCTTATCTTTCTATTCTTTATTCTTTTATCTGGATTAAATGTTCTTCTATCCAATATTCTAATTCATCCTATGACCAAGATTGTCTACCTTATTTTTTGAATATTCACTTCCACTAAATTCAGATTGAATAACACCCCTCTTAGATTTAGATCTTGTAACTCTCCTATGAGACTTGTATTTCATATGATTTGAAGTTTTTGTAAAAGAAACACATCCATTCCCATTATTTTTCTTAATATTCTCAGAATCTCTCTTCATTCTTGTAACATGTTGAAGATTAGTTCCAAAAATTTCATCAAGAGAAATCTGAGTAACCTTTCTATTCTCATCAATACCAATTCTCTTGGATTCCAACTCATTGGGAATGATGTCTATGATTTTGTCCAAAAGAGATTCATCATCTAATCTTTTCTCACACATAGATTGTAAACTATTAAAAATATTCATGAATCTCTATTGCACCTTATATATGTGTTCTCTATAAGGAATGCAGAAACAGTGATATTGAGCTTTGGGCATGGCTCTTCTAGTTTCAATAACTTTAGAAGATCCAAAGTGTGTAACTTCAAGATTATTTCAAATACAATTTGTTGCTTCACAAGATGAAATTTGGCTATATATATTTCTAGTCATAGAACAAAGCAATGTATTGTGTACCTTATAATTCAGTTGATATTCATGCTTTTCTTGGTTGGTGAAAGTAACAACTTCCTTGTCAAGGATTTTATATCCTCTAGTAATCATAACAAAATTATCTACTCCAGTATTGATAATGAATGGCTTCATACGATCACTCCAATATTCGTAATCATTCCCATCAAAAATAGGTGGTCTAGTAGGATTTAGGTTGTTTGTGGAACCAACATTCATTCCTATCATCTTAAGAGAAAAGCTCTATACACAAAATATTTAGTAATAATTTTTTTAAACAAGGATAATAATATCCTAAGAAAGGAAAATATATAACAATGAAATTATGAACAAGAAAACTTATTTGTGAATATAAGTATTTCACATACCTACTCTTATATAAATTGTAGGATCGAAATGATACTGATTGTAGTATCATAATAATGATGTAGATGCTGAAAATACAAGGGGGTGGTGAATTGTATACTTTAAAAAAATTACTTTGTAAATTTTAAATATGTAAATGTTTAACAATGTTAAACAAGGTAAATTCACAAGACCTCTTAGTTCTACGAACTTGCTTGATTCCAAAAAATTGATTCAGGAAATGGAACATAACAAAAGTTTAAAAAGATAAGTATTATACCTTAAAGCATATATAATCTTACTAATCAGAGTACAAGTATAAGAAAGTATAAGATATTAATAATTTACTCAACAATCAAAATGCAGTGGAAAACTTGAAACAATACAAGTAACAAGTATTAAATCTTTTAACCCAAAGATAAGGGTATCCAATAAACTTAGACAAAGGTCCCTAGATTTATACTTTCAAGAATGTCTATCCTAACAACACCAGGGTAAGCCCTCGAAATGAAGATCAGAGTCTATCTTTCTATCTCCACAAGCTCTCAACTTCAAGGTAGTCGGAACCTTCATCTTTCTATCCCCGAAATCCCTTGAATGTACTCGAGAACATTTGAAGTCGCAAGAGGGAATTCTAAACAAGATGTTTAGTATGCACAAATCATAATAGTCTCTCTCTAGAAATCCATTTAGCAGCATGTAATCTCTAGAGTCATAGAATAGCGTTGAGATCATTCAAATGAGCTCCTATTTATAGGGACATCTTCAATGGTTAACTCCCTCCTCCAAGGTCATATTTTTAGTGGAGTTTTTGAGGGACCTATACACATGTCACTCAAACAATGGTTGGTTAGAAACAGAAAACATGACATCATTTTATACCCATAACAATATTAAGCAAAAGTATGATGCTTAAATAAATTCATTTTTCAGAGTCTAAGGAAAAATAGATTTTCAGAGTCTAACAAATCACCATTCGGTGTTTATAATATATGAATATTCCGATTATGTCTTCAAACAAATTCAGAACCTGAATTCTATAGAATCTGGATTTTGAATTTCATGAAAATTTGGAGTTTTAATTTAGTTGAATTCGGAGTCGGAATTCAGAATAATTCGGAGTCTGAACTCATAAGAGTTCGGAGTCTTAATTCAGGGAACTCAGAGTCTGAACTCAAAAGAGTTTGGAGTTTGAATTCAAAGAACTCGGCGTCTGACATCATAAAATTTTGGAGTATGAATTCAGAGAACTCAGATTCAAAACTCATAAGTGTTTGGAGTCTGAATTCAGAGAACTCGGAATCTGAACTCAGAAATTTTGGAGTTTGAATTCAGAGAACTCAGAGTCAGAACTCATAAGAGTTCGGAGTCTGAATTTAGAGAACTTAGAACCTGAATTTGGATCATGAAAACATAATGATTTATATCTAAGTATATATATGATTCCAAGGTTTTGGATATGAAACTTAATTTTATACTTATAATATGAACAATGAAAACATGGTAAGGACAAATTTTCATGGGGAAGGAAAATTTTCCTTAGGAAGATAAAACATAGGGAAATAAAATTTTCCTCAAGGAAGAGTGTTTGTGATCTTTAAAACATGAAGGAATGGAAAAGTCATAAAGAATCCTTATTGACTCAACATTCAGATAGTTATCTCATATGAAGAGGTGTTAGTATTATGAGGATAATATTGGGCTGTTATGAGACATCCTATATATCCTTGTTTTTGAAGGAATCAGATCCCATGTAGTTCATTTAACTGATGAATTTTAACATCATGCCAAATGACTTATATGGGTTCTCTAGGAAAACTTCAATACTAAGTCCCAAAGGGGCATCCTATGTTTTCCAAATACATAATTAATTAGATTTATCATAGTTAATTCCTTTTGGACTTATATATTGGGATTTCTTGTTTCATTATAGTGACTTGTGGTGAAAATGAAATGATTACCGCAACTCCCTAAGAACATGTGAACCATGCTTGGTGTACAAAACAAGGTATAGAATGTAAACAATTTTATTTCTTGGTTAAGGTACATAGATACTAGGATCACCCTAAACAATCAATATGGAGCTCAAATCTTAAAGAGATGTGGACTATGTATCCTAGATATGGAATGAATCAGATTCGTCATAGTTCCCTTAATTTTAGAGCTTACACACTGAGGTTTCCCTAGTTGGTGAAGATTTATAATGTAAGTGAGTTCTTAATTGAATCCCCTTAAGCCCATTTGATCCATGATCGAGGTGAAAAAAAAGGGGAGCATATTGTTAGCCTCATAGAGTATGGGTGTCAAACTTGTATATTTGAATAGTCCTTGGGGTGTTTGGCTCAGAGCTCAGTCCTTAGGATGGCTTCCTACAAATCCTAGTTATGGAGGGAATCAAAGTTTTCATAGTTCATATATGTCTAGGCTTACACAATTAGGATACCCTATACCATTTAAAGGTTTTATAAGGAGGATGATATGACCATTGTAAATCCTTAGGCCCAGTTGAGCCATGATTTTTTTGAAACAAGGGATAAAATGTGATAAATGTCATTGCTTTGGACATCAGACTCATATGTTTGTCCCTCCATGGATGATCAATATGGAGCTTGATCCTCTAAGGAAGGTGGCCTAGGTATCTTGAATACGGAAGTAATCAGAGTCGTAGTAGTTCCATTTATTTCAAGGCTTACACAATAAGGATTCCCCAGATATTGGGAATTGCACACCAAGGATAATCAATACTGTCTAGTCCTTAGAGGCCTTGGAGATCTACTATTCCTATCTAGAAGACATCATAATTCCTAGTTGGAACATCCTTGGAGCCATCACATGATCTGTCTTGACATGTATGGATTGTGTCACAATATCCATTTTTTCATAGTCTGATAGGTGTCGTGTGCCTTATTTGACACCTATGGGAGACACTGTGAGAACTAGATGTCATTTCTAGAGGGAACTACAAGTCTCATCCGACATGAACAAAGAATGTCATGAGAGCTTGTTTCTCATGTTCATGTTCTTTCATGAGGCTCACCTGACTGGAGTTGGCACCGTTATATGAGTTAGGTGATGTGTATGAAGGGAAGCTCATGTCTTGAGTGATGGACCCAAGGGGTCTGTAAGATCATAGTTGTATCCATGAGAGAGTTGTGTGACTCTTCCCAGTATGTCTGGAGTATTCTATGTGTCCTTGGTGGCATTCTGAATGAGTGTTGTGAGATCTGGCTGACTTGTCTAGGTGTTATTGTGTGTCTTTGGATGACACATTCAACTCTCCTAGGGGGAAACAAGAATTTCTTTTGCTTAATCCTTCCAGCATTGATATTGGTTCTCACCCTTATATTTTGAATACCTCAGTTTTATTTAGTTTTAGTTATCTTGAATCTCACATGATCCAATGGTCTTGTAGGATATCCTCTGTATAACCCACCCTAGGCCCTTTGCATGGTCTTTAAATGATCATGCATAGTGATTTATTCATAGAACATTAATACTTTGGATGCCTGCTAGTATATTACCTGATAGAAAGATGGATAGTCCTGTTATTGCTCCGAGAAGTCCATAGAGGTTGAGAGAAGAATCCTACAGTGTCTGAAGATCTAGTGTCCAATGGTATTTGTCCTCATGGTCATGCTGGTAATGGTGGTGCATTTTTCATGCTAGGGTGGGGGATTAATAGGACTCTAAACCCCAGATACTCACTAATTTGTGTTTCATATGTAGCACGAGTGTAGGTTGGAGTAGTTGGAGGGGCCTAACACTAGGTGGTTTCATGAGTCTCAATCATGGATGACTTCGGGCACATTGCTTTATTTTTAGAGATCACAAGTCTCTTCCATTATAGTATCATTTCCAATTATGAATATGTTTCAATTTCCGTTCATGTTGTCATGTTGACATGTATGAGGGAATTCGTGAGATCCATGTTCCTTTGAGAATACACACACTAGATCTTTGATTTCATTTCCCGAGGTCTCACAGGACAACACTGCAGGTGTGCTGGGTGCGTGTCAATCCTTTCAGCGACCATGAGTACCTCTCACCTCCCCTATTTTTATACCCTTTATTTTTTGTACCAATTGTTGGGAGTCATACATGATTTCATGTGTGTTGTTGAGGGTATTTCTTCTATTTTTCCGAGATGCGTCTCATGAAAAATATGGGTCACACATTGTTTTGAGAGAATTCGATGTCCTAAAGACGAGGATGACAAGAGAAAGAGATTCCATGAGATAAGGTCAACATGTTGTAGAGGGATCGCAGTGCCTTGTGGGTTGTCAGGGACACATTACATGTCTTTCAACGATGGAGAACCCCTCTCACCTCCTCCATTTTATACCCTTAATTTATTTTACAAAGGTCAAGGATCATGAATGGTTGTATGAGTAATATTTATGATATTTACATGATTTTTGGATATTTTCATGCTTGACCAATATGGGTCATATGGAGAGTATGCAATCATGTAGTGGACAGGTCTATCTACCTGTTGTTAGAGTTTCATAGAGTTGTTAGGACACTCTTGAAAAATTCAATGCATTTAGGATACAAATACATAAGGATTATGTGATGTTTTTTTGGTGTCTCTTAGATCACTTGGTATGTAAAATCATGTATTTTAGTGACCGTGAAACCCTCTCACCTCCAACCCTTTATCTACTTTGTATTATTTGGTGAAGGATCAAAGATCATGTGAGATTGCTTAGATATCACCAAGGGATTTTATTCCTTTTAATGACGATTTTTCATATGATCATCACGACCACTAGGTGTATCATACTTTAGAATTTCGTCCTTATTTATTTTCAAAGGATTTTAGATGGTTTTTTAAGAACTGTCCAATGAAAAATAATGCAGCTTGGGGGAGGTCATTCAGTTGTCTAAGGGGTCTTCACAAGAGTAGGATGGTCTGTTGAAAAGGGATACATGAGACTAGCTATTGGTGATATGCCATTCATGGGACCTTCATGTGACCTTGAAATTTTCATGTGATCATGAGTATCCCAAATGCTTTATTAATTTTTGACCATCTTATTCTTCCTTGCTTTTTGGGGAAAATAATACCCATAGTTGTTTCTTCCATTTGTGATTTTTCCAATGATTATTTGATGTGAGTCAATAGTGACAAAGTGGTATCAGAGATATAGGTTGATAATGTTTTTTCGAATTCCATTATGCATTGGTTAATCATGTTGGGAATTAGAAGGTAGTTATGACTGAGTTTATGGACATATCTCACTGTAAGGAACCTTAAGTCACCAAGGGTGTTTTGGGAAAGACATCTTGATGATTATTTCTTGTGTTTTCCCCTATTTTTATTTGGGTATATTAAAATATAACTTTTTTTATCTATCTGTTGGGATTAATTTCCCTCATTTATCATTTTTTGTGTTATTCCGACGTATTCCTTAATGTCTGCTGATGTAGTGTAACATCATTCCTCAAAGAATGTATGTGAATCAGATCCATGGGGAATACTTTCTTGAACCATAATGATAAAATATCGTTGTTTACCCGAATCTAGTACAGGTGATTGTGCGTATTATCCAAGATCTGGGAAAAGCACTAAGAGCAGTTCATGTTCAGGCTCCAATTGTGGAACCTTTAAGGGGTGATCTTAAAATTCATCGTTAGGTTTTACATAACCAAAATCAAACATCATTCAAAGGATCAAATGATCCTCAAGAGGTTGTGGAATGGTTGAGGAGGATGGAGAATTTGTTCAGGTTCTTGGAGACACTTGATGAAATCAAGGTGAAGTGTGCCACTTTCATGATGGAAGGACCGAGAATGAGATGTTGGGACACTATGGTGATGGGGACGAAGCATGAGTTGATAGAGTGTAATGAATTTAAGGTTCTTTTCAGTAATTATTTTGATCATGAATCAATATTTGGTTCCAAATCTATGGAGTTTTTCAAACATGGACAGACCGATAAGACTGTGACAGAGTATGAAAACCATTTTTCTGAGTTTTTACAGTTTGAACCAGAGATGGTATCTAATGAGAATATTAAGGATAGAAGGTTCGAGTTGTGATATAGATATTAAATAAATTCTATGTTATTCATTATAAAGATTCCATATTATGTTGATGTGTTGTATATAACATTGATTTTTATAATGGACCTATCTAGAAAGCCATTGTTCTCAATATTTTCTTTCCATACCAATAGTAGTTTGAGTTACATCAATGGAAATTGGAAGTTTGACAATTCTTATGGTGGTTCACAAATGTAGGGTTACTCTAGACCTCTTATAGTTCCTAGAAGAGGCCCATTGATTTTCAACTATTATGGAAAGCCTAGGATTTCTAGGAGGGTTTTCACTAAAGTAGCCAATGTATGTGGTTATTGTGGATACTCTGGTCCCCTAAAAGAAAATTATCCATTTTTGTTATACTCTAAATAGTGGAACAGGATCATCAACCCCTTTTAAAAATATGCGGCAATTAGATTCATTATCTATAAAAGGGTTCTAGCCACAAGCATCCAGAAAGATACTTCTTCACACAATGGAAGAATCTCTAGAGGAAAATGATATGGGTCTAGTGACCATGAGAGGTACCATCAATATAGATTCTTCATTAGTGACTACTTTAATTAATTTTGGTGCTTTTCATTCATTTATTTAAACCTGCATTGTAAATCTAGTAAATCGTCCTACGAAGCTTTTATCATATGTCATGGATATTACTAAACCCCTTGGTATGAATAGAGAGAAGGGTCTCCATAGTCACACATGTGTTTTCTCTCTCTCATATGTTGATCTTTCTTTCAGTTTTCTGATTCTTGACATAAAACCCTTATATTTCTTATTCAGGATGGATTGGCTCATCAACAATAATGCCTATATTGATTTTTTATCTCTGATAGGTCTCCTTCACTACACCCAATGTTGTCTGCCATATCCTTTAAGGATAATGGTACCCAAGTTCAAGTAGATCTGTAAATTCTTATTTGGAGTGGATGAAATTAATATCAGTCATAAATTTTGATATAGAGTGGTAATCATTGAGTGGATATATCCCTAATTTATTAAATGAGTCTCCCGATGTATTCCTTTCTTACTTATATTGACTTCTACCGGTGAAGGTGGATGAGTTTTCTATAAAATTAATTCCTAAAAATCAACCTTTTTCAATACGATCTTAAAAAATAAAACAAGCCAAAATTAAAGAGTTAAAGACTCAATTTGATGATCATCTAGATAAATACACTATATTCTTGAGAATATCACCATTGGTGGAACCACCTCTCTTTGATAAGAATGATAATGGTTCGCTTCACCTCTATGTTTATTACCAAAAAATAAATTGTGTTATGGTAAAAAACAAGTATCTTTTCCCACGAATTTATGATCATCCTAATTAGTTGAAAGGGGATATGTGGTTGTTGAAGATCGAAATTTTATTTGGTTACCATCAGCTGAGGATAAAAGAATATGACATCTAAAAACAATCCTTTTGAAAAAGTTATATCCATTATGAGTACCTTATCTAGCCTTTCTATCTAACAAATTCTCATTTAGTTTTCCTAGATTAAATGAATAGGACATTCCATGAGTATATTGATATTTTTGTGGTGGTCTATATGGATGGAATCCTTGTTTACTCTAGTTTTGATGATGATAATGTGAGGAATTTTAGAGTTATTCGATAATTGTTTATAAATCACTAATTTTATGATAACATTTCGAAATGTGAATTTTGTATTCAGGAAGTAACATTCTTGGGGAAAGTTGTGTCGAAACATAAGATATTAGTTGATCCTGAAAATTTGAAAACTATTATGACATGGGAGTAACCACAAAATGTTTTTGTGATTTTAAATTCTTGGGTCCAGTTGGAAATTATCATCAGTTCGTTAAGGACTTCTAAAAATTATATTCTCTGATGATTTCCCTAACATAGAAGGGATTAAATTTTTCTTGAGATGAAAAATTTCAGAGTTATTTTTTGGAGATGAATTGTATTTTGATGATTTCCCTTATGTTGATTCTTCCAAAGGCTGCACATGGCTATGTGGTATCCTGTGATACACCGGGTTTAGGTTTGGGATGTGTTCTTATGTAGGGTAATCATGTCATGGATTATGGTTCTCATTAGCTTACAACATATGAGAATAATTATCTAACCCATGACTTTGAACTTGATAATGTGATGCACATTCTTAAGACTTGAGGAAATTACCATTATAGATAATGTTTTACTATGTTTTCAAACTAAAAAATCTAGAGTTATATCTTATCTCAAAAATATTTGAATCTCCACCATTGGTGTTGGGTGGAATACTTGCAGTCTTTCAACTTTGACATCACCTATACCCCAGGAAAAGTGAATGTTGTTGTTTATTCTCCCTTGGAACATGTCTTCTAGTTATGAATCACTACTTTTGGGCATTTTCCATTTGATTTATTTATGGAACCAAAAACATCCCACGGTTCTTTATCCAAAGGGGCCTGATCTCCAAAGGCAGGTGTTATTTAGTTTTGGATATACAATACTTACAAACAAACATTGGTCAAGAGGATGGGAGGTCAGACTCATCACACCCTTTTGGGGGGAATTATTTCCTACTTTGATACTCTCTTATAAATTTGAGATATTTTAATGAATCCTTATTAATTCATTAATAACAGCGTATGTTTACCTTAGAATTTGTAATCAATTATTAGCATATGTTAAATTCACAATCATTAGTATGCGTTCTAGGTTCTCCATTAATGGAGATATCCATATGTATTCGAGGTTCTCCATCAATGGTGTCCTTTTATATACTATTTAAACATTATTTTAATCATTTTTATGATAATACTGGTATTAAAGAAACTCAGTGGGGCACTCTAGACTTTATTATCATCCAGGGATATAAAAGTTTATTTTGATGTTGGTATCATACCCATAAATGGGATACCTATGTATCCTTGTGAAAGGAATTAGAAACCTTATATTTCAGTGTTTATTAGTGAGAAAAATCATTTCTTTTTAAGGTTGTGTGGTAAGGATATAACCCTACAGTTTAATTTCATGTTGGGAATATGGGCGAGGAAGAATTTTTTTGGAGTGTTGGGTTTGAACCTTAGGGAGGCTTCCTATGTTTCCCATTCAGATGGGAATCAAAGACCACATAGTTTAGTGAGTCCCATAAGAGTGTGTAATCCATTTAGAAAAATTATTTTGAGCATAATTCTTGAAAATGATGCTTTTAGGGATGAAATGAGATGGAGATTTGTCCTTAAGAGGGCTTCCAACATATCCCAGATTTTATGGTAATCCAAACTCTCGTAGTTCATTATATGAGGTGTTTGTGAAAATGTTGTGATAATCAAAAATCTATAATCCCAGTGAGATATGATCAGTGTGAGAAACAAGTGTATGTAAAATATTCAACAAATTCACACACACTTTTCCTCCTCTACTGGTAGAAGAGGTTTGGCCTATGGAGGTGACGATGGATGAGGCCATGGAAATTAACCTCCCCCTTCTTCAATTTATTTTAGAAGATGGTACAATGAAATTAAGGAGTGAAGGTGAAGGAATTAGAGAGGAGTGAGAATGAAACCTCCTACATGAAAGGTTAGTGGATTACACCAGGATGCTTTCCCTTAAATTGGTCCTAGTAGGGGAGGGATATTTCTCCATTGATCAAAAAAATGAAGGTACATATCATACCATTCCATCCAGGGAATTGAGGATCCATATTTTAGAGGTGATAAGGGACAAGAATGGCCCAAACCCTAATAATAAAAACCAGGAACTCCCCATCACTATTATTGGGAGAATGGTCCATGTGACTGTGGATATAGAAAACCACCAACACTCTATGAATCCTAACCCCATTGAAAAACAAATTTGGGAAACCTCTAACTGATGATATTAAAACATAAATATAAGACATGATGATGTGACCTTCTTAAAGGATTGATAATTTAGGAGGTTTTGGTGGAGGTTTCAACATAATCCCTTTCATACAAGGGATCCAATGAATAAGAAACCATTCTATGAATGAATTTGGGGACGGCATGATGAGATTTTTGTATAGACTAAATTGATTATGTGAATCAATGAAGGTAATGAAACTAAGTATCTATCATGAAGCAATGGGAGTATAACTGGGCTAGGGAAACCTACAATTTACTTAAGTGAAGAAAAACCTTGATGTTAATACATGGGTAAGACATGACCCAACCATTCAAGAGTATTCACAGGTATTTCTAGAAGTGGGCCGCTCATGTTCCATTGAGAGAAATAGGTGGAGTTCAAGTGTTTATAATTTATACAGGTTGGTCCCTTTAGGCACACAAGTGTTATAGATTTATAACACTAAGGGACTAATGTCCTATGATCCTCCTTCAATTCCTCCGCTTAGGCTACCAATGAACTACCTTGATGGTTTCAGAAGACTTGGGCAAAGCACTAGGGTGACCAGAGCAGTAATTGGGCTTTAGGAAAATTCATCCATAAAAATGATGCCTCAAAGTGTCTGTTTATAGGAAAATAAGTGACCCTAGGTGAATAGTGGTTGGGCACGCAATTACCTTGCATGCCGACGATTCCTTGGATTGACAAGGCCGATCCAAATTTCTAGCCTATGAAAATATAGATTTTCTTCATGTATTTTCTCCTCTTTTGTCTAAAACATTTTCCCATAAAACTTTCTTCTTCAATGTGATGGAATGGAGTGTCAATAGGGAATTAGAAGTAATATCTTCTACATACCACATGGGAGTAGCTCCCACATCCCTACATTGGATCAGTGTCGGGTTGGGGTCCCAACCCTTTGGGCCAGTGCCTTCGCTATCATCACCAACCCCTATGAAAAATGCAGAGTCACAATGTGAACTTTTCAAGTCCAGTTGATGAAATTTTGAGGAAAATTGAATGGAACAAATTTCATGGTGTCTAAAAAATCAGCCCTTATAATTTGATTCCTTTGGAAAGAAAATAATTTTGTTCTAATGTAACAGTAGTGAACTTTGATGCATTCCAACATCATTTGGTTATATTTGGAGCTATGCCAATTTTGGATGGATGATCTAGTTTTTTCTTATGTAATGGGACCTCGTGATCATTGTTTTATTTTTACTACGTTCATATGGATAACCCTATAAACTTTGTAAATAATGTTTCATTACACTGATTCTGTGCCAAATATCAATATTAAGGAGAATTAGGGGGTAACATTTGGATTTTTCTTAGATATCCCTATTTGGATTTTAAACATAACATGTTTTTTTCTATTAATTTCATTACTTGATATTTCCTAGACCATATATAGTATAGGTTTAGCAAGTTGATACTCAAATTTTTTCCAGAGATCCCTTTTTGGGTTTTTATCCTAGTGAGTGTTATGCCACTTTTTATTGGAAGTTTAATGTCATGATGTCAGACTAATAATTACATTGTATAAGGTCGAATATATTTGACCATATATTTTGAAATTAAATCCAAAATAAGGCTTAGTGGCTAGAAATTGCTCAAATATTCTTTAAATATTTTCAAAGGAAATCTTGATTCATGAAATTTTTTTATGGTCAACAAATCCAAAATTTGAAGAATAAACATAGATATATTTTTCAATAATGAATTTACCATTTCTTGACAAACCCATTATGGGGTTTGTATTATGCAGGGCCAATTAGGGAATTTTCTGTATAGCCAAACAATATCATCTTTTTACATACATGCTTGATGTGTTGGAAAATTTTATTCAAGGCTACCAAATGGAACATAATTCATAGTCCAGAAAAATATATCTCAAAAAATTATATTTTATTATTGAATGAAAAGGGAAATTATGACTTAGGTGAACCAAGAACATAGTAGGTTATTTTTCAAAGGAAATAAATTTTAAGAATAAAGGGCCATCTATTCCAACATAGGTCTTGAATTATGAAACAAATCCTACACAAATTTGGTGTGTGAATAATGGCTAAAATTGTTTATAAAGGAGCCTTATGACATTGTGATGTGTAGTTTCAAGTCATGCTACAATGACATTAGGCTATGTAGTATCAAGTCATGCTACAAGGACAGTAGACTATGTAGTTTCAAGGCATGCTAGGAGGAAATTAGGGGGTTTCAAATTAAGGTTTTTAGCTCTGACCAAAGGATTATTAGTCTCCAATTTCTTGATAATTTTTTTGGAAACATACCACCATGTTCAGGTATGGAAACGAATAATGTTAAACTGTGATTTATGAATTTCTGGATCTGTAGAATGGTATTAGAAAAGTGCTAAACTAATTAGAGGAAGTATATTCCAAGAATGAATTCACCATTATTTGATGAACACATTATGGGGGTTTATTATGAAGAGACAACTGGGGTATATGTTGTATATCCAAACCGTGACATCTTTTTACTGACATGCCGGTTATGTTGGAAACTTATACAAGGCCACCTAGGGGAACATACTGCATAGTCAAGAAAAAGTGCTCTTGGGTATCAAAGATTCTATTGCTAAAATTTGAATAATGTTTAGGGAGATTCAAATCTTCCAAAGAACAGTGTTTGGTTTCTGCAAAAAGATCCCTGAATGCAGAAAGATTATTACGATTCATGGTTTTCAATGAAAATGAGGAATTGGTTCTCTACTAAGGTCTGACCCAAATGTAGGATGGATGGGGTCTATAGTTTTAGGTCATGAAACTACGACCAGAATATTATAGAAGCAATGGATGATATATGGTCATATGATCTAAGGTTATTTCAAAATTCATTGATTATATGGAGAGGAAAAATGTGTAAACCATGGTCTTGGAGTCTTTCAGATCGATAGAAATCTAATGGGACAAATAAATAGATGACCTATTTATGATAACAATTCTTATATATTGTCATAAAAGTGTAAAGGGGATAGACGATTATTTTACCAAGAACTATGTTACCATTATTTAACAAAACCCATTATTTGAACTTTATTATATAGGTCTAATTAGGGAATGTGCTGCATTGTGAATCAATGGTATCTCTTGACCAAAAGTCATGTTATGTAGGAAAGTTTTATGAAATGACATCTAAGGGAATATACTACATAGTCAAGAAAAATAACTCTCAGATATTAGAAGTGCTGCCACCAAAAACTATAAGAATGATTATGAAGATATGAAAGTATTCATGATTAAGATTATGAAATAAAAAAGGGGGTAATGATCAAGGCACATAAGAAATATTTGAATCAATATTGGCTATGATTTTGGAGTCACTTACATAGATCTTACTCACATGTAAAATGGGGACTTTTTTTTGTTTCCTTGGTTGGATCTCTAAGGAGAGGACCCAAAATGAAGACTCCCACATAAATTGTTAATTATATGTGGAAGAGAGATAAGACTTTATCATGTGGATAAGACTAGGAGCTAAGGCCTAGTTTTCACTATTTTTGTCAATGGGATGAGAATCAAGCCATACATAGTTATTTGGGTACATTGCCGTTTAATGTTGTGCAACAAGAACATTTTGTTGTGCAGTTTAGATACATTTTGTGAGGACATTAAGTGATTATAATGTGAAAAGGAATATTGCAGTTAGACTAGAGAAGTGAAATCATATATCACCACACATGTCACACGGATGAGAATCAATCCACAAGTAGTTATTAAAACATACCCCATGCAGGTTTAATTCATATACATAGGGAATAACGAGTTTTTATCATGGTTGGTCCCAAAATTGGATATCTAGGAATCTCTATTTATCCCACTGAAATAAGAATAAATCCAAACATAGTTATTGATAAAATAATTCCCCATACCAATTAAGATTTATGTGAGAGACAGAGACATTTAACATATTGTAGATGAATGGTTAAAAGTTAAGAAAAGATGTTATGAAGATCAACCCACATATATTTGAAGAGTACTATTCATAGATTTGGTTCTTATACAGGAAGAAAAAAAGGGAAATAAATTTTATTATTGTTGTAATTGAGCCCATGATTGGAGATCTAGCTATCTCCATGTATCTCATTGATATGACTATCAATCCATATATAGTTCTTGAAATGAGGACTCTATGAAGATCTGATTCAAACATAGGGAGAAATGGAACTCATGTGAAACTAGGGGTATAAATGATATTAGTAATGCTTTCACACGAAAGATACTCATTTTTTTAAATAACCACAAGGAATACAACTTTTTGACATCTTATTGGATTTCTTATCATCAAAAGAATAAGGAATTAACCGTACAGTTTAATGTCATTTAGAGTGGACAAATGATGTCATGTAGTTTAACATCATGAAACCATGAAAAAGATGCTATGAATTTTAATGTCGTGCATCATGGATGCATATGGTTGTTATTCATTTTAATGTCTTGCAACTATGACTTTTTGCTGTTCATTTTAAAGTCATGCAACAACAACATTATTCTCTATGATTACACAAAGTACTTCTTCAAAAATATTTCATTGGTTAGAGTTGTAATTAGTTATAAATACATTGAGATTAGGGAATGTGCTCCATTTACGAGACCTTATGTACAGAGTAAGGACCTTACCACTTCAAATCACGTTTTGGAGGCCTCTTTCTTGATATCATTGGAGTCATAAGGACTAATACCAATTCTCCTTGAAGAAATGAACAGAGGCGAACGTTATTGTTAAAAAATAATTATATTATATTCTAATATACTTAAAAATGATGAAATCTATGAAATCTATTTTCATCTAATCATTCCAACTCATTAAATCACATCTAAGACATTTCATCAATAGATAACTGATCACTTGTTACAACTCATAATGAAGGAAATTGAATTTCAATATGCCAAACTACTTCTGTTCTGTACACTAATGAATATGGAGTTTTCTGAGTGGAAGTACGTGTAGTAGTCTGATAAGCTGATAATGCATGAAAAAGTTTATAAGGAGAATATTTTTATCTTTTCCACCATTTTCTGGAGTATATTTGATAGGGTCTAGTTGAAAGCCTCTATATGTCCATTGGCTACTGCATGATAGTGAGATGAATGGTTGGATTTGATATTGTTCTCCAAATATAACTTCATTACCTCAAAAGAATAGAAATTAGTAACATTATCAAATAATATAGTATGGGGGACACAAAATCTTGTAATGATATTAGATTTGATAAAGTTAAAAATGATTTTGGCCTTGAATTCTTTGAGGGATATTACCTCGGCAAATTTGGAGAATAAATCAGTAGCAGTAGAAATATACTTGAACTGATTAGTCGTAGTTGTAGGATAAGTTCCAAATACATCCATTCCCCACATAGAAAATGGACAATATTATTTATCTATTTGTAGAAACTCTGGGGGTTGATGAATTAAGTTGGAAGGTACTTGGAAAGGGTGACCCTTTTTTGTAAAATCCTTGCAATGCAGCATCATTGAAGGCCAGAAGTATCAAAGCCTTCAGATTTGATTAAAAATCCTAAGCTTATATTGGTGAGCACCACAATATTCTACATGTACTTACTTCA
This sequence comes from Viscum album, assembly GCA_963277665.1. Classification (NCBI taxonomy): domain Eukaryota; kingdom Viridiplantae; phylum Streptophyta; class Magnoliopsida; order Santalales; family Viscaceae; genus Viscum; species Viscum album. The sequence continues at coordinate 686,545,686 of OY728135.1, forward strand.
TGACGTCCACTATTTCTTATCCATTGATACACCTGAAGAGTACCCCATCAAGTCATCATTTATAGAGGATCTTCTAGTGATCTGGGCTATCATCAAGATTGAAATTGACCACTCATCACTGAATCTGTTCATTTTCAACTCTATCTGGTGTAAGTACTCCATTTTGAATGTATTCCATGATAAGTGTCATCCATTCTGTATTATTACCATATAGCTCATAAATAGGGTTGATTTCATTAATTTACTCCATTATAGTATGAATAAAAGGTGAAACCACATGACTATGGGAAATAATGATGATTGTATCATCCCAATTTGGATCTTCCAAGGTTGTGGCTGCATTATCCAATGCATAATATTGAGATTTTTTTGATCTTAGGACATAATAAAATGCTTTATCTGACGTAAATTCATCCATTAACCCTCATACATAATCACACAAAGGGATTAAATCTTCATTAATGATAGTATAATCCCCATTCATCTGTTTTATTACCAATTCGGAATAACCTTTCACTTTTAGATTGTTGAATTGTACTTGGACTACCAATTCTAGGCCTATAATGAGAGATTTATATTCTACCTCATTGTTGGTACCGCCATTTGATAACAAAAAGGAATATGGAAACACATCATTTTCAAGGGAGACAATAACAACTCCTACCCAAAATTGTTGAGTTTAGGGATTTCTATTCTCATCCTCATTGGAATTATATAAGCACTATCAAAGTACATTTCCCATGTTTGTGGATTATCTTTAATAGATAATATTACATCATTAGGAAGTTTAGTATTCAAAGATTTATCTTTTTTAGATGGGTGTTTAGTAAGGAAGTATACCAAGGATTGGAATTGTATTTCCTTCTCAGGTAAAAAATGGATATTATACTGTTGCAAAATAACTGCCCACCGTGCCAAAAATCCTATAAGAACAGAACTATTAAGGATAAATTTGAGTGGGTTATTGCGATATACCATGTAGACATAATGATGTTTTAGGTAGTTCCTAAGATTCTAAACTACAAAGTTTTGTGCCAGAAATCACTTCACGATACATTACTATTGATTCTCTATGACAAGAATAGTTTGACTGAGATATTAAAGGCTATTTCCATTCCCGGGATTATTCTTTTGGTAATTGAAGGCTCCTAATGATCACTCTAAAGAGGTGATATAGAGAATAAGTGGATTTCATTTAACACTTGGAATTTATATTGGATTATAGAAGAGATATTTATTGAGGGTATCAAATTCCTCTTAGAATTATTTGTTCCATTGATATGTAAATCCCTTCTTTATTAATATGTTGAAGGGTAAACACTTTCCTGCCAAATTGGCGATAAAGTGCCAAATACTGGACAAGTGTCCTTGAAGTCCTCTTAATTATTCCAAATTTCATGGAGGTGGAATGCTAATGATTTATTTTTTCTTCTTGGGTTAAACTTCTATTACATAATGGCATAAAAAAATACCAATAAATTTTCTTGAGGTTACCCTAAAATTACATTTCAAGGGATTTATCTTCAAATTATGTTTCTGAATTTTACTAAATATGGTCTCCAGATTAGTTAGGTGATTAGAAAATTGTGTGGATTTAACAACTAGATACCCCATATAACATTCGACAAAATTTTCCATGAAGGGTTTGATGATATAGTGCATGGCACATTGATATGTTGCACTAGCGTTCCATAAGTCAAAGGGAATTACCCGACAGAAAAACACATCTTGAGGGTATCTGAAGGCTGTAGGATCCTCATATTATAGGTATATTTAGATTTAATTATACCTATAGTAGACATCCATGAAGGAGAGAGGTTCATAGTTGTCTGTTGCATCAATAAAAAGTTCTATGATCGGAACTGGAAAGTCATCTTTTGGGACGATTCCTATTAAGATATCGAAAATTAATATAAAATCTGGTTTTCCCATTATTCTTTTTTACTGGGACAATGTTTTCAATCCATTTTGGATATTTCAAATTCTTAAAAAAGTTATCTTTGATAAGATTGTAGACTTCACCCTCAAATTTAGAGGCATGAGTTGGATGTGTTCTTATTGATCCCTAATCAAATCCTCGATGCTCTTTTGGATGGCCCAAATGAAGAGTGGCCACATCAGGATTAAGGCCTGAAATTTTTGTATAGTTCCAAGAAAATACAACTCAATTTATCTTTAGAAATGAAGTATACATCTCTTTCTCTTTATAATTAATGGCCAAAACAATTAGTTTAGGGCCTGGATCTTATTCCATACCAAAATTTATTCCTTATAGCTCATCCACAGTGGTGGAGAGGCCTTCCCCAAATGTTGGAGGAGAGTCCATAAATTCTTCTTCTTATTCATCCTCATGTGTTACTTATTCTATTTCATCTTGAATGTTATGTGATGATGAAAAACATTTAGAGTTTGTGGAGGAGTCATTATTTAGAAATTTTGAAGAATAGGCAACCATTTCAGTCCCTACTGATGATAAAGGGTCTTCCAAGAGATTTAAAGAGAAAAATATTGGTTGGGAATCAACATATGTGTCTTCCTTTACTAGTGATACATATTCTTCTAGCCTAACTGATGAAGAAAATAATCTCTGATGTTTGGCAGATGAAATGAAAACATCTACATTTATGCATTCACTATCAACAATTTCTCACATTCTATCAGGTTCAATTTCCAAAACTGAAATTAGGGAAGTTAATGGATTAGTGCCTATATTTGGGTGTATCCATTAAATTTGATTTATAGGCCACATATAATCTATACTCAGATGTATTAATGGGTTTTCTCAGATCGTTAATAGACCATTCAGAGCATTGATTCTTATTACATAATTTTCCACAGACCTTATTCCCTTTATGTGATAGATTTCTTCCTCAATATACTGAGAATCAAACATTTTGAATGGAGCCTTGTCACCATAAAATTTTCTAATTTGACCATTGAAGAAATACTTGAGACATTGGTGATACGATGAAGGAATGGGCGCATGTTTATGTATCCAAGACCTTTGATAGAAAATGTTGAAAGTTGTGTCCTATCACACAACCATGAAATATGAATTAGATACAAGATCCACAAAAAAAAGTTTTGAGTGTATTCTCTCCTAGAGGTTATTGTTAATTCTTTTCATAAGCTTGAAAAATCAATGTGGCAGTAGATATGTCAGATTCAGTGAGACCTAATTGACAAAGTGTATGGACGAGAATGAGGTATAGTCTTGAGACATTATCAATGAAGGATCATCATATGTATATATCATTAAAATTTATAGATAGATACAAGGGCCTACTGTGTCCATGTATGACATCATCATCATATTTATCCATGAATGATATAACTGCATGCCATTATGCAAGATCATTATCTACATAGTAAAACTAAGTAGTATAAACACCAGTTTCAAACTCTTGAGGACTTGAAAAAGCCTCAATAAGTGCGTCTCAAAGGTATTTTTATAGATTCAAGGCCTCTAGGATTGATAACTATGCCGGTACATGGGATAAATGTTTGAAAACATCATACTTTTTTTACAAAGGACTGCATTTTATAGAATGGAGATGCAGTTTTACAGATGCCTTGGATGTTGATGCTTTGTTATAGATGTACCATGTGTCAGGGAGGAATCTAGAAATAATTATACTCTTGGTATATTAGACTGACTAGGTCTATCTACTTTTCAAGAGAATAATGGTTTAACCTCTAATCGGTCTACCAAGATGATCATTTCGGGAATGATCCTATAATGTGTGGGATAATTTCCTTGTTCTTACGGATCTTGCTGAAGAGATCTTCCATGCATTTCTATCACAAAAATTGCTTAAGCATGGGTTTAGTTAAAATAGCAGTTTATAGCATACCAACATCTTCCATGCATCCTCAACCTTGGATTCTAACCATGGTTACCCAATCAATTGCAGGTAATTCATTTTCATAACTAAAATAATCACTTACATAGGGGTATGTTAAGTGTATAATGATATCAGGACCAAAGATCAATTCTTCATCTGATGAATATTCTTCTTGACAAGTTAGTTCTTGTTGTGCCACTTGGTTGGGCAGTGCCTTTGATTTTGAGACTGATGGAATGAAATATTCCAAAGTGAAGGAAAATTTGACCTTCACACGATCTCTTCCTCTTATGACTACTCTTTATCTTTCTTATTGTGTTACTTCTTTGAAGATTTACTTTTGGTGGAATTATTTTTGATGAATATGGATTTGCTGTAGTGGAAGTGGTAGAAGACAAAGTTAGTTGTCTCAACTATTTTCTTATAATGACAAAAGTTTTGTTGATCGTTTTCTTAAAAATATAATCATTGTAATTCGATTAATTTTTTTTACTTCCTTCAATATTCAATATTCCTCTGGATCAATAGTAGTAGAATATTCTTCTTAGGTTGATGATCTTTTTAGTTTCACTTTTTTAGAGTCTACTCTTTTTTTCAAAAGGTATTTGAAAAAAAACTCACCTGAATGGTTTGCCCCTTCATTTTATGAAAGGGGCAATAATTTGGGAGATCTTCATCGCATTTATTTGGTTTCTTCATCCTTTGAAACTGAACAAAATTGTTTTCCAAAGCTGAAATGAATTCATTGGGAACCTGATCATTCTAAAATAAAGAAACTTTATTTTTAAATTCCTCAAACTTTCTCAGCCTTTGACCTTTTTATCTTCTTGAAGAGGTGTTTTTTCCTACTGATGCTCAGGAAGTGGAGCCCTTTGGTATGATGAATGTTTTGAAGTAGAAGCTAGTATAGGTGATTGTTTGAGTGTGACTATAGAAGCCTCTACATTCCCTATTATCCATCTCGGAGCTGATGGGATTACCTGAGATTTAGCTTCTGATTGAATAATGGAATCCTCCACTTTTTGGGCAATTGAAGAAAGGTCATGAAATCATCATGTGTATTTCACATGGATTGGTGGTGTGCGTAAACCATCAGGCACGTTTTCAACAAAAATTGGAAGAAAGGTTTCTTGAGGGAGTGGTAGATTTAAAGAATATGTTATTATTTTCCACCGAGTAATGAATTGTTAGACTCTTTCATTCTCCATTTGTTTTCAACTTTTATGAAAAAAAAACTGTTGTCTGTGGAAGAAATGAGATGAATTGGAGAAGGAATTTCTCACATAGGTCTTCCAATCTCATAATTGATCGAGGCTAAAAACTTTTATATCAGACAAATGATGGCCCCTGTAATGATTTTATAAAACATTTGAGCATTATTACTTAATTTTTTTTTGGGGTCCCCATCATGGGATAACAATGAGAAGCAAAATTCTTTAAGTGCTGACTTGATCTTATGAACCATTAATGATTTCAAATTTGGTTTTCATAATGTTTGGTGGTGGAGGGATTAGATATACCCATTCGGGGTAAGATTTCTTTTCTAGTTGAACTAGTGCACATTATTATTCCATAGATTCCAATCAAGTTTTTAATGACTCAATTGTATTCATAAGAATTTGGGGAATATCAAGATGAGCTCGGACCTATACAGATACATCAAGTAGAATATGAACTGGCACAATGACTGGAAAATCCATTGGTGGGGGTGTTCCTGGTATTTGTCTTGGATTACCAATGGGGACAAGATGATAAGGATGTGTTTGATCTTTTCCTAGATGTGTACCCAATAGAGGGATTTCATTATCCACATATGTATTTATAAAAATCCCTCTTTGATGAGGAGTTCCTACATGATGTGAAAGCTGAGAATCTGCTTGTGGAGCATGTCTGGATGAAATGATGCTTTGAAGTAACTCGGAATTTATTCTGTTCAACTCCTTCATAACCACATCATGGTGAGAAAATATTTCTTCTTGTGAAAGAGATTTACATTATCTAGTGGAAAAGTGAGACAAGATATGACCTTCATATTTCCCCTCGTTATATTCCTTTCAAAGAAGTGGGAGTTGGTTACTTGAGGGAATAACTTGATTCTGGTTAAGACACTGATTTTGGGTACGCACCCCTCCATCATTTACTTCAGTGTGTATCATATTATGAAAAAGAACTTCATCATCTGACTCCCCTAAACTGGACACATTTTATGGAGGGTCTTCTGTAATGTTTGTAATGACATTCACTGATGCATAATGCATTGGAGGAATTATTTTGGTATCTTTGTAAGATCGCCTCATTCTATGTCCTCCATGATACTTTGTTCTTATATATTCTAAATTCCTAGGAACTGTTTGACAGTTAGTAACCATAATGAAATCCTTGGATAGTTCAGTTGTGCATTCACATTTTGGATTCTTCCCTAATTGCGAGAAAACTGACTTCTGTTGAGGATGGGATTGTAGATGTGGAAAATCCCCCAAGCCTATAGGCTTAGGATATTCTGGTTATTATTATTTAAACATTATAAATTAATTTATTGAAATCGAAGGTTGAGTTAAACATGCCCCCATCCCTAAAAACTGGGGTGGCTCTTGAACTACTGTGTATGATATTAGTACAACTAATTTTCTGATTTTTTGAATTCTGGTCTAAAAATTGGCAGGTTGTGTTATCCGACAACCATTTAAATCGCCTGTTTTGGATGACCGATGTGATATTTCATACATTTAGCAATCTGATGGCTAATATCCTCTAAGTAAGAGTCCTTCTTAATGTTCCTAGATTCTTGATGAAAAGGTATCTCAATAGAATTCTCTCTTTGGTCCTGGCTTTGATGATAGTTATTCAAGGCCTTTTCTTGATCACCTCTTTGATTACACATGAAATCTATTGATTGTAGCCTACCCTGGGAAATAACATTGCGTGAGACATATTATGGCAGGTATTGCTGATTTTGTAGTGTAGTGAAATGAAATTCTCTTTGTGCATCCCATCCTATGATACGAACACAATATGGGGTATTAGTAATTAACTGGTGTATCCTCTTTAGTGCATCGAGGCATGAACATTGAAGGGTTCCCTACTGCTTCTCAACTTTTGGATGTAAGGAAACTCAGAGATATTCTTAGTCAATTTGGAATTTTAACCCTTCTATTAACTTAACATGACATTGATATTCATAATATGGTAATACTTTTACTCTATGATGATGAAGATACCTCCATAAATTGATATAGATATTATGAATGCAATATTCTTTCATAAATTCGAGAATGTTGTATTAGGAGGTTTCCATAGGGAAGAACATGACTATAATTTCACCCATAGCTAGTTGTTTTCTCATACTCCACATCTCCTCATCATCTGTTTCTTAAGGTTTCATAACTTGGTCCGATCAGAGTTGACACTTCTCGATTGTTTTATCATAAACAGTAGGACCAGTTGTTTTTTTTCCTAATATATTAGAGGAAAAATTTACTAAGGGAGGTTTGGATAATGATCATCACCTTGGGATGTATTCTTGTTGATAAAGTAATCAACCTGTTAGTAATAAGGCATCATACATGACTACAATTATGTTGGAATGTGCCTCAAGATAAGAGGGATTTCTCATCATGACATTTTCAATAAGAGAATTATCTTGATAATGAAAACACAACTGTAGATAGAACTTTTGAAGATAATTACATCATGGGGAGTACCACCATGGTAGATTATATCAAGGGATAAATCCTCTTGATCCTTGGTCTTCTGGCCACACTGAGGGTTTCCATGGCTCTCATCTAGAGATAGATTCTCAAGATTGACTGAATTTTCATGAATAAAGCCTTCATGATGAAGTGTCTGATTGTGAGATTTCTAATTATTACTACTACTCACATAATATGGTAATGAGAGGGTAGGATCTTGAGTTGCAATAGATAAATGTCAGAGGGCTTCAAGAACTATAGCATTAAGAGGAGCCATATAAAAAATTGACTCTTGATTGTCCAACTGTTTTTGGTGAGACATCTATTTAGTTTTACATTTACATGTATTTGGGTTCAATTTGTTGGAGAAGTGGTTATGATGGGTAGGTGTATGTTCCCACCTTGTAGTGGTCATTAGAATATAATTACTAACTCCAATTGTAAAGGGTGTGTATTCCAGATCTTGTTGTTCCTATGATAAGGGGGAGTATGACCCTTAACCCTCCTAGACTGGAACAGAGGTGCATATCCACTCTGGGATGGCATGTCGATGAGTCATCCTAGGTGTGGAGATAGAATTATGTTTCCCCCGATACTACTGAAATTTCTATTATGATATTTTGCAAGGATTCTAGAATATGGGCAACAGTTTTTGTCCTCTTTCACCATTTCTAAAATGTGTTTGGTGACTTCAGCAGATGGAACATGAATATAAATCCATTTTTTATCTGGGGTAGGTGTATGTGACTACCCCTATGTTCCCTTTATTGTTAGTGGTTACTGATATAACTCATTTATGGGGCATATTTTTGAGTCTTCCCTAGGTTTGTAGTCGGAGCTTTCCGACTAACTTCTCCAAGTGTTTCCAAATGAGACTGATGGAAGGCTTGATTAATGCTGGCAGGTGTATGTGCCTACTGGTTGTTTTCTTCCAATCATGGTTGATGAACTTATTTCAATTCCAAAAGATGATATTTTTGACATGATTGGTGAGTGATGGTAGGTAAACGTTCCTGCTTACAAGTTTTCTCCATATTTGATTTGTGAACTTCCATGAATGAAGCTAGAAGAGTATTCCAACTAGCTGATATTTTGTAAGAAGGTGTATGTTCTGACTCAAGGTACTCTACTAGGATTAAATTGTGGGATTGGTTGGGCGCCACCAAATGAGTAAGTTGGCTAGCAGAATTAGGGAAAATGGGTGTGTGTTTCCATTCATTGTTTTCCACCAAGTTAGGATGATGGAATTATACAAAGGGGATCTCCCTATTCAAAGGATGTTGTCATGAGTGGTTTGACTTGCATGTCTGGGTCTTAAAGATCTGGGTCGAACAACTAAAGGCAAAACCCACATCATGTTGGGGGTTCACAGACACACGATTCTATTCACATCCATTATTAGTGGGAGCCCTTGGGAAGGACCCTTGTATATTTCAGTTGAGTCCATGAGTGACCTCCTCATCCACCTCACTATAGTATGGGAGGTAATGGTCATTACATTTTGAGGATAAGGACCCAAAATGGTTGAAGATGGCGTCACTTACCAGATGATCGATGGTTGTTGTTAACTTAGAGAGCCTTTCAGGCAACCTCCTTGGTTTTGATAATAGCATGTTGATGGTATTCCCTAGACAATACATTTGAGACCCAGCGTCGATGATGTTGAGTTGGTGATGATGTCCTTTTAGTGGACGAGTATCCATCTTGAGCAGTAGCTCGGGCATTCATAGGTGCAAACTTAAAGGAATCCATTTGGATTGAAGGGAGTTCTGAGAATTCTTGAGATAAAAAACAATAAACTCCATTAAAAAAACATATTTTAGATGGACACATGCGTGATTGATTCCTTTGTATGGCCTTCCTTTATCAATTGATAGTGGCTTGAGAGATGGGTAATACTATTAACTTCGTTAAGGATTTTCTTCAGATTCACCATTTTTGTTTCATCTCTCTCAGAACATGTGTTCTGGTTAAGAATCACTACTTATGAGCAATTTCCATTGGATTTATTAATAGAACCAAAAACATCCAATGGTTATTTATCCCATGGAACCTATATTTCAAAGGAAAGAATTTTTTAGGTCTAGATCTACAATGCATAAGAACAAACATTGGTCGCATGGATGGTTGGTAAGACTCATCACACCTTTTAGAGGGAATTATTTCCTACTTTGAGAATCTCTTATAAATATTAGATATTTTCATGAATCCTTGCTAATTCACCATGTATTATGTATGTTTATCTTGAAATTTTTAATCAATTATTAGGATATGTGAAAATCAGAATCATCCATATGTATTCGAGTTTCTCCATCAATGGTATCCTATTAAATATTATTTATAGATTCTTTTAATTGTTGTTATGATAATACTTTCTCTTAAGCCACATAGTGGGGCACTTTGGACTTTATTGTTGTCCATGGAGAAAAAATATTATTTTTATGTTGGGATAGTACCCATAAATGGTGACCTATGTATCCTTGTGAAAGGAAGTAGAACCCTCGTAGTTCGGGTCTATTTAATGGGATACATCATGCCTTTTAAGGTCGTGTGATAAGGACCTAACCATATAGTTTAATGTCATGTGGTAAGGACATATAAGCGGAAGGTGCTTAGTCAAAGATTTGTATGAGACTTATGCATAACCATCCCAAGGAACCTAGAATAGATATGAGTTTCCCAATTGGATTAGACCCTACTGGGAATATGGTCGAGGAAGAATAGGGTTGTTTTGGAGTGTTGGGTTTGAACATCAGGGAGGATTCATACGAATCCTATTCGAATGGGAATCAAAGCCCACATACTTTAGTGATTATCATAAAAGAGTTTATTTCCCTGAGAAAAATCATTTTGGGATTAATTTCTAAAAATGATATATTTTTATTGATGAAATGAGATGGAGCTCGGGCCTTAGTAAGGCTTCTTACAATCCCAGTTTTGAAGGGAATCAGAGTTCTCCTAATTCATTTTTTGAGGTTTTTGTGTAAATGTTTTAATCATCACAAATCTCAAAGACCACATGAGTGATAATCGATGTGAGAAACAAAAGGATGTGAAATATTCAACAAAGGCACACACACACCGTTCATCCTTAGCTAGTGGGAGAGGATGTGCCTATGGTGGCGATGGTGTATGAGGCCAAAGAAACAAACCTCCCCCCTCTCCAATTTACATTAGACGAGGGTCTAATGCAACTAAGGAGTGAAGGTGAAGGATTTAAAGATGAGTGATATTGCAACCTAAAACATAAAAGGTTAGGGTCTTACACCAAGATGGTTTCCCTAAAATTGGTCTTGGTAGGGGAGGGAGACTTCCTCTTTGTTTAAAAGTAAAATTAAGTGTGAACCGCACCTTTCCTACTAGGGACCTGAGGCTCCAAGTTTTAGATATGAAAATGGATGGGAGTAGCCAAAACCCTAATCCTCTAAATCATGAACACCCCAAAACTATTTCTAGGAGAACGTTCCATGTAACAAATGATATACGAACCCATAGATGCTCAATGTATCCTAACCCCGTTAAAAAAATTATGGAAGCTTATGATTATGGAAATACAACCCAAAAAATGAGACATGATGATGTGAGCATAACAAAGGTATGATAAGTAATGAGGATTTTGTGGAGGTTTCAACATAATAATTTTTAGACTATGGAGATAAAGAAGAAGAAGCCTTGCAATGAATGAATTTTAAGAAAGATTAATGAAAGTATTGTATAGATTGAACGGATAAGGTGAATAAAATAAGGGTGCCCCTGTAAGTATCTGGAACACAGGTTTGGGCACCCAAGTAGGCTTGTGTGACCTGATGTTTACTTATGTGATTAACAATAGGGATTTTAATACATGGGGAGAGACTTGACTAAATACTTCAAGAGTATTCACAGGTATTCGCAGAAGTGGGTTGCTGAAGTTCCATTGAGAGGAATGGGTGGCATGAAAGTGTTTCTAATTTAGGGAGGTTGGGCAATTTTGGTTCACCAATGTTATGGATTTAAAACACTAAAGGGACTTATGTCCTATGATCCTGCATCAATTTCTCTGCTATAGGTGTTAAAGAACTACCATGATGGTTTCAGAAGAATTTACTGAAGCAGTAGGGAGACCAGAGCAAAAATTGGGTTTAGGGAAATTCATCCATATAAATGAAGTCCCCAGTGGTCTATTTATAGGAAAATAAGTTACCCTAAGTGAATTTTTATAGGGCACACAAGTTCCTTGCACACCGACGGTGACACATCTTGGCTGGGGCGATCCAAATTTCATGCCTTTTTAAATCTCCATTTTCTTCATATATTTTATCATCTTTTCTCTAAGACATTTCCCTAGGTCACTTTGTCATGAATGTGATGGAATGGAGGGTCAATAGGGACTTAGAAATAATACCTACTCCATACCATCAGGGAACAACCCTAGTGACCATTCCTGGGCTAACTTCTCGGCTATTGTCCCAGCCCTTCGGATTGCTGCCTTCACTACCATCACTAACACCCATGAAAAATACTGATTTTCACTCCCAAATTTTCGATCCCAGTTGAAGAAATATTGTGTAAAATTGTGGGGAACACATTTCATGGTTTCTACAATTGTCAATGATTCTATGAGCAGGAAACTACCGACCCAGACCATGAAGGAATCTTCAGAAGAGTGGAACATGATGGATCTCTTTGCATAGTTGAATAATTTAGTCAAGGAATCAGGGTCTCATGATTCTCTTTCTAGTGTTTTATTGACATCCAATCTTCTGGAGATGATTCTTCATGAAAAAAATCTTAATTAAAAGTTACATAGTATTAGAGATTCTCTTTATTTTGGGGAGACCGTTGATGAGTGGTCATTCTCCAATGAGGGAATTCTATGCTTCCAGAATCACTTTGGTGTGCTGTTAGTGGTAAGATATTATATAACACGGGATTTCCATAATTCATAATGGGACGTTCACTCATGATCCATGAATATATTCTATGAAAAGCGATGTCAATTTTTGGGGCCTCGTTTGACATGAGGATTTACTAAATTTTTTTATCATTGTTATATGTGTTATCAACTGTTTCCTCTTGAATTAAGGATGATCTCATTGATTCAATATTAAAACATTCAAAGCAGTTTCTAACGGGTTTTTTCATAGAACCGGAAACATCTAATGATTCCACATCCATTTGGACCTACTTTCCAAAGGTAGGCACTCATTAGTTGTGGACTGATGAGGCTTAGGAATTTGCATTGGTTGAGATGATTGGAGGTCTGACTCATCACACCTTTTTAGGGGAATTATTGTCTATTATGGGACTCTCTTTATAGATTTAAGTTATGTTTGTGAATCCTTATTACATTACCAAGTATAAAATGATATTTCCTTTATATCTGACAATCCATAATTAAATATGTAGGAAATTTAGAGAATATTTTATATGTATTCAAGGTTCTTCATCGATAGAGAATCGTCTATATTTGCTTGAGATTATTAGTCAATGGTATCCTTCAGTACATAAAAGTATCTTGGTCAATATGATAACCATATTGGTTTTAAATCCACTTAGTGGGGCACTTGAAGTTTATTTTCATTAAGAAGGATATGGATTATTTTAGAGTTGGGATCATACCCGCAGATAGGCTACCTACTTATCCTTTATTTTGGAAAAGGAATCGGGACCCACGTAGTTCAAGTAAGGGAGTATAATTTTTATAATTTATGGATCAATGAAACATGTCATAATTACTTTTACAATCTAAGATCACGTGAGTCATGCTCAGTGTGACAAACAAGAGGAATTTGTAAAACCAAAAAATTGTGCCATGAAACATGCAATGATGTGGGGATTATGTATGCATGACTTCCCAAAATAGATGAATATTGGGTTTTACATCTGGGAAGAAACCCAGGAACAAGGTCCATAAAGGTATATGTACTTCATGGATATTTGGGTACTCTAACTTGGGGCTTACTCCTGAGGAAGATGCCCAAATTAGGAGGGGACTCATGATTGGGTTTTACTCCTGAGAAGGAAGCCCAGATCAAAAGAGAATTAAGACTAGTTAAGAGAAATTAAGACTGGGGCTTACTCCTGAGACGGAAGACCACGTTAAGGGACTTGGATCTTACTCATAAAGAGGATGACCTTATTTGTATACTTTTAGACTGTGGCTTATTCCTGAAGAGGAAACCCAGGTTAAGAGAACCATGGTTGGGGATTACTCCTAAGGAGGATGCCCATATTTGGGAACTTTAAGACTAGGGATTACTTCTGAGAAGGAAGCCCAGGTTTAGGGAATTATGACTGGATCTTACGCCTAAGGAGGATTCCGAAATTAGGGGACTTGGGGCTTACTCCTGAAAAGGAGGCCCAAATTAATGAGGACTTGGGGATTACTCGTTAGGAGGATGCCCAAATTAATGAGAATTTGGACTGAGGATTACTCCTGAAAAGGAGGCCCAAATTAAGGATTCTATAATCTTAAAGGATGAGTTTGAATGAATGAACTCTCTAACTTTAGTGATATATAGATGCGTAAATCACTAGGTTTTGAGAGATTTTCCACAGAATTTGTTTCAGATAAGGAATCCAACAAGGAAATCATGCCATAAATTGAATTGGAGAGAATTCTGAAGGCTTAATCCTGAAGTGGGGAGGTTTGTAAAACCCCAAGATTCCACATTATGCTTCTCTTTGAATAATACAATAGCGTGTGTTGTACGCAACTTTGAGTTCTAACAGACACCACAACCAATCAAACTAGCCGTTATGAATAGTAATACCTACTTTTTGAAATTTTATATATTTATCCCTCAAAATGGACTTCATTTTTGGATTCGGAGTATCGAATTTATCATAAGGTTAAATTTTGGAACTTTTCAGATAACATTTATATTTTGATGAATAGTGAAAATTACAAAATTTTAATTAAAAACAACTTTTTTAATCGAAATAATTAATAGTGATAAATTATGAATTTTAGTGGTTTTAAAGTATATTTACAATATATTTTTACCCATTTAAAACAATTTTTGTCATTGTACATAATTTCACAATTAAACCGGACATAAACAAGTATCAATCTTTTGATAGTTATTATATCTTAAAAACACGCTTTTTGTTTTGACAGCGGAAATTAATTTTAAATTAATTTCTGCCACTTCAGTGTTTTGAATTTGGAAAAATGGATTCCATATTTGGAATCAGTATGTACAAATTGTGTAAATAATTAAAATTTATTTTTAGACATTTTTAATAATTACTTCGGTAAATATTTTATTTACCATGGTTAAAGGGTAAATCCGGAAAATAATGGTTAAAAAATAATATTATAATAATACTAAATTAATCTAAAACGTGTCATAACCTTATTGGGGGATACATGTACGACCATGGGTATCTTTGGGTTGATTTTGGAACCCCATGGAGCCACTTGTAGGTGATATGGACACTTTATTTTAATAAAGTTATAATAAATACAAAAATGACAGAAGAATATATCTTTTAGAAAAACAATTTTCACATAGAGTTATGTATGTTGGATTTTGGACTATAAATATTAATTAGAAAGATAAAACAATTTCCTAAATATGGTATTTTATTTATAATTTTTAGACATTAACTAATTTAATTTACTTGTGACACAATGATGATGCGGTAATTACCATAATAGTGAAAAATTAAAATAATTGATATTGTAAACACCCAAATAAATATAATTTGAGACATTTTATGAATTAAACTATTTTTATAGGTTTATATGACATGTTAGGATTGAGTTAATTAACGTTTTTCGAAGTAATAATTCTTTAATGATTTTTTTAAAAATAAATTATTTAATAGTGTCAAAATTGACATAAAAGAGTTTTTAAAAAAAGATATTATATTATTAATTGATATTAAATTCATAAAAAACTAAGGTTCAGCCAAGAGACTTATATAATTATATTTGTATCATTAATGGAACACTTTTGGGTCTCTTGGATGTATATAGTATGTTTATTAACTATATAATATAAAAATGTACAGATTCATTGTAAAAGTGAAACTAATTAACTAAGAGTTAATACTTCAAGATAAGGTTAATATAGTCACCCAAACCTGTCTAAATCCTATTGGTTGAGTTGTTTTTGACCCATCAACACCTTAAAATTTAAATATTCCACTTTTGTGCCATTAGAAACCGAATATGAATTTATTATAAAATAATATTTCAAGCTTTTCCAAAGGTGCCCCTCACCCCTATTATAAGCGGAAACTCCCCCTTCTCATTAATTCACACCTTCAAAGCCTTTTGGTTCGGCCAAAATCTCCCTGGATACTCTCTCAACTTACCTCAATTCAACCTAGTGGCCTTATTTGGATCATAAATCTATCCTAAGGATCCCTTTTGATCAAATCAAAAGGAAGAACCCGAAGAAGAGGTAATGTTTTCACCACCCTTTTTCAAGTTCCTTTCCTCTTCAACTTCTTCTTTATTTGTTATTACCATTATAAAATAATAAATCAAGTATATTATATATAATTTGATGTTATTATAAATATGGTACAACCATATTCAGTATTCTATCCTTCCTTTGAATGACATGTCACCATACGTGCGTACGTATGGCTTACCTTCTCCATGTCATGGTGTAATTGTTATTAAATATATTATTATTTGGATGGGTGTAATAATGATGTGTAATTCATGTAAATAATAAATATAACATGATAATTATTCTGTATATATGATATAAAATCCAATTAAATATTATTTTAATATCAAAAGAATGATATTGTCGCTCGTGCGTACCTACGGACTACCGTCTCCACGAACACGATGAGATTCATTCTCCATCATATCCATTCAAGACTGATTGTCATTTAATGATTAGAAATAATTTTTATGGACTTGATATCATTCTGCTTATGAATATGATATAACCTATCCATAAAAAACATGGCCTACGTAACAAAACATATAAAATAAAATGAGTAAGTTAACACCCGAAACAATGATAATACTAAGATAGTGTTAACAAATCAATGTTAAGAGATCATATATGATATCATATTAATGTATTTGGTTCTTTTATAATTTAGTAACAATTATTTCACCATTATACAGGTGTTTAACCTACCCCCAACCAAGGAAAAGTACAAGGTAAGGGTTTATTTCACAATCTCTTCATTATCCGAGGTTGTTTATATGTAATAATCTACGAGGACTTCTTTATCATCCACATCCATGTTTCTTAAAAATTTATTTCAAATTTTTTTACTATTTACTAGAATATGGGTTAATGTAATTTATACCCTTGTTTTTATTTTTTTAAGAGGTTTATAAAGTAATCTTTCTGTCGTTTTCCATACAAGGTCATTTTTTAACCTTTTCGAAAGAATTAAGCTAAGAATGCCTTTTTTAACTTATAGGGTGGGTGCAGTTATTTTCCACCGTTATAAAATCTTTGAATCTTCCCTTACAAGATTATAAGAAAATTTAAAAGTAAATGTTTTATTTTATAATTATGTGATTTTTAAATGATTCCAAAAAAGTGATATTTTTCTCAAATAGTTTTGATTTCATCTATGTCAACATCCTTTGATGGATTTTAAGCTTATTTGAAGTTTATTTATTATGATAAAAATCTTCCATATTGTATTTAAAGTTTTGTGATATGTTTGACTATGGATGTGTTATTTTTATACCATTCATGTTTTATGGATAAAGTATTGACATTTCGTATGCTAGTTTTAATACGAATGTTTATGATATGTTTAAACCTGTTCATATGTGGAATGAATTAGACTTAATATGTGACAGGTGGAGCCCGCTATAGCTCCTCGATGCATCGGTAGGTCTCATGAGACAAACTAGTGTCTTGGAACAAGGCCATGAAAAAATATTATTTGTAATCTTGGCACAAGACCTTGGCTATGTGGTTATGATAGTCTAGCATTATGCAATCCATCATTATAAAAATAGTTATTGATATTGCATTTGATTATTTGATTAGTAGAATATCCATGTGAATAAGTAAATGGCATTATTTCATTTTATTTCTACCTTATTATGTTGAAGTTCAAGTTTAAAAGGCTTTTGTTTTAGTTATACATTTCCTTAAATGTTTGTTGTTATTTATGAATGTTTCTGCTATATTGTTATCCTTACTGGGCATTTGAGCTCACCCCTTTCAATGTTTTATTTTTCCCAAGATGTGAAGAAGTTATTTATGAAT
The DNA here is from genome assembly GCA_963277665.1 of Viscum album. Taxonomy (NCBI): domain Eukaryota; kingdom Viridiplantae; phylum Streptophyta; class Magnoliopsida; order Santalales; family Viscaceae; genus Viscum; species Viscum album. The sequence continues at coordinate 686,563,413 of OY728135.1, forward strand.
GACCTGCTAGGATAGTATGTGGGGATATGAGTGTGGACTATGGAGACTTTGTTGTTGTAGTTTTCATTTTATGATGTAATGTAAACTTTATGATTGTATCTAGTGTTTCCAAGGCTATTAAACTAATCGGTCTTTCGAGACTTGATCTTTCTTGTGATCATTCCAATTTTATGTAATAATGCACCGACTCTGGGTAACTAGGGTCGGGGCATTATAGTTGGTATCAGAGGAAGTTTAGTACAAATCATGGAAGCAAGATTTAGATAAACTTTGATTAGAGCACATAGACCTATGATGGGCTTTGAGGATTAGTATAGAAGAACTTCCTATAATTTTGGTATTGTATAGATTTTGTGAGTTTTTCGAGCAATAAATCCCTGTCTAGATATGAGCAGGTAGAGGTGGCTCTAGCACAGATGTACCTAGGGGTAAAACCTGAAAACACCGCTTTGAGCTAGACTCGAACGGGAACTGGTGCATGACAACGGGCCTTGCTGCACTCTTGGTTACGACACTCCCAGGTGATATGCTTAGGATAACTCTCATTTTCATTAAAAATCATTATGAAGTGTTTATGAGTATATAATTACTCAAATAAAACATTTTTATGATTATGGATTATATCCATAAATAGTTCAATTTATGTTATGTGTTTTATAAGTATGGAATTATGTATTTTGATTCATAAACTGATATAGTTTATGCCATTTTTTAGAAATGGTGACTAGTGGAAGAAATGGAAAATGTATCAATGAATGCACTCCGTGTAGGGATTTCCCTCCCACTCAAGATAATTATAGTTGAGCTGGTGTTGCAACTGGTGCTGATCAACAAATCACCATACTGGGACAACTCACAGAGGTTATGAATAATAACCTTACCCATATGGAGAACCCTGATCCGCATCATGGAGGATCAATGTTAGATCGCTTCATGAGGAAACAGCCACCAATGTGAAATGGGAGTACAAATACCTTAGTAACTGAGCAATGGATAAATTCCTTAGAGAAAATATTCCATGGCTTGGGGAGTAGTGAAAGGTAAAAAGTTGTCATGGCAGTTTATCACATCACTGGAGATTCTGATCAATGGTTGTCGTTGATACAAAACACGAAGGAAGATGATGAAGTATCAAATATGGAATGGAGGGTGTTCAAGGATCTATTTTTAGAAAAAAACTTTCCTCGTGACCATCAAGCAGATATGGAAAGACAATTTCTGAGTCTGAGACAAAAGGAGGATGAGAATGTCGCAAAGTATGAGGCTAACTTTACAAGGTTACCAACGTATTCCAGAGATTATATACGTAACCCAATAAGTAAGATTGATCATTTCTTTGATGGGTTAAAACCATTTCTCCATCGAGCATTAGTCTCACAATCCTTCTCGTCGTACGAAGACATTGTCTCATGTGCTATCAAGACAGAAAAGGAATTACTAAGTCTTATGACTTTAAAGAAAAGCAAGAGAAGAAGAGATCTGCTGATCAGTCTAGGAATGGAAATAAGGGGAAGAAGGGAAATGTTGAATATCTATCTTGCAGTAAATATGGGAAGAAACACCCTGGTACTTGCTTAAAAGGAATGGGAGTCTGTTACAAGTGTGGTGAAAAAGGCCACCAAGACCGTGATTGCAAGGGGGAGAAGGAATCTATCGATGTCAAATGCTACAATTACAGGGAGATGAGAAATTATGCAAACGAATGTCCTAAGCGTCAGGGGAACTTACCTCAAAAAATGACAAGGGATCAAGGCCAAGCTTATGCTATCACTACTACTGAGGTAGAAGTGTCGAAAGACGTGGGGGCAGGTAATTTAATGGTTTCCTCAAGTTTAGAAAATGAATTAGTTGATTCTATATCATCGCATTGTTTCATATCTTCCCAGTTTTCTAAGAAAATTAGATATTTCCAATTTGATTTAACAAGGGAGTTGTCAGTTAAAACTCCTAAGGGATGTATCATTGCAACAAAGTTTTGTGAATCAGTCCCCATTAGAGCACATAAATGTTCATTATCCGCTGATCTCATCATCATACCTATGATTGAGGTTGATATAATCCTTAGTATGGATTGGCTTTCAGACCATGTTGTGAAGAATTATTGTAATAAGAAGGATGTTACGATTTTTTATGATGATGATAAGGAACACCTTATCTTTATAGAAGAATCGTCACCACCTAATTCGTATCTAGATCCACCCCCAGTAGCTCAACTAAATTCAATTATTGGGGAGGAAGAGAATGAAATGACTGCGTGTGATGAAAGGAAAGTTCAAATAGGGGATGTACCTATTGTGAAAGAATATGTAGATGTGTTTTCAGAAGATTTACTTGGACATCCTACAGAATGAGAAGTTGAGTTTTCCATTGATTTAATTCCTGGATCAAGGCCTATATCGAAGACCCCTTATAGAATGGCCACTGTGGAATTAGTTGAACTCAAGAAAAAAATAGTGGAATTGAGTAATAAGGTATTTATTCTCCCTAGTGTTTCTCAATGGGGATCCCCTGTTCTTTTTGATTAAAAGAATGATGGGTCTATGAGGTTATGTATCGAATACAGGGAGATCAACGCTATAACAATAAAGAACCAGTATCCCCTACCTCGCATTGATGATTTATTTGACAAACTGCATGGTTCTAAATACTTTTCAAAGATTGACCTTCGGTCTGGATACCATCAGTTGTGTGGGAAGAAGGAAGACATTCTGAAGACAGCATTTCGAACCACGTACGGGAATTATGAGTTTACGGTAATGCCTTTTGGGCGGACTAATGTGCCCTCTGTATTCATGCATCTATTGAATAGAGTTTTCAAGGAATATATAGATTAATTTTTGGTGGTATTTATTGATGATATCTTTCTTTACTCCAAAAGATACGTAGATCATGAAAATAACTTGTGCATTATCTTGAAGACTCTGAGAAGACATGAATTATATGGGATGTTTAGCAAGTGTGAATTCTGGTTTCAAGAGATTTATTTTCTTGGCCATATTTTCTCTAAAGATGGAATCTCCGTTGATCCTTCTAAGACCAAGGAAATTCAAGAATGTCCTGCACCGATGATTATAACTGAGGTATGAATTTTTATTGGTTTAGTAGGTTATTATCGACATTTCATCTAGAATTTTTCCTGGTTGGCTAACCCATTAACAAAGCTCACACGTAAAGGGGTTAAATTTTTCTAGACAAAATAGTTTGAATAGTGTTTTGAAGAACTGAAGAGAATATTATTCAATGCTCCTATATTGACTCCACCATCGGGGAATGATGGGTTCATTATTTATAGTGATGCATCGAAGAAAGGACTTGGTTCTGTCCTTATACAGAATGATAGGGTTATTTCCTATGCATCACGATAGTTGAAAATTAATGAGAAAAAATATCCTAGTCATGATCTTGAGTTAGAAGCTGTGATCTTTGCTTTGATGATATGGAGACACTACCTCTATGGTGAAAAATGTGAGATTTATACTAATCACAAAAGTTTGAAGTGTATTTTCTCACAAAAAGAACTCAACATGAGGCAAAGGCGATGGCTTGAAGAACTCAAGGATTATGATTTCACGATACACTACCACCTGGGGAAGGCAAATAAGGTGGAAGATGCTTTGAGTAGAAAAGATCATGGAGTTTTGAACAACATGAGAGTAGAAAAGGATCCTATATACATGGATCTAGTGAAGATGGATATGGGAATCACCATGGAATGTGAAACCTCAATACTTTTTCAAATGGTTGCCAAACCATCTTTACTAGAAAGGATAAATAGTTCTCAGACTGGTGATAAAGAGTTTCAAAAGAAGATTAAAGCTGTGAATGTTGGGAGAGTGAATGACATTGTGTATGAATATGGAATTTTGAAGTTTGGGAAGAGGCTTTGTGATCCCAATATACCTTATCTAAAAAAGGGTATTGTTGGATGATGCTCATAGTTCTAATTTCTCTATACACACTGGGATCAAAAAAATGTATAGAGATTTGAAGGAACATTTCTGGTGGGACAACATGAAGAGGGAGATTTCTGATTTTGTGTCAATATGTATGGTTTGTCAACAAGTGAAATCTAGAAGTCAACAACCTGAAGGAGTCATGAAACCCCTTCCCGTACCAGAGTGGAAATGGGTCAATATTACGATGGACATTATCATGGGGATACCAACAACTTCTAGAAGGAACGATGCAATATGGGTTATTTTTTATCGTCTTACCAAGTCAGCACATATTATTTCTATAAGAGAAGATCTACCGCTGGAGCGTCTAGAAAGACTATATATTAATGACGTTGTGAGACTTCATGGAGTACCCCTATTGATTGTTTCTGATCATGATCCCCGTTTTACTTCAAGATTCTGGAAGAGTCTTCAGAAGGACTTGGATACTGAACATCGTTTGAGCACTGCATACCACCCTCAAACAGATAGATAATCAGAACAGACTATTCAAACCTTCGAAGACATGTTGAGATCATGCTCACTTTACTTTCAGGGTATGTGGGATCAATATTTACCTCTGGTAGAATTTTCCTATACCAACAGCACTACTAGAAAATCTGGTTTTGTAGGCGGGGCATCTATAGCAGCCGCTGCAATTTTTCCTAAAAAAACCCCTAATTTCCCCTCCCTCCCCTCCCTCCGCTCCCCGACCCCGTGACCCCCCCTTCCCCGACCCCGCGACCCCTCCCCGACCCCCGGCGACACCGACCCCGCCGGTGACCCTGACCCCCAGCAACCCCGACCCCCGACCTCTCGGTGACCTCGGAAACCCCCTGTGAACCACCATGACCCCACCCCCTTGCCTCCGTGCTGCCGGAGACCTCCCGGCAACCTCCCGGCGACCCCCACCCCCAACCTACCGACGACCTCCCGGTGACCTCCGTGCGGCCCCGACCTCCCGGCGACCTCCCGGCGATCCCCTCCCCCTTGCCTCAGTGTTGCGCCACCAGCAACCCCCACTTCCTTGCCTCCACTGTGCGCCCCCATGACCCTGACACCCCCTACCCGCACTGCACCCCGGCGACCCCCACCGCCTTGCCTCCGCACTGCGCCCCCGTGACCCCGACACCCCTGCGACCCAGTAACCCCCACCCCTGCCCACGCGACACCTTTGGACAGCCCCTCCGCCACCGTCCCCTCGCGGCCCCGTTGCATCCCTCCGGCATGTCCTCCGGCCTCCGTTGGACCCTTCCGGTCCATTGTGCCCCGCCGTGTAGAACCTTCCACACGGTCCAACGGTTCCACTCCTTTCGTGTCCGGTCGTCGAACCTCTGTCGTCAATTCACTGCGCCCTCATGGATCTGCAATCGAGTCAGACCCCATTACCCGCGGTCAAGTCCTCCACAGGTAATGTTTTTTTATCCAAATTTGGTTTTTAAATTCTAATGATATGTGTTTCTTTTAGAATTTAAATAAGATATTTCACTTTTGATTTATATTAAATACAGATATGGATAGGAGTTAGTTTGATTTGAAAGATAGATTTTCATCTGAATATTATTAGGGGATTAAGCGATTTATAGATTTCACCAACAAATTTCCATGCGATATGATTAGTTGTCCATGCAGAAAATGTGAAAATAGATATTTCTTCAAATGAGATAGTGTTAGAGAACATTTTTTTTGAATGGGTTTTTGAAAAACTATAAGACATGGACGCGTCATGGAGAAGTTTCTGTTTCATGTCTTCGCTCAGAAAATATTCATATGAATGTTGATTCGGGAACTGTTGATCCGATGAACATAATGCTGAATGATATGATGCGTCAGTTTCAATCTGAAGATAGTAATGTCTTAAATGACGACGTTGGATTGAGTAATCCTTGTTCTTCTGTAGATGGAGAAGCATTGAAATTCTTTGAAATTCTTGACATTGCGCGTATTGAATTATATCCTGGATGCACTAAATTTGGTAAACTGTTGTTCATCGTTGAATTGTTACACATGAAGGCCTTGAACCAGTGGTTAGACACTTCATTCGACATGTTTTTGGTATTATTGAAGAAGGTACTCCCTGCTGGAGAGAAGATTCTGGAGTCATTCTATCAAGCTCTCAAGTTAATCGATGATCTTGGGTTTACATGTGATACAATTGATGCATGTTTCAATAATTGTATGTTGTTCAGAAAAGAGAATGCGCAATTAAATAATTGTACTGTTTGCTATACATCCAGGTGGAAGACCAATGAGATTAATCAAGGTAGTCATATTCTTCCTGGGAGAGTCTTGAATCAAGGGAAACAAGTTGCCTCTAAACAGATGCATTATTTCCCACTGAAACTGAGACTGAAGAGATTCTTCTTGTTCACTAAAATTGCTAAATTGATGACTTGGAATTCAGAGAGAAAGAAAGAGGTTGATAAATTAACTCACCCGGCAGATTCATAGGCATGGAAAGAGTTTGATCAGAGACACCCAGACTCTTCTTGAGATGATCGTAATATTCGACTGGGTTTGGCAGCAGATGGTTTTAACCCATTTAGGTCCATGGTTGGTGCGACACATAGTACATGGCCAGTGGTGTTGGTTCCACACAACATTCCCCCATGGGTATGTATGAAGAATCCTTTTTTGTTACTGTCAATTCTAATTGATGGACCGAGAGGACCTGGTGATAAAATCGATGTTTATATGCAACATTTTATTGATGAGCTGCAAGAATTTTGGGCCGATGGTGTAATGACTTTTGACTCGGCAGAAAATGAAATGTTTAGACTTCGGGCCGCTTTGTTATGGACAATTAATGATTTCCCAGCGTATGCTAACTTATCAGGTTGGAGTACAAAAGGATAATTTACTTTCCCTTGTTGTAATAAGAGTAAGAAATCTATATGGCTTATGCACTATAGAAAGAGGGAATATCGTGGTCACATACGCTTTCTTCCTCCATTGCACAGGTTCAGAAAAGACCATGTATCGTTTGATGGGAATAGAGAGTTTGACCCATCACCCCAAATACTATCTAGGGTTGAAATTTGTGCACAACTTGATGAAGAAAACATCCGTAAAATGTATGATTTTCAAGATTTATTGGTTCCTGCATTGCCTTCTATTCCTGCTGAAAATAGACAGTGAAGTCATAATTGGAAGAAACAGAGTATTTTTTTTGAATTGCCTTATTGGAAATATAATATTTTAAGGCATAATTTAGATGTGATGCACATTGAAAAAAATGTATGTGATAATATTTTGTGCACCATTTTAGGCGTCAAGGGGAAATCAAAGGATAGTGCTAATTCTCGACGTGATTTGCAAGAAATGGGATTGAGAAAACCTTTACATTTATAACTGAGTGAAGTTAATCGGGCATACATGCCTGTTTCATAGTACACAATGAGTAAAAAAGAGAAACAAACATTTCTATCAATTTTGAAGACTGTTAAGTTGCCAGATGTTAATTTCTCTAATATTTTGAAGTGTGTGAATATGACGAGCATGACATTACAAGGTTTGAAAAGTCACGATAATCATATTCTACTTCAACAGTTAATTCCTATAGCAATTCATGATTTCTTACCTTCCCAGGTTGTTGAGTCGTTGATTGGAGTTTCTAATTTTTTCAGACAGCTATATTCTAGGAATCATCACATGAGTGATTTGAAAAAGCTACAAGATAAGATTGTACTTGCACTATATCACCTAGAAAAACACTTTCCACCGTCTTTTTTTGATGTCATGGTTCACTTGACCGTGCATTTAACTGGTGAAGTCATTAATGGCGGTCCCGTGCAATTCAGGTGGATCTATCCAATAGAGCGATACTTAAATACATTGAAATGATATATGCGCAACAAAGCTCGTCCAGAAGCATCAATTTCCAAGGGATATTTATCGGATGAGTGTACTAATTTCTATGCTTCATATATTGATGAGGTTGAAACAAAGATAGATAAACCGTCCCAGACCGACGAGGGTCCAATTGGAGAAGGAATAACATTTGATATGCGGAACAACGAGTGGGTTCAAGCTCATCGATATGTGTTGTTCAACACTCCATCAGTTATACCATTGATACAGTAAGTTTCATAGGTGATGAGTATTTTGTTTATATATTTATTTTATTGCTTCCCTTATATTTTGTTGTGATTTAGGATGCATATCGCTGAGTTGAAACGTGAAAGGCCCCGTGCAACTGAGTATAAAATCCAAAAACATCATTTCAACACATTTCATGAGTGGTTCAAGACTCATGTACGTATAATTGATTTAATATTTTTATAGCACAACAAAGTTGTATTTTCACAATCCTTTTTCCATTAAACTATATATGTGAAATTTGCAGATTCAAAAGTTACATGATTTAACCCAACATGTGAGTGAAGAACTCAACCAACTAGCTGATGGTCCATTTATTACAGCTCGTTGCTACAAGTCTTTGGATGCTAACGGATTCTGATTTCGTATTAGCGATGTTGACATGAACCGAGCCACACAAAATAGTGGCGTTGGCTGTTCTTTTGTTGGTGCAGGTTATTATTATGGATTGTTGAGAGATATTATTGAGGTTATTTATGATCGTGGCTTAAAACACATATTGTTAAGGTGTGACTGGGTCGATCCAGTTCATGGAACGAAAGTTGATAACTTCCAATTTACATTAGTAAACTCTAACAATATGCTATATAGAGATGACCGGGTTAGAAATGAACCCTTCATACTGACATCGCAGGCAGAACAAGTTTACTTTTTCGGCATTGATTCTAATTGGAATGTTGTGGTGAAAATGTCTAAAAGAGGGGTTTTTCTGATTGACCAAGAGGAACCTGAAGTTGTCGCATTTCCTGGTCAAACACTTGACCAAACGACAGTAGCTGTATGAGATGAAGATATACAATGGACCAGAGAGACGGTTGAAGGAGATATGATAGACTTGCATGATTAGTGGAAATTGTAATTATATTCCTAGTTATTATTTATAAAAATATTTATCAGTTATATATGTATAAAAATTGCTTGATTTAACTATAATTTATTTTATTGTAGGTATGTCACAGGGTGGTCACAGTGGTTCACCTGATGTTGTTGGTATGTATGTTTTCATTTTTCTAAATTAAATGATTTCAATTTTCTGTTTATATTTCCCCAACTGTTTCTAATCATTAATTTATATTTTAATTGAATTACGAATTTATGTTTATCAGGATCTACTTCTTATTCCAGCAGACGCAGGGGTCCTGGTAGAGGGGTTTGATCTTGGAACTCTGGAGCCCGATTGGATGTGTTATTTGACGACACATTTCATCTAGTTGGAGATGGTGCTACTACATTGAGTCATCAGTTTGGGAATATGATACGAGACTCACACAAATTCCCTCTGATGACTCGTGACTGGAGTTCTTTCCCTCAGGATACGATGGGCAGATTATGGAGGGAGGTTCAGGTAAATTCAATGTTTAAATTTTCCTGATATTGTTATTATTATTGTCCCATCTACTAACAATATTTTTAATAGGATAATTTTACATCCTGTCCAGATGAGTTTCGGACTGTTTGTATATCGAAATGCAGAAAATTATGGAAGGATTACAAGTAAAGGGTGAAGAGAGATCACTGGACACCAGTTGCTAGTGTGCCAGACATTCTACAGCGAGTCCCTCCGGGCATTCTTCCTATGTAGTGGCAGTATTTGGTTGTGTTTTGGTCGATTGAGGAAGCGATGGTAAGATTTATTACTTATAATCTATAAATGACTAATTTTGCAAATGTCTATTAAGTAAATACGTTGAATGTAGACAGAGTCTGCTCGTCATTCACATAATCGGGCGATGCAGGCCACACCTTCCAGACTTGGCACTCGACATGTGTCACAGATCAGACATGATGTATGTTCAGAATTCACTATTTCATTCATATTTTAAAAATATTGTAGTATAACATGGTGAACCCCTTTATTATAGTAACACCAACGCGGAGAGCCAATCGATCGGATGTCCATATGGATGAGGACTCATAGGGAGGGTGATCCCGATGTTGTCGGTGTTATAGTAAGAAAATTATTTACTAATTAATAAATGTATTTTTTATTTTATATAAATTATGCATATTTGTTCATTGATTCATTATATGCTACAGGCTCAGTTTAACGCTCAGTTAGCAGAGTTTCCAGAGGAGAAACATCGTAGTATTGTGCGTAGAGATGAAATATTTCACCGTGTCGTGGGGCGTGACGGTCAGGGTTATTCTTTGACTTATGGAGGAGGTGTCCCACGACGTGCAGTTGTAAGAGCAGATGTGATGAGTGCATGCACAGAGTCAGGGATGCACACACAGGCTGAGATAGATGCTTCCATGCAGGATATTCAGCGCAATTTTGATTCACAGTTTCAGTAGTTACGTGCAGAGTATGAGGAGAGGTTGTCACAGATGTCATCACGTATCGATGAAATGACGACGCAACAAGTGGCGCCATAGGTAAACAATAAAACAAACCATACTCAGATTGAATTTTATTGATATGTTTAAGATACATAATATTGATATATATTGTAGGCTTCGAATACATTTGGTGGACATCACAGTGATATTGGTGATCCAGATGAGAATGAACCCCATGCATGAGGTAATTTCATTTGTCTTGATGAATTCTATAGAATTTTTATATCCTTGATGAATATAATTTTCTTTTTACCTAGATTAGTTTGTTTTAATATTTGTGGATGAAATATTCGTGCACTCCAAGAGTGATTATGATCATACCCAACATCTTGACATCATACAGATTACACTTATTGACTATACGTCAAGCTATATATATGTCTGTTTTGTATTGATTATATAGGTATAGTTATTGGTTCAAATAATTTTAGAGGAAGGTGTGTCAGTGGATGGAGAGAAACTCCAGAAAGTTGTTTCTTGGGAGAAGCCCAAGAACTCTTTCAATATTTGTATCTTTTTAGGGTGAGTGAATTGTGACGTGCACGCGCAGACGACACGTCAATCGGACATGCCGTGTGCTCGCGGTGACCGGGAACGCTGTTCTGGTGTCATAAACGGACAAAACAGGCGTCTAACGGTCAAACTCATAGCGGACGACATTGTATTGACCTGAAATAATAGGAAAACAATACAATTATTATTCGTGACGTGCACGCATAGACAAAACGTCAATTGGACGTGCGGTATGCGCGGTAGGGATCATTATACTTTTTTAAGTGTTGCATGTGCTTGATAAACGCGCGTGGGGGGGGGGTCCAAGCTGGCCGAACGATGTCCGAATGACCTGAAATTGGACGAAATGAAAAGGGTGAGTGAATTTTGATGTGGTCGAGCAGAAGACACATCTATCGGATGTGTCGTGTGCCCGCGGTGACCGGGAACGCCGTTCTGGTGTCATAAACGGCCAAAACTGGCTTATAACAGTCAAAATCATAGTGGACGACATAGGATTGACCTGAAATCACAGGAAAACAATCTAATTACTATTCGCGACGTGCACGCGCAGACGACATGTCAATTGGACGTGCGGTCTGCACGGTAGGGCTCATTATGCGTTCTTTAAGCGTTGCGCGCTCTTGATAAACGGGCGTGGGGGGGGGGTCCCAAACTGGACGAACGATGTCCGAATGGCCTGAAATTAGACAAAATCAAAGGGTGAGTGAATTGTGATGTGTTCAAGCATACAACACGTCAATCGGACGTGCCGTGTGCCTGTGGTGACCAAGAACGTCGTTCTGGTGTCATAAACGGCCAAAACAGGCGTCTAACAGTCAAACTCATAGAAGAAGACATCGGATTGACCTGAAATCATAGGAAAAAAAATCCAATTATTATTCGCGACGTGCACGCATAGAGGGCACGTCAATCGGACGTGCGGTCTGCGCGGTAGGGCTCATTATGTGTTCTTTAAGCGTTGCGCGCATTTGATAAACACGTGTGGGGGTGAAAACTGGCCGAACGATGTCTGAATGGCCTAAAATCGGACGACATCAAAGGGTGAGTGAATTGTGATGTGGTCGAGCAGACATAACGTCAATCTGATGTGTCGTGTGCCCGCGGTGACCGAGAACGCCGTTCTGGTGTCATAAACGACCAAAACTGGCGTCTAACGGTCAAACTCATAGCGGACGACATCGGATTGACCTGAAATCACAGGAAAACAATCCAATTATTATTCGTGACGTGCACGCACAGACGGAACGTCAATCGGACGCGTGGTCTGCGCGGTAGGGTTCATTATGCACTCTTTAAGCATTGCGCGCGCTTGATAAACGCGCGTGGGGGGGTCCAAACTGGCCGAACGATGTACGAATGGCCTGAAATCGGACGAAATCAAAGGGTGAGTGAATTGTGATGTGGTCAAGCAGACGACACGTCAATCGGACGTTTCGTGTGCCCGCGGTGACCGGGAACGACGTTCTGGTGTCACAAACGGCCAAAACTGGCGTCTAACGGTCAAACTCATAGTGGATGACATCAGATTGACCTGAAATCACAGGACAACAATACAGTTATTATTCGCGACATGCATGCGTAGAGGGAACATCAATCGGACGTGCAGTCTGCACGGTAGGGCTCATTATGTGTTCTTTAAGCGTTGTGCGCGCTTGATAAATGCACGTGGGGGGTCCCAAACTGGCTGAACGATGTCCGAATGGCCTGAAATCGGACGAAATCAAAGGGTGAGTGAATTTTGATGTGGTCAAGTAGACGGAACGTCAATCGGACGTACCGTGTGCCCGCGGTGACCAGGAACACCGTTCTGGTGTCAAAAACGGCCAAAACTGGTGTCTAACGGTCAAACTCATAGCGGACGACATCAGATTGAACTGAAATCACAGGACAACAATAAAATTATTATTCTCAATGTGCACGCACAGACATCACATAAATCAGACATGCGGTCTGCGCGGTAGGGCTCATTATGCGTTCTTTAAGCGTTGTGCGCGCTTGATAAACGCGCGTGGGGGGTCCCAAATTGGCCGAACGATGTCCGAATGGCCTGAAAATGGATGAAATCAAACGGTGAGGGAATTTTGATGTGGTCAAGCAGACGGCACGCAATCGGACGTCTCGTGTGCCCGCGGTGACCGGGAACGCCGTTCTGGTGTCATAAACGGCCAAAAATGGCGTCTAACGGCCAAACTCTTAGAGGACGATATCAGATTGACCTGAAATCATAGGACAACAATCCAATTTTTATTCGAGACGTGCACGCTGTAGACGCCGGAAAAGTCCGTTGTTCCCAAACGAAGCTCCGGATGCGGAAAGCGAGGTCATATTTGGAGTCGGAAGGATGTTTCGGAGGGCCCGGAGGCCTTGCGCGGAATTTCAGAGGCCCGCGCGCAAAGGTGATGTTCCGCGCGCAAACCCCCCGGGATGCGTGCAATGCGCCGGCCCGGCGCGCAATTTTACGCGCCGCGGGTCCGCGCGACTCCCTTGCGCGCCGCGCCCGATTCCGCGCCCGCGGGAAGAATTTCGCGCTCGCGCCTTGGATTCCGCGCCCGGGGGTGCCTATAAATACAAGGCGACCCCCAACGTTTCAAAGGTTGCTGGAAGTCGAAAAGTCTCTCGTGCGCGCAATTCAACCCCTTCCGCGCGCAATGACGAACTTCAGGTAACCTCCTTTCTTTCGCGCAAGAAAGCCTCGGGGTCCGCCTTCGCGCGCCATCCCCGCTGGCTCCTTTCATTTGAATAAAAACTCACCCTAAGGCCTTTGCGCGCAAAAGAACCCGCTTGCGCGCAATTGCCCCCGGGGTGCGCGCAATCCGGCCTGATTGCGCGCACCCCCCCTTCTTTCAAGTGGCCATTCATTAGAGAATGAGCCGTTGCCCCCGCGCGCTATCCGAAGCCCGGTGTGAGCAATCTCAAGCATCCGCGCGCAAGGCACTGGCCCAATTGCGCGCCAGTCGCCCCGATTGCGCGCCGGCCCGCAGTATTGCGCGCAAAGCTTCCTTTTTGCGTGCAATCTGCCAGGGTCGTCCCGTTGACCTCCTAAGGGTACCCGCCTGTGTGGCACCCGATGATTCTCATCCCGGGTGCCCGCACCGTGCGTTGTCTTCCCGTGCGGCCCTCCAGGTTCGTGCGAAGTGACATGCACCCATCGTCCGGCAACCTATGCCCAGCATGACGTTAAACTGCGCATTCGTCCCGCATGACGTTAAACTGCGCCTTCGTCCCGCATGACGTTAAACTGCGCATACGTCCAGCATGACGTTAAACTGCATATTCGTCCAGAATGACGTTAAACTGCACATCCGTCCAAGCTGCACGACGTTAAACTGCCTAGCCCCCATCGTCCGCGCTGCAAGACGTTAAACTGCCGAGTGCTTCGTCCTCAACACATGACGTTAAACTGTACTTCGTCCGGCAAGACGTTAAACCGTCCGCTTCGTCCTCAACACATGACGTTAAACTGTACTTCGTCTGGCAAGACGCTAAACCGTCCGCAACCTGATCCCGTGCTCCGCACACAGGGTCCCCCCGGTTTGGATGTGGCCCCCACCCGCTCGTCCCTGCAGGGATGTCGGGATTGCCCCTCTTTAGGGACGATTTAATGGGAGTGGCTTTTCCCTACGGGGGCAGGGTATTACAAACCCCTAGTTTCTCGTGGGAGGCTGCGCATGTGTATCTCCATTGCGCCTCCCCACTGCCGAAGCCAGTAGAGGGTCTGACTGGGATCGAGGTGTCTTCTGCTTTCGGTCCAAGTCCCTTCCAACTGAGTTTTGCAGCATCCGGGCTGCCCCAAGTGCGTAAGTCCTGACAGAATGAACTACGTGGACTTTGATCCCTGTCTCCTATACAGGGTACGTAGGAAGCCTCCCTGAGGTCCAAGCCCACCACCTGGTCATCCCGGTCGTATTTACGTCGGTTCGTCCATAAGTGGACCCCTCCAGGGTTCACGCTTGTGTTGATTCACCTATGAATCCGCCCCTGTGGGAGACTGCCCGTGTGTATCTCCGCGGTGCCTCCCCACAGCCCCCCTTTTCCATTTCCCCTTTTATCGTCCAGCATGACGTGAAACTGTGATCCACCCGGCCGTTCCATCCCCCTCCGTGCGAGGTGGTTCGGTTCAATCCTCCGCCCGGCGGCCTCGACCTCTTCGTGAGTCGGCTTGCCGACGTCCAGCATGACGTTAAACTGTATGCCCGAACTACGTTGACTTTGATCCGTGTTAACGCGCGGTACGTAGGAAGCCCCTCTGGGGTCCAAGCTCTTCACTTCATCATCCATCCTGATCCTTACCCGGGCCGCCACATCCCGGTGGGGTCATGCCACTTCACTCCACTCCACGTTACTTGGGAAGCCGCCCATGTGCTGGCCCCAGCGTCGGAGGTTCCCCGCAAGGGGTTCTGTCATCTGATCCACTTTTCGTGTTGATCGGTCCGATGCCATCCCCGCTGAACGTTAAACTCGCGGCATACCCCGTGTTAAACACGGGAAGCTGAGGAAAACCTCAGGTGACACAGTTCCCCGCACCTAGTACGGGATGCCTCAGGTCATCATGCCTTCGAGAAGCCCTATTAGGGACGGAAGACAGATGTGCAGAGTCGCAGTGTTACGACACGCCCCCAGCACCCAGAGCCACCCGGCCTTCTCACCGCAGGTTGCTGCCCCGCCCAGACTCCTTGGAACGTCCGGGCGGAAGCAGCGTAATTAACCGGTGTCCATGAAGATATGGCGCCGGGAACGAGATTCACGAACATTCTTAAGTCTATGAGGGAGACCCGGATTAGGCGACGAGTTCCGAGGAGACGTCCAAGGAAGGAGGAGCCGACATCCCATCATCCCGGTTTCGATCAAGGAGCAGACGCCCCTGAATAAGGGACGAATGCCTCCCGCCCTTGGAAAGCGGGACTGCGGGACCACAAGCCGCGCGCCCATCCCCTCGGGTTGACGGGTGCACGCGCGAACGCGTCCTGGCGGAACAGCGTAACCCGACGCACATCCGCACCGAAACAGAAAAATGGTGAACCCGACGTGAATCTCTTCTCCTCGATACGAAGACCGATGGCTTTCAGAGGTGTTGGAAGACCGGCGTGTTGCCCGGCCAAGCATTCAGTCTTACCCGCCAGGGGCTGGGGAAGGGATATCGGGCACTCCGTCTCGCAACGTCGAGGGCCTGGGTTCCCCCCACGGAAGGCGTCGTGGCGCTAATGGTTGGTTGTCGATTCCTTTTTCCTGTCAGTGTTAATGGGTCATTCTCCCTGCTTTCAGAAATCAGGTCGCCCGATCCAGTGCCCGATCGCCACCCGCCCACTGGCGCAGGGACAGGGGAAACACCGACGCGGCTACTCCGCGCGGTCCCGCCCGTTCCGCAGCCGTCCCAGCAGCCGCAATTGCGGGACGACCACGCCCTCTCTCCCCCTCGGAGGTCATCCAGAGAAGGGTGATCAACACCCTGGTGCGGAGATACGAGGAAGAGGAAGTCATCCCCACTAGGGAAATGGCTCGCCTAGACCTTGAGGAGGCTGCGCCTCGCCACCACCGCCGCCCCCGAGGGCCGCGCAGGGAGGCACCGCTGCCTACCTCAACGTCCAACCGCTTCGGGAGCTTATCCCCGGAGCGCTCTGACAGTTCCCTTCCCTACGCGGATGAGGTGGAAGAGGCCCGGGATCACCCTATCCGGGATTCGCTCCAGGGATCTACGGTAAGGACTCCCGCCAGGCCACGGCGACACCGCCGCCAGGCCTCTCCAGTCGAAGAGCGGGCTCTCCACCTGCCCGCGCCGCTCATCCCGACTCGTCTGTCTCGACGCCAACGTCGGGCATGAGCGGAAGAGGATGCCCACCTTGGGGCTCTAGCAACAGCGGCCGCATTGGCCCGAGCCACCGCTGGCTCCAGTCGCCAGGCCTCTGTGCATCCTGAGCGGGGGAACTCCTATGCCCGACCCGGATCGAGGCCCCGACCGCCCCAAAGGCAGGTTGGGTTGACTCTCCCGGTTGCTGGCACTGGCAGTAGCCACCGCGGACCACCTCGCGGTAGCGCTATTCACCGGCAGGATCTACTCTGTGTGGCCGATCCAGGAGGCATGGGTCATCCCACCTTCCGATCCCGGCCCGGAGTCCTGCCCGGAATCATCTCTCCCCGCGTCCCCTTTGATATCTGTCCCGGTGCCCTTCGCACCTCGGTTCCCAGTCCTCTCGGCCCCAGCACCAGTGCGGCCGGAGGACGCCAGGACAGAGATCAGCCCTGCCCCGAAGAACCACCCAGGGGCAGGAAGGCAAGGCATCGACGCCGAGGGAAGAATGTTACGGAATTCCGGACAGAGATCCGACCGGTGTGCTTCTCTGACTCAGAGGCAGAGTACGATTCGGCGACAGAGCCCCTTCCCCAACCCCGCCAGTCAAGGGCAGGGGTAGGAATGCGGCACGTCAGCCTCGTGCTCCCCGAGAGCGAGATCGATGTGATCCCCGCTTCTCTCCGAAGGTATATCCGGAGTAACGAGGGCCTGGTAGACCCCCAGGGATCAAGCTTGCGGTTGGTACCGACCCCTCCGGAAGTGCCTTCCGCCTCGATCGGAGAAGCCGGAGACTTTTTCTGGGGATCGACGGTCGAACCACGATCTGGTGCACCCTCGGCGAGCACCGATGCTACGGCAGGATGTTCGCTCGCCGGCCCGTCCTATCGTGATGTGGTAGCTGGGGCACCGCCACCCTCAGGGGGAGGCCCGGGATATGGAGGCCAATCGGCCTGCTCTCCGTATTCACCGCCGGCCAGCCCGTCGGCCCGGCGGCCCGCCTCGGCACCACTACCAGTTCCCCGTCCGTTCCCAGCCATGGAAGAGGACCAAGGAGATCTGGGTCCCGAGTTTGAGTCGTGGAGCTTCTGGACCGTCCTTGCAGAGGGCCACTTCCCTGAGAAGTTTTGGCCAGTCGCAGGACCGGGCTTTGATGCACCCGAATCGCTCACCCCGGATGAGTTCGAATGCTTCCGCCGAACTCTCCGGGAGACTCGCTCCTGTCTTCACCGCCTACAAATGCCATACCCCGGGAGTCAAGCGCACCTGGAGGATATTGGTGAGCAGTGCCGTCAAATTGACCTGGCCATGCTCCCCGCGGTTCGGCACCCCGGGTCATTTGGGCACCACGAGGCCCTCCAACAACGATGCGTTGAGTGTTTTCAAGTACTCCGCAAAGTTATCGAGGAAGCCACTCCCCACGTGTATATCCGTGGATGGGGGCAGTACGCTGCCCTACGCTTCAGTGTGATCCGCCGACAGCCCGATTCGCTGGGTGGCCCTGAGGGTATATCCCCAGGGACAGGAATGGTCAATATGGCTGACCTGTCAGGAGAGGGGAACGACTTGGAACTTCTCGACGGGGGCTTCCCCCCCGAAGACAAGCCGTCGTCAGATCCATCAGTGAGAGTTACTCGTCATCAGAGAAACCTCATGGGGCTCCCCGCACCCACTGAAGCACTGACGTTAAGCCGAAACGTCAGCAAAGGAAAAGAGCACAGCGAGGCTATAAAGCCCGCCGACCCATCTGCCTCCATGCAGAGGGCAGAGGAGGATCCCGAGAAGGCTACGCTACGTCAGCAGCTCGCCGAACAGAAGAGGCTGGTTGACCAGCTCCTCGCCGAGCGCGCTGCAGAACGGCGGCCTGACTACGGTGATCCCAGGCCAGGACAACAGGGACCGGAACAACCGCACCTCGACGAGACTCTCCCGGGCAACCGTGATTACGCCGTGTTCGCCGACAGGAGAGAGGCCATTGCCTACGGCAAGAGGGCGCGGTATGTTTCGCCACACCCTCCCGAGCGGCGTGACTACCTGAGAGATCCCGCTCAGATTCCTCCCGCTGCCCCAAGGGCCGCTCCGCCCGCCATCCCACGAGCTGCCGAGTTCGACGACCCGGTCGACGACCCGATTGAAGGGCCATGCAATGCGCTCGTGGTTAGAGATCCTCGCCAGGACTGGAACCCATGTCCGGACGATCCGATGGCGGCACTCATTGCCCGCTTGGAAGCCTTGGAGACTCGGCAGGTGGCGATCCCACCGGACGACAAGCCCTACCCAGCATGGGTGGATGACATGCCGGCGCCTCCGGGATTCGGGAATCCCACTTTCGCCCCCTTCAACGGGACTGGAGATCCGCCACAGCATTTAGCCCACTTCAACTCGAGGTGCGGGCCTATGTTGGGGACTCCGGCGCAGCAGGAGGCCGCTAAGCTTCGCTGCTTTGTTCAGACACTGGAAGGGCCAGCATTTTTCTGGTACAGCCAGCTTCCCGTCGGGTCGGTAACCAGCTGGGAGGACCTCCGTAGACAGTTCCTCTACCAGTTCAGTTCCACGACCCGGAAGACGAGTATCGCAGACCTCTTCAAGTGCAAGCAGAGGCCTGATGAGCGAGTCGCGGACTTCGTCGCCCGATGGAAGGGTCTCACGTATTCCCTTGACATGCCATTGACTCAGGAGCAGTTGCTGACAATGTGCGTCGGGAACGTCAAGACCGAGCTGGTCCCTTCCCTGATTACTCAGAATTACCCCGGAGGGTTCAGGGACTTCTCAGACAAAGCTCAACGTCTTGAGGAAGCCCTGCAACAGGCCAGCCAGGCACACCCGCTGCCTCCTATGATTCCTGCAAGGAGAGTCAGCAGGGCTGAGCCCGCTTCTGTGGCCCAGATAGAGGCTCCCAGGCCGTTGGAGCTGCTGCCGGTGAGGCCAGCTCCGCAGCCTCACAGGAATCCGCCTCCACGGGCTCAGTTCCCGGCCCAGCAACAGCAGCCTCAGAACCGGCCGGCCCCTCCGCGTAATGTACCGCCACAACCTAGACGAGATAATCAGGGTCCACCTCCTCGGCAGGCCCCTCCAGCCCCTCGTCAAGACCGCGCTCCCAGGGGCCCGCGACACCTGACGTACTCATTCCATGAGGATCAGGTCCCCGGTTATTTCCGGAGCGCCCTGGAGCAGAGGATTGTGCGACTGCCTGAGTGTTGGAAGCCAGAGGAGGCACATCTCACAGATAACCCCCGCTACTGCCCCTACCATCGGGCCCTGGGACACACCATCCAGCGGTGCTATGTGTTCAAGGACTGGCTCCAAGACCAGATTAACAACAATGTAATCAGGTTGGGCCCAGCTCCAGCACAAGTGGCGGGCGTGTTCGTGGGATCAGATGACGATAGTGGCAATGAGGAAGAATGGCAGCTGGTCTCCGACCGCGGATCCCAGAAGTACAATAACTGGATGGCCCGCAAGACGACCATTCGCGCCCAGGGAATCATCCGTGCGCGCTTGAATCAGCCTGAGCCCCCAGAACCCGCGGGTGCTGCTTCGGCATCGTCGTCCCAGCCTGCCTCTTCCAAGAGGAGCAAACGGCGGCAGCGCAAGAAGGAAGAGCGCGCCCCGCCAGTTCCGCCACTATCCCGTACTCTCGGCGATTTCATGCCCCCGGAGATGGGGATTCCCCCTCGGGTCCGCCCGGTGGTGGATGATTCGTACGATGAAAGTGTTGGGTACGCTTCGGTTAATACCGTCGAGCTGGTAAATCCCTTTTCGGTTCCCGACATTGAAGAACACCAGGTGGACCTCCCTAGTGTCCCCGGTCGTCGCCACCGTCGGAAGAACCGCAGCAGCAGGAGTCGCCGGGGCACAGCAGCTGGTACCTCCAGCCAGGCCGTGCACGCCACTGAGACTAGGCAGCAGGCTCAAAACCGAGCTCAGCACGCGCAGCCCCCCCATCCGGGGATGACGGATTCGCCTCCGCCACTGTTTGTGGTGTGGGACCAGGCAGAACCGCCTCAGCCGCGTCGCGACCAGCTCCGCCCTGCCACAAGTCCATCCCGGCCTCCTGACCCCAGTACGGTGACCATTTCCCGGACTGCGACCAGTGAACAGCGGGATGCGCCAAGCACCAGTCGGCCGCCGACCCAACCGGTAAGGCCCGTCATGCCACCAACCGCAGAGCAACCTCCTGCAACCAGGAGCTCGCGCTTGGCCAAAAAGTATGATGTCCTGAAGCACTTGGCCGACATCCCAGCAAGGCTATCCATCCCTGAGGCTCTGCGCATGTCATCTGAGATGCGCGAGGCACTCGCTGAAGCCCTGAAGAGCCCCCTCCAGTTTGAGACAGAGGTTGCGGCTGCAGAGGCCTTTCACGCCGAAACGATCGAGGACGCCGAATGTCAGGCAGTTATCTCATTCTCTGGTAAGGATGAAGACCCTCCTATACAGGGACACATTCGTCCGCTGTATGTCACTGGCCAGTTCAACGGCCTTGAAGTCCGGCGTTGTCTTGTCGACACGGGGTCCGGGATTAACCTGATTCCAACTCGGACGCTCCGGAGATTGGGGTTGTCTGAGGATGACTTGATTCCCTCCGACCTCAGGATCCAGGGGTACGACCGCACCGAGCAAACCCCGGTCGGCAAGATACGTTTGAAGACCCAGTTCGGTGACTTGGTTGCCAACACCGAATTCATGGTAGTCTCTCAGGACACTGCGTATAACGCATTGATGGGCAGGCCATGGCTCCACCTTCATGCGGCGGTTCCCTCATCATACCACCAATGCCTCAAATACTCCCTTAATGGTCGAGTGGGCGTGCTTCAAGGAGATGCCTCTCCTTTTGCCTCATGTGAAGCCCGTTATCTGGACGCGGACTATTACAAGAGCAAGGACAAGCAGATCCTGGCAGGTGAGGTTGAGCCTGTCGCTGTTGCAAGCGATCCATGGGCCAGCTTGGATGACGCCTACGTCCTCCCGATTCAATGGTTGGACGTAGCCATGGTTTCGACGGCCTGTGAGTCTCCTGATGAGATGACCGCGACCGCCCGTGCCAGCACCAGCGGCCCAGCAAGATCTGGTGGCCCCAATGCAGTTTCCAACGCAGTCTCTCCCGTGGATGATCCCTCCCCAAGTGGAGAGGACGTGGAAGATGCACCCCCAGCCTTTGAGGAGGGCGTCCCCGCCACGGTCGATGAGTTAATACAGGTGAACCTTGGAACCGAGGCCGATCCAAGACCCACATTGGTTAGTGCCGCCATGCCCTCTGAGGAGCGGCAACAGTACGTGGACTTTCTCAGGCAGCACCGTGATGTATTCGCTTGGGGCTATGACGAGATGCCGGGGCTAGATCCTCAGGTAGCCGTCCACCGCCTTGGTCTCCCGGCGAACCATCGCGGGTTCAAGCAGCCTCCCAGGAAGATGCACCCATCCCATGGTGCCATGGTTGAGGCCGAAGTTGACAAGCTTATCAAAGCCAACTTCGTGAGGGAAGTTCAGTACCCCAAATGGCTGGCCAACATTGTGCCGGTCAGGAAGAAGAACGGGCAGATTAGAGTCTGCATCGACTTCCGCGATCTCAACCGCCACTGTCCGAAGGATGATTTTCCCCTTCCAGTGACAGAGCTGTTGATTGATGCCACGGCAGGGTTCCAAGACCTCTCCTTCATGGATGGATACTCCGGATACAACCAAATTCGGATGGCCCCTGAGGATGAGGAGTTCACTGCCTTCAGGGCCCCCCAAGGTACCTTTTGTTACCGGGTCATGCCCTTCGGCCTGAAGAATGCAGGTGCCACCTATCAACGGGCGATGCACCGCATATTCAAGCCAATCCTTGGCACACTGGTGGAATGCTACGTCGACGACTTGGTTGTCAAATCGCGCCAGCGTCAGGACCATCTCAAAGATCTTGAGAAAGTGTTCAGCTTCCTCCGGTCTCGCTGCCTGAAGATGAACCCGTTGAAGTGTGCCTTTGGGGTCACCTCCGGAAAGTTCCTTGGATTTGTGGTAAGATACCGGGGTATTGAGATCGACCCAGAGAAAATCAGGGCGATTAGCCAGATGCCTCCCCCGGGTACCGTCCGGGAACTGCAAGGGTTCCAAGGCCACTTAGCCTATATACGCCGATTCATCGCGAATCTGGCCGGCAAGTGTAAGCCCTTTTCTCGGCTTATGAAGAAAGGTGCCACCTATGTATGGGATAAAGAGTGTCAGACCGCTTTCGAGGAAATCAAGCAGTACCTGCTTCAACCTCCGGTCCTGATGCCGCCCGTATCCGGAAAGCCGCTGGTCCTTTATGTGACAGCCCTGGAACGGTCCCTGGGTGCCCTTCTCGCCCAGAAGAACAACGAGGGAACAGAGAATAGCCTCTATTACCTCAGTCGCATGCTCCTCGATGCGGAGGTTAGGTATTCCCCCATCGAGAAGAGCTGCCTGGCGCTCGTATTTGCCGTACAGAAATTACGGCACTACTTGCAGCACCATGAGGTACAGTTGGTTTCTCGGGTAGACCCGTTGAAATATATCCTGAGCCGACCTATGTTGACTGGCCGTCTAGCGCGGTGGGCTGTGATTCTCCAGCAGTTCGACATCAGGTATGTGTCTCAGAAGGCCATCAAAGGGCAAGCGTTGGCAGACTTTCTGGCCGCTCACCCGACCTCCGCGGATCAGCCGCTGGATCTAGGCTTTCCTAATGAGACCATTCTCTCGGTTGATCGAGCCGATCCATGCTGGCAGATGCACTTTGACGGTGCCTCCCGGAGCCCCACCGGTAGAAGACTCGATAATCCTAAGCTCAATAGAGTGGGCTTGGGCATCGTCTTCATTACCCCGGAGCGAGCCGTGCTGCCATACTCTTTCCTGTTGTCAGAGGGCTGTACCAACAATGAGGCGGAATACCATGCCCTCATCACCGGCCTCGAGTTAGCTCTCGAGATCGACGTGCCCCATCTGTGTGTGAAAGGGGACTCCGAGCTGGTCGTTAAGCAGATCAATGGCGACTACGTTGTCAGGAAGCCGGAACTTGTGCCATTGTTGGAGTGCACCCTTCTTCTGATGGCCCGGTTCCCTTCTCGGCCGGAAATTGTCCATGTTCCCCGGTCGCAGAACGGTCGAGCAGATGCTTTGGCCAGCCTGGCTGCGTCACTTGCGGAACCTGAACAGGACAACCTGATCGTCCGCGTGACGCGCCGCAGGCTCATCGCTCCCGTTATCCCGGAAGAAGATCGCGGCCCGTTGGTAAGTAACCTCACCACGGTTGCCCCTATGCCCGGAGCCCCGAGTACCCCAGATATAGCAGTCGAATCAGCCCGTGATTGGAGGGCGCCTTTGGTTGAGTACCTCCAACATGGCATTCTTCCGTCAGATCGGGCCGAGCGCGAGCGAGTTCGACGCCGCGCATCGCAGTTTGTCCTCCAGAGCAGTCCCGGTCTGGAGCAGATCCTCTACAAGAGCGGGTTTGATGGTGTTCTCCTCCGTTGCCTTCAGGGAGTCGAGATCCCACGAGTCATGCAAGAGGTTCATGCTGGTTCATGTGGCGCCCACAAGACTGGGCCGAAGCTGTCCCACCAGATTCGGAGGTTGGGATACTTCTGGCCCTCTATGATCCATGACTGCATCGAGTACGCCAGGAGGTGCCATGCGTGCCAGGTTCATGCGAACTTTGTGCATCGGCCGCCGGAGCCTCTCCATACCACAAGGTATTCCTGGCCCTTTGCAGTCTGGGGACTGGACGTTGTGGGACCTTACCCGCCGGCGACAGCTCGCCAGTGCCGGTTCATTCTGACCGCCACTGACTTCTTCTCCAAATGGGCAGAAGCGATTCCGCTCAGAGAGGTCAAATCCTGTTCGATCGCTGACTTCGTGACCTCCAACATCATCTATCAATTTGGAGTGCCTCACGCTATCCTCACGGATAACGGAACCAATTTCCGAGCAGCCGAGTTGAAGAAGTTGTACGCCAAGTATAACATCCGCTCGAACCATACATCTCGCTATCATGCGCAGGCGAATGGACAGATCGAGGTGTTTAACAAAACCCTCTCTAACATTCTGCAAAAGATGGTTGGTCAGAACAAGAAGAGTTGGCCGGACAAGCTCCCCAACGCCCTCTGGGCTTATCGGACGACGACTCGCAATTCCACCCAGATGACCCCTTATTCCCTGGTGTATGGAGCTGAGGCCGTCCTGCCCATCGAGATCCAGTTACCGTCCTTGCGCACTGCGGTCTACGACCAGCAAGCGCCGGACAGAGTTGCTGAAGCCCGTCTAGTCGAGTTGGAAGCACTGGATGAGAATAGACTTCGCGCTTTGCACAACTTGGAGAGGAATCAAAGCAGAATGGCTCGAGCTTTCAATAAGAAGGTTCGCCTCCGCTCCTTCCTGCAGGGTGATCTAGTGCTAGCCCTAAGAGCACCGATGATCCCCGGCAGGAAGCCGCCCAAGTTGGAGCCCAAGTGGGAGGGACCTTTTGTTGTCCACAAGGTCTATCCCAATGGCGCGTACTCCCTAGCGACTATGGATGGTGAGCGTGTCACTCCTCCCACCAACGCTAGGTTCCTCAAGCAATACTTTGCCTGAGTGTCCGTTCGTCCTGCATGACGCTAAACTGCATTTCGTCCTGCATGACGCTAAACTGCACCACGTCCTGCATGACGCTAAACTGCACCACGTCCTGCATGACGCTAAACTGCACTTCATCCTGCATGACGCTAAACTGCACCACGTCCTGCACGACGTTAAACTGCATTCGTCCAGGCTACAAGACGTTAAAACTGTTCAGCATTCGTCCGCGCTGCAAGACGTTAAACTGCCAAGTGCTTCGTCCCGCATGACGCTAAACTGCACTACGTCCGAGCTACAAGACGTTAAACTGTTCAGCATTCGTCCTGCATGACGTAAAACTGCCACTCAAGAACTACGTGCGGCTTGATTCCCATCCTTATGGGATACGTAGGACCGCCTGAACATTCATGTTTCAGGCCCAGCCCCATCCTTCGGGAATTTCCATCCCATCTCGGGCCCTTGGCCCAGTTGCCCCCGGGTGTGCGGCGTATGGTGTGAGTGCGGGGCTATGCCCTCATTCACGTCGGTTTGCTCGTCACGCTGTACGCCCCCCCACGTTTGGGGATGCCTTCTGCTCCCCCCTTCTTTTTTCCTTATCGTCCTGCATGACGTTAAACTGCACTTCAAGAACTACGTATGGCTTGATTCCCATCCTTATGGGATACGTAGGACCGCCTGGACATTCATGTTTCAGGACCAGCCCCATTTCCCGGGAATCTCTATCCGGCGGTTGGCCTCTGGCCCCAGTTCCCCTCCTTTTTGTGCGAGGCGTATCGCGTG
This sequence comes from Viscum album, assembly GCA_963277665.1. Lineage (NCBI taxonomy): Eukaryota > Viridiplantae > Streptophyta > Magnoliopsida > Santalales > Viscaceae > Viscum > Viscum album. Next base: position 686,589,420 of record OY728135.1, read on the forward strand.
AGCGGGGGATTATGTCCTCATTCACGTCGGTCTACTGGCCGCGCCGTACGCCTCCCCCGTGTGTGGGACTACCTCACACCCCTCATCGTCCTGCATGACGTTAAACTGCCTTTCCAGAACTACGTATGGCTTGATTCCCATCCTTATGGGATACGTAGGACCGCCTGGACGCTTGTGTCTCAGGTCCATCCCCGTCTCTTGGTTGATCACGGGGATCTGCCCCCCTTCGGTTGCTCTCAGGGTGAGTCCTCCGACCCTTTCCGGAGATCTGTTAACATGTTTTGGGTGCTTCGGTCTATGACTCGTAGTGTCAGATTCAATCCCGACAAGTCCTGTGTTGCTTGTCAGGCCCCGCGCTTCCTCTTGTTCGAGCCTTCACTCAAAGGGATCCTCGTTGGCGGTTTGGGTACGATGCCTCAGTGCTCTCCCACCGCTCCGGGTCGATTTACCGGCGGGTCTTGGGCCACAAATCGATATGAATCCTGCGATTGAGCGGTTGATGCTCGTTTGCTTGCCCCGTCTTAGGCTGACGCGATCGGATGTTGTGTTGCGAATGCGTCAGCAACGTCCTTGATCGCCATGTCAGCTCTCTCAGGCTCTGAACATTGGTTGCGCAGTCCTCATCACACTCCGCCTTTGTGCGTTGTAGTGGAATCTTGACACTCTCTTCATACTGACCTCCGGTACGCCTCTACACGTTAGGCAGACCGACCAGGGTAATGATGTCGTTCGAGGCTCCCATGATCTGAGCACCAAGGATATATGCAGATATCCTCCCTAAGGGCCATGCGTAGCTGGACCCTCGTCCCCATAAGGAGGAGGGAGTCGCCCGAACAATTGCGTTCTGGGCCCAGTATATCTGGAGGCTAGCATCTCTGCCCCTCGGGTGATGGACATATGCAGACCCCTATCCCAAGACTCTTCTCCTGGAATCGTGCGTGACCGCAGGGCTGGGTATGTTCCCACCTCCGCCGTGTCCGCCGTACCGCAATAAGCGGATTCCTCCATGGTCCGAACCACACGACCTTAAACTGTGTTGTCTGGTCCTACCACACGACCGTAAACTGTGATCGTCTTGGCCGCCCGACGAGAAAACGGCACTGCATCGTGATGTTCCCCTCAGGGGACACTCATGTTGGGCGCTGGTTAATAACCACGCCATTCGTCAATGCCTTCCGTGGCTTGATTATTGCGGCGACGCCAGAGATTTCTCAATCACAGGCATGTCGCCGCACAAAGAAAAACCATTCATCTTTAAGGACAAACAAGAAATATCAAATGCCGCTCCTTTTGTGTGCGAGGGTCAGACCCGCACTCTTCCCCGCGCTGGTGCCCGATTGTGTTGCACCGCGCTTCAAGAACTACGTGCGGCTTGATTCCCATCCTTATGGGATACGTAGGAACGCCCGGATGTTTGAAACTTCGGGTCCAGCCCCCCACCTCTTAGAGATTCCCCCTTCTCTGGGGAATCCGCCGCCTTCAGGTCACCCTCAAAGGCGCGTTCCCCGACCCCTTGCCGTGGTCCACCGGTGTCAAGAGTACTCTGGTTTATTGCCAGGAGGGTCAGGATCCGCTTGGTCAGGTTTCCTCCACTTTTCAGGCTTCGTGCTCCCTTTCATTCGGACCCATCGTCTATGCCCTGGGTGGAGCCCCCGTGAACGGTTCGGACACAATGCCTCAGTGCTCTCCCACCGACTCGGGCCGGTACCCCCAATGGCCTCGGGCAGCAAATCGATATGAATCCTGCGATTGAGCGGTCGATGCTCGTTTGCTGCCTCATTCCACCAACGGTTAGTGCGATATTGATGCTGCTTTTCCGCCACGGTCGGCAGTACTCCCATATCGTTGCGCCGGTGCCCCCAGTCCTTGAGTGAATGGCCGCATGATTCACATTTTCCACCTCCCATTCTAACCAGGAGAAACCTCGACACTCTTGACACTATCCCTCAGTGCATCTTCGCATATCCAGGGGATATGACCACGATGTGGCGTGCTTTGAACCCTTATGGTCCGAGCTCTAAGACCTTAAACTAAGATCTCTCCTTATGGTCTGAGCTCTAAGACCTTAAACTAAGATCCCCCCTTATGGTCCGAGCTCTAAGACCTTAAACTAAGATCCCCCCTTATGGTCCGAGCTCTAAGACCTTAAACTAAGATCTCCCCTTATGGTCCGAGTTCTAAGACCTTAAACTAAGATCTAGCCCTTATGGTCCGAGCTCTAAGACCTTAAACTAAGATCCTCTAGCCCTATGGTCCGAGCTCTAAGACCTTAAACTAAGATCCTCCACCTTTATGGTCCGAGCTCTAAGACCTTAAACTAAGATCCAGCCCTTATGGTCTGAGCTCTAAGACCCTAAACTAAGATCTACCCCAAATGGGGTCCTACGTCCTGCATGACGTTAAACTGCACTCACAGAACTACGTGTGGCTTGATCTCCAGCCTGATGGAGTACGTAGGAACGCCCGGGCATTCCGACTCGGGTCCAGCCTCAGGGATCGTTAAGTCCCGCCCCTCCTCGTCGCCGGCCGTCTGGCCTGACTTCGGGTAGAGTGGTGCAGTTGTGATATTCTCCCCGATTCAGTTCGGGATGCCCCATCGCAAGGATGGGAAGCGACAGTTTCCTCGTCAGAGAGGTGCTGTCTGAGAATTGAGGTGACTCACGGCCAGATTAGTGCATCCGCCTAGTACGTTTTCCCCACGGTGGCGCAATTTTGAGAGCGTTGGATTCTGTCCGAACAAATCGTCACTTCGCCCCACGCTTCGCATGCCCTGTTGATCTGGATTTTCCACCCTTGTGTCTGAAGGAACCCCAAAGCGGTATTCATGATGACATGTGGTCCGCCTCCTGCAATATGAATGATGGCCTTTTTCGGTCCGTCTATTGCAGTTGTTATGGTCGATCCACTGTCCGCCTACCGTCTTGGGCATTTCCTGGAAGGCCGACCGTTGTGGATGTCTGGATTCGGGACACGCGATTCACCCTTTCTCATTTCCCTATGTTCGGATAAAATCTCAACGCCCCTAGCGTTGTCCCGCTCGTGTGTTGGAACAAGTTGGGGGATGATACATTGGTTAGGTCTGAGGTCTCCTTTCCTAGGAATGACCTCCCTCTTTTCTCCAGAAACCCAGGCCCAATTATGGATGCCTGATGCTTGGTTAACACTCCCGCAAGACAACGAATTGTGGTTGAGCATATTAAACCGAAAGACGCAGATAAATATATTGATTCATACAAATGGATCGAAATATTGAATAACGGAAGCAAAATGTTCTAGGAATGGGAAAAAACAAAGCCCCTAGGGATTAGCGTGCCGGATAAGTCTTTCTAATGCCGCTACCCTTTGGCTGGCGGCCTCCAGGGCTGCTTCTCGTTCTCTGCGTGCCCTCTCCTCGTCGGCGGTCGCAGCACGCAGTTCGTCAATCCTGGCCAGTGCACGCTCCCGCTCGACTTGGAGTGTGACCATCTGTTGGCCCGCCTCCGTCAGCTGTACCTGAGCGTCGATCAGTTGTGCCGATAGTTGCTGCACAAGCTCGGTACATGCTGCGACGAAGGCCTCCTTCTCTGCCGCCTGCCCTTCGAGGCGCCGGACTTCCTGCTCTGCCGCGATGAGCGCCTGCGTGCTCTCCGACATGTCCCGACTTTGTGCGACGTCGGCACGCCGGCGGCTCTCGCGCATCTTCTCGGCCATGAAATCACGGACCGTCAGATGGAGGCGTTGAGCATCAGCTCCCCCGGCACACAGGAAGCGCAGCCAGGTCTGAAGTGATCCCATGCGCCCCAGCCATTCCGATGGGTCTCGCTTGAGGAAGCGCTGGATGCACTTCCACCCCCTGCGTCGCGTTACCCGGCTATCCTCGACCGCCTCCGCGTCCGAGTCATCCATCTCCTCGGGGTCGGCAGGCCGGTAAGCAGGGAAGGCAGCCAGCAGGTCTGCTGCAGGGTCCGCCCCTGGGAGGTCCTCACGAGGGATAGGTTCCCCAACATCCGGGCGACCTTCTTCTCTCTCCCCAGTGGCGCCGACACCCTCGTCAGCCCCCAACCTTTCTCCGATGGAAGCACCGCCGACGTCCGCATCCCCTTGATCAGCAGTTGGTGGGGCCGGCTCGGTTTGGAAGGTCTGTTCTGGAGCAGGCGGCATGTCCACCACTGGTCCACTCGTAGATGGCCCGGGTTCGGCAACCCGACGAGCCTCCGATGTTGAGATCACTACGCGGGGCATGCCATGGTTAGTCACGGATCGTCAATGGCGAGCACCAGCAGTAAAGTAGGGAGACTTACGGGAGTTCGGAGCGTCATCTTCCGCTACCCCGGTCGCCGCAGGAACAGTTGCAGCAGGGGACCCCTTAGCGCTTGACAGTTCGATAATGGGTGCCTGGCCCCCGCCTTGTCCTGCTGGCGTCTCTCCTACTCCTGTTGAGGACGCCTGACCGACATCCGTGTGCTCCTGAGAAGGATGGAGAAACAGGTTAGAAGCTGCATAAGAGAATGGATGAAGCAGGTTGAGTAGGGATAGAAGCGGACCTCGAGGAGCTCAGTGACATCGACATTGTCGGAGTCGGCCACCTCGCCGCTCTCCCGTGGGCTCCCCCGATGGGACCTTCCCTCGGAGCCTTCATCCTCCCCCGTCTCCTCCTCCTCTTTGGAGTCGCTGCTACTGTCGTCTTCTCCCGGCGGCATCTGTTCTGGAGCGGGCTCGAGACCGAGCATCACCTTCACCAGAAGGGATGGCTCCGCACGCTGACCACGTTGGCGCGCGTACTCGTCCATGGCCGTCAGATATGCATATTGCCGGTTGAAGTCCACCCTGTCGGTGATCTGGAGGCGCCCGACCTCTGGCAGATAGATTCCTTCTCTGAGTATCTTTCGCCAGATGACGTCGGTCCCCAGTGACTGCCGCAGGGTCATCCAGGCCGATCACAGCGCCGGGAAGACTGCATCGTGGGAGGGTTCGAGCAGACGCCTCACCTGCTTCCCGGGCCGCTCCTCGACCGCCGCATGTGCCCCCTCTCTGGGCGCCGAGGTCGTAGCGGCAGCCTGCGATGTGCCCGCCGCCGAAGTCCCTGCTCGCGCCGGCCCCGCTGCTTGGCGCGCCTCCGTTCTCCCCCGTGTGGCGGCGCCTCGCCTCCTTCCTTGACGCCCGGTCTCCGCACGGGTAACCTCGAGCCGCCGAACTAGCTTCCGCAAAAGCCCCTCAGGGTACGCGATGGCCCAGTGTTCGGCATACTCGGTTGCCAAGCCTGCGTCGATCCCGGTAGGAGGGAGAGTGATGACGTCGCCAGAGCCGAAGGCGACGAACATCAGCCACATCTGGCGAAGGACGCAAGGGTTCGTCTCCTCCCGGACAGCAGTGAATACCCTCTTCGGCATCCGCTGAAGGCACCCGAACTGCCTGGCGAACCGGGTCGGCACGTAAGGCTCGCAGATCACCTTCCCGTCGATCCGAGTCACGAGCACCCCGCCCCGCATGTTCAGGAAGTATTCATGCTGCTCCAGCGGGCCCTGTCCGTTGTCGATCATCTGGCCGACGGGAGTGGGGAACGGGCTGAAGTTGAAATTGGCATGATTGCCAATCCGAACCCTCACGCCCTCCTCACTGAGGGTCATCGGAGCGACCCCCGCAATGTTCAGCAGGGAGGGTCGCAGGCCGTTGCCCGGAGGACTGATGGCATTTGGGAACGTATACCCACCAAGGTGAGCAGCCACCCAGCCGTGGAAGAACTGAAAGGGCCCACAGATCCTTCGTGGCGACCCCCCTCGTGAGATGCGTCCCAGAATGGAATACAGCCTCGCCAGTACTGGGACCCCGAGGTTGTATCTCTTGTTGGCAGCCATGGCTCCCGCCATCGCCAGTGTCGCCGGGCGGATGCCCATCCTCGCATCCCGCACTGGCAGGAGCCACCCGCTCAGAAAGGCGGCCAGGAACGCCGCGTACCGGACGTTCGGGTCCCGGGCCTCGATGACGCGGTACCCCCATGAGCGGTAATCGCCCGTCTCCAGGACCCGCCAGTACGACCCGTTCCGGCTCCTCTGAGCTGCGGTCGGGCACCGCTTCCCCCTGCCTGGCATCTTGACCGCCGGGTCATGCTCCAGGAACTGGCCGAACCAATCCTTGTAGGCTATGTCCTTCTGGAAGTCTTGGATCCCGAGCCGCTGCGTAGCCAGGTCAAGAAGATGCCAGGTCAGAATGGGAGTCCGTGACCTGTCCTCCCAGATGTTCTTCGGTGGCAGGAACTCATCGTACTGGTAGCCCTCCAGCGGGATACCTCCGATGCAGTGGATGTCCCAGAGACCGATGCCGACCTCCCCATGGTGAAGATGGAAGGTGTTGGTATCCGGGGACCAGCGAGTGAACAGCTCCGGCCCGAGCTCAGACTGCTGGTAGAAGTGGAACTGCGACGTCCACACCGCCTCGAACAGGCCGATGTACCGCAGCTCCTCTGCGAAGTGATCGCAAGTGTGGCGTACCCAGAACGCCCAGGCCCATTCACTGGTAAAGTTGCCCCCAGATCGCAAGTCCCAGTCCTTCAGCCAGCCCTTGGTGTCGTCCGTGACGCTCTGGCGATATATGCTCGAGTAGAGGGCTGGAGAATTCTCCGCAGTAGGCTCACCCCCATCAATGGTTCGCGTCCTCGGGTTCAGGACATAGACATCCAAGTGTCTGGTCTCCCTGGCAGGATGCCCATTGTTGGTGATGTTATAGTGGAGAAGCTCGTCCTCCCGGGTCACCCAGGTCCGCGGCGCATCAATCTCGAACCCTGGCACCGGAACCTCATCTAGGATGCCGAAGTTCCAGAGCGGCAGGTTGTCCGACAGTGGATATGTCTTCTGGGCCGGCGTTAGTAAGTCGAACAAGGATTGATTGTTAGAAACAATCTCCTTGGCTCCGTAAACCTCCTCGTTCGTCGCCATCTCGGCTCTGCGAGTGGCGGCATCCCCTTCATTTCCTCTGTGCGCGGCCATCTCGGAAGATTCGGGAGTCGTGCGGGTTAAGGGATGAAGCGTGCGGGATCGGACGAGGCTGGTGGAAAAGTTTGAGAGGCGGCGCGCAATCCAAGTGGGCGGCGCGCAATCGGGAAGTCCTTCGCGAAAAACCCCGGGTATTCGCGCAAAAACAGAGCGAAGTCCGGACGGTTTTGCGCGACGAGCGAGCGAATTCCGCGCCGGAAAAGGCAATTTCGCGCACGAGAGCAAAGAGGCTTATCGCGCGGAAGGCCAGTGTACGGCACGGAGGGACCCAGTGCCCCTATTTATAGGCGAGGCCGTGGTCCGCGCTGCGCGGAAAAGGCTTTGCGCGACCGCATCGGCCGCTTTCGCGCCCGACACCCATTTTTGCGCGCCACAGTCCCGCGTCGCCCAGGACTTCGGCATTCCGGCGTCTCCCTCGGAACCCGATCGTTGCGACCTCTCGCCGATCCGATTCCGAGGGGGGGCTTTTGTAGACGCCGGAAAAGTCCGTTGTTCCCAAACGAAGCTCCGGATGCAGAAAGCGAGGTCATATTTGGAGTCGGAAGGATGTTTCGGAGGGCCCGGAGGCCTTGCGCGGAATTTCAGAGGCCCGCGCGCAAAGGTGATGTTCCGCGCGCAAACCCCCCGGGATGCGCGCAATGCGCCAGCCCGGCGCGCAATTTTGCGCGCCGCGGGTCCGCGCGACTCCCTTGCGCGCCGCGCCCGATTCCGCGCCCGCGGGAAGAATTTCGCGCTCGCGCCTTGGATTCCGCGCCCGGGGGTGCCTATAAATACAAGGCGACCCCCAACGTTTCAAAGGTTGCTGGAAGTCGAAACGTCTCTCGTGCGCGCAATTCAACCCCTTCCGCGCGCAATGACGAACTTCAGGTAACCTCCTTTCTTTCGCGCAAGAAAGCCTCGGGGTCCGCCTTCGCGCGCCATCCCCGCTGGCTCCTTTCATTTGAATAAAAACTCACCCTAAGGCCTTTGCGCGCAAAAGAACCCGCTTGCGCGCAATTGCCCCCGGGGTGCGCGCAATCCGGCCTGATTGCGCGCACCCCCCCTTCTTTCAAGTGGCCATTCATTAGAGAATGAGCCGTTGCCCCCGCGCGCTATCCGAAGCCCGGTGTGAGCAATCTCAAGCATCCGCGCGCAAGGCACTGGCCCAATTGCGCGCCAGTCGCCCCGATTGCGCGTCGGCCCGCAGTATTGCGCGCAAAGCTTCCTTTTTGCGCGCAATCTGCCAGGGTCGTCCCGTTGACCTCCTAAGGGTACCCGCCTGTGTGGCACCCGATGATTCTCATCCCGGGTGCCCGCACCGTGCGTTGTCTTCCCGTGCGGCCCTCCAGGTTCGTGCGAAGTGACATGCACCCATCGTCCGGCAACCTATGCCCAGCATGACGTTAAACTGCGCATTCGTCCCGCATGACGTTAAACTGCGCCTTCGTCCCGCATGACGTTAAACTGCGCATACGTCCAGCATGACGTTAAACTGCATATTCGTCCAGCATGATGTTAAACTGCACATCCGTCCAAGCTGCACGACGTTAAACTGCCTAGCCCCCATCGTCCGCGCTGCAAGACGTTAAACTGCCGAGTGCTTCGTCCTCAACACATGACGTTAAACTGTACTTCGTCCGGCAAGACGTTAAACCGTCCGCTTCGTCCTCAACACATGACGTTAAACTGTACTTCGTCTGGCAAGACGCTAAACCGTCCGCAACCTGATCCCGTGCTCCGCACACAGGGTCCCCCCGGTTTGGATGTGGCCCCCACCCGCTCGTCCCTGCAGGGATGTCGGGATTGCCCCTCTTTAGGGACGATTTAATGGGAGTGGCTTTTCCCTACGGGGGTAGGGTATTACAAACCCCTAGTTTCTCGTGGGAGGCTGCGCATGTGTATCTCCATTGCGCCTCCCCACTGCCGAAGCCAGTAGAGGGTCTGACTGGGATCGAGGTGTCTTCTGCTTTCGGTCCAAGTCCCTTCCAACTGAGTTTTGCAGCATCCGGGCTGCCCCAAGTGCGTAAGTCCTGACAGAATGAACTACGTGGACTTTGATCCCTGTCTCCTATACAGGGTACGTAGGAAGCCTCCCTGAGGTCCAAGCCCACCACCTGGTCGTCCCGGTCGTATTTACGTCGGTTCGTCCATCAGTGGACCCCTCCAGGGTTCACGCTTGCGTTGATTCACCTATGAATCCGCCCCTGTGGGAGACTGCCCGTGTGTATCTCCGCGGTGCCTCCCCACAGCCCCCCTTTTCCATTTCCCCTTTTATCGTCCAGCATGACGTGAAACTGTGATCCACCTGGCCGTTCCATCCCCCTCCGTGCGAGGTGGTTCGGTTCAATCCTCCGCCCGGCGGCCTCGACCTCTTCGTGAGTCGGCTTGCCGACGTCCAGCATGACGTTAAACTGTATGCCCGAACTACGTTGACTTTGATCCGTGTTAACGCGCGGTACGTAGGAAGCCCCTCTGGGGTCCAAGCTCTTCACTTCATCATCCATCCTGATCCTTACCCGGGCCGCCACATCCCGGTGGGGTCATGCCACTTCACTCCACTCCACGTTACTTGGGAAGCCGCCCATGTGCTGGCCCCAGCGTCGGAGGTTCCCCGCAAGGGGTTCTGTCATCTGATCCACTTTTCGTGTTGATCGGTCCGATGCCGTCCCCGCTGGACGTTAAACTCGCGGCATACCCCGTGTTAAACACGGGAAGCTGAGGAAAACCTCAGGTGACACAGTTCCCCGCACCTAGTACGGGATGCCTCAGGTCATCATGCCTTCGAGAAGCCCTATTAGGGACGGAAGACAGATGTGCAGAGTCGCAGTGTTACGACACGCCCCCAGCACCCAGAGCCACCCGGCCTTCTCACCGCAGGTTGCTGCCCCGCCCAGACTCCTTGGAACGTCCGGGCGGAAGCAGCGTAATTAACCGGTGTCCATGAAGATATGGCGCCGGGAACGAGATTCACGATCATTCTTAAGTCTATGAGGGAGACCCGGATTAGGCGACGAGTTCCGAGGAGACGTCCAAGGAAGGAGGAGCCGACATCCCATCATCCCGGTTTCGATCAAGGAGCAGACGCCCCTGAATAAGGGACGAATGCCGCCCGCCCTTGGAAAGCGGGACTGCGGGACCACAAGCCGCGCGCCCATCCCCTCGGGTTGACGGGTGCACGCGCGAACGCGTCCTGGCGGAACAGCGTAACCCGACGCACATCCGCACCGAAACACACGCGTAGACGGCACGTCAATCGGACGTTCATTCTGCGTGGTAGAGCGGATTATGCGTTTTTTAAGCGTTGCGCGCGCTTGATAAACGTGCTTGGGGGGGTCCAAACTGGCCGAACGATGTCCGAATGGCCTGAAATCTGACGACATCAAAGGGTGAGTGAATTGTGATGTGTTCGAGCAGATGACACGTCAATCGGACATGCCGTGTGCCCGCGGTGACCGGGAACACCGTTCTGGTGTCATAAACAGCCAAAACTGGCGTCTAACGGTCAAACTCTTAGCGGACGACATCGAATTGACCTTAAATCACATGACAACAATACAATTATTATTCTCGATGTGCATGCGCAGAAGACACGTCAACTGGACGTGCGGTCTGCGCGGTAGGGCTCATTATGCGTTCTTTAAGTGTTGCACGCGCTTGATAAACGCACGTGGGGGGGTCCAAACTGGCCGAACGATGTCCGAATGGCCTGAAATAGGAAGACATCAAAGGGTGAGTGAATTACGATGTGGTCGAGTAGACGACATATCAATCGGATGTGTCGTGTGCCCGCGGTGACTGGGAACACCGTTCTGGTGTCATAAACGTCCAAAACTGGCGTCTAAAGGTCAAACTCACAGCGGGCGACATCAGATTGACCTGAAATCATAGGACAACAATAAAATTATTATTCAGCATTGTGCGTGCTTGATAAACGTGCGTGTGGGGGTGGGGTCCCAAACTTGCCGAACGATGTCTGAATGTCCTGAAATCGGACGACATCAAATGGTGAGTGAATTGTGATGTGTTCGAACAGACATCACGTCAATCGGACGTGCCGTGTGCCCGCGGTGATGGGGAACGCCGTTCTGGTGTCACAAATAGCCAAAATGGGCGTCTAATGGTCTAACTCATAGCGGAAGACATCGGATTGACCTGAAATCACAGGACAACAATCCAATTATTATTCGCGACATGCACACGTAGACGGAATGTAAATCGGACGTGCGGTCTGCGCGGTAGGGCTCATTATTCGTTTTTTAAGCGTTGCGCGCGCTTGATAAACGTGCGTGGGGGGGTCCAAACTGGCTGAATGATGTCCGAATGGCCTGAAATCGGACGAAATAAAAGGGTGAGTGAATTGTGATGTGGTCGAGCAGACGACACGTCAATCAGATGTGCCGTGTGCCCACGGTGACCGGGAACGCCGTTCTGGTGTCATAAACGGCCAAAACTGGCGTCTAATGTTCAAACTCTTAGCGGACGACATCAGATTGAACTAAAATCATAGGACAACAATACAATTATTATTCGCGACAAGAACGCGTAGACGACATGTCAATCGGACGTGTAGTCTGCACGGTAGGGCTCATTATGCGTTCTTTATGCGTTTTACGCGTTTGATAAACACGCGTGGGGGGTCCAAAATGTCCGAACGATGTCCGAATGGCCTGAAATCGAACGAAATAAAAGGATGAGTGAATTGTGATGTGGTCGAGTAGACAGGACATCAATCGGACGTGCCGTGTGCCCGCGGTGACCGAGAACGCCGTTCTGGTGTCAAAAACAGCCAAAACTGGCGTCTAACGGTCAAACTCATAGAGGACGACATAAGATTGACCTGAAATCATAGGAAAATAATAAAATTATTATTCACGATGTGCACGCACAGACGGAACGTCAATCGGACGTGCAGTCTGCGCGGTAGGGCTCATTATGCATTCTTTAAGCGTTGCGCGCGCTTGATAAACGTGCGTGAGGGGGGGGGGGGGGGGGTCCCAAATTGGCCGAACGATGTCCGAATGGCCTGAAATCAGATGACATCAAAGGGTGAGTGAATTTTGATGTGTTCAAGCAGAAGGTACGTCAATCAGACGTTCTGTGTGCCCGCGGTGACCAGGAATGCTGTTCTGGGGTCATAAACGGCCAAAACTGGCGTCTAACGGTCAAACTCAAAGCGGATGACATTGGATTGACCTTAAATCATTGGACAACAATAAAATTATTATTTTCGATGTGCACGCACAGATGGAACATCAATCGGACTTGCGTTCTGCGCGGTAGGGCTCATTATGCATTCTTTAAGCGTTGCGTGCGCTTGATAAACGCACGTGGGGGGGGTCCCAAACTGGTTGAACGATGTCTGAATGGCCTGAAATCGGACGTTATCAAAGGGGGAGTGAATTGTGATGTGGTCGAGTAGACGACATGTCAATTGGATGTGTCGTGTGCCCGCGGTGACCGAGAACGCCGTTCTGGTGTCATAAACAGCAAAAACGGGCGTCCAATGGTCAAACTCATTGCGGACGACATCAGATTGACCTGAAATCATTGGAAAACAATAAAATTATTATTTGCGACGTGCACGCTCAGACAGAATGTCAATCGGACGTGCGGTCTGCGCAGTAGGTCCCATTATGCGTTTTTTAAGTGTTGTGTGCACTTGATAAACGCGCGTGGGGGGGGGGGGGGGGTCCAAACTGGCCGAACGATGTCCAAATGGCTTGAAATCGGACAAAATCAAAGGGTGAGTGAATTGTGATGTGGTCGAGTAGAGGGAACATCAATCGGACGTGTCGTGTGCCCTCGGTGACCGGGAACGCCGTTCTGGTGTCATAAACGGCCAAAACTGGCGTCTAACGGTCAAAATCTTAGCGGAAGACATCGGATTGACCTGAAATCACAGGACAACAATAAAATTATTATTCGTGATTTTCACGTGTAGACGGCACATCAATCGGACATGCGGTCTGCGCAGTAGGTCTCATTATGTGTTCTTTCAATGTTGCGCACGTTTGATAAACGCGCGTGGGGGGGGGGGGGGGGAACTAGCCGAACAATGTCCAAATGGCCTGAAATCGGACAAAATAAAAGGGTGAGTGAATTTTGATGTGTTTGAAGAGAGGGAACGTCAATCAGACGTGCCGTGTGCCCGCGGTGACTGGGAACACCGTTCTGGTGTCATAAACGGCCAAAACTGGCATCTAACGGTCAAACTCTTAGCGGACGACATCGGATTGACCTGAAATCACAGGACTACAATAAAATTATTATTCGCGACGTACACGCACAGATGACACGTCAATCGGATGTGTGGTCTGCGTGGTAGGGCTCACTATGCGTTCTTTAATCGTTGCGCGCGTTTGATAAACGCGCGTGGGGGGGGGGGGTCCAAACTGGCCGAACGATGTCCGAATAGCCTAAAATCGGACGACATCAAAGGGTGAGTGAATTGTGATGTGTTCGAGTAGACGACACGTCAATCGGATGGGTCGTGTGCCCGCGGTGACCGGGAACTTCGTTCTGGTGTCATAAACGGCCAAAACTAGCGTCTAACGGTCAAACTCTTAGAGGACAACATCGGATTGACCTAAAATCACAGAACAACAATCCAATTATTATTCGCGACGTGCACGCGGAGACGGCACGTCAATCGGACGTGCGGTCTGCACGGTAGGGCTCATTATGCATTTTTAAGCGTTGTGTGCGCTTGATAAATGCGCGGGGGGGGGGGGGGGGGGGGGTCCATATTGGCCGAACGATGTCCGAATGGCCTGAAATCGGACGACATCAAAGGGTGAGTGAATTTTAATGTGGTCGAGAAGACGGCACGTCAATCGGATGTTCTGTGTGCCCGCGGTGACTAGGAATGCCGTTCTGGTGTCATAAACGGCCAAAATTGGCGTCTAACGGTCAAACTCTTAGCGGACGACATCGGATTGACCTGAAATCACAGGACAACAATCCAATTAGAACAATAGAATTAATGATTTTAAATTTATAAAATGGTAATAAAATTTATGAATATTATTTTGAAAATAAAATACTTTAGACCTATTACATTAATTATGAATTTAAATATTTGTTTTCTAGGTTTTATTCGGTATTGAGATTGTTATTAAATTTTGTTATGCAGTTATATGTGATGATGGATGCGGAGCTTGGAAGATGACAGCCGGGATTTATTTTGTATATTAATGTATAATTGATTTTTTTTTAAAAAAATTAAAATTTAATAGCGGCCGCTATAGCCCATCCCGACTTGCCTACAGCGTCCGCCAAATGGAGGATGCTGATAGTAACAGCGACGGGGAAAAAGTGGCCACCATTTGGCAGCCACTAGGCAGCCACTATAGGCCTTTAGCGACGGATTTTGGCAGCCACTAAAGGTCATCCTTGTACTAGTGTAGCTTCCATTCAAGTATTCGGATGGCACCATATGAGGCGTTATACGGAAGGAGATGTCGTACACCTACCTTTTGGGATGACATTGGTGAAAGAAAACTTGTAGGCCTAGAACTGGTGGAGGAAATTATGGAAAAAGTAAAGGTAATCCAAAACCACATCAAAGTAGCTCAAAGTAGGTAGAAGAGTTATGCCGATAATCGAAGGAAGGATTTGGAATTTCAGGTTGGAGATCATGTTTTCTTGAAGGTATATCCATGAAAGGGAGTTATAAGTTTTGGTAAGAAGGGTAAATTGAGTCCTAGGTACATAGGACCCTTCAAAATTATATAACGAATTGGGGATGTAGCTTACCGTTTGGCAGTGCCGCCAAGTCTCTCCAAATTTCACGATGTGTTCCACGTATCACTGTTGAGGAAATACATCCCTGACCCAACGCATGTACTCACCTATGAGGAATTAAAACTGGAACCTGATCTATCTTATTGCAAAGAGCCCATCAGGATTATTGATACGAGAGAACAAGTACTGAGAAACCGAACGACTCGTCTGGTAAAAGTTTTGTGGAGAAACCATAATATGGAAGCGGCAACGTGGGAAACTGAGGAACTTATGATGAAGAACCACCAGAGTCTTTTCATGCGGTAGTATTCTAGAAATTTTGAGGAAGAAATTATTTGAAGGAATGGAGAATGTAACACCCCAAGCTTCCATGGTACGCTTCTCAATGAATAATACAATATCGTGTGTTGTACGCAACTTCGAGTTCTAACACACACCACAACCAATCAAACTAGCCGTTATGAATAGTAATACCTACTTTCTGAAATTTTATAAATTTTATCTCTCAAAATGGAATTCATTTTTGGATTTGGAGTATCAAATTTAGCCTAAGGTAATATTTTGGAACATTTCGGATAACATTTATATTTTGATGAATAGTGAAAATTACTAAATTTTAACTAAAAACAACTTTTTTAATCGAAATAATTAATAGTGATAAATTATGAATTTGAGTGGTTTTAAAGTATATTTAGAATATATTTTAACCATTTAATACAATTTTGGTCATTGGACATAATTTCACAATTAAACCGGACAAAAACAAGTATCGATCTTTTGAAAGTTATTATATCATAAAAACACGCTTTTCGTTTTCACAGCGGGAATTGATTTTAAATTAATTTCTGCGACTTCTGTGTTTTGAATTTCGAAAAATGGATTCCATATTTGGAATCAGGATTTCCAAATTATGTAAATAGGTATCTTTTATTTTTAGACATTTTTAATAATTACTTTGGTAAATATTTTATTTATCATGTTAAAGGGTAAATCCGGTAAATAAGGGTTAAAAAATAATATTATAATAATAATAAATTACCCTAAAACATGTACTAACCAAATTGGTGGATACATGTCCGAACTTGGGCATTTGTGGGTCGATTTTGGGACCCCATGGATCCATTTTTAGGTGATAGGGACACTTTATTTTAATTAAGTTATAATAAATACAAAAATGACATAAGCATATATCTTTTAGCAAAATAATTTTTACATTGGGTTGTATATGTTGGATTTTCAACTATAAATATTCATTAGAAATATAAAACTATTTCCTATATAATTTTTGTTTATTTATAATTTTTAGATATTAGATAATTTAATTTATTTATGACACAATGATGATGCAGTAATTACCATAATAGTGAAAAATTAAAATAATTGATATTCTAAACACCCAAATAGATATAATTTTAGACTTTTAATGAATTAAAATAATTTTCTAGGTTTATATGACATGGTGGAATTGATTTAATTAACTGTTTTCCAAGTAATAATTCTTTTATGATTTTTACAAAAATCAATTATTGAATATTGTCAAAGTTGACATAAAAGAGTTTTTGAAACAAATATTATATTATTAATTGATATTAAATTCCTAAAAATCTAAGGTTCGGCCAAGAGACTTATATCATGATAGGTGTATCATTAATTGACCACTTTTTGATCTCGTGGATGTATATAGTATGTTTATTAACTATATAATATAAAAATACAAAGAGACGTTGTAAAAGTGAAACTAATTAACTAAGAGTTAATACTTCAAGATAAGGTTAATATAGTGACCCAAACCTATCTAAATCCTATTGGTTGAGATGTTTTAGACCCATCCCCACATTAACCATTAAATAATCCACTTTTAAGCCATTATAAACCAAATATGAATTTATTATAAAATAATATTTCTAGATTTTCCAAAGGTGACCCTCACTCCTCTTATAAAAGAGCACTCCACCTTCTCATTAATTCACACCTTAAAAACATTTTGGTTTGGCCAAACCCTACACAAATACTCTGTTAACTTACCTCAATTCAACCTAGAGGCCTTATTTTGATCAGAAAGACAACCTAAGGAGCCCTTTTGATCAAATCAAAAGGAAGAACCCGAAGAAGAGGTAATGTTTTCACCACCCTTTTTCAAGTTCCTTTATTGTTCAACTTCTTCATTCATGGTTATTCCCATTATAAAATAATAAATAAAGTATATTATATATAAGTTAATGTTATTATAAATATGGTACAACCATATTCAGTATTCTATCCATCCTTCGAATGACATGTCACCATATGTGTGTACGTACGACTTACCGTCTCCACGTCGTGGTGAAATTATAATTCAATATATTATTATTTGGATGGGTATAATAATGATGTGTAATTCATGTAAATAATAAATATACCATGATAATGATTCTTTATATTTGATATAACATCCAATTAAATATTAATTTAATATCAAAATAATGATATTGTCGCTAGTGTGTACCTACGGACTACCTTCTCCACGAACGCGATGAGATTCATTCTCCATCGTATCCATTCAAGACTAATTCTCATTTAATGATTACAAATAATTTTTAGGGACTTGATATCATTTTTTATATGAATAAGATACAACCTATCCATAAAAAACATGACTTACATAACAAAACATATAAAATAAAATGAGTAAGTTAACACCT
The DNA here is from genome assembly GCA_963277665.1 of Viscum album. Taxonomy (NCBI): domain Eukaryota; kingdom Viridiplantae; phylum Streptophyta; class Magnoliopsida; order Santalales; family Viscaceae; genus Viscum; species Viscum album. Next base: position 686,606,791 of record OY728135.1, read on the forward strand.
GAAACATTGATAATACTAAGATATTGTAAACAAATAAATGTTAAGAGATCATATATGATATCATATTAATGTATATGATTCTTGTATAATTTAATAACAATTATTTCACCATTATAGAGGAGTTCAACCTACCCCCAACCAAGGAAAAGTACAAGGTAAGGGTTTATTTCGCAATCTCTTCATTATCCGAGGTTGTTTATACGTAATAATCTACTGGGACTTCTTTATCATCCACACCCATGTTTCTTAAAAATGTATTTCAAAACATTTTTAATATTTACTAGAATATGGGTTAAAGTCATTTATACCCTTTTTTGACCTTTTATAATAGGTTTATAAAGGAATCGTTCCGTCATTTTCCAAACAAGGTTCCTTTTAACCTTTTCGAAAAAACTAAGGTTAGAATGTCTTTTTTTAACTTATACGGCGGGTGCAGTTATTTTCCACCATCATAAAATCTTTGAATCATCCCTTACAATCTTATAAAAAAAATTTCAATGTAAATGTTTTATTTTATTATTATTTGATTTTTAAATGATTTCAAAAAAGATATATTTCTCTCAAATAGTTCTGATTTCATCTATGTCAACATCCATTGATGGATTTTAAGCTTATTTGGAGTTTATTTATTATGACACAAATCTTAAATATTTTTATTGAAGGTTTTATGATATGTTTGACTATAGATGTTTTATTTTTATACCATTCATGGTTTATTGATAAGTATTGACATTTTGTATACTAGTTTTAATACGAATGTTTATGTTATTTTTAAACCTGTTCATATGAGGAATGCATTAGACATAATATGTGATGGGTGGAGCCTGATATAGCTCCTCGATGCATCGGTAGGTCTAATGAGACAAAATAGTGTCTTGGAACAAGGCCTTGACAAAATCCTATTTGTAGTCTTGGCACGAGGCCTTGGCTATGTGGTTATGATAGCCTGGCATTATGCATTCCATCATTATGAAAGTGGTTATTGATATTTCATGTGATTATTCGATTAGTAGAATATCCATGTGAATAAGTAAATGGAATTATTTAATTTTATTTATGCCATATTATGTTGAAGTTCATGTTTAAAATTCTTTTGTTTTATTTGTACATTGCCTTAAATGTTTAATATTATTTACAAAAGTTTCTGATATATTGTAATCCTTACTAGGCATTTGAGCTCACCCCTTTCAATGTTTTATTTTTCCTAGGATGTGAAGAAGTAATTTATGAATGACCTGCTGGGATAGTATGTGGGGATATGAGTGTGGACTATGGAGACTATGTTGTTGTAGTTTTTATTTTATGATGTAATGTACTCTTTATGAATGTACCTAGTGTTTCCAAGGCTACTAAACTAATAGGTCTTTCGAGACTTGATCTTTCTTGTGATCATGCCTATGTTATGTAATAATGCACCGAATCTAGGTATCTAGGATCGGGGCGTTACAAGGTGGAAAGGTGTAAGAGGGGTGAAATGAGGAGGAAGGGAACCCAAAAAAAAGAGGGCGCGCAAGTACTATGTGGGCATGCAAGTACTGCATGGGCGTGCAAGTCCTGGTCATGCAGGTTTACCCGCACAACACATCGGTACTTGCGTGACATCCAATCCATAGGGTAGAACATGGGTGAGGCTTGGCTCAAGCCCTTAATACTACCCCTAGAGACTTCCAGAAGAGTGGCACGCAAGTTATGTGGAAGGGGTAAGGCGACTCGCAAGTGTCGCCATTTCCCTTAAGGGCTGGCCCCCCAGGCACACAAGTGTTGATGAGTTTCAACACTTAGGCCTTCCAGATATTCCGTTCTAGGTAATAAATTACCTTAGAAGTTTTCAGAAGCTTTGAGAATATTCTAGGGCGCCAGGAGCTCAAATATGAGGTTTTGGAATTTCTCATCCTCGAAATGGGGGGCCCACAAGGGGTATTTATAGACTAGAGAGACCCTAGGAGAAATTTCAAAGAGGGTGTACAAGTCACTTGCGCGACCACTGGGCGTTGTGCAAGTATACTTGCGTGACCCAAGTGTAAATGACTCATTATTCATGCCTTTGTCTATTTTTGATATTTTTTTCAAAGGAGGAATTACTTAACGCTAAGGCATTTCCCTTTCCATTCGTTTAGACTCCGTGACGGAAATGAGTGTCAACAACAGTCCCCCCTCAGAGTTGGATCTGAAAGAAATGAGGATGTGACTCTGAGGAAAAACTGAAAACCAAAGGAAAGGAGATGCACAAGTGTTGAGCGCATAGAGGGCAGCATGCAAGCATTGAACCGCGCAGGCATCTATGCGCAAGGGTGCCGCATAGCCTATAAAAACGCAGTAATTATCGCACAAAGCTACCAGATTTTGAATTTTTGAGCTCTCGCTGCGCATGTTACCTTCGCCGCGCAAGTTACTTGATTTTCTGTTGTTTCTTCACTATCGTGCTGCAGTCAAGGTATTTGGACTTGCGCAGTTATACTTGCGCGCCAAAAACCTGTGTGACAAATCATACTTGTGTGACACATCCATACTTGTGTTCCAAGATTAGACTTGTGCGCTTTAACGCCTTTGGCATTTGTTTTAAATTTCTTCAAAAATTTTATTATAAATAAACCCATTTAAAAGTTAATTCATTCAACTTTTGTACAGATTCAATGGCTCCCAAGAGGTTTGGAATGGCTGACGAACTAGCTAGAAAACGGATTGATGATATGATGAGCATTATTCTCCATGATTACTATGACATATGCGATAGCCCTCTCCCATATTTGGCTAAGTATTTGAAGAAGTATCATCGTGACTTCCCCCAGAGCATTTATTTCCCTTTATATGGCTATGGTCATCTTCGAGAAGTTACCATTTTAGAGGCAAAGAACTATCTCCGAATTTCTTTCTTTCAGAATTATACCAACATTGCTTTAGCAAATATTTCAGGTGGAGGGGTATTTCTAAGTGATGGAACAGTGGAGAAGGCCCATATGATGCATTAGAGCCCTTGTACTCCAGATATGAAACCTCATAAGCCCGAGCTGCTACCACATTGTTATCCCTCAACTTTCCGAAAACCTCTTATGGATCAATCCAAAGGCTGGAAGAAGAGCTGGAACTTCCGTCCTGGAGGAGGTGTGAAGCCACCCTGGATGTGGGCATACTAGGTGCGACAAAATGGTGCAGAGTTTGTCGAGGATTTGAAAGGGGTTGCTATATATGAAGTCATCTGGGATAGGAAAACATATGTTTATAGGCATGATAACTTTGTGCAAGTGATACTTAGCAATTGGATCCCAGAAACCAATTATTTCCATCTAAATCGTAGTGTAGTAGGAATTAGTCTATGGGATGTCCAAAAGATCTCAGGGGCGCCAATTTTGAGTGATATGTATGATGAATTCATTCCTACCAATGTGACTTGGAAGGATTCAGAGAAGACCCCGGTTTTGGCTCGGGAATTATTGAAAATCTTCCACAAGCTCAAGAGTTCATAGACCTCCATGACTCATTCTAGAAAGGATATTCATCCAAAGGAATGGATGAATATATTTCTTATCAATAAGAAGGAGAAGGTGCCGAAGGAGAAGGGATAAAAGGAGAAGGGATCCAAGAAGATAGGGCCCAAGGAGAAGAAGCCCACTCGTCCTACCGCTTGCCACAAAACAGAGAAAAGGGGTGCTCCTGGCACATTCTGGCTGACCCTAGAGGCAGGGGAATTTGAGAAGTGGAGATATGAGGTGAATCAGTGGATCCCAATGAAGACTCGTGTGGCGGGATTCTTTCCCTTGTGGATTTGCATTTATCTTCTGCTATTCAGGGACTCAAAGGGAGGTGTTAAGCCAGGGACATTCGTTATTGCGGAAAATTTGGCTGAGGGAAAATGGTTGGGTTGGCTACCCCCATTTTAGAAAATATTAACAGGAGCTTTCTCCATGTCTTCATGGGTAAGTCTCCTTTGAGAATAGTGGGAACATTCCATGTTTTGTGGGGATGGATCGTCACTCACTTCAGGATGTATAATGTACAGAATGGAGTAGAAATCCCCATAAGTTCTTTCAGGACATCAGTGCAGGCATGCTCTGGAATTTCTCTACTAGATCTCAATTCTTATGACATGAAGGTGAGGCTGAGCATGTATAAGGAATTTAATTTCTTTCCTTATAAAACTCCGCCAGCCGGGCGGTTTGTTGATGATGGAACAACCAGCCTGGATTTAAGGGCATACATGCTGGCCTGCAGAGATGGTGTACTGGTCCCCAGAATTGACGGTGAAATTGTATGAGAGGCCTATGGTCCATATAGATTTTCACGTCAATTCAAGTGTTTACAGCAAACCGCAGTATCTCTCCCCGTGCATGTCAGGTCAGAGAAACATCTGATGGTTGCCCGGCAACTATGGTTACTGACATCTAGGGAGAAGATCAGGGCAGTGTTTGATCTACTGGTTGAAAATGCGGCATATTACATGACTACATGGTATGTCGAGCACTGGATAGTAGCATATCCTAGATGGGTGGTGAATCATCCATTTTATCAGGTGGGCAAAAGAAATAGGACTATAGAGAAAGAAACCATTCCTCATGAAGGTGGTGCTTCCCCACCTGAAGCTGATTCTCCATATTCCTTATCTAGGACTGATTCACCGGATTCCCATGATGGGGATGATGACGCACAACAAACGGATAAGCGGTCTCGTGCCCTATATAATCCTCTGGTCAGAATCAAAATACCCACTCCATAAACTCCGGGTGAGTTACATCATTGAGGCAATTTAATCACCATTACATTATAGAGAAATAAGTCTTATTTTCTTATTCTCTACCAATAGATGTAGGAGTTGGGAAGAAATTGAAGTCCATGATTGTAGGACCTCCCTCGCATCCTTCTGGTACACATACTGAATATCTACAACCAGAGGTTTTCCAGACAAGGAAGAGTTTATATTGTGGTACTGAGACTGCCTGGATGGATTTGTGCGAGGGTCTACAACTCCCTGGAATATGGAATCTTTTGGCTTCTACAGATATCCATTATGAGGATAACCCCAAATAAGTGCATAATTACATCAGAGAGCTATGAATTCTCATATATTCCACTAACGATTCCATTTCTGTCACCCAGAGGGTGAAGGAAATGATAAATTGTGGTGCCACTGAGGGGACTGATGAGGAGTGGAACGATTATGTGGCCCCTGAAGACGTATGTTTTTCCCTTATTTTCCTTGAAACATGATTTTAGTCAAAGATTTGTTAATTAATAAAATTATTTTCTTCATCCTACAACTCGCAAAGAAAGGAACTACTGAGGTTCCTTTTCCACAATATAGCCCGGGTGGTACTGCCATTGAGGTTGCTGCCGAATTTGCTCGTGAATCGGGTGCGATATCTCTGGGTCAGCAGGCCATGAATAAAGAGTTGGACATGGCCTTCCATTCTCCATTTCAAGTTTCTATATGGGAGACTTCTGATACTCCCAAAAAACCAAATAAGCAAAGGCAACAAAGGAGGAAATCCATAGCTAAACACTTCATTAGTATTGGTAAGTTTTTCAGATAATCATGAATCTATATCCATGAAAAGTTTGCTAATATTTATAAGGATTGTAGGAGATTCTTCAATTTCTCCTCTGAGGGAAAGGACTATTTCTCCTTTGAGGACCACAGAGGGTGCTGTGTAAGAATCTCAAATTCAGGCTAACTTGGTTGCTCCTAGAGAAGATCCAACATCTGTTCCCGACATCCCTCCTGCTACTATTGCAGGAAGAGAAGAACCTGCTTCTAGTAAGTTAAAAATGCTTCATGAAATGTTGAATGAAACATCAAATGACTTCCATTCTGTGATACTTCAGGTTCAACCCCTACATTAGAGCTTTTGGCGGCTATTGCAACTGATGCCGCGATTTTATCGGAAGATGCTGTCCAGGGTCAAGGACTGCAGGATGAAGGTCACCAAGAAGACACATCAAATGCTCCCACTGGTGAGACTAACCATGATTTTGATATTATGTTAGATGAAATGATGGAACTTGGCGCATCTTTCAAAGATTTTATAAATCATGTAAAATTACCATGTAATTTAGAAGAATATGGACGTGAGTGTTATCTTTCATCCTGTTAAAAATAACTTCTTATTACATGTATAATCTTGATCAGTTCAAATGTGCAGTTCTGTATGAGCAAGCTGCTGAACTACCCATGCCGGAAGGGGGTACAGAAAACCTTACTATTGAAGAAAAATTATCACAAGTGGAGCTGAACCTAGTGGACATTCCTCAAACTCATCTTGAAAATACGATCAAAGTTAGGAAATATGGGGAGGATCCTTCTCAGGTTGCTGATCTTCCATTGGGTAAGGGATAACAATATTTGAGATTGTACTTAATTTTCAAGATAGTCAATTAACTTTTTTTATCCTTTTAAACTAACCAAAGCTTTTAATTAATTATGCAGGGCCATTAGTTTTAGTGGCTAGATCTGGAGGTGAGGCCCCAACCTCTGCCCCAATGGGAATTGAATGTGAAAGAGCACAGGTCAGGGGGAAGGAGTAGAACAGGGCACTTCCTTATGTAAATTAATCCCAGATTAATTTCCCCCCTGTGACAGTGATGCTAAGTTTGATCCAGAAATATAGAAGGCATTCCAATTTTCACGACGCAAGGCATGGAAAAAACATATGGAATATCATATCCGAAGTGCCTTTAGAAGAGCTATCATCAAATATCCCTCAACTGTCATCCCTATTTGTCATACTGGAACATGGAGGTTTTTTATATCAAAAGATCCATGCGTAGTTAAGCAACTCATCGTAAGAAGGGAGAAGGAGCAAAAGGGCCATGAAGATCTGACCAGGGTGAAGTTGTCAGCCAATATTAGAAAATTTGAGGCTGCGATATCCCGAGATGAGGCTGACTATGCTGCCAAGATGAAGGATCTGAAGCACAAAATCAAAGATAAAGTCGTCCAGCAAATGAAGCTTCAGAAAAAGTTAGATGTTGTTACTGAAGAACTTGACCAACTCAATAATTCATTGGAGGGAGCTCAAACGAGTAGTATAAAATCCATTGCTGATGCTAAGAAAGCACTCTATCAGGTTGAAAAGAGTGAAGTTGGTCGAGTTCATGAGCATCCAGAGGCTGTTGATGAAGCATGGGTTGTTGTACATCATGTGAAGACTTATGTTGATAGTATTTTGTAATTTCTTGGGAAAGAGAAGAGACTCCAATCTTTGGACGTCCTTCTAATTCTTGTGCATCAAATGGAAAGAACACTTTCATTTTCAATCATCTATGCATGCATTTTCCTTTGCTACCTCTTTATATTTTTACCTCAGCCAATGGGATTAATAAGCATAGTTTCATTTTTACTAGGATTATTATAAATAACCCAACAAACATTGAATCTTTTAATTTCTCAATATTACCTAAATCATATAAAATTTATTTTTAGTGAGCTGGAAATTACTTTTATTCAGATTTCCCTTGTCTTTTGTGGGAAGTTTAAAGTCATGCACTTCGGTCATAAAGAGGCTAATGTTTAAGGTCAAAATAGCTTTGACTAAATGGATTAAAATTGACTCAATTCCGTGAAAATTTATCTGAAAACATATTACCACACTCAAGTATGAAGGAAAACATGTAAACTAGGACTTAAGAAATTTTGAATATGAGGAATGATAGGAAAAAGGTCTAAAAGGCATTAGAAGAATTAGTTCCCATGAAAGAAGTTACCATTATTTAACAAACCCATTAGGGGGTTGAATTATGCAGGGCCACCTAAAGGAATCGGCTGAATAGTCAAACAATAACATCTTTTGGCTGACAAGTTGGTTATGTAGACTATTTATACAAGGCCACCTAAGGGCACGTGCTACATAGTTAGTCAAAAGAACTCTTAGAAATTTACTTTTGTACTCCTAAAAATCCAGTGGAAGTTTATGGGGATTCAAATTTTCTAAAGCATAGAGTTTGATGTATGGAGAGAGGTACATGAATATGGAGAAGATATTTCCAAACAAGATTGTTTACGAATTGGATGAATGTCACTCCTATGAAGGTCAGACCCAAATGTAGGGAAGGGAAATATAAACCTTAGAATTGAATACTTTCAGACCATGAAAAAGAGTATGGGACAGATATGTTAAGGATGGCCTTTTTTTGCAGATCCCTATATATTGTCATTAAGACAACTAAGGAAAAAAGATATTTTCTTCCCAGGAATGATGTTACCACTATTTTGACAAACCCGTTAGGGGTTTGAATTATGCATGGCCGCCTAAGGGCATTAACTGCATGGTCAAATAATAGCATATTTTGGATAACATGTCTATTATATAGACTGTTTATGCAAGGCTGCCTAAGGGCATGTGCGACATGGTCAGACAAAAGAATTCTAAGAAATTGGACATTTTGTGACCACAAGTCAAGAAAAGGGTTATGAAGATTTGGAAGTATTTAAGACTAGTATTATGACACATAAAGATGGATATTGTCCGATGTATGTAGAGATACATAGATCAATGCTAACCATAATCATGTTGTGGATGGATCTTGATTTGAAATATTAGACTTCACTATGTATCCCATAAGGATGGGAATCAAGCTGTATGTAGTTTAACTTCTTGTGGGACGAAAGTGTGGGAGATCATAGTTTAGGGTCACAGAACTTGGACCATTATAAGAAATACACAGTGTGTGTTTTCATGGAGACTTTTCATCTAGGGGACTGAAAGTGGAATTTGGGGTTAGGCCCAAAGACTTGGGGCTGGATTTGAGGGACACTCGAACATTCCTACGTATCCCATAAGGATGGGAATCAAGCCCATGTATTTTTAGAAATACCCTCTGTATAGATTTGGTTCGTACAAGTGAAGGGTGAAAAGGGGACTTTAGTGCAATGATGGTTTGACCCAAGATAAAAGTTCCATGCATTACCATGTATGCACATAGTCTTTGAAATATAACATGATTGAAAATCAATGTAAATAACGATTCCATCTTAGGTGAGGTTATCAAATAATATTGTATTTTATTATCATACATGAAAAAAAGGTTGTATAGTTTAACGTCGTATAGCAAGTACGAAGGTGAACCAATGTGAAGAGATTGGTTTTGGGCTTGAACCTTGTGAGGTTTCCTACGTACCCAGCTTGGAAGGCGAGGATAAAAGTCCGCATAGTTCAATTAAATAATGAATTAGTGATCAAGTAGCTCTTAGAGACAATGAAATAAAAAAAGTGTTGGGAGTTATGTGTGGTTAGCGGCCCAGAGAGGGTGTTATGGTTGAAGTTTGATCTAAGCTCCCATGAGTCATACTCGGTGTGAGAAACAAGAGGTGGCATCAACCTTAACGATGCATAGTTTAATGTCATGTAGGAAAAATGAAGGGACTATGCAGTTTGAAGTATTGTAGTTAGGACTATTGGTGCTGCACAGTTTAGTGTCATGTAGCAGGGACAAAATATAGTTTAACGTCATATAGGACGTATTAGGGTGCTGTACAGTTTATCGTCTTGTAACTAAGACGATGGGGACAATATAGTTTAATTTCATGTTGGGGAAAAAAGGGGGGACTGTGCAGTTTAATTTCATGTAGTAAGGACAAAAGAGGACATAGTTTAACGTCATGTTGGACATATTAGGTACTTTTTCATAGTCTAACGTCATGTTAGATAAAAAAGGGAAGATATAGTTTAGCCTCATGTTGGATGATGGTGCGAATAGTTTAAGGTCATATACATGGTCCATAACTATATAGTTTAACGTCGTATAGGAAAATGAAAGGGACACAGTTTAACGTCATGTGGTACGAAAGTGCGAATAGTTTAAGGTCATATGAATGGACCGTTGGTTATGCAGTTTAATGTCTTTCTGGATGTAAGGGACTTCTGTACAGTTTAGCATCATGTAGTTAGGACGCCATAGTTTAACATCATATTGGATGTAAGTGACAATAGTTTAAAGTCATATGCATGGACCCTTGCTGTATTGTGTATTTATACAAAATATTTCTTCAGAAATCTAGAATTGGTTAGAGTAGTGATGAGTTCCCCATCCATTGAGATTAAATAATAAGCTCCATTGGAGTAGACCTTATGTATTAAATAAGGTCCTTCCCATTTTGGCTCAAGATTGGGAGGTTTCTTTCCTGGTATCATTGGAGTTCTGAGAACTAATACCAATTCTCCCTGAACGAATGAATGAAGATAGACTTTTTTGTTGAAAGCTCATGCTATTCAATTCTGATAGACTTCCAAGTGGTGCAGGGTGCACAATCTTTTCTCATCTATTCGTTCCAATTCATACAATCTCATTTGAGATTGTTCATCTGTAGATGACTGATAACAAATGGCTACTCTGAGCGAGGGTAGTTGAACCTCTATTGGCAAGACTGCTTCCATTCCATATACCAATGAATATTGAGTTGACCGTGTTGCAGTGTGGGTGGTAGTTCGATAACCCCATAAATAATGAAAGTGTTTATCAGTCCATGACATAGTATCTTTATCCACCATCTTTTGCAGAATATTTGACAGAATCTTGTTGAAAGCATCTATATGGCCATTGGTCACTGCATGATACCGAGATGAATGATTTAATTTGATGTTGCATTCTTGATACAACCTCTTCACCTCAGATAAACATAATTTGGTGCCATTGTCCGTCAATATGGTATGAGGGACACCAAATCTGGTAATGATGTTAGACTTGATGAAGCTAACAATACATTTCGAACTGACTTCCTTAAGAGGTATTGCCTCTGCCCATTTGGAAAAGAAGTCAGTAGCAGTATTAATATACTTAAAATTCTTGGATGTAGCCCAAGGATAAGGTCCCACTACATCCATTCCCTATGTGTCAAATGGCCATGAGTATTTAGCTGTATGAAGAAACTCTGGGGGTTGATGAATGAAGTTGTCATGTACTTGGAATGAATGAAACTTCTTTGTGAAATCAACACAATCTTGTATCATTGAGGGCCAAAAGTATCCAATCCTTCAAATTTGATCAGAGAGTCTATGTCCAGACTGGTGGGCACCAAAGACTCTTACATTCACTTATTTTCTGAAAACCATTTTCTCTTCACCATCAATGCATATGAAGAGAACTCCATAAAAACCATTTTTGTAGAGAACTTTTCTATGTGATCTGAGCTATCATAAAGAGTCAAATTGACCACATGTCTCCGGACTTGTACTTTCCTGGATCTATCAGGTGGAAGTGTTCCATTTTTAAGGTATTCCCTGATAAGTGTAATCCATCCTATAGTATGACCATATGGTTCAGAGATGGGACTAATTTTATTGATTTCCTCTATTTTGGATTGAACATAAGGTGATATTGTATGACGGTGGGCAATACTAATGGTTGTATCGTCCCAATTTGGATATGCCAAAGATGTGGCTATATTAGCCAGTGCATCAGCCTGGGCATTTTGTAATCTTGGGACATAAGAAAATGTCAGTTCCGAAGGAAAATCCGCCATTAACCCTCTAATGTAATCATAAAATGGAATTATTTCTTCTTTTCTGATGGCATAATCCCCATTGACTTGTTTGATTACCAGGCCTGAACCACCTTTCACCTTTAAGTGATTCACTTGTGCTTAAAGTTCCAACTCCAATCCTACGATGAGAGCTTGGTATTCTGCTTCAATATTTTTACCGCCTCCTTATAATGAGAAGGAATAATGTTGCACTTCCTTTTCTGGAGAAATGAGAACACTTCCTATTCCAACTTTGTTGAATTTAGGATTTTCCATTTTCCTCCCTGTTGGACTTCTGGAAGCACTATTGATGTACATTTCTCATGTTTGAAGACTTTCTTGAATAGAGAAGACTTTTTCATCAGGGAGTTCAATATCTAAAGATGTGTCTTCCACTAAAGGGTGTTCAGCAAGGAAATCAGCCAGTGCTTGGCCCTTTATTGCCTTTTGAGACACATATTGAATATCAAATTGCTGCAAGGTAACTCCCCACCTTGCCAGACGTCTTGTATGCATTGGATGACTAAGGATGAATTTGAGCGGGTTATTGCGAGATACCAATTGGACGTCATGATGTTGCAGGTAGTGTCTCAACTTTTGAACTGGAAAGATTAATTCTAGGCAGCACTTCTCTATATTTGAGTGTAGAGACCCGTATCCTGACGTACATGGACATTACATTACATTTGCGGAATACTTAGTACATAACAAAAACACACACTAAAGGATCGTAATAGTTTAGTGTCTTTGGAAACTCGGAACATAATCTTCTAATCCTTGTGAAAGATCTTCAATATCTCCCGTAAAGATCTTCCATTTTTTTTACCTAAAACCTTTCTTTATATCCTGGGGAAAAGAAAACATAAAAGGGTGAGCTCAAATGCTCAGTAAGGGTATACAAAAGAAATAAAAATCATATCATATCTTTTTGAAAATCACAACCTGCAAAAGAGATCATAATATCTTAACATGGAACAAATCATAGAAGTGAAAATGAGATCCCCATAATCATAACATGAAACTTGAAACTTTGTGGCATGCACACATAATCATGGAAAATCATTTCTTGTTAGTCATGACTCATTGCCAAGACTATCTTAGTGGACAAAGTCCCTTTCTGAACCGAGTTCACTCCTCGTTTCAGTCCTGTATCACTGAACCGAAATAACCTTCCGTTCCAGCCATGTCTATCTCATGAGATATAAAATCTTTACCCAATGCATTGGAGGGAGATATAGGTCCCACCCATCTTATAATGAATCCTTTCTTATGTGTGCCACATAATCATAAAACATACATCATCGCATAACACATGTAACAAAAATGGGATTCTTGAAACATCATGACATCATAAATCAATTCATATAAGATAAAGGAATTCATAAACATAATTCCATCACAACATAGTCAAATCAATGTAAAAATATGGATAGAAATAGAACCCTTTATTATCTTAGATGGAAAATAATTTTGATAAAACACTTGAATTGAATTCTTGAGGAAAATATCCTTTCTTCTTCAAAATCAATTTCTTTTCACAAAACATCATGCAATTTTAAAAGAAAGAGATTTTATTGAAAATAGTCATGAAATCTTTTATAGGATGCTTCATGAAAATAAGGCTTTATAAAACAGTAGAAATCCGTTCGTGCCGTATAAGTTTAAAAAAAAAACATTCTTCGTACTTTTGTCGGAAAAGTCAAAAAGTACCTCGTACGAAAAACGACAAAAGATTCCTTTCATACGTATTACTAAAAAACTCACCGAAGGGTAAAAAATGGATTTAAACAATTTTAGGTGGATGGAAATAATATTACATATTGAGTAAACATGGATGTGGATGATAAAATACACCCCAGTAAATACTTACGAATAAACAATCTCGGATAAAAATGAGATTGTGATATTTCCCTTACCTTAGGTCCGATTAGCTTTGTACGTGTCCGAAGCTCCTGTATAATGGTTTAAATAATGTTATTGACTTATTACAGAATCATACATATTGATATGATATCATATATGGTCATATTATTAGCTTCTTGTTAGTAATATTTCATTGTTACTTGTTACTCGGGTCTTTATAACTTTTTGTTCTTATGCGTGTTTTGTCGAATAAATTCTTATTCTTATCTTTAGGTTATAGATAATTCATTTCCAGAATGGTATTAGTGTAGTATATACCATATTCATTCATTCAATTCATTTATATAATCATTATGAAATGAAGATCATGTAGAACGAGTCGCATCACATCGTGGAGACGGTATTCCGTACGTACGCACGAGTGATGATATCGTTCCTATGATCGTGGAATTGTATTGGAGTATATATATATTATTTCAGTATCAATATTACTTCATAATAATCATATGTAGTTACTCATTACACCATTATACCCATCCTTGTAAGGTGATGGTGGAAAATAGATTACACCACGGCGTGGAGACGGTATTCCGTACGTACGCACGCGCGGTGATTTCATTTTTCCGTAGGATGGATAGAAGGTGAATTAGGGTTGTTTCATATTTATAATAACATATCAGTATGTAAGTAATACTGATGTTATTACTTTATCATGAAACAACTAAAGAAGAAGAAGTTGAAGAAGAAAGAAATTGAAAAGATCGGTAATGGATATTACCTCTTCTTTGGAACGCCTCGTTGAATCCTCCACTTAAGGAACTAAGATTGGTCTTTGGAGAAGACCAGAACCTCTAGGATTATTCTAGGAAAGTGGAGAGGAGAAAATGGCAGGGGTTGGCCGAGCTTGAGTGCTCAAAATTGGTGTGAGGAGGAGGGGGAGGAGGTGCCCTTTTATAAGGGAGGAGAGGGGCACCTTAGGAATTCTTAAAAATATTAATTTATAATAAATCTAAACCCACTTAAAAACCTCCAAAAATGACTCATATTCAAAGATTAGATGAGATAGGGTTGTAATCTCATCAACCAATCAAATTTAGACATGTTTGGATATTATTTTAAACCTTATCAATTATATTTAACTCTAAGTTAAATAATTTAACTTTTACCGTGTCTTTTTGTTTTCTTTCACTATATGGTTAATAAACTTACTATAACATGCCAAACGAACCACAAATTGTTTATTATTAATATATATATCCTTATCTAAGTCATTTGGACGAACCTTAGATTTTTAGGAATAAAATAACAATTAATAATATAATATTTGATTTAAAAACTATTTTGTGTCAATTTTGACACTATTTGATATATGATTTTTGTGAAAGTCATAACAGAATTATATGTTAGAACCAAGTTGATTAAATCAACATTAATATATCATAGTAACCTAGAAAATTAGTGGAATTCATAAAAAATCTCAAATTACATTTATTTTGGTGTTTATAACATCAATTATGTCAATATTTCATTAATAAGATAATTACTGCATCATCGTTGTGTCATAAATAAATTAAATTATTTGATGTCTAAAAATTACAAATAAAATACCATCATGTAGGAAATCGTTTTATCTTTCTAATGAATATTTACAATCTAATTTATCTTATGTATAAACCCATATTAAAAATGATTTACTTATTAAACTTTGATTTTAACTATTTTAACCCTTCTTTAAATAAATTCATAATAAATGTCCTAATCTAATCCAAGTGGGCCTAAATGGTCATATTTTATTCCTAAGTTTGTTTTTGGTCGAATTACACTTGTCCAATATAATTAGGACATGTGTTAGGGTAATAGTAATATCATATTTACCCTTAGTTACCCTATTTACTATTAACCGCGGTAAAAAAAAGTAAAAAGTTACTATTCACCAAAAATTATTTTCATCTCATTGAACCACATTTTAGTCCTTGATATTAACCGTGTCTCTCGGATTTTCGAAATTCCATTCACAGAAGTGGTAAAATTAAGTTTTATGAAAAATTCAGTTTTTAACCTACCACTTAGTGGTTTCACTATTCATCAAAAATTGAAAGTTTTCAGAAAAATGCCAAAATTTCATCCTAAGCTATATTTCATATTCCGAATTCAAAAATGAAGTCTATTTTACCAAATTCATAACATAGAAGTTGAATTAATTAATTTTATAATTAAATCCCGCTATTAAAACAAATAGCGTGTTTTTACGAAACAATATCTATCAAAAGATTGACACTTGTTTATGTCAGGTTTAAATGTGAAATTACGTCCAATGACCAACATTGTATTAAATTGTAAAAATATATTCTAAATATACTTTAAAACCACTCAAATTAATAATTTATCACTATTAATTATTTCGATTAAAAAAGTTGTTTTTAATTATAATTTAGTAATTTTCACTATTCATCAGAATATGAAAGTTATCCGAAATGTACCAAAATTTCACCTTAGGCTAAATTCGATACTCCGAATCCAAAAATGAAATCCATTTTGAAAAATAAAATTTACAAAATTTCAAAAAGTGTTTATTACTATTCATAACGGCTAGTTTTAATAGCATATCGCTGTTTAGTGAAACTCGTTATTGCGTACTACACACACTATCGAGGAAGGTTGCGATTGCGTGTAATGCAAGGCAAGTCAAGGATGCGTGTTGTTCAAGCTCCTTTTGGTGTAGCGTACAACACAAGACATTAATAAAATTAAAAAGAATATTTTTCATAAAATCTTGGGCTGTTACATTCTACCCCCCTTAAAATGAATTTCGCCCTCGAAATTCGTCGGGGTTATAAATGGTTTTCTATTCGAAAGTTTCCCACATCGTAAAAAGGAATACCAAAACTTGGCTTTAAAAACTAAAGTATGAAATGTAACGATTACCCAAATAAACTAATTGTTGGGTTTCCACATAGGTAAAAATATGGATATGGAAGAAAAATCTAACCATCATGTTCTGATGGAGAGTGGTAGAGAACATGGCTATGGAAAAGCCAAAAATCACAAATCCATAAATTTGTGATGATATAAGGTACCATCTGATTCCTCAGGTATAAGATCACTAGGAAGACATTTTTGGTTTTCAAGATCATTTCCCTAAAGTTGAAAATTTGAATTAGAATAAATACTTACTTTATTTTGGTACAATCTCACTGTTGTTCGTGCCTTGAACAATTTCCACTTAATCTCTTAAATAAACGAAGTTGAATTTGTTATTCGTGAAGTGTTAGCAGATAATGTGATAGAATGACGGGTCATTCCATCTGTCTCAAACAAAAGGTTAGCAAAACTTATATGCATAAATCGATCTATAGTGAGATTAATCATATATGGTTCCTAAAATGGACTTATACTTCATATATCATACTGCTTAATATAATAAAACTAGTTTCTACTAAATAGGGACTTCCTGTAGGTCAGTGGTAGGCGATAAAGGCCAGTCGCACTTCGGTTGTGGGTTCGATTCCTACAGCCTTGTCCGAAGCGATGGGCTGTCGCCCGTCCTGCAGGTTGTCCTTTTTCTAAAACTATATTACTATAACATCCCATCAATAATATCGAGAAAACTTCGATCCTTAAACAATACTCACTTATTTCCAACATAATCCATTTCAATCTTTAGGCTTATCCATAATACTGCAGTCCACTCTCATAATATAGTGACAACGATTACCAGAGATTTAATACTGTCGTTGATCCCCACATATCATAAGATATGTTTTGTTGGTCACATTCTAAACATTCAAAGTCCTTAATCATGTATTCTCTTGAATACCTTAGTGAAAACATGAATGCAGTTAAAAGTTAACACTTTCCACATACCAAAATCCTAAAAATTCTATATACTCAATCCATGATATCACTTAGTCCTTATATCAATCATGAGCTCATGAATATTGTTAAACATTTCATTTTCTTATTTTCCCTTCATTATGCGCATATCATCTTATTTCCAAAAATATCTCAATCACTTTGAATACCACATTAAACCAATACATAAATATTCCAATACTCCATGATACAACATTATTTTGGAATCCCATTACATAAACACTTAATCATTCCACCACATCGTTATCATATTCAACATTGCCAATAGTGATCGCATGTGATTTCCCTTTGTCCTTTGCCTTCAGTGGTTGCTCATGTTGATCATCACTAACCCTTGGATTAGGGCAATTATTAGCATAATGCCCCATTTCCTTGCACTTGAAGCATTGAAGTGTTGGCGGTGCGTTCTCTGCAGTGTTTGCTTTATTCACATCATTAGAAACCCTTTTTCCATTACTTCGACACTCAGCTGCTCGATGACCTTCTTTTCCACACTTAAAACATTTTCTAGTTCCTTTAAGACAATCTCCACCATGCTTCTTTCCACACTTTGTGCATAAGGAAACATTCATCTTCTTTTCACCATTATTATGAGATTTCTCCTTGAACTCCATCTTTCGTTTCTTGTCAAAACCATGAGATGGATATGTAACACCAACTTCCATTTCTACCTTGATAGCACAACGCACAATTTCTTCATAGCTACTGAAGTCTCTTATAGCTAATGCCCTTCGAAGACTTGGTTTTAAGCCACTGAAAAATCGATCAACTTTACTTTCAGGTTGGATGATAATGCCAGATGCATACCTTGCAAGTCTTGTAAAATTCGCTTCATATATACCAACAGATTCATCATCCTTCTGCTTCAGCTCAATAAACTCCTTTTCCATCTTTGTTCGAAGAATACGAGGGAAGTACTTACTGAAAAACAAGTTCTTGAACTCGTCCCATTCCATGGACTCAATTTCATCCCTTGTCCTCGTATTCTTGATAATATTCCACCATTGATCAGCTTCACCTTCCAAACGATATACTGCTAAGATGACTTTATCATGTTCAGAACATTGAAGAACTGAAAATATCTTTTCAGTGGTACTGATCCATTGTTCAGCAACAAGTGGATCGGAAGTCCCACTGAAAGAAGGTGGACGTTGCCTCATGAAGGACTCAATAGAATATTGTTCCCTTCTCTGCTCATTTGGAAGTCCAGAATGATTCATAGCTTGTGTAAGTATAGCAATAAGATTTTGCACTCCATCTCCCATAACATTTGTTTGTTTAGGAGGGCAATCATTGCATTGTCCATTGCATTGATCAACACGGTTCCTTCGGGTTCCAGCCATCGTCTAAAACCCAAAAAGAATAGTGTGAGAGGCAAAAATCATGCTAGGGAAAACAACATAATAAAGGGGGAGTACCTTCAATATCCAACATCTTAGGTTTAATTCTATGATCGTTAGCGTAATTCTATTACTATAACCTATACGTATACTTATCCCTAGGGACATCCCTAGACATACCTTAGAAATATCTCTAGGGATCTCACTAACGTTTTCGCATCCTAGTTTCCAAAGGTTGACTAAACCTTTCCTCTGATACCAACTGTAGAGACCTGTATCCTGACGTACATGGACATTACATTACATTTGCGGAATACTTAGTACATAACAAAAACACACACTAAAGGATCATAATAGTTTAGTGTCTTTGGAAACTCGGAACATAATCTTCTAATCCTGGTGAAAGATCTTCAATATCTCCCGTAAAGATCTTCCATTTTTTTTACCTAAAACCTTTCTTTATATCCTGGGGAAAAGAAAACATAAAAGGGTGAGCTCAAATGCTCAGTAAGGGTATACAAAAGAAATAAAAATCATATCATATCTTTTTGAAAATCACAACCTGCAAAAGAGATCATAATATCTTAACATGGAACAAATCATAGAAGTGAAAATGAGATCCCCATAATCATAACATGAAACTTGAAACTTTGTGGCATGCACACATAATCATGGAAAATCATTTCTTGTTAGTCATGACTCATTGCCAAGACTATCTTAGTGGACAAAGTCCCTTTCTGAACCGAGTTCACTCCTCGTTTCAGTCCTGTATCACTGAACCGAAATAACCTTCCGTTCCAGCCATGTCTATCTCATGAGATATAAAATCTTTACCCAATGCATTGGAGGGAGATATAGGTCCCACCCATCTTATAATTAATCCTTTCTTATGTGTGCCACATAATCATAAAACATACATCATCGCATAACACATGTAACAAAAATGGGATTCTTGAAACATCATGACATAATAAATCAATTCATATAAGATAAAGGAATTCATAAACATAATTCCATCACAACATAGTCAAATCAATGTAAAAATATGGATAGAAACAGAACCCTTTATTATCTTAGATGGAAAATAATTTTGATAAAACACTTGAATTGAATTCTTGAGGAAAATATCCTTTCTTCTTCAAAATCAATTTCTTTTCACAAAACATCATGCAATTTTAAAAGAAAGATATTTTATTGAAAATAGTCATGAAATATTTTAGAGGAAGCTTCATGAAAATAAGGCTTTATAAAACAGTAGAAATCCGTTCGTGCCGTATAAGTTTAAAAAAAAAACATTCTTCGTACTTTTGTCAGAAAAGTCAAAAAGTACCTCGTACGAAAAACGACAAAAGATTCCTTTCATATGTATTACTAAAAAACTCACCGAAGGGTAAAAAATGGATTTAAACAATTTTAGGTGGATGGAAATAATATTACATATTGAGTAAACATGGATGTGGATGATAAAATACACCCCAGTAAATACTTACGAATAAACAATCTCGGATAAAAATGAGATTGTGATATTTCCCTTACCTTAGGTCCGATTAGCTTTGTACGTGTCCGAAGCTCCTGTATAATGGTTTAAATAATGTTATTGACTTATTCCAGAATCATACATATTGATATGATATCATATATGGTCATATTATTAGCTTCTTGTTAGTAATATTTCATTGTTACTTGTTACTCGGGTCTTTATAACTTTTTGTTCTTATGCGTGTTTTGTCGAATAAATTCTTATTCTTATCTTTAGGTTATAGATAATTCATTTCCAGAATGGTATTAGTGTAGTATATACCATATAATTCATTCAATTCATTTATATAATCATTATGAAATGAAGATCATGTAGAACGAGTCGCATCACATCGTGGAGACGGTATTCCGTACGTACGCACGAGTGATGATATCGTTCCTATGATCGTGGAATTGTATTGGAGTATATATATATTATTTCAGTATCAATATTACTTCATAATAATCATATTTAGTTACTCATTACACCATTATACCCATCCTTGTAAGGTGATGGTGGAAAATAGATTACACCACGGCGTGGAGACGGTATTCCGTACGTACGCACGCGCGGTGATTTCATTTTTCCGTAGGATGGATAGAAGGTGAATTAGGGTTGTTTCATATTTATAATAACATATCAGTATGTAAGTAATACTGATGTTATTACTTTATCATGAAACAACTAAAGAAGAAGAAGTTGAAGAAGAAAGAAATTGAAAAGATCGGTAATGGATATTACCTCTTCTTTGGAACGCCTCGTTGAATCCTCCACTTAAGGAACTAAGATTGGTCTTTGGAGAAGACCAGAACCTCTAGGATTATTCTAGGAAAGTGGAGAGGAGAAAATGGCAGGGGTTGGCCGAGCTTGAGTGCTCAAAATTGGTGTGAGGAGGAGGGGGAGGAGGTGCCCTTTTATAAGGGAGGAGAGGGGCACCTTAGGAATTCTTAAAAATATTAATTTATAATAAATCTAAACCCACTTAAAAACCTCCAAAAATGACTCATATTCAAAGATTAGATGAGATAGGGTTGTAATCTCATCAACCAATCAAATTTAGACATGTTTGGATATTATTTTAAACCTTATCAATTATATTTAACTCTAAGTTAAATAATTTAACTTTTACCGTGTCTTTTTGTTTTCTTTCACTATATGGTTAATAAACTTACTATAACATGCCAAACGAACCACAAATTGTTTATTATTAATATATATATCCTTATCTAAGTCATTTGGACGAACCTTAGATTTTTAGGAATAAAATAACAATTAATAATATAATATTTGATTTAAAAACTATTTTGTGTCAATTTTGACACTATTTGATATATGATTTTTGTGAAAGTCATAACAGAATTATATGTTAGAACCAAGTTGATTAAATCAACATTAATATATCATAGTAACCTAGAAAATTAGTGGAATTCATAAAAAATCTCAAATTACATTTATTTTGGTGTTTATAACATCAATTATGTCAATATTTCATTAATAAGATAATTACTGCATCATCGTTGTGTCATAAATAAATTAAATTATTTGATGTCTAAAAATTACAAATAAAATACCATCATGTAGGAAATCGTTTTATCTTTCTAATGAATATTTACAATCTAATTTATCTTATGTATAAACCCATATTAAAAATGATTTACTTATTAAACTTTGATTTTAACTATTTTAACCCTTCTTTAAATAAATTCATAATAAATGTCCTAATCTAATCCAAGTGGGCCTAAATGGTCATATTTTATTCCTAAGTTTGTTTTTGGTCGAATTACACTTGTCCAATATAATTAGGACATGTGTTAGGGTAATAGTAATATCATATTTACCCTTAGTTACCCTATTTACTATTAACCGCGGTAAAAAAAAGTAAAAAGTTACTATTCACCAAAAATTATTTTCATCTCATTGAACCACATTTTAGTCCTTGATATTAACCGTGTCTCTCGGATTTTCGAAATTCCATTCACAGAAGTGGTAAAATTAAGTTTTATGAAAAATTCAGTTTTTAACCTACCACTTAGTGGTTTCACTATTCATCAAAAATTGAAAGTTTTCAGAAAAATGCCAAAATTTCATCCTAAGCTATATTTCATATTCCGAATTCAAAAATGAAGTCTATTTTACCAAATTCATAACATAGAAGTTGAATTAATTAATTTTATAATTAAATCCCGCTATTAAAACAAATAGCGTGTTTTTACGAAACAATATCTATCAAAAGATTGACACTTGTTTATGTCAGGTTTAAATGTGAAATTACGTCCAATGACCAACATTGTATTAAATTGTAAAAATATATTCTAAATATACTTTAAAACCACTCAAATTAATAATTTATCACTATTAATTATTTCGATTAAAAAAGTTGTTTTTAATTATAATTTAGTAATTTTCACTATTCATCAGAATATGAAAGTTATCCGAAATGTACCAAAATTTCACCTTAGGCTAAATTCGATACTCCGAATCCAAAAATGAAATCCATTTTGAAAAATAAAATTTACAAAATTTCAAAAAGTGTTTATTACTATTCATAACGGCTAGTTTTAATAGCATATCGCTGTTTAGTGAAACTCGTTATTGCGTACTACACACACTATCGAGGAAGGTTGCGATTGCGTGTAATGCAAGGCAAGTCAAGGATGCGTGTTGTTCAAGCTCCTTTTGGTGTAGCGTACAACACAAGACATTAATAAAATTAAAAAGAATATTTTTCATAAAATCTTGGGCTGTTACATTCTACCCCCCTTAAAATGAATTTCGCCCTCGAAATTCGTCGGGGTTATAAATGGTTTTCTATTCGAAAGTTTCCCACATCGTAAAAAGGAATACCAAAACTTGGCTTTAAAAACTAAAGTATGAAATGTAACGATTACCCAAATAAACTAATTGTTGGGTTTCCACATAGGTAAAAATATGGATATGGAAGAAAAATCTAACCATCATGTTCTGATGGAGAGTGGTAGAGAACATGGCTATGGAAAAGCCAAAAATCACAAATCCATAAATTTGTGATGATATAAGGTACCATCTGATTCCTCAGGTATAAGATCACTAGGAAGACATTTTTGGTTTTCAAGATCATTTCCCTAAAGTTGAAAATTTGAATTAGAATAAATACTTACTTTATTTTGGTACAATCTCACTGTTGTTCGTGCCTTGAACAATTTCCACTTAATCTCTTAAATAAACGAAGTTGAATTTGTTATTCGTGAAGTGTTAGCAGATAATGTGATAGAATGACGGGTCATTCCATCTGTCTCAAACAAAAGGTTAGCAAAACTTATATGCATAAATCGATCTATAGTGAGATTAATCATATATGGTTCCTAAAATGGACTTATACTTCATATATCATACTGCTTAATATAATAAAACTAGTTTCTACTAAATAGGGACTTCCTGTAGGTCAGTGGTAGGCGATAAAGGCCAGTCGCACTTCGGTTGTGGGTTCGATTCCTACAGCCTTGTCCGAAGCGATGGGCTGTCGCCCGTCCTGCAGGTTGTCCTTTTTCTAAAACTATATTACTATAACATCCCATCAATAATATCGAGAAAACTTCGATCCTTAAACAATACTCACTTATTTCCAACATAATCCATTTCAATCTTTAGGCTTATCCATAATACTGCAGTCCACTCTCATAATATAGTGACAACGATTACCAGAGATTTAATACTGTCGTTGATCCCCACATATCATAAGATATGTTTTGTTGGTCACATTCTAAACATTCAAAGTCCTTAATCATGTATTCTCTTGAATACCTTAGTGAAAACATGAATGCAGTTAAAAGTTAACACTTTCCACATACCAAAATCCTAAAAATTCTATATACTCAATCCATGATATCACTTAGTCCTTATATCAATCATGAGCTCATGAATATTGTTAAACATTTCATTTTCTTATTTTCCCTTCATTATGCGCATATCATCTTATTTCCAAAAATATCTCAATCACTTTGAATACCACATTAAACCAATACATAAATATTCCAATACTCCATGATACAACATTATTTTGGAATCCCATTACATAAACACTTAATCATTCCACCACATCGTTATCATATTCAACATTGCCAATAGTGATCGCATGTGATTTCCCTTTGTCCTTTGCCTTCAGTGGTTGCTCATGTTGATCATCACTAACCCTTGGATTAGGGCAATTATTAGCATAATGCCCCATTTCCTTGCACTTGAAGCATTGAAGTGTTGGCGGTGCGTTCTCTGCAGTGTTTGCTTTATTCACATCATTAGAAACCCTTTTTCCATTACTTCGACACTCAGCTGCTCGATGACCTTCTTTTCCACACTTAAAACATTTTCTAGTTCCTTTAAGACAATCTCCACCATGCTTCTTTCCACACTTTGTGCATAAGGAAACATTCATCTTCTTTTCACCATTATTATGAGATTTCTCCTTGAACTCCATCTTTCGTTTCTTGTCAAAACCATGAGATGGATATGTAACACCAACTTCCATTTCTACCTTGATAGCACAACGCACAATTTCTTCATAGCTACTGAAGTCTCTTATAGCTAATGCCCTTCGAAGACTTGGTTTTAAGCCACTGAAAAATCGATCAACTTTACTTTCAGGTTGGATGATAATGCCAGATGCATACCTTGCAAGTCTTGTAAAATTCGCTTCATATATACCAACAGATTCATCATCCTTCTGCTTCAGCTCAATAAACTCCTTTTCCATCTTTGTTCGAAGAATACGAGGGAAGTACTTACTGAAAAACAAGTTCTTGAACTCGTCCCATTCCATGGACTCAATTTCATCCCTTGTCCTCGTATTCTTGATAATATTCCACCATTGATCAGCTTCACCTTCCAAACGATATACTGCTAAGATGACTTTATCATGTTCAGAACATTGAAGAACTGAAAATATCTTTTCAGTGGTACTGATCCATTGTTCAGCAACAAGTGGATCGGAAGTCCCACTGAAAGAAGGTGGACGTTGCCTCATGAAGGACTCAATAGAATATTGTTCCCTTCTCTGCTCATTTGGAAGTCCAGAATGATTCATAGCTTGTGTAAGTATAGCAATAAGATTTTGCACTCCATCTCCCATAACATTTGTTTGTTTAGGAGGGCAATCATTGCATTGTCCATTGCATTGATCAACACGGTTCCTTCGGGTTCCAGCCATCGTCTAAAACCCAAAAAGAATAGTGTGAGAGGCAAAAATCATGCTAGGGAAAACAACATAATAAAGGGGGAGTACCTTCAATATCCAACATCTTAGGTTTAATTCTATGATCGTTAGCGTAATTCTATTACTATAACCTATACGTATACTTATCCCTAGGGACATCCCTAGACATACCTTAGAAATATCTCTAGGGATCTCACTAACGTTTTCGCATCCTAGTTTCCAAAGGTTGACTAAACCTTTCCTCTGATACCAACTGTAGAGACCTGTATCCTGACGTACATGGACATTACATTACATTTGCGGAATACTTAGTACATAACAAAAACACACACTAAAGGATCATAATAGTTTAGTGTCTTTGGAAACTCGGAACATAATCTTCTAATCCTGGTGAAAGATCTTCAATATCTCCCGTAAAGATCTTCCATTTTTTTTACCTAAAACCTTTCTTTATATCCTGGGGAAAAGAAAACATAAAAGGGTGAGCTCAAATGCTCAGTAAGGGTATACAAAAGAAATAAAAATCATATCATATCTTTTTGAAAATCACAACCTGCAAAAGAGATCATAATATCTTAACATGGAACAAATCATAGAAGTGAAAATGAGATCCCCATAATCATAACATGAAACTTGAAACTTTGTGGCATGCACACATAATCATGGAAAATCATTTCTTGTTAGTCATGACTCATTGCCAAGACTATCTTAGTGGACAAAGTCCCTTTCTGAACCGAGTTCACTCCTCGTTTCAGTCCTGTATCACTGAACCGAAATAACCTTCCGTTCCAGCCATGTCTATCTCATGAGATATAAAATCTTTACCCAATGCATTGGAGGGAGATATAGGTCCCACCCATCTTATAATTAATCCTTTCTTATGTGTGCCACATAATCATAAAACATACATCATCGCATAACACATGTAACAAAAATGGGATTCTTGAAACATCATGACATAATAAATCAATTCATATAAGATAAAGGAATTCATAAACATAATTCCATCACAACATAGTCAAATCAATGTAAAAATATGGATAGAAACAGAACCCTTTATTATCTTAGATGGAAAATAATTTTGATAAAACACTTGAATTGAATTCTTGAGGAAAATATCCTTTCTTCTTCAAAATCAATTTCTTTTCACAAAACATCATGCAATTTTAAAAGAAAGATATTTTATTGAAAATAGTCATGAAATATTTTAGAGGAAGCTTCATGAAAATAAGGCTTTATAAAACAGTAGAAATCCGTTCGTGCCGTATAAGTTTAAAAAAAAAACATTCTTCGTACTTTTGTCAGAAAAGTCAAAAAGTACCTCGTACGAAAAACGACAAAAGATTCCTTTCATATGTATTACTAAAAAACTCACCGAAGGGTAAAAAATGGATTTAAACAATTTTAGGTGGATGGAAATAATATTACATATTGAGTAAACATGGATGTGGATGATAAAATACACCCCAGTAAATACTTACGAATAAACAATCTCGGATAAAAATGAGATTGTGATATTTCCCTTACCTTAGGTCCGATTAGCTTTGTACGTGTCCGAAGCTCCTGTATAATGGTTTAAATAATGTTATTGACTTATTCCAGAATCATACATATTGATATGATATCATATATGGTCATATTATTAGCTTCTTGTTAGTAATATTTCATTGTTACTTGTTACTCGGGTCTTTATAACTTTTTGTTCTTATGCGTGTTTTGTCGAATAAATTCTTATTCTTATCTTTAGGTTATAGATAATTCATTTCCAGAATGGTATTAGTGTAGTATATACCATATAATTCATTCAATTCATTTATATAATCATTATGAAATGAAGATCATGTAGAACGAGTCGCATCACATCGTGGAGACGGTATTCCGTACGTACGCACGAGTGATGATATCGTTCCTATGATCGTGGAATTGTATTGGAGTATATATATATTATTTCAGTATCAATATTACTTCATAATAATCATATTTAGTTACTCATTACACCATTATACCCATCCTTGTAAGGTGATGGTGGAAAATAGATTACACCACGGCGTGGAGACGGTATTCCGTACGTACGCACGCGCGGTGATTTCATTTTTCCGTAGGATGGATAGAAGGTGAATTAGGGTTGTTTCATATTTATAATAACATATCAGTATGTAAGTAATACTGATGTTATTACTTTATCATGAAACAACTAAAGAAGAAGAAGTTGAAGAAGAAAGAAATTGAAAAGATCGGTAATGGATATTACCTCTTCTTTGGAACGCCTCTTTGAATCCTCCACTTAAGGAACTATGATTGGTATTTGGAGAAGACCAGAACCTCTAGGATTATTCTAGGAAAGTGGAGAGGAGAAAATGGCAGGGATTGGCCGAGCTTGAGTGCTCAAAATTGGTGTGAGGAGGAGGGGGAGGAGGTGCCCTTTTATAAGGGAGGAGAGGGGCACCTTAGGAATTCTTAAAAATATTAATTTATAATAAATCTAACCCCACTTAAAAACCTCCAAAAATGACTCATATTCAAAGATTAGATGAGATAGGGTTGTAATCTCATCAACCAATCAAATTTAGACATGTTTGGATATTATTTTAAACCTTATCAATTATATTTAACTCTAAGTTAAATAATTTAACTTTTACCGTGTCTTTTTGTTTTCTTTCACTATATGGTTAATAAACTTACTATAACATGCCAAACGAACCAAAAATTGTTTATTATTAATATATATATCCTTATCTAAGTCATTTGGCCGAACCTTAGATTTTTAGGAATAAAATAACAATTAATAATATAATATTTGATTTAAAAACTATTTTGTGTCAATTTTGACACTATTTGATATATGATTTTTGTGAAAGTCATAACAAAATTATATGTTCGAACCAAGTTGATTAAATCAACATTAATATATCATAGTAACCTAGAAAATTAGTGGAATTCATAAAAAATCTAAAATTACATTTATTTTGGTGTTTATAACATCAATTATGTCAATATTTCATTAATAAGATAATTACTGCATCATCGTTGTGTCATAAATAAATTAAATTATTTGATGTCTAAAAATTACAAATAAAATACCATCATGTAGGAAATCTTTTTAGCTTTCTAATGAATATTTACAATCGAATTTATCTTATGTATAACCCCATATTAAAAATGATTTACTTATTAAACTTTGATTTTAACTATTTTAACCCTTCTTTAAATAAATTCATAATAAATGTCCTAATCTAATCCAAGTGGGCCTAAATGGTCATATTTTATTCCTAAGTTTGTTTTTGGTCGAATTACACTTGTCCAATAGAATTAGGACATGTGTTAGGGTAATAGTAATATCATATTTACCCTTAGTTACCCTATTTACTATTAACCGCGGTAAAAAAAAGTAAAAAGTTACTATTCACCAAAAATTATTTTCATCTCATTGAACCACATTTTAGTCCTTGATATTAACCGTGTCTCTCGGATTTTCGAAATTCCATTCACAGAAGTGGTAAAATTAAGTTTTATGCAAAATTCAGTTTTTAACCTACCACTTAGTGGTTTCACTATTCATCAAAAATTGAAAGTTTTCAGAAAAATGCCAAAATTTCATCCTAAGCTATATTTCATATTACGAATTCAAAAATGAAGTCTATTTTACCAAATTCATAACATAGAAGTTGAATTAATTAATTTTATAATTAAATCCCGCTATTAAAACTAATAGCGTGTTTTTACGAAACAATATCTATCAAAAGATTGACACTTGTTTATGTCAGGTTTAAATGTGAAATTACGTCCAATGACCAACATTGTATTAAATTGTAAAAATATATTCTAAATATACTTTAAAACCACTCAAATTAATAATTTATCACTATTAATTATTTTGATTAAAAAAGTTGTTTTTAATTATAATTTAGTAATTTTCACTATTCATCAGAATATGAAAGTTATCCGAAATGTACCAAAATTTCACCTTAGGCTAAATTCGATACTCCGAATCCAAAAATGAAATCCATTTTGAAAAATAAAATTTACAAAATTTCAAAAAGTGGTTATTACTATTCATAACGGCTAGTTTTAATAGCATATCGCTGTTTAGTGAAACTCGTTATTGCGTACTACACACACTATCGAGGAAGGTTGCGATTGCGTGTAATGCAAGGCAAGTCAAGGATGCGTGTTGTGCAAGCTCCTTTTGGTGTAGCGTACAACACAAGACATTAATAAAATTAAAAAGAATATTTTTCATAAAATCTTGGGCTGTTACATTGAGTATCGGGTTTCTGCTTCAAGCATAGTCCGACTGAGATAGTAGAGGCTATTTTCATTCCCAGCATCATTCTTCTGAGCAATAAAGGCACCCAATGATTTCTCTAAAGCTGTCACATAGAGGATTAGTGGTCTTCCTTCAACATGTGGCATTAACACCGGTGGACTCAAGAGATTGTAATGACCCAAAGTTTCATTAATGGAAAATCCCTCTTGATCTCATTAAATGTCTCTATATATAAAATGTTTTTATAAAATGTCAACTTCATTGGTTTTATGATAAAAATTGTGATTTTTACTTTTATAGTCGTTGAATAGTGATCACATGATTAGTATAAATATAGGACTTTAACAAATCCAATTTACTCAGACAAAAGAAGCGATGACCTCATTTAGTAGAATTACCCTATACGAAGCCCATTTGTCGGAGCTCGGAAAAGAGGTGGAATCCTTGTGCTTCGCCCTTGACCAAGCCCAAGCTGAGCTTCACCATATCAAGATCTAACATGACCGCCTATGGGAAAAGTGGAAGTTGATTGAAATTACCACTCGAGTGATGTTATCTGAACCACCCCAAGAGTCTGTCACCATCGCACACCTTACCCTTAGGTCTTATGTGGCTGTTTTAAGGGGTTATGTAACAAATAAGTAGTACTATTTTCTTGTACATTATTTTTGTATATAATAATGAATATAATTTCTAGTCATTTTTGACACATTGTAAATAGTTTTTAAAGTACAAATGGTCTTTTTAGTGATAATTTAATTAAAAAATTTATTTTATTAATTTAAGGGATTTTTTAATTAGAATATATTTTAATAAAATAATAATAATATTATTAAATTATTTTTTAGTAAATATAAATGATATTATAATTTTATGAATGCAAATATAATTTTCATTAAGGTTTGGAAGCCATTTCTGTCAAAACCCATGAATTTTCGATAAATGTCAGTTTTTATTTTAAAAGTGAAAATTAATATATTTAGAAAATTATTTGGATAAAATAAATTTCAGTTTTGGAATCAGGATGTTGAAAATATCCAACGGTGAATTTTTCATAATTTTCTGAGACAGTCAAATGTTTGGGTAAAAATTAAATACCATTTAAATATATAATGTGTTTTATGACATCATAATGACCCAATAGTGATGTAATAAAATACTATAATCATTTTTTTCGGGCAATATATATTTTAAAATTAAAATAATGTAATTTTTGGTTCGTTTGACTTACTTTTCAAAGCATTAATGGACCTCTCAAGACATATTCAACACTTTGCCTTTTAAAATTAATTTCAATGAGAGTGTGACTCACCTCCACATAAGAAACCCTAATATTTTAAGATGTTCGCACTTTGGCCTTATAAAATATTGTTTTCCTCTTCCCTTTTTTAAAAACCATGGGCAAAAACCATGGGATGGTTTGTGGTTTGGATTAATTTAATATAAGGGGCCCTAAACCTAAATAATAAATAATTCACTCACCTTTCCTATATAATCCCACCCAAGCTCCCACTTCCTCCTCACTCAAAGCCCTTGGAGTTCGTCCAACCTCTTCACTACTCTCTAGAATTCTCCCAAGGTAACCCAAGCTCCCAAGAAACCTCTCACAAGCCTCTCTCTAGCCTTTGGAAGCACACTTCCTAGTAAGGGTTTTTTCTTCCTTTCTCATTTTTGTCAATTTTCATTAAGTTGTATTCCCCTTTTAATTTCAATTATGAATGTTGGGGTATGGTTTATCACCTCCCACATACTGCCCTATTATTTTTGGAATTATGGGATACCCCTTTCTCTCTCATTAAATTGCTCCCATGTACACCCGTTACTAAGCTGAAATTCCGAAAGGAACTTCTCTCTCTTCTTTTACATTGAAGAAATAATTTTGTATCATGAATCTAAATTCCATTAAAATTGTTGGTAAATGAATATATATGACCTCATTACTGTAAATTACATGTAAATATTATGAGGAACCACACTCTCTCTCATAAACCTTTTTTATGAATTCTTATGTCACGCCGTTATGCTGCCGAAATCGCACTGATTTTCTAAGCCAATGTCATCGTGTAGTAAATACCATGCCCATTTCTCCATCAAGGGTATTCACCTTTATAAAAATTTACTTATTTATTATAAAGTTTCATGTATGAATTTCACATTCCTTTATCTTGGAATAAATTATTATGTTTAATTAATCCATGTTTTATGATCCATGTGGCACACTTATGCATGAAATGAAATGTTTAAGAAAGGTGTGCCCTTATAACGCTCCAATGCATTGGGTAAAGTATAGTATCATGATACGTCATGTGCAATGAGTGTTGACTCATGCTAATTCAAGTGCAACATGGGTTTACTCATGATTCATGTGCAATGAGGATTTACTCATGCTCTATGTGCAATGAGCCTTGGCTCATGCTAATTCCATGTTAAGTGTTGTTGCTACATTTCCATGTTATGATTATCATGCTTTATAATTCCATTATGTTCATGTTTCTCTTATGCTATATTGATATGCCTATTTTCTAACATGTATTTTTTTCCTCATGTTATTCCATGTGTACTCCCTTATTGGGCTTTATAGCTCACCCTTTTCTTATGCATGTCCTCAAGTTATCGCATGCAATGCAAAGTACGAGGGAATATAGTTGTCATGTAAAGGATGTTTTCAATAAAGATGTTGTATTTCATGTTTTATGTTTTTATTTAATTTTACTAATCCCCAAAGATAGTAAACCTCTCGATCCTTTTTGTTGTATCAAGTGATGTTTTATGTAATAAATCATGTTTAAGTTGTAATAAAGAGCAGGGTTGTCATAGATGGTATCAGAGGATAAGTTTAGTTATTTTTGGGATTAGGAAACCCTAGTAAAGCCTTAGATACAAGACTAAGTATAATAAAAACATCCCTAAGTTTTGGTATGTACTGAGTAAGTTCTTTATCAAATAAATACATCCATGTCTGGATACGAGCAGGTAGAGGCGGCTCTAGAATAGATGTATCCTAGGGGTAAAACCCGAAAACACCGCTTTGAGCTAGACTCGAACAGGAACTGGTGAAGGACAATGGGCCTTTCTGTAGTCTTGGTTATGAAACTCCCGGGGGATATGTTTTGATAAATTCACATGCTTAGTATGAACCCTTATTAAGGGAATTAAAAAAATGCCCCTAAGAATATATGTTAAAATGTAGAACATGAAAAGCCTAGATTGAAGCCTATAGACTCATGAGTTAAGGAAATGAAAGTTTATATATAATTCATCACCTTTTGTCTTTGGATTACCCTTTATGTGTTACCCCTAACTTTAATTTTATTCCAGCCAATGTCTGGTAATAGGAGTACTCGAGCTAACAACCGTTGTGAAGATCAGTGTGATGACTATACTAATGAGATGCCAAATCCAATAGGAGCGAGAATCACGAACTTTGTTACGCTTCTCTCTCAGCTAACTCATGTTTTGAAAGAAACACAGTTCAAGAGGAACATTCAACCCCCCTAATAAAGAACCAGTTATCATCAAGAGATTCATGAGAAAAATGCATCCTACTTTTTAGTGGATCATCCGATCCCACGATCGCTGAACAATGGATCAACTCCATTGAAATGATATTCTCCATCCTCCAATTTTCTGAACAATATATGGTTATACTGGAAGCTTATCATATGGAGGGTGAAGCTGATCAATGGTGGACGTTGATCAAAAATACGAAGCCTGAGGAGGATATCGTGGCATTGGAATGGAAGGATTTCTGGAAGATGTTTTTCGATAAATATTTTCCGTGCACCCTCCATCTTAAGACGGAGAGGGACTTCCTTTCCCTCAAGCAAAAATATGAAGAATCTATTGGAGAGTACAAGGAAAAATTCATAATGCTTGCACGATATGCTTCCGGATTTGTCGTTACCCCCGAATGCATAGTTGACCGCTTCTTTGGTGGGCTGAAGCCTAGCCTACTGAAAACATTAGCGATCTGTGACTTCGACAGCTATGAGGAAATTGTCGGATGTGCCCTGAAGGTCGAAATGGAGATCAGGGAATCACAGGGGTATCATGTGGACAAGAAGTGTAAGGTGGACTTCAATGCTGGTGGTCCGATGGATAAATCCAATGGTGCTAAGAAGATCCAGCACCCCACTTTCCAAAAGTGCAAAAAGAAACACCCTGGAAATTTCCTTATGGGGATAAGGAAATTCTTCAGGTGTGGAAGAGAAGGGAACCTAGCTGCTAACTGTCGGCAAGAAAGACCAAAGGCTATGACAGAGGATAGAAATTCTCCGTTAGAACCTCAACACGCTGTTCAATGCTACAAATGCAAAGAACCGAGTCATTTTTTAAATCAGTGCCCTAATCCAAGGGTTTTCGGAGACAACCAATAACCTCCAAGGAAGCAAGGAAGAGCTTTTTCCATCACTTCTGTCGAAGTGAACCCCGATAATGAAGTGGTGACAGATACGCTAGTTATTCATTCATGAATAGAGAACATACTTTTGATTCAGGTTCTACGTATTCTTTTATATCTCGAAAGTTAAGTAGAACAATCCTAGCACCACCACAAATCATGGAAGTGAAGATGTCAGTGAGTACGACAAATGGGGAAATCATTACATCCCATGAATATAAGTCTTCCCCTGTTATAATATATTGATTGAATTTACCCGCGAACCTTGTCATACTCCCTCTGGTGGAATTTGATGCAAATCTTGGCATGGATTGACTTTCTGTATATAGAGAAAACATAAATTGTTGGGAGAGGTAAATCACACTTCATATGGAGAATCGACCCCCGATTCATTACAAGTGTCAGGAGGAAGATGAATCTCCTTTAGATACATCATCTCAAACATGGATAGTACTGCCTTATGAGCATGCGTATCTGGCTCAGATGATTGAGTCCAAGGAAGAAACCATCATTGAAGAAATGCCTATTGTGAGGGAATTCGCTGAAGTGTTTCATGAGGAACTACCTGGTCTTCCTCCAAGAAGAGATGTTGAGTTCTCAATTGAACTTATACCTGGGGTGCTACCAATATCCAAGACTCCATATGGAATGGCTGTTGTTGAGCTCGAAGTGTTAAAGAATCAACTACAGGAGAATCTAGATAAATGGTTTATACACCCAAGTGCTTCACCATGGGGTGCACCAGCCCTCTTCGTCAAGATGAAGGATGGGTAAATGCGGATTTGCATCGATTATCATGAACGTAACAAAATAATGATAAAGAACAAGTATCATCTCCCAAGAATCAATGAATTGTTTGATCAGCTGTGTGGATCACAATACTTCTCCATGGTGGATTTGCTGTTGGGATATGATCAAGTAATGGTGAAAAAGGAAGATGTCCCCAAGACTACTTTTCATACAACATACGGGCACTATGAATTCATAGTAATGACTTTTGGACTCACCAATGCTCCAGCAATATTCATGGACTTGATGAATAGAGTCTTTAGATATTACCTTGAAAAATTTTTGGTAGTCTTTATAGATGATATTCTAATATACTCCAAAACCAAGGAGGATCATGAGGAGCATTTAAAAACTGTACTAGAGACTTTGCACAAGGAGAAGCTCTATGTAAAGTACAGCAAGTGTGAGTTCTGGTTAAAGGAGGTCTCATTCTTGGGCCATATCATCACAAGCAATGGGATATCTGTGGACCCCTCCAAAATAGATGCAATTGAGGGATGGTTGAGGCCAACATCGGTAATGGATATCCATAGATTCTTGGGGTTAGCTGGATATTATCGATGATTTGTGAGAAATTTCTCACGATTGTCCAACCCTCTTACCAAGATAACTTGAAAGGGAGTAATGTTTTCTTGGAGTGATGAATGCGAAGAAAGCTTTATGGAGTTGAAAAGGAGTCTTATCACTACACCAGTGCTCAATTTACCCACAAGTGGGGAGCTTTTTGTGGTATTCAGTGATGCTTCGAAGAAGGGCTTAGAATGTGTGCTGATGCAGAATGATAAAGTGTTATCCTATGCCTCAAGGCAGTTGAAAATCCACGAGCAAAACTATCCAACGCATGATCTGAAGTTGGTGGCGGTGATCTTTGCCTTGAAAATATGGTGGCATTATCTCTATGGAGAGAAATGTGAGATATATACTGACTGCAAGAGTCTTAAATATATATTCACACAGAAAGAGCTTAATATGTGCCAGAGAAGATGGATAGATCTCATCAAGGATTATGACTATTCAATCAAGTAACACCATGGGAAAGAGGACAAGGTGGAAGATGCCCTAAGTAGAAAGGACCCAACAATTCTATCAATGATGATAATTGAGAAGGATCCAATCTTCTTATACTTGATGAAGATGGATGTGGGAATCATAAAGAAGGGAACATCATAAATCCTTTCAAAAATGATTGGTCAACCGTCTCTTTTGGAACAGTTAAAGGATTCTCAATAGGATGATGTGAGAATTCATGAAAAAGATGGAGCTATCAAAAAAGGGAAATCCTCAGAGTTTAATGTTAATGAAGAAGGAACTGTGCGGTTTGGGAAAAGACTATGTGTTCCATCATGTCCGGAGCTAAAGAAAGACCTTTTGGATGATGCACATAGTTCAAATTTCTCTATTCACCCTGGGAGCACAAAGATGTATTGAGATCTCTGAGAAAACTTTTGGTGGGATAATATGAAGAAGGAGATCACTGAATATACATCAAAATACTTGGTGTGTCAGCATGTGAAGGCAGAGAGGCAGAACTCTAAGGGGATGATGCAACCACTGCCCATACCAGAATGGAAATGGGAGAAAACCACCATGGACTTTGTCACCATACTTCCAAGGACATTCAAAGGCAACAATGAAATCTTGGTTGTTGTGGATCGTCTTACTAAGACTGCACACTTCATTGATATTCGGGAGGATTTCTCATTGGATCAACTGGCACAGATATATATCAGGGAAGTGGTAAGGTTGCATGGGGTACCACTATCTATTGTGTCTGACCGAGATCCATGATTCACCTATATGTTTTAGAAGTGTCTTCAACATGATCTGAATACTGAACTGAACTTTAGTACGGACTATCATCCTCAAACTGATGGCCAATCCGAGTGGACTATCCAAATAGTTGAGGACATGTTGAGAGCATTCTCAATGGGATTTAAAGGAGGATAGGATCAACATCTTCCTCTGGTTGAGTTCTCTTATAATAATAGTTTCCACTCATGAATTCAAATGGAACCATATGAATCCTTGTATGGGAAAAGGTGTAGAACACCGGAATTTTTGGATGAGGTTGTTGAATGTAAGCTGCATGGACCAGAAATGGTCAAGGAAATGGTGTAGAAGGTGAAAACCATTCAGCAGCATATCAAGGCAGCCCAGAGTCGATAGAAGAGTTATGTAGATAATCATTGACGAGACCTTGAGTTTAAAGTTGGAGACATGATTTTTAATGCATATATCCATGGAAGAAGGTCACGAGGTTTGGAAAGAAAGGGAAGTTAATCCAAAGGTACATCGACCCCTTCGAGATTCTTGATCGTGTCAGGGATGTGGCCTATCGACTAGCACTTCCAACTACTTTGAACAAAGTACATGATGTCATTCATGTATGCCTCTTAAAGAAGTACATACCAGACCCTTCAAATTTACTCTCTTCTGAGGCAGTACAATTGGAAGATGATATTTCTTATGAGTAGCAACCAGTGAAGATCTTAGATCGTAGAGAAAAAGTTCTACGAAATAAGACAATGCCCCTCGTCAAGGTGTTGTGGAGAAACCACAAGTTTTAAGAAGCACCTTGGGAATCGGAGGAAATGATGAAGCCGAGTTAACCACATTTGTTTTAGTGTGGGAAAAGGAAAATTTCGAGGGCGAAATTTCTTAATAGGGGAATATTGTAACGACCCAAAGTTTTATTAATGGAAAATCTCTCTTGATCTCATTAAATGTCTCTATATATAAAATGTTTTTATAAAATTTCAACTTCATTGGTTTTATGATAAAAATTTGACCGTTACATTTATAGCTGTTGAATAGTGATCACATGATTAGTATAAATATAGGACTTTAACAAATCTAATTTACCCAGACAAAAGAAGTGATGGCCTCATCTAGTAGAATTACCCCATATGACACCCATTTGTCAGAGCTCAGAAAAGAGGTGGCATCCTTGGGCATCGCCCTTGTCCTAGACCAATCTGAGCTTAACCATGTCAAGCTCGAACATGACCGTCTACGGGAAAAGTGGAAGTTGATTGAAATTACCAGTCAAGCGATGTTATCCGAGCCACCCCAATAGTCTGTCACTATCGCAAACCTTACCCTTAGGTCTTATGCAGCTGTTTTAAGGGGTTATGTAACAAATAAGTAGTACTATGTTCGTGTACATTATTATTGTATATAATAATGAATATAATTTCTAGTCGTTTTGATGCATTGTAAATAGTTTTTAAAGTACAAATGGTGTTTTTAGTTATTATTTCATTAAGAAATTTATTTTATTAAATTAAGGGATTTTTGAATTAAATAATATTTTAATAAAATACTAATATTATTATTAAATTAATTTTTATTAAATATAAATGATATTATAATTTAATGAATGCAATTATAATTTTTATTATGGATTGAAATCCATTTCTGTCAAAACCCGTGAATTTTCGATAAATGTCCATTTTTATTTTAAAATTGAAAATTAACATATTTATAAAATTATTTTGATAAAATAAATTTCATTTTTGGAATCAGGATGTCGAAAATATCCAACGGTAAATTTTTCATAATTTTCTGAGACAGTCAAATTTTTGGGTAAAAATTAAATACCGTTTAAATATATAATGTGTTTTATGACATCATATTGACCCAATAGTGATGTAATAAAATACTATAATATTTATTTTCGTCCAATATATATTTTACCATTAAAATAATGTGATTTTGGGTTTGTTTGACTTACTTTTCAAATCATTAATGGACCCCTCAAGACATATTCAACACTTTTCCTTTTTAAATTAATTTCTATGGGAGTGTGACTCACCTCCACATAGGAAACCATAATATTTTAAGAATATATGACTTTGGGCTTATAAAATATTGTTTTCCTCTTCCCATTTCCAAAAACCATGGGCAAAAACTATGGTATGGTTTGTGTTTTGGATTAATTTAATGTAAGGGGTCCCAAACCTAAATAATAATGAATTCTCTCACGTTTCCTATAAAATCCCACCCAAGCTCCCACTTCCTCCTCACTCAATGCCCTTATATTTCGTCCAAACTCTTCCCTACTCTCTCTATAATCCTCCGAATGTGCCCCAAGCTCCCAAAAATCCTCTCACAAGCCTCTCTCTTGCCTTTGGAAGCACACTTTGAAGTAAGGGTTTTTTCTTCCTTTTTCATTTTTGTCAATTTTCATTAAGTTGTATTGCCCTTTTAATTTAAATTATGAATGTTGGGGTATGGTTTCTCACCTCCCCCATAATTTCCTCTTATTGTTTTAATGACGGGATACCCCTTTCTCTCTCATTAAATGCCTCCCATGTACACCCGTTACTATGCCGAAATTCTGAAAGGAACCTCTCTCTCTTCTTTTACATTCAAGCAATAATTTTGTATCATGAATCTAAAATCCATTAAAATTGTTGGTACATGTATATATATGACCTACTTAATGTCCATTACATTTAAATATGATGAGGAACCACTTTCTCC
This sequence comes from Viscum album, assembly GCA_963277665.1. Taxonomy (NCBI): domain Eukaryota; kingdom Viridiplantae; phylum Streptophyta; class Magnoliopsida; order Santalales; family Viscaceae; genus Viscum; species Viscum album. The sequence goes on from OY728135.1 coordinate 686,645,960, forward strand.
CTCATAAACCTTTTTTATGAATTCTTATGTCACGTTGTTACGCTGCTGAAATTGAACCGATTTTCTAAGCCAATGTCATTTTGTAGTGAATACCATGCCCATTTCTCCATCAAGGGTATTAACCTTTATGCACATTTAATTATTGATTATAAAGTTTCATTTATGAATTCCACATTCCTTTATCATGGAATAAATGATTATGTTTAATTAATCAATGTTTTAGGATCCATGTGGCACACTTATACATGAAATTAAATGTTTAAGAAGGGTGCGCCCTTATAGCGCTCCAATGCATTGGGTAAAGTATAATATCATGATACGTCATGTGTAATGAGTGTTGAATCATGCTAATTCAAGTGCAACAAGGGTTTACTCGTGCTTCATGTGCAATGAGGATTTACTCATGCTCTATGTGAAATGAGCCTTGGCTCATACTAATTCCATGTTAAGTGTTGTTGCCACATTTCCATGTTATGATTATCATGCTTTATCATGCCTTTATATTCATGTTTCTCTTATTCTCTATTTATATGCCTATTGTCTAACATGTATTTTACTCCTCATGTTATTCCATGTGTACTCCCTTACAGGGCTTTATAGCTCACCCTTTTCTTATGCATGTCCTCAGGTTATCCCATGAAATGCTAAGTACGAGGGAATTTAGTGGTCATGTAAAGGAAGTTTTAAATAAAGATGTTGTATTTCATGTTTTAAGTTTTTATGTAATGTTCCTAAGCCCAAAAAACACTAAACCTATCGATCTTATTTGTTGTATCAAGTGATGTTTTATGTAATAAATCATGTTTACGTTGTAATAAAGAGCAGGGTTGTAATAGAGATAATTCTTGTGAATATCGAATGCTTCTTGACATTCTTCAGTCCACTGGTATGTGACTCCCTTCTTCATCAATTTGGTGAAGGGTAAACTTTTTCCTGCCAAATTGGCGATGAAATGACAAATATAGGCTAAGTGTCCCTGAAGTCCTCTCAATTCCTTCAAATTTCGAGGAGGTGACATACCAAGGATTGACTTTGTCTTCTCAGGATCGACTTCGACGCCACGATGACATACAATAAAGCCGAGAAATTTTCTCGAGGTTACCCCAAAAGCACATTTTATAGGGTTTATCTTCAAATTATGTTGCTGAAGTTTGTGAAATATGATTTCCAAATCAGCCAAGTGATTAGAACATTGTTTGGATGTAACCACCAAATTGTCCACATAACATTCAACAAACTTTCCCAGAAAGGGTTTGAAGATATGATGCATGGCACGCTGATATGTTAGGCCTGCATTATTTAGGCCAAAGGGCATTACCCGATAGAAAAACACACCCTGAGGGGCTCTGAAAGCTGTAGATTCTTCATCTTCAAGAGCCATTCGTATTTTATTATTCCTAGAATATCCATCCATGAAGGAAAGTGCTTCATAGCTAGCTATTTCATCATTTAAGAGTCCTATAATTGGTTCTAGAAAATCATCCTTAGGACAATGCTGATTAAGATCTTTGAAACCAATGCTAACTCTAATGTGCCCATTCTTCTTTTTCACTGGGACAATATTAGCCAACCATTTCTGATATTGAACTTTTCTGACGAAGATAGCTTTGATAAGATTATCCACTTCAGCTTCAATTTTGGAAGCATAAGTTGGGTGTGTTCTTCTAGAGGCTTGTTTGAATCCTCGATGTTCTTCTGGCAAACCCAAACGATGAGTGGAAACATCAGGATCAAGCCCTAGAATCTCTGTATAGTTCCAAGAAAAGATATCTCTATTATTATTTATAAAGAAAATATACATCTCTTACTCATAAAGAGTCATGCATGCACTAATTAAAGTGGGGCGTGGATATTCTTTTGTACCCAGATTTATTTCTCTAAGTTCATCCACAGTGGTAGAGATACCCTCTTCAAATGCTGTAGGAGCATACCTAAGATCTTTCTCTTCTTCTTTAGCATGCGTTATTTCTTCCATTTCTACTTGCATAGTATATGATGAAGTAGAATTTCTATAATCAGATGATATGTCAAAATTTGCACATCTTGAAGAAGAATCTTCCATTTCTTACACGATTTATGATGAAGGATCTTCTTTGGGTAACAAAGAGGAGATGATGGATTGAGAATCGACATCATTGTTTGCCTCTGACATTGCTATAACTTGTTTTGGTCTGATTGGAGAAGTATATACTTGTTGGATTTCAGTATATGAAATGAAGACATCTTCATTTAAGCTTTCATCATTGCTTAGTGGATCACCACTTTCTCCTATGTTGTCTGGCTTGATTGCCGTAATTGACATTATAGAGGTTTCCATAAGAGTATTTTGATTTGGGTCTATCCTGTCAATTTGACTGATAGGTAACACATAATCTATACTCACATGTGTAAAAGGGTTTACTGGAATCTTTTCCAAACCATATGGAGCATTAAATTTGGTAATCTCCCTTATTGCAGATTTGTCTTTTCCCTTTATGTGATAGAATTCCACCTCAATGTATTGATATTAACATGTCTTGAATGGGGATTTATCACCATACAATGTCCTAATTTGACCATCGAAATAATATTTGAGAAATTGATGGTATGACGAAGGGATAACTGCATGCCGATGTTTCAAAGGTCTACCAAGCAATATGTTGAATGCTAAATCTTGGTCAACAACCATGAAATATAAATTGGACACAAGATCTACAAACTGAGTTCTGAGTGTAATCCCTCTAATTGGTTCTTGTTCATTTTTATCATATCCATGTATCATCAAAGTAGAAAGAGATAAATTAGATTCCATAAGGCCCAATCGACGAAGTGTACGAATGGGGATGAGGTTGACTCCTGAACCATTATCAATGAAGAATCTTCGGACATCTACACCATTGACCTTTTCGGATAACTATAAAGGTATGATATGTCCATTCTTGACATCATCTTTATCTTCATCTGTGAATGATATCACTACATGGCATTCTGCAGGATTATTCTCAACATGGTAGGCTTCAGCCGCATCAATTTTATTTTCAAACTTCTGAGGACTCGACAAAGCTTCGATGAGTGCATCCCAAAGATCCTTTGATAAATTTAAGGCTTCCAGAAATGATAACATGGACGGTACATGGGCCAAGTGTTTCAATACATTATACTTTTGATCCAATGGTCTATGTTTCCCTACAGGAACATGTTGTTTCGCAGGTAACATAGAAGTAGATTCTTTGGAAGTTGATGCATCCTGTACTAGGATAGGAGTTGGTAACATTTCTGGATTTGGAAGATTAGACCAAATAGGTGTATTTACTTGCTGAGAGTAAGAAGATGGAACCTTTAACTAATCTTCCAAAATAATTTTGCTAGGGCAGAGTCTTCCTTGTGTGGACGAATTTGCTTGTTCTGGTTGAGCTCATTGAAGGGCTCTGCCACGATTTTCTGCCGTATACATAGTTCTAGCAGGGGTAGAATTGGAATAGTGGCCTCTGAAAGATCCATGTCTTCCCCTGTATCCTGAGCCTCTGTAAATTCCTCTAATTCCTCTGTTTGATATAGGGAATTCCGGCTCATCAAAATCGAAACTATGACTACCATATGGATCTGTTAATTGAATCATATTAACAGAACCAAAGATCAATTCTTCATCTGATGAATACTCTGCCTGATTAGCCTGTTTAGGTTGTGCCGTTTGGTGGGGCGGTGCCCGTGGCTTTGATGTAGATGGCATGAATTCTTCTAGAGTCAAATAAAACATAGACTTTGACACATACTCATCTTCTTATAAGTATTCTTCTTTCTTTGAATCGTGTTGTTTCTTTGAGGAATTTTCCCTCTGATGAAGAAGGTTTTGCTGTGACATTCATGGTAGAAGGAACAATTGGTTTTTTCAATTGTGTTTTCAAAATTTCTTGAGTTCGGTTTATCATTTTTCTAACCATACAATCATCATATTTTTGTGCATTTTTTTATTTACTTCTTGCCACTCGCCCTCCTCCTTTGGAACTGTAGCAGTAACACATGCGACCTGAGCTGAAGAACATTTCAGTTTGACCTGTCCCATGTTGACCATTCTCTGCAGGAGGTCCTTGAAGACAAAACACATCTGAATGGGATGCCCCAACATCTGATGAAATGGGAAATAATTGCGATGGTCTTTATCTCATTCCTTATTCTGCCTCTTGGGCCTTGGCAATTGAACCAAATTATTTTCCAGAGCCGAAATGAAGTAACCCAGAACTTGTTCATTTTGGAAAGAGTAACCTTTTCTCTTTAAATCCTAAAATTGTTTCTGTCTTTGATCTCTTTGATCATCTTGACTAAACGGCCTCTTTTTTTTATGCTCATAAGGTGGAGCCCTTAGAGAAGATGAAGGTTTTTAAGTAGAAGCAGGTATAGGTGCTTGTTCAAGCATAATTATAGTAGTCTCTGCTTTACCCATTCTCCTTCCTGGAGCTGATGGAATTACACGAGCTTTATTCTTAGTCTTTATAAGAGAATATTCAATCTATTGAGAGATTGAAGTAAGGTCTCGAAACAATCCAGTGTATTTCACAGGGATCAGCGGTGTACTCAACTCATCTTGTAAATTCGCCACACAAATTGGCAACAATTCCTCTCGAGGGAGTTCTAATATTAGAGGATATGTTAATCCCTTCTAGCAAGAAATGAAATCTGAAACCCTTTAATTATACCTTTTCTTATAGTTTGTAAGATCAAAAACTATTGTCTTTGGCAACGTTGAGATGAATTGTAGAAGGAATCGTTGGCGGAGATCCTCTCATCTGGTAATTGACCGAGATTGCAAGCTTGTGTACCAAACAAAAGCAGGTCCTTGTAATGACTGTAAAAAACACCTGAGCATAACTACTTCCTGTTGCTGAGGGGTTCCCATAATAGGATCGCAGTGAGAAACAAAATGTGTTAATTGTTTCTCTGGGTCTCCCGAACCATTAAATATCGGGAAAGTGGTACTTCCAAAATTTGATGGGGGGAGGAATTGCATCAACCCATTCAGGGTAAGCTCTCTTTTCTAGTTGAATTTGAGAATGATTTACCTCCATTGCTTTCAACTGAGCTGTTAATGACTCAATAGTAGTTATTAACTTTTGAGAAACATTCGGTTGAGCATGGACCTGAACATGTGCAATGAATGGAGCTGGTACTGCAACTAATGGTAGCACTGCCAATTGTTGTTTCACTTGACCCGTAGGATTAGACCCGTGAGGGTGTATTGATAGAGGAGGATATTCGTGATCCATCTCAGTAGCCACAATAAATTCCCTTGGCTGACTAACTCCAGCACGCTTAGGAGGAATACTACTTTGAAGTAGTTCTGCATTCAGCCTCCTCGATTCCTTCATTTCTTCCTCCTGTTGTGAAAATCTTTTCTCTAATGAGAGAGATTGGCCTTCTCTAGAGGAAGGGTATGTAACCTGATTCTTTCCTTTCCCCTTTTTCGATCCCTTTTAGAGAGGGGGAAGTGGGTTACTTGAAGGATTACCTAGATTATGGTTAATCCTTTGATTTTGTGTACGCACACCTTCTTCATTTGTGTCTGTGTGTAAAACTTCTTGAGAAGGAACCTCTTCATCTGATCCCTCCGAGTGAGCCTCATCTGGTGGATCAGTAACTACATAATTGATGACATTGATTGATGCATAATGCATTGCATACCTTCTATCTTCATTTATGAAATATTTTCTTCTTCCATGTCCTTGGTGAGATATTGCCTTTTGTTTATCCGATCCCTTAGGAACTTCTTGATGAACTGTAATTTTTAGAGAATCTCCTGATAATTTGGTTCTTCATTCCGCTTGAGGCTTCTTCCCCAATCGAGAGAAGACTGAATTTCTCTAAGGGAGGGATTGAGGATTTGAAAAAGTCCCCAGTCTGGTGGACTGGGGCTGTTCCTACCCTCTTTGCTCAACTCATCAAATCCTATTTGATGATTCTGAGGGTTGTTTTAAAAGAGTCCCCAGTCTAGCAAGATGGGGTGGTTCTTGACATGCTATATCTGAGACTTTATTGAAAACTCTCCTAATCTTGCGGACATTAGTCCAGAAATTAGCTGGATGGATCAACCTGCATCCACTTTTATCACCTGGCTCAAAAGATCGTTGGATGATTTCTGACACTTCTGTCACTTGATGATGTGCTTTCTCCAAATGAGAGGCCTGTTCAATATTCTAGTTTTCTTGATGTAGGATTAATTCAACAACTTCTTCTCTGTATGCTTGATTTTGAGAGGAAATAGTTGAGGCATGTTCTGGGGAAAGCTTTTTATTACAAACAAAACCCATTGATTGTGGCCGACCATGGGCAATAACATTACATTAAACCATTTTCGGTGGGCTTTGCTGACTGGAGATCACAGTGAAATGTATTTCTCCATGAACACACCATCCTCTGATATGAATACCAGATGGGGAATTGGCAATTAATTGGTGTAGTCTTCTTAGTGTGCCAAGGAATGAATACTGAAGGGCTCTCTGTTGCTTTTCAACCTTCGAATATCGAGAAACTGAGAGAGATGCCAAATCAATTTGGCGTTGGAACCCATATATTATCTTAACATGATTTTCATATTCATCATAAGATAATATTTTCTTTTTCAACTGACAAAGAGTTTTCCATATGTTAAGACGAATATCATGAATTCCATCTTCCGTCAATATTTTTGAAATGTCATACTGAGAATCAGCCAAAGGCCAAAACATTACTGGCACTTCACCTTTTTCTAGTTGTTTTCTCATATTCAGTAATTCCTCTTTATCATTCAATGAATATTATTCTACCTAATTTGACCAGATCTGGTTCTTACTAGTTGCTTCATCGTATTCAACAAGATTAGTTGAGAAATCCCCGATCAAACTAGAAGATTCATGACTTAGGGGTGGTTCGGAGAATGACCTACACCCTAGGATATCTTCTGGTTGAGAAAGTATTTCTCCTGCTAATGGTAAAGCATCAGACATGACTGGCTTCACATTTTCAAGAGACACAAGATAAGAGGGATTTCTCATCACTACATTTTCTGTTGAATAATTTTCCCAGCAATGTGAATCACTACTACAGAGAGGACTTTCGCAGCTAAATTCATCATCATGGGGAGGACCACCGTGGTGGGTTATAGCAAAAGATGAAACATTTTTAGCCATGATCTTCTGACCCCACATAGGGTTCTTGTGGCTCTCATATGAAGATGAAACTTCAAGATCAACCAAATTGTCATGAAGAAATCCTTCATTAAGAAGTATCTGATGTAGAACTTTAGAATTAATGTTCCCAATATTGGCAACTGAGAGATCAGAATCTTGAGTTGCAATAGATACTTGTCTGAGTGCATTAAGAACTCTAACATCGAGTAAGGACTTATTACAGATTGGCCCTTGATTTCTTGATTGTGCTGGGCGAGTCTTCTTCTTTGAAGCCTTCTTACTCAATTTCGTAGGTGTATGTGCCTGCTCAGGAGAAATGATCAGGTTAGGCAGATTATCTCTGCTCAAACCAGGTGTGTGTGACTAACTTGGTTGTCCATATGATAAGGGAGATTATGCCCCACAACCCTCTTGGACTGGAACAGAGGTGTGTGTCTGTTCTGGATTGAACTGTTGATTTGTCACTCCCCTGGTGGGGATTGATTTATGTGTCTTTCCCTGAGATTCTACTAAAGCTGTTATAATATCCTGGCAGGCATCCAGAATATAAGTAGGGATTTTCTTCTTCTCTTTCAACATTAATAGAATATTCTTGGTGACTTCAGCTGCTGGAACGAGGATATACGTCCATTCCGTTCTTGGAGTAGGTGTATGTGCCTACTCCTGTCCTCCTTTTCCTATCAGTGAATCCTGACAGTACTCATGTGTGGGGGCAGAGAGTTGAGTCTACATCTTGTTTGTCACCGGAGCTTTCCGACTGACTTCTCTGAATTCTACCAAACGAGACTGTTTGTAGGATTGATCAAAACTAGTAGGTGTATGTGCCTACTGATTACACTCTGCCGAAAGTGATTTTTGAGCTTTCTTCAATACTGACAGACGAGGCTGCTGGAAGGATTGATGAGTGTAAGCAGGTGTATATACCTGTTTACCAGTTGTCAACACATTGGGTTGGCGGGCTCTATCATATGTAGTCAGACGAGCCTGTTGACTAGCCGATGATTTATAAACAGGTGTATGTTCCTGTCTATAGTACTCCGCCGGAATTGCCTGGAGGGATTGGCGTTCTGCTGCCAGATGAGTCAGCTGGACAACGAGATTAAAACGGACGAATGTTTGTGCCCACTCATTGCTTTCCACCAAGTTAGGTGGGTGGACTTATCCAAAAACGGCAGAGATGAGAACCTTCTCATTGTTAACAGGTTGTCACCTCTGGTGGTTCATCTTGCCTTCAAGGGTTCGAGGAACCTAAGCTGAACGCCTAGAGACGACACCCTCATCATGTTGAGGGCGCACTGCTACACGAGTCTGGCATCAATTGTTGATGGGAGCCCTCGGGTAGGACTCCTGTCTCCTTGAATTAAGGCCCTGAGGGACCTGTTTATTCACCTCCCAAGAATACGGGAGTGAATGGTGATTGCATTCTAGGGATTACTACCCGAAATGGTTGGAGAGGTTAGTTAGCACTGACTGCTTCTTGATTGCTGGTCGTCGCTGTCTGAACGACTAGGGTGATTTGTTAACTTGGAGGGATTGTCAAGCAGCCTCCAGAGTTGGAATTGTACCATTTTTATGGTACTCCTTAACCAGCACATTTGATACCTAGCGTTGAAGATGCTGAGTGGGTGATGTCACCCTCAGAGCGGATGACGATCCAGCAGGAGTAGCAGCAGATGCATTCACAGCAGAGGTTTTTATAGTAGAGGCATTCACTGACATGAACTTAAGAAAATCCATTATTTTAATGTAGAAGATCTTGTAAAAGAGTTCCTGTTTGATATAACAAACATTATCAAGATAAGTTCAGCTGCTAAATCTTCTGGATGAGCACATATGTTATTGACTGTCTTGTTTGCCCTCTCATTGAGTTTAAATAGGGGCCTAACAAACAGGTAAAACATCATTTTAATTTGGTTAAGGATTCACATCGGGTTCACCATTTTTTGATTCCTCTATAAATAAGGATGATCTCTTTGATTTAAGATTCAAACATTCCAAGATTTTCTAACGGGTTTCTTCATAGAACCGAAAACATCTAATGATTCCACATCCATTAGGACCTACTTTTCAAAGGTAGGAGCTCATTATTTGTGGACTTATGAGGCTTAGGAATTTGCATTGGTCGAGAGGATGGGAGGTCGGACTCATCACACTTTTTTTGGGGAATTATTTTCTATTCTGGGACTCTCTTTATAGATTTAAGTTATGTTCGTGAATCCTTATTACATTACCAAGTATAAAATGAGATTTCCTTCAGATCTGAGAATCAATGATTAAATATGTAGGAAATTTAGAGAATCTTTTATATGTATTTGAGGTTCTTCATTGATAGATAATCATATTTATTTGTTATATATTATTATTCATTGATATCCTTTAGTACATAAAAGTATCTTGGTCATTATGATAACCATACTGGTTTTAAAGCCACTCAGTGGGGCACTTGATGTTTATTGTCATTCATAAGGACATGGATTATTTCAGAGTTGGGATCGTACCCGCAGATGGGCTACCTACATATCCTTTGTTTTGGAAAAGGAATCAGAACCCATGTAGTTCGAGTAAGGGAGTATGATGTTTATGATTGATGGCTCAAAGAAAGATGTCATAATTACTTTTACACTCTAAGCTCACGTGAGTCATGCTCGGTGTGAGAAACAAGAGGTATTGGTAAAACAAGACAATTGTACCATGAAAGATGAAATGATGTGGGGCTTATGTTGGTATGACTGCCCAAAATAAATGAATATTTGGTTTTACATCAGGGAGGAAACCCAGGAACAAGGTCCATAATGGTATATGTACTTCGTGGATATTTGGGTACTCTAACATGGGGCTTACTCCTGAGGAAGATGCCCAAATTAGGAGTGGACTCTTGATTGGGTTTTACTCCTGAGAAGGAAGCCCAGATCAAATTAAAATTAAGACTTGGTAAGAGAAATTAAGACTAGGGATTACTCCTGAGAAGGAAGACCAGGTTAAGGGACTTGGGGCATACTCCTAAAGAGGATGCCCATATTTGTAGAATTTTAGAGTGGGGCTTATTCTTGAAGAGGAATCCCAGGTTAGGAGAACCATGGTTGGGGCTTACTCCTTAGGAGGATGCCCATTTTTGGGAACTTTAATACTAGGGATTACTCCTGAAAAGGATTCCCATGTTAAGGGAATTATGACTGGGGATTACTCCTAAAGAGGATGCCCAAATTAGGGGACATAGAGCTTACTCTTGAAATGGAGTCCCAAATTAATGAGGACATGGGGATTACTCCTAAGGAGGATGCCCAAATTAATGATAATTTTGACTAGGGATTACTCCTGAAAAGGAGGCCCAAATTAAGGATTCTCTCATCTTAAAGGATGAGGTTGATTGATTGAACAATCTATCTTTAGTGATATAAAGATGTGTAAATCACTAGGTTTTGAGAGATGTTCCATAGAATTCCTTTCAGATAAGAAATCCAAAATGGAAATCATGCCATAAATGGATTTGGATAGAATTCTGAAGGCATAATCCTGAAGAGGGGAGGTGGATAGGTGTAAGAGGGGTGAAATGAGCAGGAAGGGTACCCAAAAAATAGGGGAGTCCAAGTACTGCGTGGGTGCACATGTCTTAGTTGGGAAGGTGTACCAGCGTGACACATGGGTACTTTCACGACAGCCAATCCTTAATGTAGAACTTGGGCGAGGCCTGTCTCAATCCCTTAATACTACCCCTAGAGACTTCCAGAAGAGAGGTGCACAAGTTATGTGGAAGGGGTTTGGCGGCGCACACGTGTGGGAATTTCCCTTAAGGTCTGGCCACCCAGGAGAACAAGTGTTGATGAGTTTCAACACTTAGTCCTTCTTCCCCGTCTACAGATCTTTCGTTCTAGGTAAGAAATTACCTTAGAAGTGTTTAGAAGCTTTTAGATGAGACTAGGGTGCTGGGAGATCAAATTTGAGGTTCTGTAATTTTTCATCCTCGAAATGGGGGCCCCACAGGGGGTATTTATTGACTGGAGAGACCCTGGGCGAAATTTAAAAGAGGGTGGGCAAGTCACTTGCACGACCACTGGGCATCGTGCAAGTATACATGCGCGACCCAAGTGTAAATGACTCACTGTTCATTCCTTTGTCTATTTTTGATATTTTCTTCAAAGGAAGAATCATTATATGCTAAGGCATTTCCCTTTCCGTTCATTTAGACTCTGTGACAGAAAGAAGCATCAACGGAAATTTAATTCTAAACACTATAAAAATTTGAGTTTGCTTTGTCCACTTCTAGTACCTACATGGAAGTGGGATGATATATCTATGGAATTTGTGGTTGGGTTTCTGTATATCCATAGAAATAAGAATCTGATTTGGGTTGTGATTGATCGAATTAAAATATTGGGTCACTTTATAACCATTCATGATAAAACCAATTTTTATTAGTTGGGAAATCTCAATGTGAAATAGATGGTTTGTTTTCAAGGAGTTCCATCTGTTATAGTCTCTTATGGCGATCCTCTGTTCACTTATCATTTTCTAAGAGGGCTTCAGGAGAGGCTGGGATCTCACATCTAGTTGAGCTAGACATGTCATCCATATTTGGATTCCCATATAGAAAGAGATATATAGATTCTTGAGGATATTCAATGCGCATGAGTTCATGACTTTGGTGGATCATGGGATGATCATTTAGGGTATTTGAGTTTAAATATAACAATAGTTACCAATCCGTGATTAGAATGGTTTCTTTTTAGGCCTTGTATTGTCATCCTTGAAGATCTCTATTGTGTTGGTCCGAGATTGGTGAACATTCATTGGCTTGACCGAGCTTGGTCCAAGAGAAGATGTCAATGATTAATTTGATTCATCCGAGAATGTTGATGGTACATAGATGGTATAATTATTATGATTGTCATTGTCAGAGACCATTGGAATTCTCATTTAGTGAATAGGTTCTCTTAAATGATTCAAACTATTTGGGTCATTGAAAACATAGGAGTCAAGTGAAACATTATATTCAATATTTGGGGACATTTGAGGTGGTTGATAAGGTGGTAAATGTTTATTATCATTTGTCACTACTTCCACAGATGATGTCGATACATAATGTGTTCCACGTATCACAACAATTAAAGTATTTATCTAATTCATCTCATGTAATAAGATGGCATGATTTTTGGGTTGAACCTGATTTATCTATGAATGAATGACCAATCATTATTGTTTATTATTAAACCAAGGTAATTTTTTATGTATGATTCATTTGGTTGAATTTCTATGGAAACCCAGTTCTAATAATCATGGGGTGTGGGACAGGGAGGTACCGATGAGGGAGTAGTGGACTCATACTTTTTGGAATGGATGCTTCTTCGAAAGATTTATAGGGATTGAATGTTTCTATGGTGGGGATTTAGAAACATCCTATTACAATTTTTAGGTATTCATAAACCCCATATTTTTACCATGCTTTGGTTGGGTTTTGTTTGGGGTTGTTTTGGGTTGAATTTTTAAAAGTTTAGAAAATTAGGGCATAGTGAATGGTTGGTGAACCATTTTCCTAGAACGTGAACCCTCTCAAAGAAAACTGTGAAAACATAGGTAGTTGGGTTTTTCATGGTTTGTGAAAGGTTTCTCAAATAGTGAACCCACTTAAAAAAATTCATTAATCCCATTAAATGGGGTACATGTATAGGGAATAAGGTTTTTTTATATTCATGTCACACTACCTAGGAAACCACACACGTCATTTAATTAATCCATAAATATTATTTTAAAATCCCAAAACATCCCATTTAGGTGTCAGATGGGTCAAGAACAACCCCTATAATTTCTTCTTCATCAAGTGAACTGAAGAGGCGAGTTTGGACCCTTGACACCCTCCAAGAAGCAGATCAAATATTCGAGAACACTGTTCAATCTCTACCTTGTAGGTTTCCTCTTCCCATTTTCTATCTCCAACCCCCTCTTATTTTCTCACTAGGGTATTATGGATCTCCATGTCTCATTAGAGGATCTAATACATATTGTTTTGGATCTTAAACTAGGTTTAATTCTTGTTTGCTAGTTTATATGATCATAACTCATCATTTACAAATCCTGATTAGAGTTATGTGAATCAAGATCTTATAATCCTACTGTAGGTGGTAATGTTGGGATACCTAAATTTTATTAACCCTATGTTACTAAATTAATAATCAATTGTTGATTAAAATTAAATTACCTTTATAAACAATTTTTCATTAAATCAACCCATTAAAAACCAACTTCCATTGAATTGTTGTTTTCAGAAATTGAATTTTGTTATGAAATTTTGAAAACCTCAAATTCCAATGAATTAGGGTGTGATTGGGAAATTGATGGAAATTTTTGGAAATTTGAATTGATGAATTTAAAAGTTGATGTTGATAGAAATTATTATAATTATAATTTAAAATTTAATTTTTGAGATTGAATTGTTAATTGATTTCATATTCCTATGTTGTAAAAATGGATTAAAATAGTATTGATAGAAAACTTGGGGTTTTATCTTGGTAACAAACATGTTTTCATTAGAAACCAATTTATTTATTAAATGGAAAAGTGGAATTTTTGAAATGGAAGAATGATATTTAATAATATTTTATGGTTTATTAGAATAAATATACCATCTTATATTATTTCTAGAGCACATTAAATCCTTGGATGTCAGTGATTTATTTGGAAAAAACACTAGGATGGGAATTACCTAGTACCAGATTGATTCTTTACAACACTAAAAAAAATATAGATTAACATATCTTATTCCTTAGTAGGACATGGATGAGTGATCTCTAACTATTTCTGAGGGATTTGTGTACAAATTTTAGTTATTTTCACATGAGTGTGTGGGGATCCCATAACCAAGAACTATCATACCTCTTGACAAATGACTATGTTGCTCACTTTTTCATATATGAGATATAAATGTACGCTAATGTTTGTTAACTATTTTACATGAATTATAATTTATATAATAGTATTTATAAAAGTATTTATAAGACATTTGTTTAAAGTATTTCTAACATTTTAAATGAATAAAATTATTTTCTAAACAGTTTTCATCATTTTAAATTTAAATCATGGTTTTTTTAAATATGATTTGGAAATTCCCTAAATTTTATTTGAAAATTGAATGTTCTTTACTTGGTTAATTAAATGTTGGAATATTATTAAGGAATCCTTGTCATCATCCCACTTGTATTTTATCTCACACCCTACTTATGTCGTTAGGTGTTTGTAAATTATCTCTTTCTAGGTTCGAGCAGGGGTAAAGAACGACATGGAGGTTTTTCTAGCTGTTGATATATGTACATAGAGAGTTGCATCCATTGGGACTTGGTCTATTTACCTTCTTGTTTTTTTTTGGTACATTTAGTTTTATATACCTATTTTACTTCTTGTACACTTATCCTATTAATTTTTATTTTGAATTCGTACTGATTTGATTCCTTCATCAAAAATGTTTATAGAAAAACCATCTCCACTATAATTTTGAATGTTTCCAAGTGCAAGTCACCAACACATGGGGATCAGGAATTCACTTTCGGCCATGTCAGGTCTGACTTGGTTATTGGGTTACTAGGGTACTTAGGCTAGTTTGTGACTTGACATGGAATGTTCATATTTAAATATTCTTTAATTTCATGTAAATTATCATGTTTACATTTTAAACTTATGATATAATAAATATTAACGCCAATGAACATATAAAAAATGGGAGTTGATTGTTACACTTGACAGTGGTTGTTCATCACACATGATAGCTGATATAAAAATAATCAAACATGTTGAAAATCCTAATGGTGAACCAGTTACTATTGGGAATGATTGTTCCTTGAGAATTAGAGAAATATGAACTAATAAGATATTACCTAAAAAACTAAAAAAATGAGTTCTATTTTTTGATGGACTCAAAAAAATTACTAAGCATGAGTCAACTTTTTGATGATAGAAAAAATATTTTTTTAAATATTCTTTTATTATCAAAATTATTGAAGAGGAAAAATTTGTGAATAGTGGAGAAAAAACCAATAGAGATATTTTCCAGATTGTAGAACTTAACAAGTCATTTTATCTAAGTTCCAAAGATGAGAATAACATGTGCAACCAAATACTTGGACACCTTGGGAAGAAAATTATGAACAAACCCTCTAAAGGTGATGTTGTACGAAGTTTTCCATAATTGAAAAAAAGAGAAAAAGTTGTTTGTGTAACTTTTCAAAAAATAAATATGACTAATAAAAGTAATAATAAAGTTGAGATTTAGTCTACCAAACCTCTTGAATTTTTTCATTCAAACTTATGTGAGATGATGAGGCATCAATCAATAAATGATTAATTTTAACTTCCTTAAACTAATTGATTATTTAACTCAAATGAATAACCGAATTTTTATGAAGGAAAAATAAAAGGCTATGGAAATTTAAATATTCTTTAAAAAAATATGTTGTGAAAGAAATGAGGGTCTACATAAAAATGTTGATAACAGATAATTGTACATAATTTATATAAATTAATTCTGAAAATTATATGTGAAACCATGGAATCAAACATCTATATAGTGATCCATATACCCCTCAACAAAATGGATCAACAAAAAGGTCAAATCAATGTTTGGTAGAAAACAATATAATCAAGTTACCATAATATAAAAATTAATAGTTCTATTAGATAGAATATGTTAGTACTAATATATATGTTCAGAATAGATGTTTTTTGAGTTCGTAATCGATCATGACTTCCTAATAAATTTGATATTAAAAAAACACCACTGAAATCATTAAATATTTTTGTATGTTCATGTTTGATAAAAATTAAAAATCCATATCTAGGAATATTCGATGAGAAAGATGAAGAAGGAATATTTATAGTTTATTTACCCAATGAAAGACGTTAAAAATGTTGGAAACAATATTTACAAAATTTTGTGGATTCATATGATGTGAATGTTATTTAAAGTCTAAAAAATGTTATTTAGAATGTTTGGAAGGATAAAATGAATGTTTCTAAGGAATGTGGAATGGTAAAAAATAGGCTTATCAAGATTTTGAACAACCATGTGATGAGGAAAATGAGGCTAGAATAAGAAAATTAAAATTTCATACACTACAAAAGTATTTTGAGACCCAAAATATTTTTGAGAATCAGAAGGCTTAAGTTCATACTAAACGAACATTGAGATTAGAGAATCATACTTCACTTATCTACAAAGTTAAACCAGAAATGGTTTTAGAAGCTCTTCAGTACAAAGAATGAGTGGATGATATGAATCAAGAGTTGGATCAGATTGAAGAAAATGAAGCATGGAAACTTGTATGATATCCTAAAGGTAAAAATTTTATCATAACAACGGTGGGCACTATAGCGTACTGTAGAAGAAGTGGCACTGTAGCAATGTCGGTCACTATAACTGCAGCAAAGCATTGAACCAGCACGGGTAATGTAGTGGTACTATTCATAGAATGGGATTTAGGCCATAAAAATGGTCCTACGGGCCATGTAATAGGCTCAATGACCAATGGGCCTTCAGGATATGTAATGGGTCCCCCTTTACCCAGTCAAAAAGGTGTTTTCTTTGATTTAAGAATAAATAAGGCTTCAACCCCAACCATCTGAAAAAAATCAGTTTACAAAAAAAGTAAATGAACATGGATATGTTTCAAGAAAAAAATCCATGATTATGTGTAAAGGTTATGAAAAGGTGGAAGGTATGGATTTTAAAGAAATTGTTTCTCCAGTTTCGAGATTAGAAACTATTATAATGTTCTTTTATATGAATACACATCAAAATTACTAGATTTATTAGACGAATTTAAGGTCATATTTTCGTGGAATAAGATTATATTGAACAACCTTTTTGGTTTTCTAGTTGCTAATTATGAAAACAAGGTTTGAAGATTGAAGAAAGTCTTAAATGGTTTTAAACAGGCTCCATGTTTCTGGTATTAAAAAGAAGATAAATATTTTGCAATGTAGAACTTTTATAAATGAAATGATTACTTTAAATTGTATATAAAATAATTAAGATGTAGGACACTAATTTTTTTTGTGTATACAGATGATATAATTTTTTATGGGGATACCTAAATAGTATGTAAAGATTTTTTTGAGGAAATGAAGAAGAATTTTGAAATTAAAATTTTGGTTGAATTAACTTTATTCCTTGGTTTAATAGTCAAAAAAAGTAAATTTTCTTATCTCATGAAAAGTAATCCAAGGAATTGTCAAGGAATTTTGGGATAAAAAATAAAAATAATTTTTTACCCTATTTCCATGAGAACAAATTTGAGTTAAGATGAATATGAAAATGTGTAAATTAGAATGAATTTTGGAAGCTATTATGATGTTTTCTATATCCCAGAACCTCATAACCTGATATATTTCATGTTGTAACTTTTTCTTATAGGTATCAATGTTATCTTAAAGAATATCATATGTTGGAAGTAAAGTAAATTCTGTGATATTTCAAAGGAAAAAAATCATACCTGATTTTATAAAAAATATGTTTTTGAATAAATGTTCATGGTTATACTGATGCTGATTGGGATGGAGATTGTAATGATATAAAAACAACTTCTAGGGGAATATGTTTTTTGGGAGTATGTTTTTTTGAGTTTCCATAGTAAGAAACAAAATTCAGTAACTTTGAGCACTGTGGAATCAGAATATATTTAAGAAAATTAGGATTGTACTCAAATATTGTGGACGAATGCTTAGATGGAATATTTGAAATTAAACATATCTATACAATTAATGATACATTGTAATAATTATAGTGAAATATATCTTTTTAAAAATATTTTCAACATTAAAGATAAAAAATGATATAATGTTTTAATTTATCAAAGAGAAAGTTCTTTATAGATATTTTTTTCTAGAATATATCTCGAAAAAGTATCAAATTGATGATATCCTCATAATAACAATTCCAAAAGTATGTTTTTTATTTGAGGCTACAACTTCATGTTCATCCCACTCCTATGGTTTCCAAAAAACCTCATAGGGAACCCCACCACCGTAAAGTATACTATGTTGATAAAGAAGGAGAAAATTAACAAAATTTTAATCCATAAGAAGTATTTAATTATCTTATGTTTAATGAATCTGAATATTCTGTTATCAAATAACAAGGGATATGAAAAGAAAATTGTGAGAAAAATAAAATTGAGAAAAGAATAAAGTGAGTTGGAGTTTTTCATAACATGGAATAAAAAAATTTCTTATGAAAAAGTGAACTAATTACATAAAAAATTACATTATCAAGTAGTGTGGTGTTGGGACACTCTATTTTGATAAAGGATCTATTTTGGAAAAAACAAAAAAAACATGAGCTTTTTTATAGATACTGAGTTGTACAAGTTTTAAACGAATGTTTTATAATAATTCTAAAGGGGGAGATTGAAAAACCTTTTTGATATTTTCTATTAATAAGGTTTTTTTATTTTTTGACAACTAATATTTTGTAAGATAATATTTCTATAAAATAGATAAAATTTGATGACTGTTCGTACCCAAACACAAAAGGGGAGAAAAGTTCTATTTTCAGGATGTTTGTCTTTCCGAATATAGAGGATTAGACTGAGCAACACTGGACACAGAGTATTGGGCTAAGTTCAAAAAGACATAGAGGTTATCAAAAATATAATGTTATTGATCATACGCTCTATCTGTTTCAGTTTCATCAGCATGATGTTAAATATTAATTAGAAACCGTGGTTTTTATAATGTTAGAACGTTGCTAAAGTGTTTGAATGATGAATGTGATGTTAGGAGTTATAAAATTATTTAACATTTCAATCCAAATTTAAATTATTATTTTCATATTTTAAAGTTTATATTAATCATAAAAAATATCATGATATAATATATTTAATAAATGGAGGAATTTTAATGATTGTATTGATTATAAGAATCAAGAAAATGTTTGCATCAAATCCAGAAGTACCAAGTTTAGATGTTTTCAAAAGTTTCAATGAGTTATGGATGATGTGGTTAGAATAATTTCTAAGTTTTAGAGTATAGTTTACATTGTAATGAGTATTAAATAATAATTATAATACCATAATAATGGGAATTCCATCATTTTGTGGAATCCATCGGTCTGATGATAAGGAATTTTCATCATATTGACTATGAGAAGGAAATTCAATTAAGAAATATATATGAAGGAAAATTTTCAAATCTAACTATGAGATCTAATGTTAATAAGATTAAATTTGAGGAGTAAAGTTAACCATACTAAATATAAAAAGTAAAGTATAACAAACTAACTCTATGAAGAAAATTCAATGAGACTTACTCTAGGAGGAAATTCATTCAGACTAACTTTGAGGAGGAAAGTCAACCTTACTAAATCTAAGAAGAAAAGAAAATTAGAATGAAACTATAGATGAAATTAAATTATGTTAACTTAGATGAGGAAATTAAATTATGCTAACATTGATTTGGAAATTTAATCAGATTGGCACTGAAGATAAATTTCATTTGAATTGACTTTGAGGAGGAAAGTAAATCGAACTGAGTTGAGGAAGTTCCATTTTAATGAGATGAGAATGTTTTATCATACTGAATAAAAGTTAAAAATTTCAAGAATAAAAGTATTATAGAAATAATTAGAAGGATTGAATTGGTAAAATATTATGTTTAAATGTGATTTTTTTAGAGTTTTAAATTTTGAGTTAGCGGAAAATGTTTTCCTTTTCCCGAATTTTCTATTCTAAGTTTCCTATTAATAAGAGCACACTACATTCATATTTTACGTTATTATTTATATGAGAATAATGTTTTTAGTGATGAAGAGTTAATTAAGAGTTCATTCCATATAGATATCTCATTAGAAGATCGTAATGTTGAATGTTTTCGTAGAGGACTTAAGAAGATCATACTAAGGAGAATTGGACTGGAAAATATTGGGCTGATGGAGATCAGGTAGAGTATTTGAGCAGATTTTGAGAATTTATGTTTTAGAGAAGGGTTCATCATAATGATATCTTTGTAATGAGTGAATCAAAATGAGGAAATCAGACCCAAGGTCATCAGACTAAAATCTTAGGTAGTTTTTTGTGGAACAATATTTTTTGTGATCTTTTATTTTATTGAACAGATATTTATAAGAAGATTTTATAAACTAATGGGAGTTAGTATAATCATTCCTATAGGGAGATAGAAGGTTTCTAATAAGAGTTGGGACAATTTGTATTCAATTTTTCATAATATTAAATATCCATAGACCCATGGAAGTGGCTATGGAAAGATTGTATGTTATCTCACTAAGGCCAAACCTTGTAAATCTCATGTTATTTACATTCATTTATTATTTTTAATGCATGATTATTTACAAAAATTTGATAAAGATATAAAATTTAATAGGTTGCAAGGGTTTATTTTTTAAAAGCTTTGAAATTGATAAAAGTGAACAACCGATTCAACCCCCCCATTATTTGTTATTTGATCCTTTGGAAGTTTAGAAGAATTTTGGGATGTTAAATGTTCATACAAACTATATAATGGAAGATTTCATTGGAACTAAATTACATCAATAATTAGATCGTGATACAATAATCTTATGGTTTAACTATCATCACGATAACCTTAGGTAGAATTTTTATCACTGTGATGTTTACAATATCCTTTAATATAGAATAACCTTCATATATATTTTTTTGATCTTATTATTATTATCAATACTTAACCCTTTTTTCATAATATTTTGTGTGATGAAAAATCATACAGTGGACCTATTTTACAACTGAATCATCATACCTTATGAGGGTGCATTATGTTTTGTTCATTGAATGGGAACACATTTATATCTATTGATCTAGTTTCATGGCATATATTAGCACAACCAATCCACCTTCTCCATTAATCTTATTTTATCCTATAATAAAACTCTTTAGATATTTTCACGTCAAGCATATTTTGGTGCTCATATATGATTTTCATATGATAAAACAATGTAAATAAAACATTATATAATAAATTGGTTTGAATAAAAAAATAGAGAAAAATATAATATCATTATGATCACAAAATTGAGTTGGGTTTGGTTCTTGCATAAAGACCCTAAAGTGTGTTGAGGTCATCTCATTGTTTGTGTTGTGAGATCAGATGGATTTCTATCATCATCATTGTGTCAATCATGAATATAGATTTTGTATTAGAAATGAAATTGTGTGTGGAACCATCATGTAAATTATTCTTTTTGGGATGTAGTGACAGATTTTTTTTCGTGGTAAACATTGTGTTTGTGACACTTTCTATCCATGTAACGTGAGGATCATTTTTCTCAATGAATTTTCCAGGAAACTAACACATGGTTCCTTATACATATAATAAAATTATACATTACCTTATAAAATTATTGTTTCATCATCTAAAAAATAAAAGAAATATAAAATAGAATATGGGAATACAATAAATAACACATATAAAAATATGATTATAATATCATATATTTTTTTTAATTTTCAAAATAAATAGAATAGGTAAGAACTAATAGTAAAACTATAAGGGGTGTTTTGAAATAAACCAGTACCTTGAAACAAAAAACCTCCTAATAATAGGTATAAAAGTGGTTCTATAACATTTAAAAATGATAACATGTTTAATATGAAAAACATCAAAAACCCTCAAATTCGTTTGAATAAAATCACTTATAAGTATGTTCTATTCATGGAAATGTTGATTCATAATTTTGTAAGTGTATATCAATTGATTGAAATTATAAATAAAGTAAATTTTCAGAAAAAAATGTTTCTTTTCAATATTTTATAAGGGAACTATCATCATAAGATAATACTGAATAAAGATGGAATTTATTTTGAATCATAGATCAGAAAATTTATTTCTAATTGGGTTTGAAAGAAGATAACGAGCTTTAGAATCAATGACTTGGTTACTTGGTCCAAAAAGAACATGAGAAAAATTTTATATCATGATGTCATAAAGAATATTCTAAACATAATCTATTATAAATCAAATACCTTTTAAGTATGTCATAATGAAAAGATGATGAACAAAAGTTATGAACATGTAGAGACCAGTACGTAAATTCCAATTAAACTTATAAATATAGATGTCTGGAGACCTATAGATATAAACTATACTGATGAAGATAAGTAATTTAGTATTTTTATTGATTACTATACTCATATGAAATATGGTTCATTTAATTATTTTAAAGGGAATTGACACTAAAAAAATAGGATATATTATAAAGAAGTTTTGATATGATAATATAGTAAATATGAAAACAATTAGTATGATGTATATCATTAAATGAATGGTTTAAGGTGTTGATATATATCTCTCTATAAATCCTAATTATGTATAGTTGTATAGTAGATTAATTATAATTTTTCTAGTATGGGATGAAAAATGTTATTAAATAATGGAACATCAAATTATTTTATAGACAAGCCACGATAATGGTGATTTTCAATCACAGTTGAATCTTACTTCAACTAAATTTAGTCAATATGCCTTATGATTTCTGGTTTGAAAAAAGTAAAAATTGAAGAGTTTGAGGGTGTTTGTAATCCTTTTACTTATCAAGATCAACGTAATGCACTTAGGAATTTTTGATGAAAGTTATGATAAGGGAATGTTTCATAACTATAAATTTGGTGGAATATGATATAGGTTTTATTTCAAAAATATAATTAATATATTGAATAGATATAGTAATATTGCCCTCTAGGAACATGGTGCCCAATGAATATGATTATAGATTAAAAAATATATTTAACATTATCATGGAGAAAACCAAAATTAGCAGGGTGAGACACAATTAACTAGAGAACATTTTCAAACAGAATAAGAAGATATTGAGATTTAAAGTGACAATAAAGGTTTGAAATAAAGTATATATAAGTATATAAGGCATAAGAACATTTGGATATCTATTAATTCATTTTTGAAAACTATAATGGTGTAAAAATATAATGTAATTCAAGTAATTCCAATCACCCAAGCTTTCTATCATAAGATGGACTAAGTATCATTGAAAAAATATAATTTACCACTGATATTCTCCAATTGAGGGTATTTATTTTGAATATAATTGTTATATAGTTTTATTTATTGAAATAATATGAATATTTATTTAAATATGTACTCAATTAAATATTAAAAAAATTAAAATTGATATAAATGCAATAATTTTTAATGGGGATCTTAATGATAAGGTATATATATAATAACTTGTGGGATTTATTTTTAATGGCGATGGATGTAAAATAAAAAATATAAAGAAATATTTAATAGGTCTAGATAATATCCTTGGTCATAGTATTCAAATCATGATAGTTTTTTGATGAGAGTGAGTATTAAGAGAGTAAAAGTGGATAAATATATTTATGTCATTAGAAAACATAACATTTATCATGGTGAAAGAATCTTGAAGATATTATGTTTTAAAAATTTGAAATTCAATGTTTTAAATAATTTTATATATAATTTGAGAATCAATTTGATTTTTTGATGGTTGAAGATATGAATTTTTTCTTGGGTTTTCATGTGACATGTGTATATGTTATTATTTTCTTATCATAGGAAATTTTGTTCTGTAGTTTTGAATGTAATTCTAAATGGATAAATAAAAGAATGTATATAATCTTATTTCGATTGAGATTAAATTTTCTATGTATAATTATATAAAGGGTGTGGATGAAAAAGAGTTTTAAGGTTTATTAGATGTTTTTTATATTTGACAGTATCAAAACTTGATATTATGTATTTTGTCATATTATGTGCACAATTCCAAAGAAAATAATAATATAAATTTATTAAAAACATGATAGATATATTATGAAATTTAAAATGAAATATTGAGTATAGATTGATCTATAATAATGATAATATTTCGGATTTGTGGTTTTATTAATTCAGAATGGATATGAGATATTGGGTATTGAAAGTTAATTTTTTGGGATGATTTCATTATAAGATAACGATCTATTTATTTAAAATTTTAAAAATTAATTTTTTAATCACAATACAACCAATGATGAATGTTTTGTGTAATTACAATGTACAACTCAAATGATATATAACAAATTTTATCTTAAGGATATAAGATTGGAATCCAGACATCTATTTATTATTTATCATGTAACCAAACTAAAATAAACTTGTTAAATAATCCAATTCAATATTTAATATCCATATATATATATATAGTTACATTTTATTAAGTAGAAGGTTATATTTAGTGAACTAAACATTTATTATGTTTCATTCAGGATTTAATCAAGGATATATTGATAAATCCCATAGAAATAGATGCATTCTAGCACTAGTAAGAATATTTGATGAAAAATGGGTATAATATTTTGGGGTGTAATGAACCAACCCCTGATATACTATAAAAATACCCAAGAAAGCCTCTTATAAATCCTAAGGTTCATTTATGATCTTTACTGGTTATCAAAAGGTTCATTTGGAATCAACTATAAAAATTTGGAAATTATTTCACCCATGAGAACTACAATGAGTAATGAGATAATATAATATAATGAATTAAAAACTTTAACAATCAAACTTAAAAGGATTAATATATATCCCAAAATATGCATACCAATCATAGATGACCAATAAAAAGGATAAGAGGATATTATTAATAAAATATTACACAATTATAACTCTAAGTTACAAATAAACCCCTTTGCATTCTATTATCCCATTTACCCCATTATCAATCCAATGGTCGATCCATAGGAATAAAAGAGTTTTTGTCTACAAAAATAAAATGAATCTAGAAAATAAATCAAATATATACACCGGGGTGTGTATTTTGGGTTGGAGAGAACTTTTTATTAGGATTCCACAACATGATCTATCTGTAAACATTATAAAATAAACCATAACCTTTTAGTTTGAGCTGTAATTAAACAAATTCCCTTTTTATTTTTTTAAAGTAAAAATTTATTTATTCATCTAAAAAATAAATTTAAAGATAATAATGTTATAAAATTTTAATGAAAATTGATAAAATATATTAATTTTCATGTAAATTGAAACAATTATGTAATAAAATAAGACTAATAATCATAGGAGTAGACCTTAAGAAACTAAATACAATAGGACTAGGGTTGGAATACAAATAATATCCATATCCAACTGCATTCAAAATTATAATAAGTGTGTGTAAGGGACCAGTTTCTACAAATCCCTTGTTCTTTTTGGGCTTTATAGGTGTTTATAGGGAGTTTTGAGGTGTTTTAGAGGTGGCGAGTGTAGATTTTTATCTCTAGTATTTTAAATACCCATGGTGTTAGTTGTATTGGAGGTTATGGTTTGGCCTATTTTAGATCTATGTACATGTAAGTCAGTCATTGTGGTTATTGGTGATCCAAGGAGTGAAACACTTATTTTAAAGGGAATCGTGTGTGAAGGATTTACCTATGTGACATGATAACTGATGAAATTGTTGTTTTATGGGTGTAGTGCTTGGAAAATTTCTGAACGGGAAACATGAATGGTGAAATAACAATTTTATGATTTATAGTGGTGTTGTGCCATGGAGTACTTGAGTTTTGCATTATATATGGAAATGTGGAGTATGGGTTCTCTATATTGTGGTCCTAGCTATGGTGAGATTAAAACAACAAGGGAAATTATGTTATACTATGGTGGTATTTTAAAGGTAGATGTGTTTGAGAGTTCCATGATAGTTCTGGTTACATAAATTTCCTGATGATGGTTAATTACATTCCAAAAGGGTTAAATTATTATTGATAAGAGGGAAAGATATTCCATTTTGAAGGTTGAGGGTTTCAAATCAGTCATTGACCAAAGAAACTACATTCTTGATAGAGGGTTCAATGTAGTATACAAGCACTATTTAGTCATTTACAAAAATTGGGGGATGGGTTCCCTATATTTCAAATTTTTATTCTTTCCATTGAACCCTAGCTACCCGTAGGATCCTTTGGTTCCTTTGAGAAATCACCTAGAGGATACAAAATTTTGAATTAACATGGATCAATTTATCTCCCTATCAAAAGTATTTATCCTCTCCACTTTGTTATTTACTCATACTTTCATATTTATAGAGGTTATTATAGATTTATTCTCCAATTTCGTGGTTAATAGTCATGAATGGTTGATGATAATTCATTGTGGTATCATTTTAAGATGGGTTCCATTGATTTTGGCAGTAGTTAGTTTCCCATTTTTATATTCTTGTGTGGTATTCTGTGAAAATTCATATCAAGGTAGGGGATCCCTAAAGTAATACTAATTTTATGTTTCTATGAGGTATTATCATTCTAAGATATTATAAAAGTGTGGTGTAAATTTCCTAATGAATACAATGATAAGGAAATTATGATAGGAAATATATTGATAAGTGTGTTGTGATATTACGTGATTGATGATATAATTTTGTTGAATTCCTTCTGATATTTTTTATGGTTTTAAAGTTTAATATTATTATCATTTTATTTCTTAGAATATTTCATGTTCTAATTTTTTTTGGATTAAAACATAATTATTGTACGATGAAGAGAATAATTGATGAGGCACATGAAATAAGTTTACCATTCTTCTTAAAACAATTGAACATGAAAAATATTGTCTTTAAAATGTCAATAGATGATTTTAATTGATATTAGATTTTGATTATTAGGTTTATTGTTACTAAAAAAGCATAAAATTAATTTTTTAAATAAAAATAGTAAATGAATTTTTATTATTATATGGAATTAAATGTTTTGGGATGAGGTAAGGAAAACTATTTTCTATAATATTATATACTTGATGTTATGGTCAATCTTGTACCGTGATTTTTATGAAGAAAATATGTTTTTCTTCCATACATGTACCATAGAATGCTATATCCCTTAATGTATTTTAATATTTGAAACCTTGTATAGTGATATTATTGGGTAAGGGATGAGCTATTTTTCTTGGGTATAGTTGTGTCTTGATGTTAATTATGTTGGGATGGGTGGAATGAGTTGAGTGTTATGATTTTTCATTAAGTTTATCACTTGGTTGTAGTTCTTACTTTTCGTGTTTCAATGTAATTATTTTTACCTATGAGTATCTCTCTATATCTTTTGAGATTGGATATGATTGATTAATAGAGTTCCATAGTTTATAGAATTGTAATGAATTAAGAAAATAAACTCATGGGAATGGGGGTTGAAGATGGAAATGATTTATTAATTAAATATAATGGAATGGTTGTGATAAATTTTCTTTTAAAATGGATTTAAATCTAGGAACAAAATGACAATTATAAATGTACCATAGATTTTGATGATAAATATAAATGTTAAATCTTAATTAATTAACTATTTTTATAAATTAATTTGTAGTTTTTTAATTACATAATTATTATTGATGAAAAACTCCAATACTTAAACTCTTGGATGAGTATTATATTTCTATCCCTAGTTATGGAATATATGTTTTCATGAGGGATATTGTCTATATTCTGAGTCTAGTGTATGATAGTTTATTTATGATGGGTTTGTTCTACATTGTCATAACATTATACAATTTCTTATTCTCCATCACCCAATATGTAAGGGTAGTCAAAGACCATACTTTCCTTGGGTTTAGGGATATTTACCCAATATATAGGGTCTTGATGATATAGATGGATGAATACCACACTTACCCACTCTCTAATTAGAATATAACATAGTAATTAGGTATATATGGTCCTTGATGTCTTAATGTAAAAGTCATGTACTCATACCGGCTATGTTGGATCTCAATTTATCATACATGTATATACAAACTATAGAGGATTGATGTTGTATAATATACATTTATCCTAGAAGTAATGACTATGGTTACTATAGGTTTACTTATACAGAGGTTGTAATGGATTGAGTTATAGTGCATAATTACACAGGGTGTGATGGATTTCATTATTACTACATAGAAATGGTTATTATTGGATGCACATGGTGCAATATGTTATGATGATTTTATTGTGATGGGATTTATAGGGAGAAATAAAAGATGATTATATGTCTATGATATGGTTTCTAGGATTGTTT
Organism: Viscum album; assembly: GCA_963277665.1. Classification (NCBI taxonomy): domain Eukaryota; kingdom Viridiplantae; phylum Streptophyta; class Magnoliopsida; order Santalales; family Viscaceae; genus Viscum; species Viscum album. The sequence continues at coordinate 686,674,107 of OY728135.1, forward strand.
TGATGAATTATAGAGGGGATGGTAACATTAGGAAATTAGACATTGGGTTGAGGGAGAGTAGTTCAGTGGGAATGTTCATGGGGGTTCCATCCTTTTAAATATGATTTTAATATTTTGTTCCCTATTTTCATGTATTACATCGTGAGTGAGCCTTGGTGAGGTTGATAATTATTCCACATGAGTTAGGTAATGAGTTGAATTCTATGTTTATTTATTAGGATTTGGTATGCTTTCTTCCATATTTACAAGTGACATTTTAGGGATGATCCTACTGAACATGCATGTATACTCACTTTTCTATCTGTATCTATCTCTATACACACACAAATATATATATATATATATATATATATATATATATATATATATATATATATATATATATATCCAAGTAAGAAAGATCTATTCGATGATCGATTCGGGCGTTACTAGCTCATAGGGGTTATTTAGGAGATTCCTATATTCCTAGTAACTAACTAACAATTTTATATGGTATATTCATTTTTTCCATCATTGTATGGAATTTTACATATTGGTTTGAATATTTATTCATTATATTGAGTTTATTGGTGTACAGTTTCTCATTGCTTGGGATACATTGTGGGAAATACCTCCCATTTCATAAATAGTTATACCCACAATGATAGTATTCAACACATGGAATATTAGAAGTAGGTTTCATGGGTTATATTTCCTTTATTTCTATCCCATTATGAGTACTATAGTTGGGGATTTATTGATGGAGTGGTATCAAAAAGTTTGTTAAATAGATGTGATGGATCTTGGAGATAACGACTCGTGATAATTTCATGGGGTTTTTATGGAAACTATATTAGTTGAATATAGCTTGTGGTGTAATAAAGGGAGACCGGTTGGGGAAATGAATTCTATGGCCCACTATTATTTGATATAAGGAAGTCATATTTATTTAATGTGCATATTTAATTAATTATTCTTATAAGGTAGAGACCCAGGTACGGATCATGCAACACGATTTTTTGTGATTTTGATTGTATTGGGTAGATAATGAATATTATAATCAATTCAAAATGATTAAATTTTTATCTTAGGGAGTCCCCAATATTGTCTCTCTTATAGGTATGGATTCAAGTTTGTGTCCCCATTAGGGTTATAAATAAGATATTTACCAGGATTTTCCCACAAATCACCATAAAATTGATGTCTACAGGGATGATTCCTAGAGGAAGAAACATCCAATGTTTTAGTTCTAGAGTCTGTAGATGTATGAGGGATTAATTTTAGATCAGGACACCAAGTATTGGTTGGATGATTTTAATATTTATTTCTACATGATAAATGATTGGTTAGAAAACTAGATTACATTAGATGTTAGTATACTACATGGATCTTCTAGATAGTGTTCGTTTTTTTCCTTTGGGATAACATGGATTCATATTTTCCATGGGAGATGTTCTAAGATCAATTTCAAGATATATTTCATTCATTTACTATAAATTTGACTTTTCATAAAAATATTTTTAATATATACTAGGAGAGTTCTAGAATGTGGTAGTTTGGAATTCAGTATACAAATACATTATGTTATCCATCCAAACATTATTTGAATGATTATAATAGAGTGGGGAATTTATAGGAGGCATTACATACAATTATCTAGCACTAGGTCACCCCATTAACATTACTGATATATATTAAGGTTCTGGTAAACGAATATCCCATCAAGAGGATTCTTCGTAGGAAAACATATTCATGAAAGGGGAGTCTTCATGACTCTCTATATATCATATTTATGGATAGATTTTCTCATTTCCCTATTCAGATGATGTCATAAACAATGAAGAGTTAGTTTTATCCTTATTCATCTAGTTTTCATAGAGAATGAAAATTATTGGACCCCTATATTGAGATTATATTCTTTTTGTTTCTTATGAATAGGTTGTGTCCATTAAAATATGAAGATCCTAACCATCCTCGATAGTCAGTGTAGAGTAGGTGACCCTTTTTAGTCACAATCATTGTAGCAGTATCCTATGAGGTAATAATGGAAGTATGATGATTTATGTTGTGGAAAAATAGAGGGGAGTGGGATGGGATGTGTATATGACAACGATGGACCACTTTCCTTAGGGATAGAGAGTGGATAATTACTATTAAGGTGGTAAATATTAGATCCATAGAGGTTGTGGATTTGTATGTGGTTAGATTCATTCTTTAGAGTTTCAAGCACTAGGAAATATAGATTTCATAAACGGTATTATTTTCATATATTATACATAGGGGCATTGTTTATTTAATTTAGGTTATATACAATCCTTCATTACTAATACCATATACTATTATTTGGGACATGAGTTAGAGAGGCTTATGGTTCCCTTGTAATTGATGATTCTAAATAGAGATCATGGTAGATTATATGATATATGTATGGATTGTGAGATAATATTTGGAAAAAATAACTAATTAATATATTTTATATATTTATAAATAAAAATGTGTTAAATGAATCCTCAAAAAATATTGGCAGTATTTGGTACAGGTTATTGTGGTTTTACATTGGAGGTGAGTTATATTCTTTAATGATAATGAAGTACATACGATGTTTATTAGAAGAGAGACCATCAAATGGGTTATAGGTGCACCAAGTCCTTATAATCCTTGATGGTTGATCTAATATTAGGCTTAGTGGATGTCAAAACCAGTGGTATTTCCCCAAGTTGTAGAAGAGTACCCATATATCAATATTGAATAGTTTTTGAAACTTCCCTCTAAATATGAGATCATGTTTGGGATATAGTTTTAGATGGGAGATTCTCAGATATTGATGTCCCCATATAAGATAATTACATTTGAGTTGAGGTAGATAGGGATTCGGATTTACAAAATTTTATAGATAGGTCTTATTTAGCATATTGAGTCACTTTGGAGTGATACAGTCTTCTTTGCAATGAACGTGAATAACATTCTATGATTATGGATTGATTATTGTTGTTATAACCAGATGATGGTAATGAATAATTATCCATTTCCATAGATTGAAAATATATTCAATCATATTAGGGATCTATATAGCTCTCCATGATTGATTTGTGGTCAGGATATCATCAGAAGTAGGTGAAAAATATAGATATTTTGAATATGTTTTTCATCTGTCATTATGTGAATTATGATTTTATTGAGATATCATTCAATGGTATAAATTCCCCCATAATATTCATGGGAATAATGGTTTTTTTTTGTTCTATAAATTTCTACATTATTTTGTTTATTATTCATTGTTGACATCCTTGTGTATTAGGGGTCAGAATTAAAGCATGTAGATAATTCATGAGCTATTTTTATGAATGCATTAAAGTGATATTTTTATGATCTTGATGTCCATTTCATGAGACATGTTGTGTATCAATGTACAATTGTCTGGGATCCATAAAATATTGAGGAAGTTGTTTCTTGGGTAGCCTCTAATGATGTTTTAGAGGTGCAATTCTTCTTTGGGTGTATAGGCTATTATATGAGATTCATGTTCAATTTGTTTCAGATTGTGAATCCAATAATAGCCTTGACATGAAAGGATAAATCTTTTATATGGGGTGAACTATGTTAGGCAACATATGATTATTTGAAATAGAATATAATCAATTCTATATTTCATCATTTTTTAGTGGATAAACTTCTGTTTGAATTTTATTAGAACAGTTTACATCATATATTGGGTTGAATTATGATGCATCATATAGAAATTATCCCTTATGGTCTGAGAGGTTATAACCGTATGAAATTAACTATTCTACCAATGATATTGATCTTGTTGTTGTTATGTTTTCTCTTATTATTTGGTGTAATTATTTTTTTGGGAATGGTTTCTGGTATTCATAGATTATAATAGCATGAGCTATAAATTACCCTAGAATTATTTGAACATGAGACAATGGTGGTGGATGAAACATTTATTAGATCAAGACTTCTGAATTTTATATATGCTAGGATAAGGTAATTATTGTGTCTGATTCTCTAATAATGAAGAACCATGGTGGTGTTATGAGAGATTCTATTGATGTTTAGTGGATGTTGGAGGACTTCTCCCTAATATGTCTTGATATGGAAAAGTATAAGGTATAGGGTGTTTCTATCTGATGGTAGTGAAGTATTATTTTCTGAAGAATGTGGAGGAATCCTAATTGGGGGACTATATGTTGTAGGTTTGGAAAGATCATTTTTTATAGTGATTACCCTAAGGGATATTATTAGAATGATCCACATCATGTGTTTTTACATGGGAGGATCTTCATTTATTTTATGATTCAAGAGGTGGTTATCTATGAGTTTTATAGTTTTCCCTTAGAGGTACATCTTGATATGAATAATATGTATCATACCATGAGAGTTTTGTTTTGGGGGTATGGAATGAAGATATATATTTTTTATTTTTAAAATTGGTTTTTCGTCTACAAGAGAGTAAAGGTTGAGTATCATGTTTGTCACGACGCTTCCTTAGGGCTTGTTCCGTGACTACCCCAAGCCCGCCTTCCATAGGCCAGGGGCTGGCGACTAGAACCAAGGCGTAAGTCCTAGTAAAAACGGAAGGCATTGCCTTTATAAAGTAAACAAACACCACAGAGAATGCAAGCAGTAGAAGTAAAAACTACGTAAAAGCTGATAAAAAGTATGTGCAGAAACGTAAGTGGGCTAGAATACAAACCCAAACTGAAAGTAAAGTACAACTAGAAAGGGAAAACAGCAACTGAAAGTAAATCTGCAACGTTGAGCTGTCCATTGGAATTTCCAACTGAAGGGTGAGTACAAATAGCCTCCACATCTCCTCGGGTCTAGCCGTCCACTCTGAGAACGTCCCACCCAGTGGTCAACCTCTAGGTCCCATCCTGCTCCGCAAGCCTCAACCACGATCAGCACTGTCCATCGTCTGCAACCAACACAACGTAGTGCAGGCATAGCCCGTGCAGAGGTGAGTATAAGCTACTCAGTAGGGACCCCAAGACCCCCGAAGTTCTCCCAGAATCCACAAAGGATAATCCACAAAGGAAAGATAAAATCACGAAGTAACATTCGACACTGCTTAGGTATATTCCCATACATATACCTAAGTCATCAATTCCAGTACGCTTCAACTTCCGAGCCCAGTACAACCCAGTCCACACATGAAAGAGAAACATAAATCCACACAGGATATCACAACACAATCCACATAGGAAAGAAAATAGGATTCATCTCACACAGGATTTTCATTATTGAAACCGTAACTGCTGAAGAGCCCCGTCTCTGGAGTGTACAGTGGTCTTGTCAGGACTCTGAGGTACTGCTCACTAACCTAAGACTGTTGAGGTACTCCTCCTATCGAGTACTGTGGGCCTGCTACTACAACCAAGCGCTTTCCACCATGGGTCTGCCGCTACAACCAAGCGCTCCCCCTCATAGCCTCCAGAGGTACTCCGTCTGTTGAGTACCACAGGTCTGCCGCTACAACCAAGCGATCCTCCGCCGTGGGTCTGCTGCTACAACCAAGCGCTCCCTCTCATAGCCTCTAGAGGTACTCCTTCTGTTGAGTACCGTGGGTCTGCCGCTACAACCAAGCGCTCCTTCGCCATGGGTCTGCCGCTACAACCAAGTGCTCCCCCTCATAGCCACCAGAGGTACTCCTTCTATTGAGTACCGCGGGTCTGCCACAACAACCAAGTGCTTCTCCACTGTGGGTCTGCCGCTACAACCAAGCGCTCCCCACTGGGCTATCTGAAACACACCGAGTCGATTGGTCAAGCAGTCTTCAGGTCTCAGCCGGCTACACGGTCTCCGTACTCCACACGCTCATCTCCGAGAGGGTCCGCTCCACGAGCTACTGGTCGATACTACAAGTATCGCAACATCCCATGAAGAAGTATCTCAAAGGACCGCCTCATCATAGGTGTATCCACGCAGCAGATGGCATGTCAATCAGACTCCCGGTCTGTGAGTTATTAGCCTTTTTGTCTTAGGGGCCCGATTGGTTTCGTGAACGAACCAACCAGACCGTATCTCAACAGTACCCTGAACTCACATAGGTATAATCATAGGGACCGTTTCTCAATGTGTTCACCAACGCCACTGACGGTTCGTCAAACGGACGTCCAGTCTGAATGTTATCAGCTTTTCCGTTCCAGGGGGCCGGTTGGATTTCGGGTACAATCCAACCCGACCATACTGCAAATGCATCCAAAAATCAGGCGCAGTATTCCAAAAGTTCCATCTCATCAATAGTAAAAAAATGAGACAGACGACGCGTCAATCGGACGCCCGATCTGTGAGTTATTGGCTTTTCCGTTCTAGGGGCCCGGTTGGTTTCGTGTGCGAACCAACCTGACCGCACTCCAACGACGTTCAAACCTCGAGCGGAGTAATCCAAAATATCCATATCACAAAGAGGAATCCATCAAAGTCGACAACAGGTCAATCGGACATCCGGAGCTCAAGATATGAGCGTTTCCGCTCCGAGGACCCGGTTGGTTTCGTGTACGAACCAACTCGGCCGAACCCAAAGTTCTCTGAAACCTTGAGTGTAATATACCAAAATAACCGTCTCGATCCAAGGATCACATAGGAACTAACGGTGCCTCGATCAGAGGCCCGTATCTGAATTTATGGCCAACAGAACGAATAAGGTTCGGTATTAGGGGGTTCGGGTCCGGTCCGACCCGGCCCGATACCCATAGGGTCGGCCCGAACCGGGTAGACCCATCCCGGGTCTGGGTCTGGCCCGCTTGGGCGTGGAATGGCCCGGTCGGCGCGGCCCGGCCCAGCTGGCGTGACCTGGTTGGGTGGACCGGCCAGGCATGCGGCCCGGCGCGTGGCGCGCTGGCCAAGGGTTCGGCCGAACGGCCGAACCGTTCGGGGCAGGGGCGTTGCCCCCACGTGAAGTAAACCGCGGCCCCTTAATGGGGCAGCTTCATCCGGCCAGCCGGGGGTTTCGAACCCCCGGTTCCTTCATGGTCTGGCCGGCCCGCTCTGGCTGGCCTGCCTCTACCGCCACGGGACTGGCAAGGCCGGTCCCTTGGCCCTGACACCGGCGGCCCGGTACCGGCCACCTGTTCCGTTGTTCCGCCACGGCCCGGAACAAGCCGCGACCTTGGTTAGTCCGGCGCGGCGCAACGGCGTCGCGCCCCTCTGCCGCGGCCCCGCTCCGGCCGCGGTGCTTTATTGGTTCTCCGGTGCGGTGTGACGGCGCTGCATCTTTGGTTCGTTTTCAATGGCGCGGCGCGACGACGACGTATCTTGGTTCGTCTTCAATGGCGCGGCGCGGCGACTCCGCGCTCCTCCTCCTTTCCTTATCAAAATTCCGCGCGGTGCTTCTGCACCGTGTTGCCGTGCTTTCCGCAACAATACCAACAACCAAAAAAAGGGGAGGAGTGTCGGCCATGTTCATGTGGTCCGAACTCCTCCCATTATCACGATAACAGGCAGTTCAAGAAAAGGAGATGCAATGGAAGATTTCATGAACTAACAAATAAAATAAATCCCTACCTCAATGTTGTCCTCGAACAAACGTTCGTCTCGGAATTAACCGTCACGGAAGAAGAGGGTCTCCACGGAAGAAGAGGATCACCGTGGAAGAAGAGGATCGTCGTTGGTGTTAGGTGATCTCTGAGGAAGGCATCTCTCACCGATGTCCATCATCAGAGGTTGGCGTTCTTCGTTGGTGGTGGCGCGTTCTTCACGTTCTTCATCGAAGAATGAAGAATCATCTCTTTTTCTCCCAAGGCTTTAACACAACACAAACCAATAAAAATAAAATAAGTCCTCCCCTTATTTTATTATCAACTTAATAATTTGAAATTCAAAGGATAAGAAACGGACAATTAATTCAATGAATTAATTGTAACAATTTAATTGCCCAATTTAATGGGGCGTTTCTTAACCAGAAAAACACATAGTTGAATTTCATTAAAAGGGGGGGTTGTGGGTATGTTACATAGGAGGGAAGAAATGGTGGGGCTCGTGCGGGCCCCACCTCACAAATATCCTACCAAGTTGGTAAGATATTGTGGGTTCCACCTTATCCGCTTAACTTGGATTAAGTGGCTTTAAGTGAAATAAAATAAAGTTGTCGCACCACTTTATTTTATTTTTTAACTTAACCCCAAAAATTAAAAACCACACCCAAGAAAACACAACTCCGGAGAAGGAGTTTCTAAGAAAATAATGTCGCTACGATTCCATCGGTGCCCTCAGAATTCGATTCCGAGCACCGGTTTAAAAGTTAGATAACCCCGCTCGTTCTTTCACTGAATGTACCCAAGATAAACTTCGGAAAATGATTCCGGCCACACCGGGCCTCGGAATCAGGTGCCGTCATAAACTACGTTCTTGTAAAATTTCCAAGAAAATTAAGAAAAAAATTTCCTTGAATTTTACGGGTCATTTCAATGTTCCGAGCGGGTAATTAAACCATTTTACATTTCTTATTAGAAGTGAGAGGATATCTCAATGGTGTTGGTTAAGTATATTATAAATTAGTTAAATGAACTCCATGAAGAGGGAGAACTATTCAATTTTAGAGGCCATGGGTTATACATATATCATTAACTAGGGACACCATGTATATGGTTGAGGTCTCTATGCTATGGTGAAGGCTTGTCAAGTATTCCCTATAAATATGTGGTTGTGTTCTCTCGATTTTGAATTTTTTTCTTTCCTTCTAACCCATGAAAGCCCCCAAACTCCTTTGGTTCTTATTAGCAATATCATAGTGGATACTAAATTTTTAATTCTTGGTAATTGATTTCTCTCTTCATATATGGTATTCCTCTTCATCCCTTTAATCTTTCCTCTTATTCTCATCCTTTTTAGACGTTATGAATATATTATTTTCTTGATATTTGGTTAGTATTCTTGTATTGTTGATTATGGTTCATTGTGTTTCAGTTACATGGAGGTTTTCATTACATTTTGTGGTGGTTGATTCTTTTTTTCTCAGTTATAATGTAGTATTCCTCAAAGCATCACATCATGTTAAGGGATTCATTGTAACACCCCAAGATTTCATAGCATGTTATTTATTCAAAGTAATTGAATAAGTTGCACTCCACGCAACACCGAGTTCAAGCACACCACGACTTACCAAACTTTCCATTCAAAAGTGGTTATGAATAGTATTAGTTGAATTTTGATCTTTATATAATCCTTATAAATTTAGAATCCATATTATGAGTTTCTTAAACATAATTTAAGAACAAATTCTTTTTTTCAGATAAAAGAAGTATTTTTAAAAAAAAAATGCACTTTTACCACCTTTCAATGGTGAACCCTTTTTAAATCAAAAATTTGAAACTTTTATATATTCAATTTGAAAAAATAAACTTCTTATTTATAATTTGGACATAATAATTTAGTTTCGATAAATTTTGGGTGTTTTTCTGATAACTTTCATATTTGGGTGAATAGTGAGAAATACTATATTTCAACTGAAAATATCTATTTTAATCAAAATAAATTGTAGTGTTAAATTATAAATTCTAATGTTTTGGATGTATAAATAGATTATATTTTAACAATTCAATCCAATTCTGGTTATTTTATGTAATTCTAATTTGAAATTGGACATAAACAACTGTTAATCGTTTGATAGTTATTATTTCATAAAAATAAAACATTTTGTTTTGACAGTGGGAATTAATTTTAAATTAATAAATTCAACTTATATGTTTTGAATTTGGTTAAATAGAATTCATTTTTGAATTCAGAATATAAAAATTAGCTTAGGGTGAATTTTTGGTATTTTCTGAAAACATTCAATATTTCATGAATTGCGAAAAACACTAGGTTATTATTTAAAACCAACTTTTTATTTAAATAATTATTTATTCTATTTAAATTTATTTTAGGTCAAAATAGATAAATAATACCTATATATGTTAAATGTAATTCATTGGAGTAATTTTATTATATGTTTAGATATATAAAAATTATATTGAACTTTTAATGACTTTTATCCACCTCCTAGGAGCATTTACAAATTTGCATATAAGTTAATTTTACCACTTCTGTAAATTTAATTTCAAAAATCTGAGAGATATGGTTGATATCAGTATATAAAATTTGGTTCAATAAGATAAAAATAATTTTAGGTGAATTGTAACTTTTTAATTTTATTTACCATAGTTCAAAATAAATAGTGTAATTAAAGGTAAAAATTATATTATTATTACAATAATACATGTCCTAATTCTATTGGATGAGTTTAATTAGACCAAAAACAACCTTAGGAATAAAATATGATCCTTTAGGTCCACTTGGATTAGATTAGGAAATTTATTATTTTTTAATTTAATGAATATTTAAAAGTGTTAAATTCAAATTTTCATCACTAAATATTATTTAATATTGGGTTATACATAAGATAAATTTGACTATAAATATTTATTAGTGAGATAAATATATTTCAAAATAAATGTATTTTATTTATAATTTTTAGACATTAGATAATTAAATGTATTTATGACACAATGATGATGTAGTAATTACCTTATTAATAAAAGATTAAGATAATTGATATTATAAATATCCAAATAAAGGTAATTTGAGACTTGTGATGGATTAAAATAATTTTATTGGTTAATATGACATTTTTGGGTTGATTCAATCAATTGTTTTCGAAGTAATCCTACTGTTATGATTTAAATAAAAAAACAAATTCAAAATATTATCAAAATTGACATAAAATAGTTTTTAAAACAAATATTATATTATTAATTGATAAAATAGTTCTAAAATTCTATGATTATTTCAAAAGACTTATATAAAAATATATATGACATTAATGAACCAATTGGGGTTCTATTGGAATTTTATAGTAAGTTTATTAACCATATATTATAAAAATACTAAGAGACATGGTAAATGTCAAACTATTTAATAAAGAGTTGAATCTAAAAGTTAAGTTTAATATGGTGACCGAAATATATCTAAAACAAATTGGATGAGATTTTTGCCACCCATAAAATCTTTAGACTCTAATTAAATTATTTTGGATCCATTAGAAAACTAAAACTATTTTATTATAAAATAATATTTCATGCTTTTCAAAAAGTGACCCTCAACTCTCTTATAAAAGGGCATTTCCCCTTCTCTTAATTTCACACCTCCAAAGCCTTTTAGATCACCCAAACCCTGCCCAAATATCATCCCAACTTCCCTCCCTTCATCCTAGAGGCCTTTATTTGGTCAGAAAGAAAACTTAAGGAGCTCTTTTGATCAAATCAAATGGAAGAACCTCAAGAAAAGGTAAATATTCCATCACCTCTTTCAAGATATTTTGTTCTTCCACTTCCTCTTTCTTTGTTGTTTCCATTATAAAATTATAACTCTAGTATCTTCTATATATGTTTATGTTATTATAAAAATGGTACCATCATATTCATTATTTTATCCATCCTATAAATGACAAATCACCATATGTGTGTACGTACAGATTCATGTCTCCACGTCATGGTGTAGTTTGTTATTCAAACACTTCATTATTTGGATGGCTATAATAATCAGTATAACTGATGTAAATAATAAATATAACATGTTAATTATTCTGTATATATGATATACCATCCAATTACATACGATTTCACAATCAATTTAATGATATTGTCACTCGTGCGTACGTACAGATTATCGTCTCCACAACGTGATGAGATTCATTTCCACATTAACCATTCAACGATGATTATAAAATATATATCATTAATAAGTATGTAATAAATGACATAATAATTCTTAAGAAGATATAAATATATACATATATATATATATATGTACTTACATATATCTTATTTACTTAGTTCCGTTCAATACGATATCAAAACGGAAACAGCGTTTATGCGTATGTATGGTCTACTGTCCCCATAAACGGTGTTTTCCATTTCATATTTATGTCTATTATACATATTTATATTCTAAATATATATGATGTTTTATATTCTTGAAGTATTTAAATCATGATTTATGTGATACAATCAATAAAAACAAGTTAAAACACGTACGATAATGAAAGCGATTATTACCCAAAATGTTAATTTAACATGAAAATTATTATTAATTGGGTTGTATAAAGTCATAAATGAATCATGTATGATATCATAAATATTTATATGGTTCTTGAATAATTTAATAACATTATATGGTCTTTATACAGGAGGTAAAATGTACCCCCTACTATAGGATAGTACAAAGTAAGGGGTTTCTTATCTCACATTTAATTTTGTGATATTTCTATTGTTCACCACTTATTTATTTCATGTGGTGTATTGTGTACTTCCATTAGAAATATATTATCATGATTCTATTTATATTCTAGATATTCTGTGATTTATTTGGTGGTTATTGACTATTGTTCATACGACTCGATTGATTACAACAGGGTAATAGTAAATTTCACAATTTCTTTATTATTCGAGGTTGTTTTTACATAAATATCTACTAGGACCTCTTTATCATCAACATAAATGTTATTAATATTCTTTTAAGGATTTATTTATATGGAAATGATTGTTTTGAAATGAAAATTCTTTTAAAAAGTTTCAAAGTGGTATGGGATACTTTGATTCAGAAATCCCTTTTTAATGACTACCTTAATAATTTTTGAGAATTTTTAACGATTTCATGAAAAAAGGTTTTTCTCTCAAATAATTTTACAAATAATTTTCATCTGTGTCACCATCCATTAATAGATTTTAAACTTGTTTCGTGTTGATTTATTATGATTAAAATCAACCATATTATGTGGAATGTTTTGTGATATGTTTGACTATGAATGTGTTATTTTTATACCATTCATGGTTTGTGGATAAAGTATTGACATTTCATATTCTAGTTTTAATATGAATTTTTATGTTATATTTCATCCTTTTCTTATGATGAATGTATTGGAATAGTATGTTTCGGGTTGGGGACCAGTAAAAGTAAGTCCTCTGGGTTGGGGTCCGGTTACAGTAGATCCTCTGGGTTGGAGTCCGGTTACAGAGGCTCTCCAGGTTGGTGTCTGGTCACAGTGGCTCTCCGGGTTGGAGTCTAGTTACAGAGGCTCTCTGGGTTAGGGTCTGGTTATTATTATCCCCAAGGTCCTGACATGAATCCTTGACACAGAAATTAGTATCTGGAACTATACATTCCCCCTTATGAAATTAGAAATTACATGTGATTATTTGACAAGTAGAATATCCATGTGCATGTTAATATGGTAATTTTGGATTTATTTTTGACATATTAAGTTCAAGTTTATGTTTAAAAGGCTTTGGTTTTTATTAAACATCATGCCTTAAATTTTTATAGCTTCCACTAAATTATTTAACCTTATTGAGCATCTGAGCTCACCCCTTTCTTATGTTTTAATTACCCAAGATTCCATTAAGTGTTTTATGTTTGAGATATAGGGTTATGCTAAGGGAAAAATTTCATTCTCAAAGTAACGTTTTTTTGTTGTATGTTAGAAAGTGTAATGTAACGTTTATGTATGGAATCTTTTTTCCAAGAATTCTAAACTGATCGGTCTTTTTGGAATTGATTCCTTGTAATCACGCCAATATATTAAAATAATGCACCGAATCTGGCCTTCTAGGGTCGGGGCATTACAGTTGGTATTATAGGAAGTTTAGCAATAACCTTGGAAACTAGATTTAGATAAACCCTGATAAGTGCACATTACCCTAAGATAGACATTGAGGATTAGTATAGAAGAACTTCCTATAATTTTGGTAATGTATGGATTTTGTGAGTTTTCCAATAAAATACATCCTTTTCTGGATATGAGTAGGTAGAGGAGGCTCTGGAACATATGTACCTAGGGGTAAAACATGAAAACACCGCTTTGAGCTGGAATCGAACGGGAATTGGTGCACGACAACAGGCCTTTCTGCACTATTGGTTACAACACTCTCAGGGTATATGCTTAAGATAATTGTTATTTTCTATAAAAATAATTACGAAGGATTTATGAGTATATACCTCCTCAAAGAAAATATTTTTATGATTATAGATTATATCCATAAACTGTTCAATTTATGTAAGGTATTTTACAAGTTTGGAATTATTCATTGTGATTCATAAACAGACCTATGTATTCTATTGTATAGGAATGACTCCCAGTAGAAGGAATGAGAACTCCAGCAAAAAGTATTATCCAATGAGTAAGAAGGATCATATCATTCATTTAATTAAGCCAAAATTTAGAAGGCAAATAGTCTCCCATGTACTCTCAACATATAAATAAATAATATTATGTGTTAATAAGATAAGTAAAGAATTTTCTGAGTTCTATGGATTTGAAGGGAAGAAAGGGAAGAAATGGATGGTAGAGAGAAAGATGGATAAAGGGAAGAGGGGAAAGAAGGATTTTCCCATATGTGATAAATGTGGAAATAATAACCTTGGTAAATGCTTGAAGGGAATGGAAAATTTTTATATGTGTAGAGAAAAAGGACATCACGTATGTAATTTCAAGGGTAAGAAAAAGGTTTCAAATGTAAAATGATTCATCTGCAAGGTGTAGGGACACTATGCGAATCAATGTCCCAGTCATCAGAGTATACCATAAATGATGCTATTGTATAATAGTCATGTTACGATACTACTTCAGATGAAGAGTAATGAGTAGTTTTCTTATGTTGTTATTATATAATTATTTCATTTGAGTGTTTTATCAACAATATACTGCTTATAAAAATTATGGAGGTAAATAAGGATTGTACTACAACAGTACTATTTTATTATAGATTTGAGATTATATGGTTCTATGAAAAGTGACTTAATAGTATGATACACTTTTTAAAAAATAAATGGTTGAAGGAAAGGTAATCCTTAATATGGTCTTGATAATGAGGTACTGATTTTGGAATAAGAGACGGTTGATTTGGAAAAATTATATTGGATATTCTTGACTTCCTTGGAACTGATTAATATTTTCTTTGTATTTTATTTCATCATTGTTGGAATATTAAAAAAAAATTGGATATAAGGAATATATCAAGTATTATATAAAGAATAAGGGAGCATGAATGTAATCAATAAGGTTTTAGGGTAATTCAGTGTGTTACCATGTTTTATAATAATACAAGATGAAGGTGTTCACATGTTATTATGTGGAAAAAAGCTTATTCAATGTGTTTAACTTCCTTATAAATGCTGGACTTTGAGTATGGATCGTATTATTTAAGATATGTCTAAAGGTTGGAATGGATTAAGATTGAAATTTGATACTATTTTTAATGTTATTTTGGGATTGTTATAAAAAGTACAACAAATAGACCATGTGACAATCTGCCACGTCAGACAAAGCTGTAGGAATCAAACCCACAACCATAGTGAGATTGGGATTTATCA
The DNA here is from genome assembly GCA_963277665.1 of Viscum album. Taxonomy (NCBI): domain Eukaryota; kingdom Viridiplantae; phylum Streptophyta; class Magnoliopsida; order Santalales; family Viscaceae; genus Viscum; species Viscum album. Next base: position 686,689,437 of record OY728135.1, read on the forward strand.
CCTTCCACTGGACTACATGAAGTCCCTATATTATATAGTATATTTTTTTAAAATTTCTCATAGGATAATTATAAATACAATATTTTTGGAACCCTATATGATTAGGATAAATAGATTTTGTTTGAAATCTTTTGGAGTGAAAGATGAGTTTGTGGTAGGATTTAGTTTAAGGATGAAACTGTACTTGTCAAGTACATATTTATAAATTTTTTCCCTCATTTTATGGGTACATAAATTCATAAACTATAGTGAAGGGATCATAAAACAAAAAATGGGTTGTCCTAATACCTTATGTTTTGTTGAACCGATGATATTTTAAATCATCATAGATTGATGGATTTGAGGCCCTAAATTTTACACTTGTTTGTGATTGATGACCTTAACCACTTCCTATAAATATTTAGTATTTCACTAAAATTATGTGTCTCTAATTTCCACCAATGTTCTCCTAATCGAGATCATAATTTAGTGGTGACCCTTTCATTTCCCTTTTCCTCTTATAAAGACTAAATTTTATTAACCCAATTTCTAATGTGGGTTTTCCCACAAAGGTATTTTCTATTCTGAACCTTTTATTTTTCAATAACAATTTCAAATTGCGAGAACACAATTTATTGATTGAGGGAATAATGTAACACCCCAATATTTCATAGTATGTTATTTCTTCAAAGTAATTCAATAACTTTCACTACACGCAACACCGAGTTTAAGCGCACCACTACTTACGAAACTAGTTGTTCAAAATCGGTTATGAGTAGTATAAACAGAATTTTGAAATTTATATAATCCCTATAATTTTTGAATCAATATTATGAGTTTCTTAGACATAATGTTAGAACAAATTCATTTTTTCAGATAAAAGAAGTATTTAAAAAAATGAACTTTTACCACCTTTTAATGATGAACCCTTTTTAAATCCAATATTTGAATCTTTTATACAGCCTACTTGAAAAAATAAACTTTTTCTTTAGAATTGGGATATAAGAATTTTTTTCCAATAAATTATTGGGGTTTTTCTGATAACTTTCATATTTGGGTGAATAGTGAAAAATAGTATATTTTAACTGAAAACAACTTTTTAATAAAAATAATTTATAGTGTTAAGTTATACATACTAATGGTTTGAAAGTATAAATAGATTATATTTTTATCATTTAATCAAATTATGGTCATTTTAGGTAATTTTACTTTGAAATTGGACATAAAGAAGTGTCAATCATTTGATAGTTATTATTTCTTAAAAATACGCCTTTTGATTTTGACAATGGGAATTAATTTTTAATCAGTAAATGCAACATCTAGATATTTAATTTGGTAAAATAGAATTCATTTTTCAATTCAGAATATCAAAATTATCATAGGGTGAATTTTTTTTATTTTTGAAAAAATGTTCTATTTTTGATGAATAGTGAAAAACACTAAGTTATTGTTTAAAACCAAATTTTTATATAAATAATTATTTATTTTATTTAAATAAATTTTAGGTCAATATATACACATAATACCTATATATGTTCAATTTAATTCATTGGAGTCATTTTATAATTTGTTTAGATATATAAATGTTTTACTAAACTTTTACCGTCTTTTACCCACCTCCTAGTTGCTTTTGAAAATTTTCATAAAACATAATTTTACCACTTCTATGAATTGAATTTCCAAACTCTGAGAGATATGGTTGATATCAGTAAGTAAAATTTGGTTCAATAAGATAAAAATAATTTTTGGTGAATAGTAACTTTTGACTTTTATTTACCACGGTTAAAATTAAATAGGGTAATTAAAGGTAAAAATGATATTATTATAACCCTAACACATATCCTAATTCTGTTGGATAAGTTTAATTTGACCAAAAACAAACTTAAGAATAAAATATGATCCTTTATTTTCACTTGGATTAGATTAGGACATTTATTATTATTTAATTTAAAGAAGAGTTAAAAGTGTTAAATTCAAGTTTTCATAACTAAAACATTTTTAATAAAGGGTTATAAATAAAAAAATTAGACTATAAATATTCTGTAGAAAGTTAAAAATATTTACTAAATAATGGTATTTTATTTATAATTTTTAGACATTAAATAATGAAATTTATTTATGACACAATGATGATGTAGTAATTACCTTATTATTAAAAGATTAAAATAATTGATATTATAAATACCTAAATAAATGTAATTTGAGACTTCTGATGAATTAAAAGAATTTAATAGGTTAATATGAAATTTTTGGGTGGAGTAAATCATTTTTTTGAAGTAATCATGCTATTATGATTTTAAAAAAGGAAATACCAATTAGTGTCAAAATTGAAATAAAAGAGTTTTTAAAACAAATATTATATTATTAATTGATATAATAGTCCTAAAAATTTAATTTCAGCCAAAAAAACTTATATAATAATATATATGACATCAACGAACCAATTGGGGTTTGATTGGAATTTTATAGTATTTTTATTAACCATATAATATAAAATAACAAAGAGACATGGTAAATGTCAAACTATTTAACTAAGAGTTAAATCTAAAAGTTAAGGTTAATATGGTAACGTAAACCTGTCTAAAACCTATTTGTTGAGGGTTTTTCTACCCACACCCACTTTAGCCTCTAAATAAATCATTATGAAGCCATTAAAAACCAAATTTATTTTATTATAAAATAATATTTCAAGCTTTTCCAAATGTGACCCTCGCCTCTCTTATAAAAGGGAATTTACACTTCTCTTAATTTAACATCTCCAAAGCCTTTTGGCTCGGCTAAACCCTGCCCAAATATCCTAAAAACATTCATACCTTTATCCTAGAGGCCATAATTTGGTCAAAAAGGTAACCTAAAGATCCCATTCTATCTAACCAAAAGGAAGAACCTGAAGAAGAGGTAAATATTTCATCACCTTTTCAAGTTCTTTTCTTCTTCCACATCCTCTTTCTTTGTTGTTTCAATTATAAAATAAAAACTCCAATATATTCTATATACTTTTATGTTATTATAAAAATGGTACAACCATATTCATTATTATATCCATCCTATAAATGATAAAGTCACCATACGTGCGTACGTACGGATTACCGTCTCCACGTCGTGGTGTAGTTGGTTATTCAAACATTTCATTATTTGGATGGGTATAATAATGAGTATAACTGATGTAAATAATAAATATAGCATGTTAATGATTCTGTATATATGATATACTATCTAATTACATATGAATTCTCCATCAATATAATGATATTATCGCTCCTGCGTACGTTTGGATTACCATCTCCACGACGGGATGAGATTCATTTCCATGTTCACCATTCAACGATGATTATGAAATATATATCATTAAAAATTATGTAATATATGACATTATAATGCTACTGGAGATATAAATAGAGATATATATATATATATATACTTACATATATCTTATTTACTTAGTTATGTTCAATATGATATGGAAACAGAAACAACATTTATGCGTATGTATGGTCTACTGTCTCCATAAATGGTGTTTTCTATTTCATATATATGTTTACTATACAAATTTATATTCTAAATATATATGATGTTTAATATTTTTTAAGTATTTAAATCATTATCTAAGTGATACAATAAAAAAACGTGTTAAAACACGTATGATAACGAAAGCGATTATTACCCTAAATGTAACTTTATCATGGAAATCATTATTAATTAGGTAGTATAAAGTCATAAATGAATCATGTATGATATCATAAATATTGATATGGTTCTGGAATAATTTAATAACATACTAAGGTCTTTATACAGGAGGTTAAATGTACCCTCGATTAAAGGAAAGTACAAAGTAAGGGGTTTCTTATCTCACATTTAATTCCATGAGATTTCCATTGTTCACCACTTATTTATTGCATGTGGTGTTTTGTGTACTTCTATTTGATATATATTATCATGATTCTCTTTATATTCATGATATTCTGTGATTCATTTGGTGGTTATTGACTATTGTTCACATGACTCGATTGATTACAAATAGGTAAGGGTTAATTTCACAATCACTTTATTATCTGAGGTTGTTTTTACTTAAATATCTACTGGGACCTATATATCATCCACATCCACGTTTTCAAAATGATTTTGAGGATTTATTTATATGGACATGAATGTTTTGAAATGAATTTTTTTTTCAAAATTTTCAAAATGTTATGGGATAATTTGATTCAAAAATCCCTTTTAAATGACTACCTTTATAAATTGTGAGAATTTTAAACAATTTCATGAAAATGGATATTTCTCTCAAATAATTTTATTGATCATTTTCATCTATGTAAACATCCATTAATGGATTTTAAACTTGTTTGAAGTTGATTTATTATGATACAAATCATCCATATTGTATTGAATGTTTTCTGATATGTTTGACTGGGGATGTGTTATTTTTATATCATTCATGATTTATTGATAAAGTATTGACATTTCATATGCTATTTTTAATAAAAAATTTTATGTTATATTTCAACCTTTTCTTATGATGAATGTATTGGAATAGTATGTTTTGGGTTGAGGACCGGTAAATGTAAGCCCTCCGGGTTGGGGTTTAATTACAGAAGACCCTCCGGGTTAGAGTCCTATTATAGAGGGTCTTCGAGTTAGAGTCTGGTTATAGAGGCTCTCTAGGTTATAGTCTGGTTACAGAGGCTATCTAGGTTGGGGACTGGTTACAATTATCCCATTGGTCCTTGTACGAGGCCTTGAAACAGAAATTAAAGTCTAGTACTATATATTCCCTCATTATGAAATTAGTTATTAGATGTGATTATTTGACTAGTAGAATATTCATATGCATGTTAATATCATATTTTTTGATTTATTTTGTGCATATTATGTTCATGTTTAGGTTTAAAAGCCTATTTTTTTATTACACATCTTGCCTTAAAATTTTATAGATTCAACTAAATTATTTATCCTTACTGGGTATATGATCTCACCCCTTTCTTATGTTTTATTTTACAAGGATCCCAAGAAGTGTTTTATGTCTTAGATGAAAGGCTAATCTAAGGGAACAATGGAATTATCAAAGGATTTTTTTTTTGTGTTTTATGTTAGAAAGTGTAATGTAACGTTCATGTATGTAATCTATTTTCCAGAACTGCTAAACTGATCGGTCTTTCAGGACTTCATTCCTTGTAATGAAGCCAATGTATTAAAATTATGCACCAAATCCGGGATTCTGGGGTCAGGGCGTTACATTCATATACATTTCCATATTTTATTTTTTCTGTGGGGGTATCATTATTAAACATCAATGAATAAATTGTGTAATTCTCTAAATGAAGATATCAATCTGGAAACTATGTTTGGAAATATTTTGATAAGGGTTTTATGATCATATGTGAGTTAGGTTTCACTTTTGATAGATGCCACGTGATATTTTATATATTGTACGGAAGTTGAATCTTTTGATCATTTTTGTTCCATGGAATCTTTGAGATGATTAAAAATATGGATAATAATATAAATCTGGTATGATGAATAGAATAATTAATTATACACATGAATTTAGTACATCATTCTTCTTAAAACTCTAGAACATGAAACTTGTTTCTTTGGGCATGGTTATAGATAAAATTAGATACTGTTAGATACTGGTTATTTGATTTCTTCTTGTTAAAACCTACTTAAAATGAATCAATTAAATCAATATGATAAATTAAAATATTTTTTTTGGAATTATCTTTTGTGTGTTTGATAATTCTAACATTGTTTCCTACAAGATTTTATGCATGATGTTATGTCCATTATTATTCCTTGAGTTTTTTACGTTAAAAATATGTTTTCATTCCATGAATGTACAATAGGATGGTAGAGACCTTTTTGTGTTTTAATATGTCAAACTTGGTATGGTTGGATTATTTGAAGAGGGATGGTAAATTTTACCATGGGTTTTCTAAGTGGATTAATTTGGATGATGTTGGGATTGATGGAATAGGTTGAGAGTGTGGCTTACTTATTTTTTTTATTGCTAAGTTGGGGTGCTTACCTTTCTTCTTAATGTAGAGTTATTATCACATTAATGTTTCTTTCTACCTATTAATATTGGATTTTTGATTCAAATAATACCTTAGATTATAGAATATAAATGAATTAAATAAATGAACTCATGGAAAAGGGTTTATATGATGAAAATGATATATTAATTAAAAATCATTGATTGGTTAGGAGAAATACTTGAATAACAAGTAAGAAAATATAATACTTAAATGTTAATTATGAAATAAATTGAATTTTTATTTTTAATTTAAATGGTTAAACTAGAATTTATGAAGGTTTTATATAAATCAATCATAAATTATTTAATTACGAGATGATTCACGATGATGAACTCTGATGGTTGTGTGGTTTGATGAGCAGTATATTTCTAACCCTAGTGATGAATGTTATGTTTTAATGAGAGATTTAAACAATAGTTTGAGTCTAGGGTACTATAATTTCCATTAGATTTGTTTCATGTTATACTATCATTCTGTAATAATATTTCTTATGTTCCTCCACTTGAGTCAGTAAGGTAGTTGATGCCCATATTGGTGTTAAGATTCACTTGTTTTTTCCAATATCTAGGGTGTACAAGATATGGATGGATCACTACACCCCAACTCTCTCTCTTCAAAATGTTATATTGTATGTTTTCATATCCATGATGCGATGACTTAAGGTATAAGTTATGTGATCATATAGACTACGATGACTCTCACTATTATCATACACATACATGTAAGATATAGTTGCTTGAGGTTGTAATATATACTTGTATCCCAACTATAATGACTATAGTTACAATATATTTACTTAAGAATATTCTCTAATGTATTGACGTATAGTTCATAACTACATGAGCTATGATTTCTTTTGGTCCTACTACATGGTTATAGTTATGATGGTCATCATGAGGTATAGGATGATATGATGATTTTTTTTTGAAGTGTGAAATGGGGTTCATGATGAGAGGATAATGATACTATGATATGGTTTCCTGTGTTTCCAAGCTGACTTATGGAGGACATGGTAGCATCATTATGTAAGACATTGGGGGTGATGGTGACTAGTTCAATAGGTAAGTGGATACCGAGTGCCTTCTTTATGAATATTCTTTTGATATTATGTTACATATTTTCTTGCCATACATAGTGAATAGGCCTTGGTGAGTTTGGGGTATTTTTCACCTGATTTAGGAAACAAGTTGATTTCTCTATTTATTTCCAGGAATTAGTGTTCCTTTTTCACATTAACATAATAGGTTCCTAGGAATATCCTACCGAGTATACTTATAGTCTCACCCTTATATATATCAATCAATATTTGATCTCCATAGAGATGGTAAAAAATTAAACTGGATGTTACTAGATCATATGTTGTTTTTCAAGATTTGTTGGTGTTTGTCATCACAACGTAGGAATTGTACTTGGTATTTTATTTTTATTTCATGTTATATTACATTTCATGAATTGTGAAAGTTATTTATTTATTCTATAGAGTTTATTAGGTAACATTTTCTCATTTATTTTGATAATTTGATGGAAATGCACTCTATTTCATTCATTTTTATACAATTGGTTCTAATTTCCAATATGTGGCCTATTGGATGTAGGATTCAGGGGTAACTACTACCTTTACTACCATTCCAGGATGTGTATCAGTGGATGGGGGTTGTTGAAAAGTTGAATCCTATTCTAGTGGAAACAATCACTAGTTATAGTGGTATCCAATACTCGTGATGTTATGCAAAAAGAAATAAGAAGAGTGGCATAATCTCTTAGTATGGTACATTTCAAATGTACTAACCTAAATTCACATAGCTTCTTAAGAGAAATTATATATTCCAGGGGTTTAAAACTCCTAAAAGTAAAGTTAGAAACCATTATTTTATAACATATAATTAATTATTAAAAAATACAAGTCACACATGTAATTCATTTGAAAAAGTGGTAGTGACTCAAGAAAAAATTAAAATTGGAATAAATACCTTAGATAGTCTATATACCCTTTTATATATAAAATATTTTATAAAAAATGAATCAAAATTGTATGTAAAATCATAAAATATTATTCTAATAAAATAAATAAAATAAATTGCATTAAAATGTCTTTCTCATTTTAACAAACTCATATTGGGTGGTTCATAACATAAAACAAATTTATGATTTTTAAGGAATCCCCTATTCAAAAAGAATTTGAAAACTAAAAAAATAAGTATATATTATATGCTCATTATTATAGAGATAAAAAAATTATTTTCATGAAAGAATTATTTAAAACATCTAGCACTCATACTTCATTAAATAAATAAAGACACACAAATCCACCTACCTCATTAGTTCACTTGAGAAATATATGTGTGTATTAATAATTTAATACCCTCATTTTATTCATAAAGAATCCTTTTTGAAAAATTAAAAAACAAAAAACAAAAGAATATGATAATTTTTTCAAACCCATGAAGTGAATACACTAGATAATGATCCATAGGTTGAAAGACGATCCTCTAACCAGGTACATAAGACACATAGAGGGCTATGGTAACCCTCAGAATAAAATTCCATATAGGTTTTGGATGTCACCCATTAACATGGGGAAACATACAAAATATAATAACACTAGGTCAAAGAAACTTGAATGGAATAAGAGAAGGGGAAAAGGAAAAATAGAAATATAATAAGAATTAGAAGAATAATAATAGGAAGATGAATAAGTGAAGGAGTGATACCATTGGTTTCTAGGGAGAGAGTTAGAAAAGAATACCTTGGAAGGTGATGGAGAGCTCTCACATCCCCTTTGTTCATGTCAATAAAGTGAGGTGAAAAAGAGTGATTTCCCCTATTTTACATGGAAAATCATTTAATTATAATATTATTATATTTATAATATCAAATTAAATTCTAGAATTAATTTTAAAATAAACAATATTAATTACCACTCCAAATTTAAATTTCCTAACAATTAATAATAATGTTTTACTCCATGATAAAGATAATTTAATATATTTGATTAAATTGAAATATTAGTGACCAAAAATATATATTTAAATTGAAACACATATATTTTATAATTAAAAATAAGCTAAATATTTATATTACTATCAATTAATTAAATGAACATATTTTTTTGTTGGGAAAGGACACAACCTAGGGAAACCTCATGACTAGAAAAACAATTATACAATGAGAACTGGGTAGTATATCATTTTATTTTTAAATGATATTTCATGGTTAAATGTGTTCATCTCAGGTTAACCATTTATATTATGTTGAAGAAGATACAACTAATGTGAATTTGGTTTAGATCGAAAGTTGATTGAAGGGGGTTTAATGTCTTTTACAATAATTTTTGTCAAGTTCACCATTATTGATCTTAATGGAAACTCCCAAAGATTCCCACATCCATAATTGGGAATAGAAATTCCTTTCAAAGGAAGGTGGTCAATTGTGGTTTCAGACCCAATAACACTTAAGAACTCACATTGGTTGAGAGTAATGGAGATCGGTCCCATCAGAACCATTTTGGTGGAATTGTTTCTTACTCTTGAACTCTCTTATTGATTAAATAATTGTTCAATAATATCTTCCTAATCCATATATTTTACTGGTTATCATAAATAATGAACATAGGTTGAATCCTTTTTTATATAAATGGGATTCTTATAGTGGATCGATATTTATGTATCCATGATTTTTCATCCACTTCCACTAATAGGTAGCTACTTATATGTTAAAGGATTATAGTGATGCACTTCTAAATTTTACAAAATATAGGGAGTTGATTTGTATATTCAGGATGTTGTTGAGCCAATATGAGGGATCCTATATATCATACCTGTAATAGGAATAAAAACCATGTAGTTCATTAGACCCATGCAGTTTAATATCATGAAGAAATGAAATATGTGAGGGGAAATAGGAACCATCTATTTGAGATCAAGCCTCAAGGAGGTATCCTACATATCCAGGTTATAGAATGAATATGATTCATTGTAGTTTAGTTTTCCCTTATAGTGGAATCCCTTATACAGGGGCGGTCATATCATGCCACTGATCTAGGCTTACGCCCTAAGGTTTCCCTCACTGGTGTATACTCAAGATGTGAATTATATGATCATTTCAACTCCCTAACCCCACATGATCCATTATAGGTGTGAGAATCATGTGATAGAAAGTAAATAGTCTCACTGTATATGGATGTAGGAATTTTTCACTGGGATTTACCTTTGGATGTTTCATGTGGATCTTGGGCCATAGGAAGTTGTCCAACATATCATAGTTATTATAGGAAGTAGATTTTTTTTATTTCAATTGATCAGGGACTACACACTTAGGTATCCCTAGTATGTGGGGCATGTCTTCTTATGTCACTAATCAGGACTTAATCACTGAGGTTTCCCAAGAATGTTGGGAATATCATATTATCCCTTTATTCATAGCTTACACATTGAGGTTTCCCTATTATATGGGGAATATCATATTATGTCAGTGATTGGGTCTTACACAATGAGGTTTCCATAGTATGCCGTGGAATATAATATTATTCTACTGATTGAGGCTTACACACCGGGGTTTCCCATTAAAGGAGGATGGAAAAGCATATAATGTCCTGGGATGCCTATATGACCCAGGATGGTTGTCTACATGAACTGCTTGATTATCTACTTGGCATGCCTTGATTGTATTCCTGACACATCGTAGGATGACCATAAATGTTTGGTTGAACTGTAGACATGTTCAAAGATAATCTCATTCCCTGTTTGACATGTATGAGGGATATCAAATAATATGAATGGAATGTCTAAAGGCCACCACATGATCAAGGATACCGTATAACAAAGACATCACAAGACCTAAATGACTTTCCAAGGAGGATATAACATTGTAACACCCCAAGATTTCATAGTGTGTTATTTATTCAAAATAATTCAAGAAATTGCACTACACGCAACACCGAGTTCAATCACATCATGACTTACAAAAAAAAAATCCATTCAAAAGACGTTATGAATAGAATTATCTAAATTTTAAACTTTATATAATCCTTATAATTTTAGAATCCATATTATGAGTTTCTTAGATATAATTCATTTTCAGTATTGCACTTTTATCAACTTTTAATAGTGAAACCTTTTTAAATACAATATATTAAACTTTTGACTAAATGGGGACATCAAAAAATTTAAAATGAAACATCCCAAGCTTCCACGGTACACTTTCCTTTGAATAATACAGTAGCGTGTGTTGTACGCAACTTCGAGTTTTAACACACACCACAACCGATCAAACTAGCCGTTATGAATAGTAATACCTACTTTTTGAAATTATATATATTTTATATATTTCAAAATGGACTTCATTTTTGGATTCGGAATATTGAATTTAGCCTAAGGTGAAATTTTGGTACATTTCGGATAACTTTCATATTTTGATGAATAGTGAAAATTACTAAATTTTAATTAAAAACAACTTTTTTAATCAAAATAATTAATAGTGATAAATTATGAATTTTAGTAGTTTAAAATTATATTTATAATATATTTTTACCATTTAATATAATGTTGGTCATTGGACATAATTTTACAATTAAACCAAACATAAACAAGTGACAATCTTTTGATAGTTATTATCTCTTAAAAACACGCTTTTTGTTTTGACAGCGGGAATTAATTTTAAATTAATTTCTGCCACTTCTGTGTTTTGAATTTAGGAAAATGGATTCCATATTTGGAATCAGGATGTTCAAATTGTGTTAATAGGTAACTTTTATTTTTAGACATTTTGAATAATTACTGCGGTAAATATTTTATTTACCATGGTTAAGGGTAAATCCGGTAAATAAGGGTTAAAAAAGAATATTATAATAATACTAAATTACCCTAAAACGTGTCTTAACCCTATTGGTTGATACATGGTCGACCATGGGCATCTTTGGGTCAATTTTGGGACCCCATGGATCCACTTGTAAGTGATAATGACACTTTATTTTAATTAAGTTAAAATGAATACAAAAATGACACAAGCATATATCTTTTAGCAAAACAATTGTTACATATTGTTATATATGTTGGATTTTAGATTATAAATATTCATTAGAAAGATAAAAATATTTCCTACATAATGATAATTGTTTTATAATTTTTAGACATTAAATAATTTATTTTATTTATGACACAATGATGATGCATTAATTACTATAATAGTGAAAAATTAAAATAATTGATATTATAAATACCCAAATAAATATAATATGAAACTTTTAATGAATTAAAATAATTTTCTAGGATAATATGATATATTAGGATTTATGTAATTGACATTTTTCGAAGTAATCAATCTGTTATGAGTTTCAAAAAAATCAACTATTGAATAGTGTCAAAATTGACATAAAAGAGTTCTTAAAACAAATATTATATTATTAATTGATATTAAATTCCTAAAAATCTAAGGTTCGGAAAAGAGACTTATATCATGATAGGTGCATCATTAATGGACCACTTGGGTGTCTCTTGGATGTATATAGTATGTTTATTAACCATATTATATAAAAATACAAAGAGACATTGTAAAAGTGAAACTAATTAACTTAGAGTTAATAATTAAAGATAAGGTTAATATAAGTACCCAAAACTGTCTAAATTCTATTAGTTGAGTTTTTTACGACCCATAACCACCTTAAAATTTAAATAATCAACTTTGGAGCCATTAGAAACCGAATATGAATTTATTATAGATTAATATTTCTAGGTTTTCCAAAGGTGCCCCTCACCCCTCTTATAAAAGGGCACTCCTCCTTCTCATTTCTTCACACCTTCAAAGCCTTTTGGATCGGCCAAACTCTGCCCAAATACTCTCCCAACTTCCCTCACTACAACCTAGAGGCCTTAGTTTGATCGGAAAGCCAACCTAAGGAGCCCTTTTGATCAAATCAAAAGGAAGAGCCCGAAGAAGAGGTAATGATTTCACCACCCTTTTCCAAGTTCATTTCTTCTTCCACTTCTTCTTGCTTTGTTGTTACCATTCTAAAATAATAACTCCAGTATAATTTATATTCTGTGATGTTATTATAAATATGGTACAACCATATTCAGTATTCTATCCACCCTTTTAGTAACATGTCACCATACGTGCGTACGTACGACTTACCGTCTCCACGTCGTGGTGTAATTGTTATTCAATATAATATTATTTGGATGGGTATAATAATGATGTGTAACTCATGTAAATAATAAATATAACATGTTAATGATTCTGTATATATGATATACCATCCATTTATATATTATTTTAATATCAAAAGAATGATATTGTCGCTCGTGCGTGCGTACGGACTACCGTCTCCACGAATGCGACGAGATTCATTCTCCATCGTATCCATTCAAGTATAATTATCATTTGATGATTTAAAAATGATGTTTAAAGACTTGATATCATTCTGGATATGAATAATATACAACCTATCCTTTACAAACATGTCTTACATAACAAAACATACAAAAGAAAACAAGTAAGTTCACACCCGAAACAACGATAATACTAAGATATTATTATCAAATCAATATTAAAAGATCATATATGATATCATAATAATGTATATGATTATTTTATAATTTAATAAAAATTATTTCACCATTATACAGGAGGTTAAACTACCCCAAACAAGGAAAAGTACAAGGTAAGGGTTTATTTCGCAATCTCTTCATTATCCGAGGTTGTTTATACATAATTATCTACTGGGACCTCGTTATCATCCACATCCATGTTTCTTCAAAATTTATTTAAAAACATTTAAAATATTTAAAAGATTATGGGTTAATGTCATTTATACCCTTGTTTGACTTTTTATAAGAGGTTTATAAGGGAATTTTTCCGTCGTTTTCCAAACAAGGTGCTTTTTAACCTTTTCGACAGAATTAAGATAAGAATGTTTTTTTAACTTATACGGTGGGTGCGGTTATTTTCCGCCATTATAAAATCGTCAAAGCTTCCCTTACAAGATTATAAGAATATTTTCAAAGAAAATGTTTTATTTTATAAATATATGTCTCTTAAATTATTTCAAAATAGAAAGAGGTATTTCTTTAAAAAGAGTTTTGATTTCATCTATGTCAACATCCTTTAATGGATTTTACGCTTATTTGAGGATGATATATTATGATACAAAACTTTTATATTGTATTGAAGGTTTTGTGATATGTTTGACTGTGGATGTACTATTTTTTATATACCATTCATGGTTTATGGTGAAAGTATTGACATTTTGTATGCTAGTTTTAATACGAATGTTTATGTTATGTTTAAACCTTTTCATATGGGAATGAATTGGACTTAATATGTGACGGATGGAGCCCGCTATAGCTCCTCGATGCATCGGTAGGTCTCATTAGACAAACCAGTGTCTTGGCACAAGGCCTTGGCAAAATCATATTTGTAGTCTTGGCACAAGGCCTTGGCTATGTTGTTATGATAGTCTGGCATTATGCATTCCATCATTATGAAAGTGGTTATTGATATTGCATGTGATTATTCGATTAGTAGAATATCCATGTGAATAAGTAAATGGCATTATTTCATTTTTTATGGCATACTATGTTGAAGTTAATGTTTAAAAGGCTTTTGTTTTAGTTATACATTGCCTTAAATGTTTATTCTTATTTATGAAAGTTTCTACTATATTGTTATCCTTACTGGGCATTTGAGCTCACCCCTTTTCTATGTTTTATTTTCCCAGGATGTGAAGAAGTAAATTATGAATGACTTGCAGGGATATTATGAGGGGTTAATAGTGTGGACTATGGAGACAATATGTTGTTGTAGTAGTTTTTTTTTATTTTGATGATGTAATGTAAAACTTATGAATATATCTAGTGTTTCCAAGGCTACTAAACCAATCGGTCTTTCGAGATTTGATATTTCTTGTGATCATGCCAATGTTATGTAATTAATGCACCGAATCTGGGTAATTGGGGTCGGGGCGTTACAGTTGGTATCAGAGGAAGTTTAGTACAAACCTTGGAAGCTAGATTTAGATAAACTCTGATTAGAGCATGTAGACCTAAGATGAATTTTGAGGATTAGTATAGAATAACTTCCTAGAATTTTGGTATTGTAGAGATTTTGTGAGTTTTCCGAGCAATACATCCCTGTCTGGATACGAGCAGGTAGAGGCGGCTCTGGCACAGATGTACCCAGGGGTAAAACCCGAAAACACCGCTTTGAGCTAGACTCGAACGGGAACTGGTGCATGACAACGGGCCTTGCTTCACTCTTGGTTACGACACTCCCGGGGGATATGCTTAGGATAACTCTCATTTTCCTTACAAATCATTATGAAGGGTTTATGAGTATATACTTCCTCAACGGAGACATTTTTATGATTATGGATTATATCCATAAATAGTTCAATTTATGTTAAGTGTTTTATAAGTATGAGATTATGTATTTTGATTCATAAACTGATCTAGTGTATGCCATTGTTTAGAAATGGCTCCTAGTAGAAGGAATGAGAACTCCAGAAATGCACATGATCCTAAGAGAAGGAAGGATCATATCTTTCATGGTCTTAAGCTAGAATTTATAAGAGAAATAGCCTCCCATGTATTATCATCATATGAAGAAATAATATCATGTGTTGATAAGATAAGTAAAGAGTTTACTGAGTCCTATGGCTTTGAAGGGAAGCAAGAGAAGAAAAGGATGGAAGAGAGAAAGATGGATAAAGGGAAGAGGGAAAAGAAGAATTTTCCCATATGTGGTAACTATGGAAAGAAACACCCTAGAACTTGCCTGAAAGGAATGGGAGTTCGTTATAAATGTGGAGGAAAATGGCACAAAGTACGTGACTGCAAGGGTAAGAAAATGGTTTCAAATGTACAATGATTCATTTTCAAGGAGTTTGGACACTACGCGAACCTATGTCCCAGTCATCAGACTATGCCGCAAATGATGTTATTGGATAATAATCAAGTTATGATACTACCACAGATGAAGAGGAATGATTAGAGTTCTTATGTTGATTATGTCAATTGAGTGTTGTATCAACAATGTACTTGTTATAATAATTATGGAGTATATAAGGTTTGTACTGTAGTACTATTTCATTAAGGACTTGATATTGTGTGGAACAAAGAAAAGTGACTCAATAGTAGGATAAATTTTTGGAAAATATATGGTTGAGAGAATGATAAATCATAATATAGTTCCTATACCGAGGTAGTGATTTTGGAATAATATGTGATTGTTTTGGATAAATTATATTGGATATTCTTGACTACCATGGAACTGATTAATGATTTGTATATTCCATCATTGTTGGGGTTTAAATTTTTTTTGGATTGATGAAGTATATCCAGCATTCTATATAAGGGAGAATGAATGTAATCAATAAGGAATATGGTAATTCAGGATGTTTCAGTGTATTAAAAGAATACATGATGAAGGTATTCATATGCTATTACGGGGTAAAAAGGATCTACATTATGTTTACCTTCCTTATAAATGTTGGACTGTGAGTTTGGACAGAAGTATTTTGGATAGTTCTAGTTTGGATTATTTTGGATTGCCATAAAAGGAGAACCCGGAGGTCGGGCGGCAACCCGTCGCGTCCGGCAAGGGTGCGAGACTTGAACCCGCAACCGAAGGGCGACAAGGGTGTATCACCTACCACTGGCCCACGAGATGTCCTGGATTAAATAATGTAGTTTTTTTTAAATGATATGGTAGATGAATTATAAATTCATTTATTTTGGAACCCTGTACGAATAGTATAAATAGAAAAAAAAATTACATTCTATTATCTTTTAGAGTGAAAGATGAGTTTGTGGTAGAAATTTATTAACAGATAAAACTCTAATTATAAAGTAAGTATATCTCCTTATGATCTTAGCCAATCTCATAAATAAATTACTCAACATTAATAAAAGGAACTTAGAATAAAATTTTTGTCCTAGATGGTACCTTAAATCATCACTAATTTATGGCTTTGGGATTTTTGGCCTTTTCATAGCCATTTTCTCTACCACTCTCCATCAGATAATTGATGGTTAGATTTCTCTTCCATATCCATATTTTCCTACATGGAACCCTAGTATGGGTTATTTTCGGTAATCTTCATACATTCGACTCTTTATTTTAAATAGAGGCCTCATTAATTCATTTTTCAATGTGGGATTTCAACTAAGATATTTTGAAACGTCAAAAATGTGTTATCCTAATACCCTATGTTTTGTTGAACTGATGGAATTTCAAATCATCATAGATTGATGAATTTAAGGACCTCAATTTTACACTTGTTTGTGATTGATGACCTCAATCACTACCTATAAATATTTACGTTTTTTCCACCAATTATATGTCTCTAATTGCCACCAATGTTCTCCTAATTGAGATCATAATTTGGTGGTGACCCTTTGATTTCTCTTTTCCTCATATTAAGACTAAATTTTAGTAACCCAATTTCCGATGTGGGTTTTCCCACAAATATATTTTCTATTTTCAACCTTTTATTTTCGAAGAAGAATTTCAAATTGCGAGGACGCAATTTATTGAAGGAGGGGAGAATGTAACACCCCAAGATTTCATAGTGTGTTATTTCTTCAAAATATTTCAATAACTTGCACTACACGCAACACCGAGTTCAATCACGTCATGACTTAAAAAAAAATCCATTCAAAAGAGGTTATGAATATAATTATCTAAATTTTAATCTTTATATAATCCTTATAATTTTAGAATCCATATTATGAGTTTCTTAGATATAATTCATTTTCAGTATTGCACTTTTATCAACTTTTAATAGTGAACCCTTTTTAAATACAATATTTTAAACTTTTTGACTAAATGGGGACATCAAAAAATTTAAAATGAAACATCCCAAGCTTCCGCAGTACGCTTTCCTTTGAATAATACAGTAGCGTGTGTTGTACGCAACTTCGAGTTTTAACGCACACCAAAACCGATCAAACTAGCCGTTATGAATAGTAATACCTACTTTTTGAAATTATATATATTTTATATATTTCACAATGGAATTCATTTTTGGATTCGGAATATTTAATTTAGCCTAAGGTGAAATTTTGGTACATTTCGGATAACTTTCATATTTTGATGAATAGTGAAAAGTACTATATTTTAATTAAAAACAACTTTTTTAATCAAAATAATTAATAGTGATAAATTATGAATTTTAGTAGTTTTAAAGTATATTTAGAATATATTTTTACCATTTAATATAATGTTGGTCATTGGACATAATTTTACAATTAAACCGAACATAAACAAGTGTCAATCTTTTGATAATTATTATCTCTTAAAAACACGCTTTTTGTTTTGACAGCGGGAATTAATTTTAAATTAATTTCTGCCACTTCAGTGTTTTGAATTTAGGAAAATGGATTCCATATTTGGAATCAGGATGTTAAAATTGTGTAAATAGGTAACTTTTATTTTTAGACATTTTGAATAATTACTGCGGTAAATATTTTATTTACCATGGTTAAGGGTAAATCCGGTAAATAAGGGTTAAAAAATAATAATATAATAATACTAAATTACCCTAAAATGTGTCTTAAACCTATTGGTTGATACATGGTCGACCATGGGCATCTTTGGGTCGATTTTGGGACCCCATGGATCCACTTGTAAGTGATAATGACACTTTATTTTAATTAAGTTAAAATGAATACAAAAATGACACAAGCATATATCTTTTAGCAAAACAATTGTTACATAGGGTTATATATGTTGGCTTTTAGATTATAAATATTCATTAGAAAGATAAAACTATTTCCTACATAATTATATTTTGTTTATAATTTTTATACATTAAATAATTTATTTTATTTATGACAAAATGAAGATGCATTAATTACTATAATAGTGAAAAATTAAAATAATTGATATTATAAATACCCAAATAAATATAATATGAAACTTTTAATGAATTAAACTAATTTTCTAGGATAATATGATATATTAGGATTGATTTAATTGACTTTTTTTGAAGTAATCAATCTGTTATGAGTTTCACAAAAATCAACTATTGAATAGTGTCAAAATTGACATAAAAGAGTTCTTAAAACAAATATTTTATTATTAATTGATATTAAATTCTTAAAAATCTAAGGTTCGGCCAAGAGACTTATATCATGATAGGTTCATCATTAATGGACCACTTGGGGGTCCCTTGGATGTATATAGTATGTTTATTAACCATATTATATAAAAATAAAAAGAGACATTGTAAAAGTGAAACTAATTAACTTAGAGTTAATACTTAAAGATAAGGTTAATATAAGTACCCAAACCTGTCTAAATTCTATTGGTTGAGTTTTTTTCGACCCATACCCACCTTAAAATTTAAATAATAAACTTTGGATCCATTAGAAACCGAATATGAATTTATTATAAATTAATATTTCTAGCTTTTCCAAAGGTGCCCCTCACCCCTCTTATAAAAGGGCACTCTTCCTTATCATTTCTTCACACCTTCAAAGCCTTTTGGTTCGGCCAAACTCTGCCCATATACTCTCCCAACATCCCTCAATACAACCTAGTGGCCTTAGTTTGATCAGAAAGCCAACCTAAGGAGCCCTTTTGATCAAATCAAAAGGAAGAGCCCGAAGAAGAGGTAATGATTTCACCACCCTTTTCCAAGTTCATTTTTTCTTCCACTTCTTCTTCCTTTGTTGTTACCATTCTAAAATAATAACTCCAGTATCATTTATATACTGTGATGTTATTATAAATATGGTACAACCATATTCAGTATTCTATCCACCCTTTTAATAACATGTCACCATACATGCGTACGTACGGCTTACCGTCTCCACGTCGTGGTGTAATTGTTATTCAATATAATATTATTTGGATGGGTATAATAATGATGTGTAACTAATGTAAATAATAAATATAACATGTTAATTATTCTTTATATATGATATACCATCCATTTATATATTATTTTAATATCAAAATAATGATATTGTCGCTCGTGCGTATGTACGGACTACCGTCTCCACGAATGCGATGAGATTCATTCTCCATCGTACCATTCAAGTATAATTATCATTTGATGATTTAAAAATGATGTTTGAAGACTTGATATCATTCTGGATATGAATAATATACAACCTATCCTTTACAAACATGTCTTACTTAACAAAACATACAAAAGAAAACAAGTAAGTTCACACCCGAAACAACGATAATACTAAGATATTATTATCAAATAAATATTAAAAGATCATATGTGATATCATAATAATGTATATGATTATTTTATAATTTAATAACAATTATTTCACCATTATACAGGAGATTAACCTACCCCAACCAAGGAAAAGTACAAGGTAAGGGTTTATTTCACAATCTCTTCATTATCCGAGGTTGTTTATACATAATTATCTACTGGGACCTCGTTATCATCCACGTCCATGTTTCTTCGAAATGTATTTCAATTTTTTTTATTATTTACAAGAATATGGGTTAAAGTCATTTATACCCTTGTTTGAATTTTTATAAGAGGAATCTTTCCGTCGTTTTCAAAACAAGGTCATTTTTAACCTTTTCGACAGAATTAAGGTAAGTATGTTTTTTTTAACATATACGGAGGGTACGACTATTTTCTGCCATTATAAAATCTTCAAAGCTTTATTTACAAGTTTATAAGGATATTTTCAAAGTAAATGTTTTCTTTTATAATTATGTGACTTTTAAATGATTTCAAAAAAAGATATATTTCTCTCAAAAATATGAAAATCCAGTGCAAATGTATACGTATTTAACGCAAGCTTAAAAATGTTTTCAGAAAACCTCACTCTCGAGTGTGGTAGATAGGAAGGGATTGGGAGTAGACCCATCATGGTCTATAACTAGTCGAGCAGTCTCAGAATTAGTTATTTTGTTTTCAGAAGCTTGCATAATGATTTCAGAAAAACACTGGAGTATATTTTAGCAATTTTAAACGTAAGTATCTTTTAAAAAAATTGCATCGGTAGGTCTCGTGAGACAAACTAGTGTCTTGGCACAAGGCCTTGGCAAAATCTTATTTGTAGTCTTGGCACGATGCCTTGGCTATGTGGTTATGATAGTCTGGCATTATGCATTCCATCATTATGAAAGTGGTTATTGATATTTCATGTGATTATTCGATTAGTAGAATATCCATGTGAATAAGTAAATGGAATTATTTAATTTTATTTATGCCATACTATGTTGAAGTTAAAGTTTAAAAGGCTTTTGTTTTAGTTATACATTGCCTTAAATGTTTATTCATATTTATGAAAGTTTCCGCTATATTGTTATCCTTACTGGGCATTTGAGCTCACCCCTTTTCTATGTTTTATTTTCCCAGGATGTGAAGAAGTAAATTATGAATGACTTGCAGGGATATTATGAGGGGTTAATAGTGTGGACTATGGAGACAATATGTTGTTGTAGTAGTTTTTTTTTATTTTGATGATGTAATGTAAAACTTATGAATATATCTAGTGTTTCCAAGGATACTAAACCAATCGGTCTTTCGAGATTTGATCTTTCTTGTGATCATGCCAATGTTATATAATTAATGCACCGACTCTGGGTAACTGGGGTCGGGGCGTTACAAACACGATCTCGGTTGACATGTCCACTAGACATCGCAAGATCTTGGCCAACATGTCGAGAGGCCATTGCAAGAATTTGGCTGACACGCTTGGAGGGTGTCATGCGATCTAGCTGGATATCCCTGAAGAATTTTCAAGACCTATTTGACACATACTAACATCTTTTCATAATTGGGTGAATAGTTTGAAGATATTTTCATGTTTTATTGAAAAAACTTGAGGGCTTCATGATACTTGGGTGTAACGCCCAAGAGGATCCATGTGATGTGAAATAACATGCCCGAAGGATGTCACATGATCCAAATAGTATTCCAAGGGAGAGTCACATGATTTTAGGAATATGACTTGGTGCCTTCACATGATATGAATGAATCACATCATGTTCATGAGGATCAGAATATATGTTCTTCATGTATGTATTACGTATTTTAGTCTTGATATTCTAGTTTTTTTTGTATTTTTGCTATATATATTTTTCATGTTTTTATCTTCTTTAGGTATCATGAGATTTAGAATATATGCACGACCACCTTTTCATAATCCTTCTAATATGCTATTAGTTCATCACATACTCTTAAGTGATCATTATAAGTGACTATGCAAGCTTCGTGATCACTTATGTTATTCCCCTAATTTTACATAGCGGAAAATATTTTTGATCACGAGATTGGATGCTCTGAGAATCCCACTCTGATTTCTGGATGTGCCCATATAGGGATCCAAAGAGGAATTTTCTTGTACGGGGAGTAAGGATTTATAGGCATTCCTGGCCCAATTATACGCCACCTTGTGTGGCAGATATCTCACATATTTGGGCTTGACTTGGTTGAGTTCTTTGGCATCATGGGATTCACGTGGTCTTGCTATGGGTTATTCATGAGGCTTTCATTGATTCTTATCAAACATAATACTATCCCATAAGTACCACATTTATTGTATTTTATCCAATCAAATGGGTCTTTCCTAATCATGTGTACATTGAAATAGTCGGTCTAACATGTCATAGGGAATTCATGAGATTAGGACAACTGTGAAAATGCGTTCATGTGATTTTAGGTGACTTGTAAAGGGTCTTCCATATTATAGAGTAGGCTTCTCCGGGGGGCTTTTTGGGACAATGCTAAATGTCCACGAGGTCTTACTGGATTATGCTATCTTATTGTAGGGGGTTCACATGATCAATGTTGATCTCCTAATGAATATAATTATTTCAATATGAAAATAGCATATCTATTTCTTGTATGAAGCTCCCTTCATTTCCCATTTAAATTCAATCATTATTTTACATGGGTTGGGGATCTCATGAATTTTTATCGGTGTTGTAAAAAAATCACTCTCCCCATCAATGATGTGTCATGTAACCAACAATGTGTATTATGGTTATATGCAATCATTATCATGGAGAATCCACTGATTTTATATGGATCTGAAGGCATGTCATCAATACCATGAGTGATATGATAAACATGTATCTAGGGATTTTTTTTTGTCTTTAAAATCATGGGGGTGCATCTCATTAATGTTTATGATAGTGAATGTCTTTTATTATTTTTCATATTCTTATACTTATTTTATAAGTATTTTTGATCTTTTGTCATTATCCGACCAACTGACTAGTAACGTGATCTGGAGGAACCCATCTGTCAGCTGCCACATGATCGACGAGTGTCATGGAAAACTGTACATGAACAATGACGTTTGTCAAAATGGGATCCACATGATCTCTTATAGGTCATGCACTACACATGACCCATTTGTTCCTTGGAGGCTATAATGATCTGCCAACTATGGTCACCTTTTATTCCATTTTAGTGCATAGAAAATAATATCCTTTTTTAGGTATTTATTCACCTGTAGGTTTTCTGATGCTCATTTTGTGGGAATCAGCAAAAGAGCCCCCCCCCCAGGAATGATGTCTGTGGGGACTAGAGCTCGGTTCATAGGAATGAAAATTCCCACTTCTGTCTTTTGGGGTGTTTTAATTAGTGTATTGGGTGACACTTGGACTTCTGGGTGGTGTTTGGTGTTTTTTTGTAGACTCTATAAATTGTGTAATGGAGGAACACTTATTCACTGACCTCTCTGACTCTCAAAACTCTTGAAATATTTCTTCATCGCATGACCATTTCACAAGACCTTCTACAATCACTACTCGCAAGACCTTATCATGAGATTGTTTTACATGAAAGGATTCACAAGACATTATTTGACCAAATTATTTTCAAATCAACAATGATCATATATTCATTTATTTGTTGAACCTTGCCTATTTTTGTTAACAATATTGTTTCTTTGAAGGTTTCATGGGATCTACTAGATCCATTATATTACCTCTTGACAATTCATGTGAATGATGTGACCACATCATGGTCACATGATTAAGTGTCTTGTAACTATTTGGGTGGTTTCTAGATAGATTTCATGTTTATATTTCAAGTGAGGTATGTATGAGCTTGGGGATTCATGAGTCCTTTATGTGATGTTCAATTCCATTATGGGTCACATGATTCATATTAGGATTCAAGAGATATGCATTTATTTTTTTGGGAGTTTTCAATTTTTTTGACATATTCTCCTTACTTTTGTACAAATTGATTCTAGATATCATCATAGATTCTACACACCTCAATGAAATGGGCTATATAAATTTTGTGTCATTGGGGTGCTATTATCGAAATTATGGATTCCACCTATTTGCTTATTTTTGAGTAATTATAAATGATTCTGATATACCTGATGGGAGTGAGCCTTTTGTGACATCCCGTTTCGAAATTTCAGTTAGTCCATAGGTTTGGTATTACTAATGAAACTCCCATTCTTTATCCACTACCATGAATCTTACCCCCATCTCAGGTTCTAAAAACCTACAATACCTTTCGGGAGAACATTACTAATGAATTATTTTTTGTTACTTATGGGGGGAGCATAGACGATCATATACTAATAGTCAATCCTACAAACATTGATAAGAATAATTGAGAACCTGATTTAGATGTTCATATATACCATTCAACAATGAAAAATTCTCCATCAAGCATATGTTTAGATGGGTTCCCAACATGTACTTTTGATTAGGTAAAAATTATGGAATTAACTTGAGTTGGACCTTATAGGTGAAATATATATTTTTCGTATTTTTTTATAAATTTGAAGAATATAAAGATGTATGACTCCATCTAAATCTCAAAAATAAACATACTGAAAAAATACTCTGATGTCAGACCTGTTCAGCCAATGGAGCCCAGAAACAAACACATTCCATCTAATTCATGGCGAGGTGTTCATTAGTCTCTATTATTCCAAAGAAATTTTCAGTGTACCCATATTTGAATAGATTTATGATGAGTTCCCCCCCCCACCCATGATCTGTGTTGGATAACATAGAGAGGACTCTTCCTCTCACTTGAGAGTTGATTAAGGTTTCTGAAAAGGCCCTCTCAAAGGAGCCACATACTGTTATAGATTTATTATTTAATACATGGGGGAGATACAACCTCATGAATGAACATTCTATTATAGAGGCCATGAATCCAAATGTCTTATATAAAAAAGACTCTCATGGTGTTGAGGGATCTTATTATCCGATAATTGAACATGGGAGATTCAATAACTAGGGTGGGAGGTTGTCTTCGGTGTTGACCGAACTGTTTAGCTAGCCGGTTTCCTTACTATGTACTTGTGTGGGTACTTACTCCCAAAAATGGAAAAGAGTGGAGTTAGGTAATCCACATTCATGATGGTGAATTACATGGAATGTGGGAAGCATGTTTAATTATCCATCCCTATGCTAGATAAAAAAATTTTCCTTCTGGAACATATTTATAGGGGCATGACCAATTAATGAATCATGGACCACTTACTAGTGTTTTGGGGATATATGTGGGATAATTTAGGAGGTTATGATTACCAAATGGTCTATATCATCCCAATTTTCCATTTCAAACTATTTAAATAGTGTATCAGTGGGGTAAGGAATGTTACAATAAATTATTGGGAGGTCAGGGCCTTCATGAGTCATCATGAACAATTCTCTATCAAACCCTATAGTCCATTTACTATTGGTAGCATGTTTGATAATGGATCGACCATCCCTGAGGGCCAGACCTATATGATTTCACTCAGTGAGGGAATCCTTTCCACTCAAATTTATGAGGACTGCCTATGTGAATGGTATGCACCCTACTGCTTTAGTCATCCATTGATGTCTGTCCAATCAACATTTTATGACCCAATTCTTGTTCAATTTGAGGAGAATTTTATGGTGACTCTCCAGATTTGGATGATTTTTACGAGGTAGGTGAGTCATGTTGAGATAAATATCCTTCCCCAAGACACAAATATTGGTTTATCCCGATTCTATGTTGAGATCTGGATATGATCATTTCCTAATGGGAAATTATCCACACTGATTTGCAAAACATACCATGTTCCACAAGATTTCAAGGAGAATCCACGTCCTGACAATGATCTGGCTCCAAGAGGACCAAAAGTATCAAAATATCCTCGTAAATAAGTTAGGAATTTACCATTTCTCCTATTTCCAGTATAAGTGTGATCTGATATTTCCATAGTGAGTGTGGTTCGAGTGAGTGAAATCGTGTCAAAATTAGTATATATTATTTCATTAAAATAGTGTCTAACTTGGATAATGTTTAACTGAGAGGAAAGGCATTGAGGAATTTGGTGGGAACAAAAATCCTTGAATCTCATTATTAATTCTTGCATACTAAATTATTTATGGATGTAGTTAATGGTCCTCTACCTCAGGCCTTATTTTTCTATAATTTTGGGTCTTTTATCTTGGACCCTTTATTTCTTAAGATTAGGTTCATTTATCTCAGACCTTTTGTTGATCCTAATATACAATTTATGATGTGGAATTTCCATGTAGTTTTATTTTATGTGGAAAAGACATCTGTCATGGAGTTTAACATCTTGAGGTAAGGATGTACATATGTTTTTTAGTTTAATGTATTGCTGATAGGAATTAGAATACCATGCAGTTTGAATTATTTATTCTATGAAATTAAATATTTCATATTTTAAAATCTTTCTACAAGGTCTTTGAATACTATGCAATTTAACGACTTGTTTCCATGAAATCAATTACCCTTATGTTTAAAGTATTTTTTCTAGGACATCAAATACTATAATGTTATAGCCTTATTTCTAGTACTTTGAATACTATTTAGTCTAAAATCTTTCTACTAGGAATTGAAATACCAATATATTTAATTTCATGATGTTGGGACATAGAATGGTGGATATAAGATATGGGTAATACGTACCAAGGATGACCCAAAGCACTTTGGGATGCTAAGATCTTCCATAGTGTATTTGGGGATCATGAGGAGTATTGTTCCTTTCCAACATAAAAAAGATACCTACAATTGGTTGGTAAAAAACATTATTCATTCTTATCATTATCCAATAGTGGTTTTCCACTCTTTTCCATGGATCCAGTCTTTTCCAATGGCCATTGACTGATTATGGGGATAATATTGGTTTAAGGATAAATAATAGGGGTGCTAGGTAAACCTGGATTGTTGGAAGGTGGGTGATGTAATTTATAACATATAAGTTTTATTTGAGGGATATAGAATGGAGAATAAAATTTGGGGATGACCCATAACACCCTAATATGCTAGGTTCCTCCATGGTGTTACCAGGGCTCCAGAGGATTAGGGTTCTTCTTCTAAAAGGATAAAACTCCTATGGTTGGTAGATCTGATCCATTATGTATTGATAACATGGTCTAACAAAGGTTTAACCACTTTTTATGAGGGACAATAAAGTGTTGTGAATACTTAAACATCTAGACAATGAGGTTGAATATAGAGGAAATGTGATCCTAGAAGGGTTATGGATCCCTAGGCTGATTTATCTCTTATGTGAAGCTCAAGCCCTACGCCCTGTGTTTTCATATCATGAGGTTTGGGCCCCAAAATGGTTTGGGATTGGTGTGTGTCATTTCTTCTTTGAGAAAGGGTACAAAATAGATTGATTTAACATTGAGCATTTCAAGTCTACTTGAATAGTCTTCTTAAGGGATTATAAATCATTGTCTAAAGTGCTCGGGTCATGAGGATGATATGTGAAAATCGTGACAAGAATACCCCAGAACACAATAAAGTGATGAGTTTAATCATGGTGACATTAGGGTACAATATATTGTAAAAAACCTTTTATAGGAAGGATATATAGGCATATCTACATAGTCAAAAAAGGGTCTTCTAAATTTAGGTATCTTTCTATAGGGGATTTGAATGGTTTTCTATGATTAGAGGTTCTCAAATCATGAAGTGGGATTTTTGGAAAATGTAATATTCAATATGGTTTTAAGCACCCTAAATGCAGTGTCACAGCCTAGTGAATATGTTATTGTGGAAGGGAGATGAAACAAGTCATTAATCTAACCTTTTATTAAACCGGGGTGTCCAGAGATCATGTATCAACTTTTTAATATGGATACAAAGTATGACCTATGAGCTTTATGCCTCATTCATTTACACCCTTGGTTTTCCCAAAACAATGAAGATGAATATTTTAGTGAGAATAGAATTTTCTTTTTTTATGCCACCCTTGTTGTGTTTTTATCCTAACATGTTTTGTGTCTCTTTTTATATAAGAATAAGGTCTTTCTATTTGTACCATCAAAGGATAGATTTTTAGTTTGTATGACTTTAAAAAAATTTCTAGATGTTAATGGTCATGACACACATGCACCTGATATAAGGGTAATGTTACATAAGATACATATTATGATATCTAAGTTCAAGATTATTCTTAGATATTTTTGAGTGGGATATGAAAGTGTTGTAAATCAGTGATCGATTTTTTCATGTCATGAGTAATGATATGCGACGAGCATATTGACGATGGCCTAGAAATCCATAATATATTGAGTTCTTCCATGTTGATGTCAGGTTCACATGGATGAGAAATACATATATATAAGGTAATGAAATATTTTATTGGTATTTCTGAGCCCCTATGCTTCGATATCATGGAGAAACCAAGAGATATATGTTTCCTTCCAAGAGAGATCAACAATTTTCAATAAACGGAGGAACTAAAGACATGAAGTGTGAGTTACAGGATGAGGTGATTAAAAGATAATGGAAGCACCCCATTATCTGGTTAAATGCGGTCATGATCTTATTGTCCTTTGATAAGGAATAATAATGGGTGATGGTCTAAACATTTTGACATCATGCAATGGAGACATATTTTTCATTCAGTTTAAATTTCATGCAAATTGGATGTTTTTCTTTTAGTTTAATGTTTTAAAATTAAGACATTATCCTTTACATTTAGTTTAAAATCAGGAATTAAGAAATATTACTTTATTGTTCTTGCCCATATGCTGTTAGGGTTGTATTTGTTTAC
Source organism: Viscum album (assembly GCA_963277665.1). Lineage (NCBI taxonomy): Eukaryota > Viridiplantae > Streptophyta > Magnoliopsida > Santalales > Viscaceae > Viscum > Viscum album. The sequence goes on from OY728135.1 coordinate 686,718,424, forward strand.
CCTCTTATATGTTGGGGCTAAGCCTAAGAATCAATGATTCTGGTGTTTCTACATATCCATTGATGTCTGGAAACAAAATACACGTATTTATTTTAGGAAGGTTCCCTTCATACATCTTATCCATACTTAGGGATTGGAGGAATATATGGTTTTATCACATTTTGACCCAAGAATTAGAGATTGAGGCATCACTAGGTATCCTTTGATTACATAAATTAAGAGATACATGGTTTTTGAATAGGACACACTCTAAGAAGGTCTGACCCATACATAGAGGGGGAATTATTCCTATTGATTATTTTATTAGGGCTCAAGATTCAATATCTCATTGTCAATACATATCTAGTGTTGATATGGATCAATCCATGGGTGTTTCTTTAATGAGAATCTCTCCCCGTAGGTTTGACCCATTAGTGGAGAGGGGTATTTTCCCCATTCATGGTTGTAGTTGGGCCCAAGAATGGGGACTCGAGTGTTTCTATGTATCTAGTGATAAAAAGAATCAGGCCACACATAGTTATTAAGGAATGATGTTGTTTATAGTTAGAAAACAAGAATGTGGGATCCTTGATGAGAAAATATAAATTGCGACTAGGTCCAATAATAGAGATTAGAGCTTCATTACATATCTCATGATAATAGAAATCAAGGTGCATGCAGTTCCTCAAAAACCATGTAGTTTTTTATCATATGGAAAAGAAAGGGGATCCCTGATGTGAAAAGGGAATATTGTGACTGGAATGAAGAGATAATATATAAGCATCACTATTTATAATGTGATGGTAGGAATCAAACATCATTTTGTTCTTTAAAGAAATATCCCTACACTGGTCTGACCCGTATGCAGGTAGGGTGACATTTTTGTTTCTCATTTAATATTAATAGTCCATGGATTAGGGATTTAAGAATCACTATATATAATGTGGTTATAATAATGAAGAAACATTCTAGTTTTTAAATAGATATGTGGTGGGATAGCAATACGAAGGATGGTGTCCCTCTAAGGCGGGGTCCAAAAACATGCATAGCTTTCTGTCAGGAAAGAGACATCAACTATGCCGTTTAACACCATGGGTAAATGATTAATGGTTTTCCTTTTAAGGTCTTTCATTCCATACCATGAATACCCTATCATGGAATGATATTTCTTAATCTTGTGGGGTGAGCCCTTAACATAATTCATATGATCAAGTTAGCTATAATCACTGTGAGAAACCAAAAATGGAAAAGGTTCCTCAAAACACGGTGAATGTTAGAAGAATGACTTGGAAATTTTGAATCATGTGTTTAATGGGAAAAGATATTGGATATAGGCATTCCTATGTGTCAGATTAGAATGAGAATCAATATTTATGTAGTTCTTGAAACCTATTGTAGTTAAATGTAGTGTGATAAGGACATCATCCATGTATTTTAAGTATTAATGTAATGGAATGGGTGAATTGACATGAAAGAGAAGGAATTTTGGGATTTGACATAAGAATGGAGGTATATGAATAAATATGAATCCAATAATGGAAGAAATAAAGACATACATTATTCTTGGAAATAATGCTGTTTGGTGTCATGTGGTGAAGACATTAGTCATATGGTTTAATGTCATGTGGTCAGGACAAGAGATGTTGTTCAGGTCAACATCTTACTACCCAAATGAGCTCTATATAATTTAATGTCATCTAGTCAGGATGTGAGACATTTTGTAGTTTAACATCATTCATCAAGGACTATCTCTATATATTATATCATCATGTGATCAGGACGTGCTCCATACAATTTAACATCATGTATTCAAGACATGGGACTTTGTGTAGTTTAATGTCTTGTTACTAGGAAAATATCCATATAGTTTAGTGTCATGTGGTCAAGAGGTGATATATTATTTAATTTATCCTTTTTCATTTAGGATGAGTTCTATATAGTTTAATGTCATGTGGTTAAGACATGAGATGTTGTGCAGTTTAATGTCCTTCTTACAAGAAGAGATCCATAGAGTTTAATGTCATGTGTTCAATATGTGTTACATTGTTTAGTTTAGAATATTTCTTCTAAGAAGATATCCATATAGTTTAATGTCATGTGTTCAAGACATGTGGTTCTTGATGGGGGCTATGAAAATTATTTCATAATAAACCATGCATTGGTGGGGGTGTGATAGGTTCCTCATCCATAGTGTCCAATGAGGAGGCCCCATTATGATAGAACTTTTGTATGAAGTAAGGCCCATCCCTTTTGGGTTATTGATTTGGAGGATTCTTTCCTAGTATCTCTGGTGTTTTGAGAGCCAATATCAATTCTCCATGAAGTAACGAATGGTGGAATGTTTTTTATTGAAGTCACAAGCAATCTGATTCTGTTGGACTTCAAGGTTACTGAATGTACACAACCAGATCTCATCGAGCTACTCCAATTCATCCATATGCTTTTGTGATTTCTCATCACCTGATAGTTGTCCGTAAATGTCTATTCTGAGTGAAGGAATTTGGACTTATATAGAAATCATTACCTTGATCTTGTATATTAATGAATATGGATTCTCATGTGTAGTCGTATCCATGGTGGTCTCATAGGCCCATAAATAATTGAGTTGCTTGTCCATCCAAGACTTACTGTGCTTATTTAGAATCCTCTGACTTATATCATATAGAGTCTTATTGAAGGCCTCAATTTTTTAATTATACATTTAATGATAGTCTGATGAATGATTGGACTTTATGTTGTACTCTTGTTAAAATCTGATCAAATCCTCACAACATAATTTTGTTACATTTTCCGTCTGTATCATGTGAGGGACTCCGAATTTGGGGATGATATAAGACTTCATGAAGTTGATGATGCACTTCTTCATGAATTTTCCTCTTCTCATTTGGGAAATAAGTCAGTACATGTATGTACTTACTTAAGAAGCATTGTTTTGGAGAGGGGATGTAGTCCCACAACATTCATTCCCCATATAATAAACATCCATGAATATTTTGTTGTATGTAGAAATTTTTGGGGTTGATGGATAACGGTCTCATTAATCATGGAAAACATGAAATTTTATGTGGAATTTTCCACAGTGATGTATCAGGGTTTTCTAGTATTAAAATAGTCTCCTGATTTGATGGGAGATTCAGTTCCGAGACTAATGAACACTATAGGAGCCTGCATGAACATCTTTCATTATGGTGGGAATATCTATTTCTACTATGAACCTTTGCTGGATTCCATCGAAGACTCACTTATAGATGGATTTCATCTTATTTAAACCACCCTATAGGGCGAAGATCACTATATGACACCAGATTTATTCCATTACGACATAGTCTATTAGTAGGATCCAATTTTTATGATAACTTATTATGGGATCTATCCATGCAGTAGTGGATATAATTTCATCACACTCTGGGGGTGGTTTTGAACTAATTGAATACTTCTATATCGCAGATGATGATCAATTAGACCATTATTCAGTGCATTATGAAAATGATAACTTTTTTATGATCATATTCAACAATGAATGTGGATATATTTTCCAAAGTGACATCATGAGTATTCTATGATAGGGTCACATGATTCAATGTCAGTTCAAAATGAAACTCTTCCATTAGTCCCCAGGCATAGATAGTGATAGGATACGATTCTTTCTTTCTGATGGCATACATTCCATTCATCATTTTTATCACTAGATCTAAATTTCTTTTAATATTCAGTTAGGATTTTTACTATTGTAGGAATAATTTCAAGCCATCAATAAGTTATTCGTATTCATCCTCCCTTTACATGAAACCTTTGGATAGTGAGAAAGAGTATAGAATATCTTCATTGTCTATAGATACAAATAAAATCTCTAATCCAACACAATTAAGTTTTTATTTTTTTAGACTTTTTCCAATAAAACATTAGAAGGATCCATAAAAATAAATATCCCATGTTTAGGGAGTGTTATGGGACCAAAAACCTCTTCATCAAGAATCAAGGTGTCTACTGGTGTACTTTTTTGAGGTGGGATGTTCCATGAGGAAATCATCTTGGTCCTTCCTTTTCAATAACTTCTATGACTCAAACATGATTTCATACTATTGAAAAATGACTACCCATTGGCCCAAGAACCTAATTAGAATGATTAAACCAAGTATTTAATTGAGTGGATCAATATTAGAGTCCTGGTGGACTTTGTAATGATAAAATTAATGCCTCGGCTCTTGCACTTGAAAGATGAGTGTGAGGTTGTTCTTCTCAAAATCCTTTTATCAGGTCTTAGTACCTATCGTAGATTGACTGAGGTAGTAGAGAATATTCTCATTCCCCCGTCATTCATTTATACAACAAGAGTTATAAGGGATTTTCCATGGTGAAGAAATATAAAATTAGTATATATACTTCCACTAGTGGAAACAGTACCAGTTGGTGTAACATGTACTACTTGATACTCTTAAAGGATTCATTGTATTAATCATCCCATTTTATGGTGATTCCCATCATCATTATATTAGTGAAGGTGAGGGTTTTTAGGTATAGGTTGGATATGAAATCTGAAATGTAGGTGAGGTTCCCTTGGATCCCCCTAAGTTGTTTGAGATTCCTTAGCGGTGACATTTATTGAATATAACTAGACGTTTTTGAGTTGACCTCGATTCCATTGTGTCATACCATAAATCTAGGGAACTTACATGATGTTAACTCAAAATTTCATTTTAGTGGATTCATCATTAAAATTTGTTGTCATAGCTTTTAAAAGATTATTTATGTTGGGACCAAGCTGATAAGGATGATGGGCGTACATAGGTACTATCTTTTGTTGTCAAGGAAAGATCAAAGAATCAAAAATCAACTCACATTGTATTTGGTGAAAATCGAATTGACCATCATACTCAATAAACTAGACACACAAATCATGGAAAGGGACATTAAATTGTAGAGAATATTTATGGAAGAAATGAATCATCAGAATCTCCTTTAGTATGAATTGAATGTTTTGATCATAATGAGAAATAATAAGAGTCATCATAAATATGATATTAATGTGATGATTCTTTACTAATCATATAGTTTTAATAAATCATAATTATTTTGTAAAAATTGTGATGCAATATTGATGAAATAAAGCGGGAGATAAGCTACTGAAAATCATAATCAGGATAGGATGGAAGAAATTTATTGATAGGGAGGTTACAATAATTTCTTTAGTAGGTCAGACAATGATGAAGACCATCTTGAATATAATAAGAGTCATGAAGATAGTCATGATAGGATAAGTTTGTCAATGAAGAATGTTTCTAATTCCAAATATTTTAGATCTCAATATTATTGTAATGATTTTTCGGATGCATATTTATTTAAAATATGTAAAGGATGATTTTATTGAAGAAAAGAAATAAGTTTCAAAAGTTGAAGCTACTAATACCAATCAATCAGACTATATTCCATCAAAATCATAAGAGGAAGATTTTTTTGAGACTTGTGAATGAAAAGAAGAAAAAAAGTATGTGGTGACCAATACAAAAATGAATTAGAGAGTTTTATCACCAATGTAGTCAATGATATCAAATAGGTTTAATTACTTTGTTTATCATTTGAGTGGGTTAAGAGAAGAGTTGAATAAGAATATATTGTATATCATTTTTCATCATCATAATGAGATAGATCAAAATAGAAATCAGAATTGAAATTAAAATTGAGTTTTTTTTAGCATCTGAAGGGGATAAAAAGGTGTTGGAAAGGGGGAGCTTGAAGTTCAATGAAGATATTTGTTTTCATTAGTTGGTAAGTAACATTATAATGAAGAAATCATATCAGACAATCTAAACAGTTTCTATTTCTTCTTACATAAAATTCATACAAATCACAGCATTGAAGGAATATTATTGAGGAAATAGGAATCAAAATAATAGTTTTAAATACATTATGATGTATATTTGATGTTTTATAATATTTGAGAAGATTAAATAAGTGGTAAGAAGAATTAAAAAAGTATATATGCACTTTAAATTAAAAAGTAATGTATGATTCAAGTAATATCCTTGAGAAGTAATATTTTCTGGAATCCTCCCAAAACCATTTTTCCATGGATGTATAAAAGGGAAAGTACATTGTTCATTATAATAGATGAATTTTTCACAAAAGAAAGAGATAATGTAGAGATATAGATAAATTCATAGAGAAGGAAACGTTTTTGTATTGACTTTCTTGAACTAGTTGTATTAGACAGAAGTAAAAGGAGAAGAGATAAGATTACAATGTATTATTTTATTATAGTATTCAACTGGTCATAATATTAATCTAATCATTTTATTGGTACAAATCATCATATTTTGATTAATATATTAAAGAATAAGGTGTTAAAAATTGTCTCAACAATATTATAATAATGAAATATATTTTTCATGCTGAGAAATCAGACTAGGAAAATCAGACTGGGAAATCAGACTAGGTTTTATTATAATGCCCATGAAGTTCATATCATCTTCCCTGTAAGAACGTGAACAATTTTTTTTGAATGTTTATATTATTTAATGTTGATAAAAATTAACCATAACACATTTGTTACAAAAAATTGTATATCAACATTTTTTCTAGAAGGATCACACACACAATTGAATTGTTTACATAATGCTACATGAGTGAAAGGGAATATCCTACTTGTTGTATTACACACAAAAGGAATGTTTTATAATTAATTGTGTTGTATTGGACCATTTGAAAATCATACCAAGGAAAAAGATATTATTATGTAATAGTGAACCTTGTGAATTCTTGTGTTTCTGTAGATATGTGTTTGAATTATTGTTAGTAGGGAAATTAATCCTTAATATGAGGAAAAATTTGTTTCATTATCAAGGAATCATAATAGAAAAAGATATTACTATTTCACCCTATCCCCCTCTCTGTGATACAATTTTATTGACTCAGAAATTAAAAATAGTATCAAAGAAGACAACTCCCTTCAATAATTAGTTTCTAAAGTTTTGAAGTGAAGATGATGGAGAATCTAAATATTTGGAATAGTTAAGGTACCCTAATTTTGGATAGAAAGAACATTCATATCATAAATGATAGAATGATACCTTATCTTATGTAAATTGGGTATGATGGTCTTGAAGCTCCAACAAATGGATTTCCACCTATTGATGATAAAGTTCCTATTACATATGTTGATAACAAAAATATATATAATGATAGAAGGTCTAATAATTAATTACTATTAAAACATTCTAAAAGAGAATCTTTAAGGTTGAAGGGTGTTTACATAGATAAAGGTATATGGGGAAATTTTAAAAACATATATAATGGAAATAAATAAGTTAAGAAGGAAAAAGTAAAAATATGAGGATAAAGTATAAATATATAAAAATGGGTGAGTATGAATCTATTAGGGGATTCTAAACTATGATAAATGACATTGTCAGCACTATCAGATATACTAGTGAAAAGTTATAAGATTCTATAGTTTTTGAAAAGATCAAAAGAATCCTTCCTGACAATTTTGATGCCATTAATTCTTCATTGGAAGATAAAGATCCGAAATAATTATCTCTGGATGATTTACATAGTGCTCTAATCAATAATGAAATGAGAAGGGAGAAAACTATGAAAAGAAAAACGAAATTTGATATTGAAATTTCATTCAAGAAGGATAAGAAAGAAAAGTAAAAAAATATTATTATTGAAGAAGAATCTAGTAAATTTGATTCAAAAAATGAGTCATGTTAATATATGGATGATATTATATTATTATTTTCTAAAAATTTGAGATGAGGTACAAGTAAATATAAAGGTAAATATTCCATTAAATGATTTGAATTCGGAGCTGTTGGGAATGTTGGATATAATATTTCTTGAATAATGAAATAAAAAGATATTGATGAAGAATAAATAAGGTCATGAAGATCATGTATGAAATTGGGTGAAAAAGATAAATATTTTTCCATAGTAAAAGATAAAAAGTTCTTCATATCCAAAAGAATAAATTTCTTATCTAAAGTTGATTAAGAGGAAAACAATGATAGTGAATCTGAAAAATCTATTGAGTTTTTTGGTGTGAATTTATTTATAATAATAGTGAACAATAAAGAGTTCAAAAAAAGGTTCTGAAGGAGAAGAAACTTGATTAGAATATCATCTGAAACAATAATTGAAATAATTCTAGAGAAATATTGGATGGTAAGAAAAATAAATTTGAATTTTGATTTTTGAAAGTTCCTAAAAAAATAAAAAATAATGTTTTCATATTGAGAATTTTAATCAGGTGAAAGAGAATAATTAATTTAAAAAATTCTCTTTAAGATAAAAAAACCTTAATGAAAATATCAAAGTTAAATTTAATGCTAAAAAAAAAGTTCTAGATATTATCCAACAAAAACACTCAAAATTTTAATAGAGGGATTCAAATTTTATAAACTATATCTCAGATGTTAGTGAATGTTTGTTAAAGTATAAACCTAAGAACTATCAAAAAAATTAACCGTAAAAGTTTGAAATGAAATATAGAAATGTTTCCGAAAAGAAGAAATATCGGAAAGTTATGCATGTGGTCAAGATAAAAAAGTAGAGAATTCACAATTTTTAAAAAACCCTTTTTTTAAAAATGTTTCTAAACATTCTAAATATAGAAACACTTCTATTATATCTAGTTCAAAAAAGGATGAAAATAAAACCAAGATGAGAAGAAGATTCTGATTTATAATAGAAAGGTTAGTGGTTTAGATAACAAATACAAGAAATTTGATGGGAAACATGTTCACAAATCTGATTAGTATGAATATTTTAGATTAAAATATTAATTATATGGATACTTCTGGTATTATGGTGGGATTATAAATATGTAAAATATGTGTTTGTTCAACCAACAACATCACTATTATTTAATAGGCTATAGAAGGAAATGTTTTTGGGGGAGTCAATCTTCAATAAGGTAGAAGTATGAGATGGATGTTGGGAATAAATCTAGGATGTTTGGTGTGAAAGTTGAAAACACTTCCAAACTTTGGAAACTATTTTTTAAAGATGTGAATAAATTAGAAACATTAAAAAATGATGTACATTTTTGTTATCATCACAATAAAATATTTTTATCCATTCTCAGAAGCTAGAAATGAAAAAATAAAAAGATATTACTATAGAAACCTCCTTGAAAGATACAAAAAGAGAATAACGTTGGATTTTTTTATAGTGGGAATTCTTCCCATTTCATAGGATATTTAAATTTGTTAAAGAATGTGAATGAATTTAATGAAGTAATAGTTACATATTGGAATTATTAATCCCAGATAATCAATGGTGTTGGATCCTCCATCATTGGAAATGAAAAAATGAAATACAAGAGAGATTAATATGTTGATGGGTTGAAACACAACTAGCTAAGTGTTTTAAAACATTGTGATGAGGTAACCAATTTATTTTCAGAAAATATGTGTTTGTTTTGAAAAGTGAGTAGTATTGAAATGTAGTTACAAGAGGCTAAGGTACAAAAGGAAACTTATTTCAAGTTCTTGAAATACAAAACTCATGTTACTTGAGTATGGTGGAACAGAATAAGCTATATCATTAAAGACTGGGACACATGTTTCAGAGAAACTTAAGAAAGTTATGAAAGATAGATAGTGTCCATGAAATTCTTGATTTTCATAGGAGAATATATTGGTGTTGCATTATCTTTCAGAAGGAAAAAATCGCAAAATTTGTCCATAAGAAAGTGAGATTTGTTCAAAAAAACCCATAGAACATATTCTGTAACATCCTAGGATTTCATAGTATGTTATTTCTTTAAAGTAATTCAATATCTTGCACTACATGCAACATCGAGTTTGAGCGCACCATGACTTACAAACTTTTCGTTCAAAATGCGGTTATGAAGAGTATTAACTGAATTTTGAGTTTTATATACTCCATATGATTTTAACATCTGAATTATATGTTTCTTAGTCATAATATATGAAAAAATTTAATTTTTCAGATAAAGGAAGTATTTTTTTAAAATACTATTTTCCCGCATTTTATTAGTGGAACCTTTTTAAATCCAATATTTGAAACTTTTATATATTAAATTTTACAAAATAAACATGTTCTTTAGAATTAGGACATAAAAATTTAGTTTTTATAAATTTCTGGTTTTTTCTGATAACATTCATATTTTGATGAATAGTAAAAAATACTAATACATAAATTGAAAAAAAAAATTACTCAAAAAAAATTATATTTTCAAATTATAAATTTTAATGGTTTTGATGTATAATTATATTATATTTTTACCATTTAATCAATTTATAGTCATTGGATGTAATTTTACATATATATTGTACATAAACACATATAAAACTTTTTGTAGTTTTTACTTCTCAAAAACCAACTTTCTAGTTTTGATAGCAGGAATTAATTTTAAATTAATTAATGAAACTTATACATTTTTTATTTTTTAAATTATAAATCATTTTTTGAATTTGGAACATCAAAATTATCTATTAGTGAAGTTTTGGTATTTATATGAAAACATTCAATTTTTGATAAATAGTGAAGAAACTGCGTTGTAGATAAAAACCAACTTTATCATCTGGATCATTAATTTTAATTTCTCTTATTGTAAAAATATATAAATAGTACCTATATTAGTCCAATTTAATTCATTGTAGTAATTATATAAAAATATTAGATATATTAAATTTCATTGAACTTTTTAACGTCGTTTACCCACCTACTAGGCACATTACCAAATTTGCAAAAAACATAATTTTACCACTTATGTGAATTGAATTTCAAAAATTTGAGAGACACAGTTGACATTAATAAGTAAAATTTTGTTCAATAGGATGATAATAATTTTTTTGAATATGAACTTTTGAATTTTTTTTACCATAGTTAAAAGTAAATATGGTAATTAAAGGTAAAAATTAGATTATAATTACCCTAAAACATGTCGTAATTCTATTGGATAAGTGTATTTCAAAAAAAAATAAACCTTAGGAATAAAATATGATCCTTTTTGAACCATGTGGATTAGATTGAGACATTTATTATATTTTATTTAAGGAAGAGTTAAAAGTGTTAAATTCAATGTTTAATAATAAACCATTTTTAATATAGGTTTACACATAAGATAAATTATACTATAAATATACATTAGAAATATAAATATATTCTCTAAATCATGGTATTTTATTTATAATTTTTAGACATTAAATAATTTACTTTATTTATCAAACAATGATGATGCAGTAAATACCATGTTAATGAAAGATTAAACTTTTTGTTGTTATAAATATTAAAATAAATTCTAATTGAAAATTTTGATTTGATAGATGAATTTTATAGGCAAATATGACATTTTAGGGTTGATTAAATTTATTTTTTTTCGAATTAATCAAGTTTTTATGACTTTCAAAAAATAACAAATAATAAATAGTGTTAAAATTGACATAAATGAGTTTTTAAAAACAATACTATACTATTAAATGATATAATGTACTTAAAAATAGAATATTTGGAAAAAGGTCAAATATAATGTATGATATGTTATTAATGAACTACTTTAGGTTCTATTTGTATTTTATAGTAACTATACAAACCATGTAATATAAAAATACCAGAAGACATGGTAAAAGTTAAACTATTTAACTAAGAGTTAAATCTAAAAGATAAGAATAATATGTTGGCCTAAACTTGTCTAAAACTTATTTTTGTGAGTATTTAGATCCATCCCCACCTTATCCTCGAAATAAATCCATTTTAAGGTATTGGAAAGTGATAATTATTTTATAATAAATTAATATTTCAAGATTTTCCTAAAGTGCCCCTCACCTCCCTTATAAAACGGTACTTCCCCTTCTCTTAAATTGACACCTCCAAAACAATTTAGCTCGGCCAAAACATGTCAAATATCCTCCCAAATACCCTCAATTCAATCTAGAGGCCTTAATTTGATCATAAATTAAACCTATGAGGCCCTTTTCTTCAAAACAAAAAATAAACTCGAAGAAGAGGTAATTATTTCATCACCAATTTCAATGTTCTTTTCTTCTTCCACTTTCTCTTTCTTTGTTGTTACCATACCAAAATAATAACTGCACTAACTTCTACATACTGATATGTTATTATAAATATGGTACAACCATATTAATTACTCTATACATTCTATGAATGAAAAAGTTACCATACGTGCGTACGTACGGCTTACCATCTCCAAGTCATGGTGTAATTTGTTATTAAAGTATTCATTATTAGGATGGGTATAAAAATGAGTATAGTTGATGTAAATAATAAATATAACATGATAATTATTCTGTATATATAATATACCCTCAAATTACCTACTATTTCACAATCAATAGAATGATATCATCACTCGAGCGTACGTACGACTTACCCTCTTTACGACGCGATGAGATTCATTTCCACGTTCACCATTCAATGATGATTATAAAAATATATATGATTAATCAGTATGTAATATATGACATAATAATTATAATATATATATATATTTACTTATATTTCATTTAGTTACTTCTGTTGAATACGATATGAAAATGGAAAAAACGTTTATACATACGTATGACCTACTTTCTCCATAAATGGTGTTTTCCATTTCATATATCTTTTTATTATGGAAATTTATATTATGAATATATATAGTGCATAAATTATTTTTTATATTATGGAAACAATTAAATAACGATATAAGTGATACGATCATGAATAACAAGTTAAAACACGTACGATAAAGAAAGTGATTATTACACAAAATGTAATTTCAACATGGAAATTATTATTAAATAAGTAGTATAGTGTCATAAATTAATCATGTATAATATAATAAATATGAATATTTTTATGGTATAATTTAATAACATACTATGGTCATTATATAAGATTTTAAAGATACCCTTGACCTAAGGAAAGTACAAGGTAAGGGTTATTTCCCTAATCTCATCATTTTCCGAGACTATTTATCTTTAATTATATACTGGGACATATTTATCATCGATGTCCATGTTTCATTAAAATGGTTTAAAAAAGGAATCTTTTGAGGTTTTATGAAAGGAAATCTTTAACTAGATCATCATTTGAAATGTTATTAATGATTTATTTTTCTAAATATTTTCAATTAATGTCCATGTTTTAAAAATTATTTTAAGGATTTATTAATGTGGACATGATTGTTTTAAAGTGATAATATCTCTAAAAAGATTCAAAGTAGTATGGTACAAATTAATTAAAAAATATCTTTTAAATTATTTCCTTTATAAATTGTGCGACTTTTAAATGATTTCTTGAATATGGGTTTTTCTCTTAATGATTTTTATTGATTATTTTCAACTATGTCAAAATCATTTATTGGATAATATTCTTGATTGAGGTTTATTTACAATAATAAAATCTTCTATATTATATTGAATGAATTATGATATGTTTTACTGTGGATGTTCTAGTTTTATACAATTCATGGTTTGTGGTTAATGTATTGAAATTTTGTATGCTAGTTTTAGTACGAATGTTTATGTTCTGTTTCAACTTTTTTCATATGAGGAATTTATTGGACATAGTAAGTGACGGGTGGGGGCTGCTATAGCCCCTCGATATATCAATAGGTCTCATGAGACAAATTATTGACATGGCATAAGGCCTTGAAAAAAAATTTATTTTTAGTATTGGAACAAGGCCTTGAATATGCGGTTATGATGTCCGACATTATGCATTACCCCATTAGGAATTTAGTTATTACATGTGATAATTCTTCTAGTAGAATATCCATGTGTATGTTTATATGATAATGTTTGATTTTATTTCTTCCATATTATGATCAAGTTTATGTTTAAAAGGATGTTTTTTGTTACACATTTTTATTTAAATGTTTATAGATTCTGCTAAATTATTTACACCTAATGAGTATCGGAGCTCACCCCTCTCTTATGTTTTATTTTACCAGGATTCCAAGAAGTGTATTATGATTGATATGCTGGGCTAAGATAGGGGAAAAATGTAATTCTCAAGGGATTATTTATTTTGTGTTTTATTTTAGAAAGTGTAATGTGAATTTATTTTATGTAATCTATTTTCCAAGCCTACTAAACTAATTGTTATTTCAGGACGTGATTCCTTATATCATGACAATGTATTAAAATAATGCACTGACTCTGGGTAACTGGGGTCAGGGAGTTATAGTTGGTATCAGAAGATGTTTAGTACAAACAATGGAAACTAGATTAAAAAAACTCTAATTAGAGATCTTTAACCTAATATATAATTTTAGGATTAGTATAGAAGAAATTTCTAGAATTTTGGTAATGTACAGATTTTGTGCATTTTTCACCCAATAAATCCATGTCTGGAAACGAGTAGGTAGAGGAGGATCTGGCATAGATTCATCTAAGGGAAAAACCCAAAACACCGCTTTGATCTAGACTCGAATGGGAATGGGTGCATGATAATGGGCCTTCCTTCACTCTTGGTTACGACACTCCTGGGGGATTTTCTTAGGATAATTCACATTTTCTTTACAAACCATTATGAAGGATTTATGGGTAAATATTTTAGTGAAAAAACCATTTTGATGATTATGGGATTGGATGTGTAAAAATATTTAATTAATTTTGATAATTTTTCTTGGTTTTGGATTATACATTATGATATGATCTAACCTAGTGTATTTCGTCATTTATAAATGGTTCCCAGTAGAAGGAATGAGAATTCCAGTAATAATCTTGATCCAAAGAGTAAGAAGGATCATATCCTTCTTGGTCTTAATCCAACAGTTAGAAGGTAATTAATCTCCCATTTATTCTCATCATATGAAGAAATAGTATCATGTGTTAATAAGATAATTAAATAATTCTATGAGTCACATGGCTTTGAACGAAAGCCAAATAATAGGAGGATGGTAGAGGGAAATATGGATAAAGGGAATAATGGAAAGAAGTATTTTCCCATATGTTATAACTATGGAAAGAATCACCCTAGGAAGTGCCTTCAAGGAATGTGAGTTTGTTATATGTGTGGAGAAAAAGGACACCATGTTCTTGATTGCAAGGGTAAGAAAAATGTTTCAAATGTACAATGATTCCTCTACAAAGAGTTGGGACACTACATGAATCAATTTCCCTACCCCAAATGATTCTATTGGATAATAATCAAGTTATGATACTACTGCAGATGAAGTGGAATGATTAGTGATATTATGTTGTAATTAATGAAGTGTGTCATTTGAGTATTGTATTAATATTAGAATTATAGAGTATATAAAGATTGTACTATGGTACAATTTCATTAAGGATTTTAGATTTTACGGTATGAAGTAAAGTGACACAGTTTCAAGTTAAAATTTTTGGAAAATATATGGTTAGGATAAATATAACTTTTTTTTTCTGAAACTGGGATAATGATTTCAGAATAATATATGATTGAATTGGATAAAATATATTGGATATTCTGGACTACCTTGAAACTACTTAAATTTTTTTATTCCATCATTATTGGTGTTTACATAATTTTTAAATATAATGAGTATATGTAGTTATTCTACATGAAATAAGATAACATGAATGTAATTTGTAAGGTTTTATGGTAATTCAAGTTGTTACCATGTTTTAAGAGAATATATGATTAAGGTAATTACATTTTATTACGTGGAAAAAGAGATCTTCATAATGTTTACCTTCCTTGTAAATTTTGGTATGTGAGTTTGGACAGAAGTATTTTTGATAAGTCTAAAGGTTGGAATGAATTATGTTGGACATTGGATACTAGATTTTAAGGTTAAAACATTTGTTTTAATTTTTATTGGATTGTAATAAAAAGAAAATACTAGATGTCAGGTGGTAACCCGTCATGTATGGCATGGTAGTGAGACATGAACACGCAACCGAAGGGTGAAAAGGGTTCATCACCCACAACTGGCCTACGTGATGTCTCGGTTTATATAATGTATTTTTTTAAATGGATTGATAGATGAATTATAAATTCTTTTTTTGGAACCCTATATGATTAGGATAAATAGAGTATTTTTAGTTCTATTATCATTTAGAGTTAAAGAAGAGTTTTTGGTATAAGTTAGTTGAAGGATGGAACTATACATGTCAATAATTATTTTTTTCTCTTATGATATGATGAAATTAATTCTTAAACTTTGGGGAAGGGATCTTTAAACAAAAATTGTGTTATATAAATACAACATGTTTTGTTTAACCAAGGATAATTTAAATCATCATTTATTTATGGCTTTAAGGCCCTAAATCATCCATTTATTGTTCACATGTTTTTGATTGATGACCTCAATAAATCCTTATAAATATTTTCATTTTCCCTCTAAATATGTGTCTCTAATTTCCAAAACTTTTCTCCTATTCAGGATCATAATTTGGTGGTGACTTTTTTATTTTCCTTTCCCTCTTATTAAGACTAAATTTATTTAACCTATTTCTGATGTGGGTTTTACAAAAAAGTATTTTCTATTTTTAACCTTTTATTTTCAAAGAATAATTTCAAATTGTGAGGACACAATTTATTGAAGGAGGGGAGAATGTAACACCCCATGATTTGATAGTATGTTATCTCTTTAAATTAATTCAATAGCTTATGCTACTAGAAACTCCGAGTTCGAGTGCACCACGACTTACCAAACTAGCCATTTAAAAAGAGTTTATTAATAGTATTAAATTCATTATGAATTTTATATAATCCATATTATTTTAATATCTGTATTATTTGTTTCTTAGACATAATATAAGAACAAATTAAATTTTTTAGATAAAGGATGTATTCAAAAAAAAATTACCACTTGTTAACAGAGAACCATTTTTAAATCCAATATTTTACACTTTTATATATTCAATTTTACAAAATAAACTTTTTCTTTGAAATAAAGACATAAAAATTTTGTTTTGATAAATTTTGTGTGTTTTTCTTATAAATTTCATATATTGATGAGTATGGAAAAATAATAAAATTTAATTGAAAAAACTTTTTTAATCGAAATATTTAATAGTGTTAAATTATACATTTGAATATTTTCTAAGTATAAGTAGATTATATTTTTATAATTTAATCCAATTTTTTTCATTGGAAGTAATTTTATATTCAAATTTGACATAAACACATATCTATATTTTGATAGTTTTTATTTCTCAAAAACTCACTCTATGGGTTTGACAATAGGAATTAATTTTAAATTAATTAATGGAACTTATAAGTTTTTATTTTTATAAAATAGTGATCATTTTTGAATTTGGAATATCAAAATTATATATGGGTGAATTTTTGGTATTTTTTCTAAAAACATTCAATTTTTGATGAATAGTGAAAAACATTGCGTTGTAGATAAAAACAGACTTTTTCATTTAAATTATTATTTTTGATACATATTAAAGTCAAAATAGATACATAATACCTATATTGGTCTAATTTAATTAATTTGGGTAATTTTATAAAAATATTAGATATATAAAATTTTATTGAACATTTTATCGTCTTTTATCCACCTTCTAGGAACATTAGCAAAATCATATAAAATATAATTTTACCACTTCTATGAATTGAATTTCAAAAATTCGAGAGACCTAGTTGACATAAATAAGAAAAATGTGGTTCAATAGGTTGAAATATATTTTTGGTGAATAGTAACTTTGGAATTTTATTTACCACGGTTAAAAGTGAAAAGGGTAATTATATGTAAAAATGATATTATAATTATCCTAACACATGTCCTAATTCTATTGGATAAATTTATTTTGAAAATCAGCCATAGGAATAAAATATTATCCCTTTTGATCAACTTTGATTAGATTATGACATTTATTATATTTTATTTAAAGAAGAGTTAAAAGTGTTATATTCAACGTTTAATTACTAAACCATTTTTAATATTGGGTTAAACATAAGATAAATTTGACTATAAATATTAATTAGAAAGGTAAAAAGATTTCCCACATCTTTTTATATTATTTATTATTTTTATACATTAAATAATAAAATTTATTTATGACATAATGATGATGTAGTAATTACCTTATTAATGAATTATTAAAATAATTGATGTTCTAAATATTTAAATAAATTTCCACAAAAACTTTTGATTCCATCCATGAATTTTTTAGGTGAATATGACATGATAGGGTTGATTCCATTTTTTTTTGTTTTAAGTAATCATGATTCCATGACTTTCACAAAAACCAAATACTAAATTGTGTTAAAATTGATATAAACGATTTAAAAAAACTATATTATTAAATGATTTAATATTTTTATAAATCTATGACTCCACAAAAGGACTTAAATAATGTTATATATGACATTGATTCACCACATTAGGATCTATTGATATTTTATAGTGAGTATATCAACCATGTAATATAAAAATACAAGAAGACAATTTAAAAATTAAACTATTTAACTAAGAGTTAAATCTATAAGATAAGGTTAATATGGTGACCTAACCTTTTTTAACACATATTGGTTGGGTGGATTTAGACTCATCACCACATTATCCTATAAATAAATCCAATTTTAGTTATTATAAACAGAAAATGGTTTCATAATAAATTAATTTTTCAAGACGTTCTAAAAGTGCCCCTCACCTCTTTTATAAAAGGGTAGTTCCCCTTCTGTTAAATTCCCACAGAAAAACCATTTTGCTCGGCCACCCCTACTCCAATATCCTCCCAACTAACCTAAATTAAACCTATAGGACTTTATTTGATCATAAAGGAAAACAAAGGTGCCCTTTGGTTCAAATCAAAAAGAAGAACCCGAAGAAGAGGTAATTATTTCGTAACCTCTTTCAATGTTTGTTTCTTCTTCCACTTCATCTTTCTTTGTTGTTTCCATAACAAAATAATAACTCCAGTACCTTATACATACTTATATGTTATTATAAATATGGTAAAACCATATTCATTACTCTATCCATCATATGAATGAAATATTTATCGTACGTGAGTACGTACGACTTACTATCTCTACGTCGTGGTGGAGTTTGTTATTTAACGCTTCATTATTTGGATGGGTATAATAATGAGTATAATTGGTGTAAATAATAAATATAACATTTTAATGATTATATATATATATATATATAATATACCCTCCATGTACATATTATTTCACAATCAATATAATTATATCATCGCTTGCGCGTACGTATTACTTATCGTGTCCACGACGTGATGAGATTTATTTCGATGTTCACCATTCAACGATGATTATAAAAATATATATTATTAATAAGTATGTAATAAATGAAGTAATAATAATACTGGATATATATATATATATACATATATCTCATTCACTTACTTCTGTTCAATATAATATGAAAACAGAAACATCGTTTACGCGTACGTACAACCCACTGTCTTCATAAACGGTGTTTTCCATTTCATATATATATCTATAATAAATATTTATATCTTGAATATATATGAAATAAAAATAATTTTTTATATTTTTTAAGCAATTAAATCATGATATAATGGATACAATAAAGAATAAAAAGTTAAAACACATACGATAAAGAAAGTTATTACTACCTGAAATTTTATTTTAAAATGAAAATTATTATTAAATAAGAATTATAAAGTCATAAATGAATAAATTATGATATCATACATATGAATATGGTTATTTAATAATTTAATAACATATTATAGTCATTATAAATGAGGTTAAATGTACCCTCGACCAAAAGAAAGGACAAGGTAATGGTTAATTCCTAAATCTCATTATTTTCTGAGATTATTTATTTATAATTATCTACGCGGAGATATTTTTCATCTATGAACATGTTTCATGAAAATGATTTAAAAAAGAATATTTTATGGTTTTATGTAAGAGAGTCTTTAACTATATCACCATTTTAAAAGTTTTTAAACAATTATCTTTCTATATCTTTTTAATTAATGTCCATATTTTCAAAATGATTTTAAGGATTTATTTATGTGGACACGACTGTTTTAAAGTGACAATTTCTCTCCAAAGATTTAATGTGGTATGGAAAAATTTAACTCATTAATCTCTTTCAAATGAATTCTATTATAAATTTTGTTACTTTTAATGATTTAATGAAAAAGGGAATTTATCTCAAAGATTTTTATTGATTATTTTAAACTATGTCAACATCCTTTATTGGATATTATTCTTGATTCATGTTGATTTACTATAATAAAATCATCCATGTTGTATTGAATGTGTTATGATATGTTTGAATATGGATGTATAATGTTTATACCATTCATGGTTTATAGTTAAGTATTGACATTTCATATGCTAGTTTTAGTACAAATGTTTATGTTATGATTCAACTTTTTTGATATGAGTAATGAATTGGACATAATGACTGACGGGTGAGGACCGTTATACCCCCTCGATGCATAGGTAGGTCCCATGAGAAAAATTAGTGTCTTGGCAGAAGGCCATGAAAAAATTTTTTGTGTAGTCTTGGGATGAGGCCTTTACTATGCAGTTATGTTTTCTGACATTATGAATTTCCTCATTATGAAATTAGGTATTACATGTGATTATTAGACTAGTAGAATATCCATGTGCATATTTATATGGTAATGTTTGATTTATTTTTTCCATATTATTTTAAAGTATATTTTTAAAATGTTGATTTTTTATTACACATATTCCATTAAATGTTTATATCTTCTGCTAAATTAATCACCCTTATTGAGCATCTGAGCTCGCCTATTTCTTATGTTTATTTTCCCAGGATTCCAAGAAGTGTATTATGATCGGTATGATGGGTTAATCTAGGGGAATAATGGAATTATCAAAGGACTAGTTATGTTTTGTTTTATATTATAAATTGTAATGTGAAGTTTATTTATGTAATATATTTTCCAAGGATACTGAACTAATCGGTCATTTGGGACTTGATTTCAAGTATCATTCCAATGTATTAAAATAATGCACTGACTCTGGGTAACTGGGGTTAGGGCATTGTATATTCATTCTAAAATCTTTGAACCAATGAGAAAACAATAAATAAATTGAGATAATTACTTCAACACTTCCATTGATTCCATTAATAAAATTACTTGTGTCATGTGAAATCATATTCTTTGAAAATGTTTTAAAGTTTCATGAGGAAATTTGAGAAGGAATGTGAGTATTCAGTGAAGAAGTTGAGAAATGATAATGGTTGTGAGTATAATAATAATTAATTTAAATGTTATATTGTGAATCACGTAATTTGGAAAGAATATAGTTCCCCATAAACTCCTAAAAAAAATTGGGTTTCTGAAATGAAAAATATAAGTTTGGTGGAAAGGGGAGAACTATATTACTTGAACATGGTCTTTTGAATTACTATTGGAGGCAATCCATAAACACTACTGTATGTATTATGAACTAATTTTTCATAATGGAATTTTTAGATATGACCCCATATGAAATATGTTATGGAAAAATATATGTTTTAAACACTTAAGAGTTTTTAGGAGTCCATGCATAATAAATGTGAGTGGTGTAAATCATAGAATTTTTGAACATAGAGTTGAAGATGGAATTTTTCTTGGCTATGTTCAGGAAGGAAGAGGATACAAATGTTTCAACAATCAAATGGGAAGAATTGATTATTCTATTGAGGTTAATGTTATTGAATAACCTAATGAGGCTAAATAGACTCATTCATTTAAGGATGATGAGAAGGATACAGAATGTTTTGTTATCATTTTTGATAAGGTTAACAAAAATTTTAATCATACTCAAGGAGAAGAATCAGACTCATCTATTTCAAGTGATGAGGGAGAAACTTGAAAATCTAATCCCAAGATGAGGAAGAAAGTTGAAACCCAAAATATTATTGGTCATCAAAATTAAAAGCTTAAATCAAGAAGAACATCAAATTATATTACCCAGAGTTCAGTATTTTCAAAACATTAGTTGAATGGTGTGAATGAATATTTTTAGTATCTATAATGGGTTAATGAGATGAATAAATACTTGTATCAAATAGAAAAGAATATATACAAGGTAAATCATTCCTAAGATAGATGAAAAATTCTATTGGTACAAAATGGGTTTTCCAAAAATGACAAATGAAGAAGGATATGTGATAAGGATGAAGGCTAGATTAATGTTCAATGGTTATTAAAAAATTGAAGGTGTTGATTTTGATAAAATTTTTATATAGTCATATTGTAAGAAAAAATCATAATTTTTCATTAAATTTTTGTACAATTAAGTTAATTTCTTAAAATGGACAAAAATTATATATTTCTAAATTGGAATATTGATGAGGAATTTTATGTTAAAAAGCAATGTGGATGTTTTTTTGTGAAATATTAAATATATGTATCAATATTAGAGAAATACTTATATTTTATAGAGAAAGAACTAAGGGCATGGTATTCCAAATTGGTTACTTGCTTATGAAATATGAGTTTTAATAAATTAAGAGTTGATAAAAATATTTACATCAAATAATTTAATGTGTTCTCCCTCATCATAAATGTTTATGTTGATGAAATTATCATTGGAGGTAATAATGAAAGATCTAGTGAATTCCTTTCAAAAGAAGTGGAAATTTTTTTGGGATGTCCATACATGGGGAAATAAAATACATTATTTGGTTAAAAATTTTACAAAATAAGAAAAAAAATTCTTTCTCAAGACAATTATGTTAAATAAAATCTTATGATGTTTAGAATAAAAAGCTCAAAAACCTATTTCCACAAAAATACCATTGGGGACAAAGATGTCTAAAGATGTATAAGGAAAGGATGTTGATCAAGAAGAACTTTAGAAGCTTATTAGAAGTTTTTTTATTTGACTGCCTCAAGACCAAACACTGTTTATATTGTAAAATTGTGTGAAAGATTTGAAATTTACACTAAATAATATCATTTAACTGTGGGAAAAAGAATTACCAGATGCATTAAGGGAAAATGATTCAGTATTTTTTAGAAAATCTTATAAATTATTGAATTTTTTGTTATTCAGAAGATGATTAGGTAGGAAACATTAATGATAGATGATCCACATATGGTGGAGTTTCCTTTCGGGTGAAAAGTTGTGTTTTTGGCATATAAAGAAGCATTAGTAAGTAACTCTTAGTATGAATGAAGATGATTATTTTTCTACTACTCAAGACGCTACCCAAATTATGTAGATGAGGTACTAGTTATAATACATACTTTTTGAATTGCATTTTCCCTTAATCTTGTGTTGTGATATTCAAATTTCAATCAAACTCACCAGGAATCCGATACAAAATTCTCATCCAAAAGGTTTTGATATCAAATAACATTTAATAAAACAGAATGTTTAGAATAATGAAATGAATATGGAGTATGTTCCTACATCAGAACAAGATGCTGACATTTTTACAAAACCTTTACAGATGGGATTTTTTTCAAAATTGAGGTTGAACATGGGCATCCAAACTCTTTCTCATCAAGGTTGTGGTATGTGTTTTTGTACCATATAACATATTACCTTTGGATATTAGTTTCAAGGTAGGGAATTTTTCCTTAAATATATCCTTATGGATGCATTCATAAATTGGGAGTTGTTGGTATGATTTGAATCTAGTATTGTAAATTTTAGAATTATTGTATTGTTTATTGGAGTGGTTACAGGAACCAAAAAAATTATTCTAGGGAATAAAATATGTCAATGAAAGTAGTGAAGAAAAACTAAATAGGTTTCAAGATCACTATTTTTGGAAAACATGGATTTTCTATAAAAAATTTTGGATTCCTACAATGAGTTAGATCACGTCATCTTAGAATTATTGCTATGTAATCCATAAATCGAGGTGACAAAGTTAAGTGATTTTTAAATATTTGTTCAAAACAAAATATAAAGTGAAAATTTTTATGAACAAGATGATATGTATGATGAATGTATTCTAATATTGTATTTTGTTGTCAAAGAAATATCGATGAACGAAAAATCACCTCAATTTTCATTTGGTGAAAATTGGACTGACCATCGTATTCAATAAATCAGAACCACAATGTTTGGAATTGTCCATCAGATTATAGAGAATCCTGCTAGAATAACAGGATCTTCAGAATCACCTTGTGTCTGGAATGTAAGGTTTGTTCATAAAGGGAAATAATCATAGTTTTCATGACTATGATATAAATGTGATGATGCTTCACAAATCTTGGAGTTCTCACAAATCATATGTATTCTGTACAAATTTTGACACGAGATTGATGAAATAAAGGAGGAAATGTTCTGAAAATCATATTCAATATGAGAAGGAAAGAAAAATATTGATACGGAGGTTATAATAATTTCCTTAGGTAGTCATATGATGCCAAATACAATATTAAATGTAATAAAAGTCTTGAACAGAGTCATGATACATGAAGATGTTTATAAAAGAAGAAAGTGGGTGAAAATGAAGTTCTCTAGTCTTAGGATCATCATAATGATTTCACTAGATGTAGATATGTTTAAATGTTGTGAAGGATGATCATAATGATGAACAAAAATAAGTTTTTGAAGTCAAATCTGTCGATACCAGTCCATTAGACATTGTATTCCATCGTAATCATCAAATGAAATATTTTTTGTGACTGATGAATGAAAAGAATAAGAAAATTATATGACGAACAATATTAAAAATAATTTCACAGCTTCAAAAAGAATTTAGTCAAAAATTTAAAATAGGATTAATTAGTTTGTTTATCATTCAAGTGTGTCAAGATAATAGATGATGAAAAATCTATTATTTTACATTTGTATTCATCATAGTAAGGAAGATTGTAATGAAAATAAAAATTGGAATCTGACATGAGTTTTGGAAGGAGTTTAAATGAGATAAAAAAGGTACTGAAAGGTGGATCTTGATGTTCAAAGAAGATCTTCGATTTTATCCATTGGTACAAAGAATCATAATGAAGAAATCTTATTGGGAAATCAGAATGGTGTTTATTTATTCTTACATACAACTAATATGATGCATCATGTTGAAGGAATCATATTGAATATGTCATAATCAGAATGATGTTTGTAAAGAAATTCTAAAGTATAGTTGTGGTTTTTATAAAATTATAGAATATTTTATAAGTGTAAAGAACCATTGAAGAAGTCAATATGTACATGAAATTCAAAAGAAATGTAAGATTCATGTAATTTGGTTGAGTGGGAAAATTTTTATGAATCTCGTTGAAACCATTTTTGGGGGAAATTATAAAAGGGAATGTATGTTGTACATCATGAAAGATGTATTCTTCAGAAAAGTAAGAGAGAAGGTGGAGGTCTTAATAAATTCTAGAGAGAAGAAGTGTTTTCCAAATTTTATTTCTTGAAGATGTCATTACAGAAAAAAGTAAAAGGAAAATAGAAAAGATTACAATGTATTCATGTTATTATTGTATTCAACTAACCATCGTATTTAAATAATCACTGTATTAGGTTGAATCATAAGAATGTGATTTCCATATTAAAGAATAAGGTGTTTAGAACTTTCTCAACCATATTATGATAAAGCAATATTTTTTTTATATTAGTCAATTTGAATAGAGAAATTAGACTTGGATATCAATGAGAGTTTTATTAAAAAAATCCAAGAAGTTCTTCCTAGATTATTGGTTATAAAGTTAATAATTGTTTTCAAAGTATATATTTGTGAAAGATGATAATGAAACATTATAACATGTCTATTACGAAAAACATTGTATTGCATATTCTTTGATAAAAGATGTACACACACTATAAGATTTTTTACATAGTGGTACTTGAGTGAAAGGGAATATCCTACTCATGGTATTGTACACAAAAATTATTATTATCTAGTGGATTGTATGGTATTGGATCATTTACAAATCATAAAAAGGAAGTTATTATTCTAATTTAATAGTGAACCTTGTGAATTATTATGTTACTATGGATATATGTTTGAATTGGTTTAATTATGGAATTTAATACTTAACAAGTGGTGAAGTTTGTTTCATTAGTAACGAAGGATACAAGAAAAAGATATAACTAATTCAGACCTTCCCCCTCAGAGATATAGTTGTCTTTACTAGGCAATTACAGTTTGAGGTCTTTGATTTGATCACATCACTATCCATATTTAATATCTTGATTTTCATAATAACATTTAACTATTCATACCAAGAAGGCCATACTGATATAATTAATGGTGTTTTGATATGTTTTTCCATCATTATTTAATCCAAATAAAATGAACTGATAATAAATAATACCCTTAGGTACTTTGATGGTAGTGACTTCTTCATCTACAGGAGCCATATTTATATGATTTTACTCAGAATGAATTTGAAATAGGGAAATCAATTGGATGTCAGTAGTTGCATTGATAAAGAGTTTTGTGATTGAAAATGGGAATTCCTTTGCAAAATTTAGATTATGATCTATAAAATAAATACAGAACCAAATTTGTAAATTCCTTTTCTTGATAAGGAAAATTTTGGTGAGCCATATTGGACATTTTCAGTAATCATGAATAGTTGTATTTTATCATTTTGTCCACTTATAACATTACATTTGTAGCATGAGTGGGTTGAATTCTACGGGATACCTTCTTGAACCCTTGATGGTCATCAGGTAGGTCGAGATGGCATGTAGAAACATTTTGATTTAGTCTGTGAATTTATATATAGTTCCATGAAAACACATATCTATGTTTCCTTAAAAATGAAATTTACTTGTCTTTCTCATTGAGATTCATCAAGGAACTAAAAACTTTAGGCCACAATCCTTATTCTATTTCATGATTTACCTGCCTCAGTTCATCAATGGTGGTGGAGATGCCATTGAGAAATATGGGAGGGGAATTCCTGATGTCGTCCTCTTCTTATACCACCTATGACTCTATGGATGTATTTTTAGATGAATTTGAAAATATAAGGGAATATTTTTCACCAAATGTACTAAATAGGCCATGAGAAGAGGCATTATCATCCCCTCGAGCCAGATTTGTTCTAGATAGATTCTGGATCTAATTGTATTTTATACTCCCACTGGGGATAGGAAGAAAATAGGCATATGGGATTGAGAATACTACATCAACTAGATTTATCGGTAACACATAATCATTCTAAATCATAATATAGTGATTATTTGGTGTGGTCCCCAATCCATTAATTATGAAACCTATGTATTTTCATCCATCATTGGTTATTTTGTGTAACGACTCATAATTATATTCCTCTTGATCAAATTAAATTTATTATTATGTAAAATTGTTATATAAAATATAAATATTTTTGTTATTATCATTTTTTATTTTAGAATTCCATTTTGAATTGTTACCATTTCTAATATAGTTTTTGAAGAGTGAACACATGATTAGAATAAATATAAGGCATTTACAAATCTGATTTACTCAGAAAAAGGAAGCAATGGCCTCATCCAGTAGAATTTCTCCATACGAAGCCCATTTTTTGGAGAACAGAAAGGAGGTAGCATCACTAGGATTAAATCTTGAAAAATAACAAGTATAGAATTAATATATTAAGCTTGAACAGAACCACCTATGGGAGAAGTGAAAGTTTATAGAGATTACCACCTGAGTGATGTTATTAAAGCCACCTGAAGTGTTTGTCACCATCACACACCTTAACCTTATAACTTATGTGGGTTTTATAAGGGATTATGTAACAATACCCTAGAAATAGAATTATATGCATTATTTTTGTATAGAATAAAGAAAATATATCCATTTTATTATCCATACATTGTAAATAGTTTTTAAAGAACAAATAGTATATATTAAGAGATATATTTAGTTGAATTAAATGATTTTGGAATTAAAAAATATTTTAATAAAAAACTGTTACTAAATTTACTTTTTATTAAATATAAATGATCAAATATTTTTTATTAATACAATTGTAGTTTTTATTTAGGTTTGAAATCTTTTTTTTCATAACCCTTGATTTATCGATAATTGTTGGTTTTTATTTTAAAAGTGTAATTTCACATATTTGAAAAAATATATAGAGAAAATTTATATTATTTTTGGAATCAGGACATCTAAATTATCCAATGGTGAATTTTTCATAATTTTCTGAGACAATCAAATTTTTGGATAAAAATTAAATGTTTTTTAATTATATAATCTGTTTTATGACATCATAATGATATAATAGTGATGTAATAAAAAACAATAAATAATATGTTCGGTCAATATATGTTTTATATTTAAAATAAGGTGATTTTATATTTGTTTTATTAATTTTATTGTGCCCTATTTGACCCTCCTTGACTTATAAAACATTTTTTATTTTTTATTTGATTTCCTTGAGAGTGTGACTCACCTCCACATACGTAAGACTAATATTTCAAGAATTTTGACCATTGGCCTTCTAAAATAATTTTTTTCCATTCTTATTTAGAAAAAATGGGCAAAAACCATGGGTTGGTTTGTGTTTTTGATTATTTTAATTTGAGGTGGCCAACACCTAAATATTAAAGAATTCCATTTCTTTTATTAAATAAACCCACCCAAGGTACCACTTCCTCTTCACTCAGAGCATTTAGATCTCGGCCAAACTCATCCCTCCTCTTTCTATAATCCTCACATGCCACCCCAATCTCCCAAGAAGCCTCTTTTATGCCCCTCACAAACCCTTGGGATCACACATCCAAGTAAGGGATTTCTTCCTTTCTCATTTTTGTCCACATTTCATTATGTTGTTATACCATTTGAAATTAAATAAAAAATATTGGGGTATGAATTTTCACCTCTCCCATACTACCATCCTTATTATTGAATTTTCAGATACCCCTTTATCTCTCGTTAATTCCTCCCATGTACACCTGTTACCATGCTGAAATTTCATAGGGGATTTATCTCTCCTCATTTACATTCATGAATTTTATTATTTTATTAATCTTAATTCCATTACATATGTTGGGACATGTATCTATATTCCCCCATAATTTCCATTTAATATATTCATGATGAGACACCCATTTCACTCTCACTAACCAATTTTTTGAATTCATATGTCACGCCGTTATACTGCTAATATTGAACCACGATTTTCCAAGCCAATGTCCTTGTCTAATGAATACCATTCCCATTTCTATATCAAGGGTATTCACATTTATTCACATTTACTTATTGATTATATAGTTTCATGTATAAATTCCACATTTCTTTATTGTGTAATAAATGTTGATGTTTAATGAATCCATGTTATACGATCCATGTGGCACACTTATGCATGAAATGAATTGATTAAGAAGCGTGCACCATGATAGCGCTTCAATGCATTGGGTAAAGATTAGTATCATGATACATCAAGTGAAATAATGGTTTAATCCTTATAATTCAAGTGAAATTAGGGTTTACTCATGATCCATGTGTAATGATACTTGGCTCATGCTAATATCATGTTAAATGTTGTTTCCACATTTCCATGTTATGATAATCAGGAAATATCATGAATTTATATTCATGTTTCTTTTATGATCCATTGATATGAATATTTCATAATATGTACTATATTCTTCATTTTATTCTTTGTTTACTCCCTCAATGGAATTTATAGATCATTTTCTTATGCATGCCCTTAGGTTATCCCATGCCATGCTATGTATGAAGGAATGTGTGTGGTCATGTAAAAGAAGGTTTCAATAAAGATGTGTATTTCATGTTTTATGTTGTTATATAAAGTTCCTAAGACCCAAATGTACTAGACCTCTTGATATTTTATGTTTTATCAATTTAAAAAATAATGTAATAAATTGTGTTTTAGTCTGAAATAATGACCAATGTTGTTATAGTTGGTATCAGAGGACAGGTTTAGTTATTTTTGGGATTAGGATTAGAAATCCCTAGTGAAAGACTTCAGGATAACACAAAGTATAATAAAAACATACCTAAATATTAGTGATTATTTTGTAAGTTCTTTATCATTAAAATAAATCCATTTCTGAATATGAATGGGTAAAGGAATCTCTAGCAAAGATGTATCTAGGGGTAAAACCTGAAAACACTACTTTGATCTAGACTCGAATGGGAACTAGTGCATGACAATGAGACTTCCTGCACTAATTTTTACGACACCCTGGGGGATATGCATGGGTAAATTCATGATCTTAGTATTAACCATTATTAAGGAAAACATTCCCCCTAAGAATATATATCGAGAAGTAGATCATGGATAGCCTAGATTGAATACTTGGAAATTATAAGTTAAGTAAATATGTGTAATTTATATGTTATCCCTTTTTTGTCTTTGGATTACCCTTTATGTGTTACCCCTAACTTTGTTTTTATTCTAGCCAATGATTGGTCACATGATTAATATGGTTATCAACCGATGTGAAGGGAAATGTGATGAGTGTCCCAATGGGATTCCCAATGAAATGGCAGCTCAAGTATGTCATATCGTGATTACACCAAACAAGATATCAAAAATCACAATTAATAATTGGTACTTTTTTTAATGTGTAATGATAGAAAGGAAGAAGATGATGACATTTCATGATAGTCTATCTGATGAAGGTGTTAAGGGAAAGAAGACCCAATTTCCTTGGTGCAAGAAGTGTACAAAGAGGCACCAAGGGAAATGTCACAAAGGGACTAAGAGTTGTTTTAAGTGAGAAAGGGAAGGGCACAAAGCCTACAATTTTCTTGAAAGAATGGATAATGTGATGGATGGAAACAAAGTTCCATCTAAGGAATATTATGCATTTATATGTCATAAATTTATAGAAGTAGGGAATTACCTAAGACAAATCCCTATTACAATGGCTAAGATGAATGATGAGCATCAACAATCTCTATGATCAAGGGGGCACATGAAGTATTATTCTAAGATGGATAATGAGGAATAAATTACATTTAACCACTACTTCAAAGTCGTGTATGCTGTTATGTATTTTAATGTATCTCCTATTAGTATATATTTTATGTTTTCTAAGAACATTGAGTCCCCAGTAGAAATGATATTAAATAATTAGGGAAGAACATCAATTTTTCATGTATCACATGATGAAGTTTTTGGGAATGTAATTTTTGAAATTTTTATATTCCTCCTTTTGATGGACTTTGAGGCAAAAGTAAAGATTCATTACATATGCCTCGTGGCAGTCCCACACATGATCTGGAGTTGGCAGTAGTGATCTTTTCATTAAAAATCAGTAAGCATTAACTCTTTGGGGAGAAGTGTGAAATATATATTGATCACAAAATACTCTAGTATATATATTCACACATTAAGAGTTGAACATGTTCCAAAGAAGAATGTTAGAGCAGATCAAAGTCTAAGACCGCTCAATAAATTACCACCCTGAGAAAGCGAACAAGGTGGAAGATGCACTAAGTAGAAAAGACCCAACGATTTTATAATTGATGAGAATTGAAAACGATATAATATTCTTAGAATTGATGAAGATGGAAATGGGAATCATAAATAAGGGAACATCATCAATATTTTCACAATTTATTGAAGAACCATCTCTGTTGGAAAGGTTATAGGATGCTCAATCTATGATGTGAGAATGCATAAGAAGGTGGAAACTATCAAAAAAGTGAAATCCTCAGAGTTCAATGTTAATGAAGATGGAATTGTGAGATTTATGACAAGACTTTGTTTTCCATAAAATCCGGAGTTAATGAATGAAATTTTGGATGATGCACATAGTTCAAATTTCCCCACTCAACTAGGAAAAATAATGATTTATTGTGATCTCCGAGAGCATTATTGGTGGGATAACATGAAGAAAGAGATCAATGTGTGTACATTAATGTGCCTTGTATGTCAACAAGTGAAGGCTGAGAGGAAAAATTCAAAGGGGATGATCCAAACATTACCCATACTAGCATGGAAATGAGAGAACATTGCCATGGACATTGTAACCATACTTCTAAAAACATATAAAGGAAAAAATGATCTCTGTGTTGTTGTGGATCATCTTAGAATGACTGCACACTTCATTGAAATTCAAGAGGATTTCTCATAGGATCAAATATCACACATATATATATATCATAGAAGTGGTAAGGATGCATGGATTATCACTATCTATTAAATCCTATAAAGATCCAAGATTCACCTCTATGTTCTGAAAGAGTCTTCAATATTCTCTAAATACTGAGTTGAACTTCAGTACGAATTATCATCCTCAAACTGATGGCCAATCTGAGCGGACTATCCAAACACTTGAGGACATGTTTAGAGCATGCTCAATGGACTTAAAAGGAGTATGGGATCAACATATTCTTTTGGTTGAGTTCTCTTACAATAGCATTTTCCACTCAAGCATCCAAATGGATCCTCATGAATACCTTTATGCAAAGAGGTGCCGAACATCAGCATGTTGTGATGAAGTTGGGGAGAGAAAAATCCTAGGTCTAGAAATGGTTGATTAAATGGTGGATAATGTTAAGACCATCCATAATCACAATAAAGTTGCTAAGAGTCAACAAAACTCTTTTGCTGATAATCACCAAAGATACCTATAGTTTGATGTTGGAGACATGGTATTCCTCTTTATATCACCGTGGAATAGAGTTATGAGATTTGGGAAGAATGGAAATCTTAGTCCAAGGTACATCGTCCTTTTTGAGATTTTTGATTGCATTTGAGAAGTGGCATATCGACTAGAACTCCAACTAAACCTATCTCAAGTACATGATGTATTCCATGTATCACTCTTGAGGAAGTACAAACCTAATAAATCATATGTACTAAATCTAGATGTGGTACCATTGGAGAATGAACTCTCTTATGAAGAGAATCCAGTGAAGATCTTAGACTGTAGGGAAAAATTTATATGAAATAAGATAATTCTTCATGTCAAAGTGTCACTGAGAAACCACAAGTCTAAAAATTCAATGTGGGAATCAGATGGAGTGATGAAGTAGAGTGACCCGCATCTGTTTTAGTGTGGGAAAATGAAATTTTAAGGGTGAAATTTCATAAGGGGAGAAGATTGTAACGACCCAAAAATTTATTCCTTTTGATATAATTAAATGGACTATTATGTTAAAATTTTTATATATCATATTAAATTTTTTGGTTTTATGATTATGGATTGTAAGATACCGTTTTAAATTTTTACCGTTTCTAATATATCCATTGAACAGCGACCATATGATTTGTAAAAATATAGGGCTTTAAAAAATATGATTTACTTAGACAAAGTAAGTGATGGGCTCATCCAGTATAATTTATCATTACAAATCCCTTTTATTAGAGATCAAAATGGTGGTGGCATCACTGAGCTTCTCTCTTGACCAATACCATGCTGAGCTTCAACATGTTAAGCATGAACAAAACTTCCTATGGGAAAAGAGAAAGTTGATAGAGATTACCACCTGAGCGATGTTATGGGAGCCACCCCAATAATCTATCTGCATCACAAACCTTATCATTAGGTCTTATGAATGTGTTATAAGGGGTTATGTATGAAGAACCTAGAACTATGATTTTGTGTATTATTTTTGTATGGAATAATGAATATACATTTTTTTATTGTCACATTGTAAATAGTTTTTAAAGAACAAATAGTATTTTTATTTAAAATTCAATTAAGAAATATATTTTGATAAATTAATGGATTTTTTCATTTAATAATATTTTAAAAAAATATTATTACTTAATTACATTTTATTAAATATAAATTATTGTATAATTTTTATGAATAAAATTGTAATTTTTATCATGGTTTGAAAGATGTTTTTGTCAAAACCATTAAATATTCAATAAATGTCAGTTTTTATATTAAAAGAAAAAATTAACATATTTGAAAAATTATTTAGATAAAATGAATATTATTTTTGGAATTAGGATGTCTAAATTATCCAATGGTGAATTTTTCATAATTTTCTGAGACAATCGATTTTTTGGGTAAAAATTAAAGACAATTTAATTATATAATGTGTTTTATGACATCATAATGTCCCAATAGTTATTTAATAAAATACTTTAAATGATATTTTCGGTAAATATATGTTTCATGTTTAATATAATGTGATTTGATATTTTTTAATTAATTATATGGTGCTTTAGTGCACCCTCCAATACTTGTAAAACATTTTATTTTTTTAAATTGATTTCCTTGAGAGTGTGACTCACCTCCACATAAGAAAGAATAATATTTTAAGAAGATAGGAAATTGGACGTATAAAATAATTTTTTCCACTCCCATTTGAAGAAAAAAAATGGGAAAAACCATGGGTTGGTTTGTGGTTTTGATTAGTTTAATGTGTCATGGACAAAACCAAAATAATAATGAATTCCCTCTCTTTTTCAATATCCACCCAAGCTCCAAATTCATCTTCACTAAAAGACTTTAGATATCGACCAACCTCTTCCCTCCTATCATTATAATCCTCACAATATTCCCCAAGCTCCCAAGAATCCTCTCTCAAGGCCCTCCCAAGCCTTTGTAATCACACTTCCAAGTAAGGGATTTCTTCCTTTATCATTGTTGTCCAAATTTCATTATGTTGTTATACCCTTTTGTATTTAATTAAAAGAATGATTTCTAACCTCTGCCATACTTACCTTCTGGTTATTGAATTATTATATACCCCTTTCACTCTCATTAATTCCTCCCATGTACACCCATTACAATTCCAAAATTTCATAGGGGATTTATCTCTCATCATTTACATTAAAGAAATTCTTCTATTTTATGAATATAAATTCCATTAAATATGTTGGGACATGTCTCTATATGACCACATCACTATACATATAATATAAATACAATGATACACCATTTTATATCTCATCAACCAATTTTAGGAATTATTATATCACGTCATTATGATACCGAAATTGCACCGCGAATTTCCAAGCCAAAGCCATTGTTTAGTGAATACCATTACCATTTATCTATCAAGGGTATTCACATTTATGTACATTTACTTATTGATTATATAGTATCATGTATAAATTCTACATTCCTTTGTTTTGTAAAATATGATGATGTTTAATGAATCCATGTTATATCAACCATGTCACAGACTTATGAATGGAATAAAATGATTAAGAATGGTGTACCCATTAGGTAAAGATTAATATCATGATATGTTAAGTGAAATGAGGGATTATTCATTCTAATTATAGTAAAATGAGGGTTTACTCAATCTCATGTGCAATTATCCATGGATCATGCTAATATCATGTTAAATGTTATTGCCACATTTCCATTTTATGATAATCATGCTATATCATGCTTTTATGTTCATGTTTCAATTATGCTCCAGTGATATGACTATTTCCTAAAAAGTTCAATATTCTTCATGTTATGATTTTTTTAGTCCGTTACCAGGCATTATAGGTCACCCTTTTCTTATGCATATCCTATGATTATCCCATGCAATGCTATGTATGAAATAATTTGTGTCATCATGTAAAAGAAGTTTTCAATAAAGTTGTGTATTCCATGTATTAAGTTCTTATGTAAAGTTCCTAGGCCCCAAAGACACTAGAACTATTTATCTTTTCTGTTGTATTATGTAAAGACTTTGTGTAATAAATTATTTTTCAATGTGAAATAAATATCAGGATTGTTATATTTTCCCTCACATTAATAGAATTATACTTTATCATTTGTGTCTTCTTAATACTTGACGAGGCACTGTCACTATGTTGTATGCTGAAATTTCCATCAATGGAGTATTTTAGACACTAGTGAACTATTGAGGGTACCACCACATGGTTGTGGATCCAGAGCCTTTTTAGTAAGAAATTATATGTGGTTTCTTGTGGGAAAACCATACACTCAACATTAGATGTGAGATCCCAAAACTATACTTTGAACCCAGTCTTCCTAAGAGGAAATTGTCTCATAGTTATCATACACTTGAATGGTTATATTTATGGGAGATAAGTCCCCTTATATATAACACAAAAATCATTGGGTTTGAATTGAGATGAGGTTGACCCCATAATCATTACCAAAGTGATCCCCTCAGACATCGGCATTATCAAGTACACCCCAAGACATATAGAGGATTGATGTTTCCCGGGATGACCACTTATTGATCCTGGATTGTGAATGAGGTTCCAAAATTTCATTCTGATGGGATAGTCTCTACTTGATCCACCTTAGTTTCAGTGTCTTATCTCTCGAACTCATGTGGGTCCTAGAGGGATTCGACGAGTTCCTCGTTAAGTTATGTTGAATGGTGGAACAATTCCATGATTGATATCTTGATTGGAACAACCATAAGTTTCTTCATAATGTCATCATTTTGTTCCAGAGTTTGGTACATCCCAAGGCGGGGTTTCTCCTTATTATGCATCTCTAGTGATAAGTAATCTGAGGAGGATTATACCAATTCTTATTATGTGGTCTATAGAGTATCTAGTTCTAGTGTTGTAGGTTATTCCAACCTTCCCCTTTGTTGTGGTTGATTAGATAATCACACCCCCTCTAGGCGGTGATTCATGAAAACAATGAATGAGTGTCCTATAAAGGGTTCTGAAACACCTTCACATCTCTTTTTTGATTTTTTTAATGGTTTCCCATGTGTCTTAGCTTCATAAATGTCTTCTATGGGGATGAAACCAAAGGATTGGGTCTGACTGTAACACCCCAAGATTTCATAGCGTGTTATTTCTTCAAAATAATTCAATAACTTGCACTGCACGCAACACTGGGTTCAATCGCACAATGACTTACCAAAAAAAATACATTCAAAAGAGGTTATGAATAGTATTAACTAAATTTTAAACTTTATATAATCCTTATAATTTTAGAATCCATATTATGAGTTTCTTAGATATAATGAAAGAAAAAATTCATTTTCAGTATTGCACTTTTATCAACTTTTAATAGTGAACCCTTTTTAAATATAATATTTTAAACTTTTTGACTAAATGGGGACATCAAAAATTTAAAATGAAACATCCCAAGCTTCCACGATATTCTTTCCTTGGAATAATAAAGTAGCGTGTGTTGTACGAATCTTCGAGTTTTAACACACACCACAACCGATCAAACTAGCCATTATGAATAGTAATACTTACTTTTTGAAATTATATATATTTTATATTTCAAAATGGACTTCCTTTTTGGATTCGGAGTGTTTAATTTACCCAAAGGTGAAATTTTGGTACTTTTTGGATAACTTTAATATTTTGATGAATAGTGGAAATTACTAAATTTTAATTAAAAACTACTTTTTTAATCAAAATAATTAATAGTGATAAATTATGAATTTGAGTGGTTTTAAAGTATATTTAGAATATATTTTTACCATTTAATTCAATGTTGGTCATTGGACATAATTTCACAATTAAACCGAACATAAACAAGTAGCAATCTTTTGATAGTTATTATATCTTAAAAACACGCTTGTTGTTTTAACAGTGGGAATTATTTTTAAATTAATTTCTGCCACTTATGTGTTTTGAATTTGGATAAATGGATTCCATATTTGAAATCATTATGTTCATATTGTGTGAATAGATAACTTTTATTTTTAGACATTTTGAATAATTACTGCGGTAAATATTTTATTTACCATGGTTAAGAGTAAATCCGGTAAATAAGGGTTAAAATATAATATTACAATATTACTAAATTACCCAAAAACGTGTCCTAAACATATTGGTTGATACATGTTCGACTATAGGAATATTTGGGTCGATTTTGGGACCTCATGGAGCCACTTGTAGGTGATAAGGACACTTTATTTTAATTAAGTTACAATGAATACAGAAATGACACAAGCATTTATCTTTTAGCAAAACAATTTTTACATAGTGTTATATATGTTGGATTTTCGACTATAAATATTCATTAGAAATCTAAACCTATTTTCTACATAATTATATTTTATTTATAATTTTTAGAGATTACATAATATAATTTATTTATGACACAATAATGATGCAGTAATTACAATAATAGTGAAAATTTAAAATAATTGATTTTATAAATACCCAAATAAATATAATTTTAGACTTTTAATGAATTAAAATAATTTTCTAGGTTACTATGACATATTTGTATTTATTTAATTAACTTTTTTTGAAGTAATCATTCTATTATGAGTTTTACAAAAATCAACTATTGAATAGTGTTAAAATTGACATAAAAGAGTTTTTAAAACAAATATTATATTATTAATTGATATTAAATTCCTAAAAATCCAAGGATAGGCCAAGAGACTTATATAATGATAGTTTTATCATTAATGGACCACTTGGGGTCTCTTGTATGTATATAGTAAGTTTATTAACCATATAATATACAAATACAAAGAGACATTGTAAAAGTTAAACTAATTAACTAAGAGTTAATACTTAAAGATAAGGTTAATATAGTAACCCAAACCTGTCTAAATTCTATTGGTTGAATGGATTTCGACCTATCTCCACCTTAAAATTTAAATAATAAACTTTTGAGCCATTATAAACCTAATATAAATTTATTATAAATTAATATTTCTAGCTTTTCCAAAGGTTCCCCTCACCCCTCTTATAAAAGGGCACTCCTCCTTCTCATTTCTTCACACCTTCAATGCATTTTGGCACGGATAAACTCTACAAAAATACTCTCTGAACATACATCACTACATCCTAGAGGCCTTAGTTTGATCATAAATCCAACCTATGGAGCCCTTTTTATCAAATCAAAAGGAAGAACCCGAAGAAGAGGTAATGATTTCACCACCCTTTTCCAAGTTCCTTTCTTCTTCAACTTCTTCTTCATTTGTTATTACCATTATAAAATAATAACCCTAGTATCATATATATACTGTGATGTTATTATAAATATGGTACAACCATATTCAGTATTCTATCCACCCTTTTAATAACATGTCACCATACGTGCGTACGTACGGCTTACCGTCTCCACGCCGTGGTGTAATTGTTATTCAATATATTAAAATTTGGATGGGTATAATAATGTTGTGTAACTCATGTAAATAATAAATATAACATGTTAATGATTATGAATATATTATATACCATCCATTTATATATTATTTTAATATCAAAAGAATGATATTGTCGCTCGTGTGTACGAACGGACTACCGTCTCCACGAACGCGATGAGATTCATTCTCCAACGTATCCATTAAAGTATAATTATCATTTGATGATTAAAAATTATGTTTAAGGACTTGATATAATTCTGGATATGAATAATATACAACCTATCCATTACAAAAATGGCTTACGTAACCAAACATATAAAAGAAAACGAGTAAGTTAACACCCGAAACGACGATAATACTAAGATATTATTAACAAAGCAATGTTAAAGGATCATATATGATATCATATTAATATATATGATTCTTGTATAATTTAATAACAATTATTTGACCATTATACAGGAGGTTAAACTACCCTCAACCAAGGAAAAGTACAAGGTAAGGGTTTATTTCACAATCTCTTCATTATCCGAGGTTGTTTATACGTAATTATCTACTGGGATCTCTTTATCATCCACATCCATGATCCTTAAAAATATATTTAAAAACATTTTTACTATTTACTAGAAAATGGGTTAAAGTCATTTATACCCTTATGTGTTATGAAAGGAATCTTCCCGTCGTTTTCCAAACAAGGAACTTTTATCCTTTTCGACAAATTTAAGGTAAGAATGTTTTTTTAACTTATACGGCGGGTGCGACTATTTACCGCCATTATAAAAGCGTCAAAGATTCCCTTACAAGCTTATAAGGAGATTTTCAAAGTAAATTTTTTATTTTATAAATATTTGACTTTTTAATGATTTCAAAAAGAATATTTTAAGAATTTATGAAAGGTACTCTTTATCAAAATCAGAATTTTAAATGTTTTAAAGATTTATCTTTCTAAATATATTTAATTAATGTCCATGTCTTCAAAATGGGTTTTAAGGATTTATTTATATGGACATGAATGTTTTTAAAATGTTAATTCTTTTCAAAAGTTTCAAAGAGGTATGGGACACTTTGATTCAAAAATCTCTTTTTAATTACTTCCTTTATAAATGTGTGACTTTTAAATGATTTCAAAAAAAGTAGATATTTCTCTCAAATAGTTTTGATTTCATCTATGTCAACATCCTTTTATGGATTTTATGATTATATGAAGTTGATTTATTATGATACAAAACTTCCATAATGTATTGAAGGTTTTGTGATATGTTTGACTTTGGATGTGTTATTTTTATACCATTCATGGTTTATGGAGAAAGTATTGACATTTCGTATGCTAGTTTTAATATGAATGTTTATGTTATGTTTAAACCTTTTCATATGGGAATGCATTGGACTTAGTAAGTGACGGGTGGAGCCCACTATAGCTCCTCGATGCATCGGTAGGTCTCATGAGACAAACTAGTGTCTTGGCACAAGGCCTTGGGAAAATCTTATTTGTAGTCATGGAACGAGGCCTTGGCTATGTGGTTATGATAGTCTGGCATTATGCATTCCATCATTATGAAAGTGGTTATTGATATTGCATGTGATTATTTGATTAGTAGAATATCCATGTGAATAAGTAAATGGCATTATTTAATTTTATTTTTTCCATACTATGTTGAAGTTCAAGTTTAAAAGGCTTTTGTTTTAGTTATACACTGCCTTAAATGTTTATTCTTATTTATAAAAGTTTCCGCTATATTGTTATCTTTACTGGGCATTTGAGCTCACCCCTTTTCTATGTTTTATTTTTCCCAGGATGTGAAGAAGTAAATTATGAATGACCAGCATGGATATTATGTGGGAATATGAGTGTGGAATATGGAGACAATATGTTGTTGTAGTATTTTTTCACTTTATGATGTAATGTAATACTTATGAATATATCTAGTGTTTCCAAGGCTACTAAACCAATCGGTCTTTCGAGATTTGATCTTTCTTATGATCATGCCAATGTTATGTAATAATTCACCGACTCTGGGTAA
The DNA here is from genome assembly GCA_963277665.1 of Viscum album. Classification (NCBI taxonomy): domain Eukaryota; kingdom Viridiplantae; phylum Streptophyta; class Magnoliopsida; order Santalales; family Viscaceae; genus Viscum; species Viscum album. The sequence continues at coordinate 686,759,197 of OY728135.1, forward strand.
CTGGGGTCGGGGCATTACAGTTGGTATCAGAGGAAGTTTAGTACAAACCTTGGAAGCTAGATTTAGATAAACTCTGATTAGAGCATATAGACCTAAGATGAACTTTGAGGATTAATATAGAATAACTTCCTAGAATTTTGGTATTGTAGAGATTTTGTGAGTTTTCCGAGCAATACATCCCTGTCTGGATACGAGCAGGTAGAGGCGGCTCTGGCACATATGTACCTAGGGGTAAAACTCGAAAACACCGCTTTAAGCTAGACTCGAACGGGAACTGGTGCACGACAACGGGCCTTGCTGCACTCTTGGTTACGACACTCTCGGGGGATATTCTTAGGATAATTATCATTTTCTTTACAAACCATTATGAAGGGTTTCTGAGTATATACTTCCTCAAAGGAGACATTTTTATGATTATGGATTATATCCATAAACTATTTAAGTTATGTTATGTGTTTTACAAGTTTGGGATTAGGTATTGTTATTCATAAACTAGTCTAGTGTATGCCATTGTTTAGAAATGGAACCCAGTAGAAGGAATGAGAACTCCAGCAATGCACATGATCCAAATAGAAGGAAGGATCATATCTTTCATTGTCTTAAGCTAGAATTTATAATAGAAATAGTCTCCCATGTATTATAAGATAAGTAAAGATTTTACTCAGGCTTATGGATTTCAAGGGAAGCAAGAGAAGAAAATGATGGAAGAGGGAAAGAAGGATAAAGGGAAGAGGGAAAAGAAGAATTTTCCCATATGTGATAACTGTGGGAAGAAACACCCTGGAACTTGCCTGAAAGGAATGGGAGTTTGTTATAAGTGTAGAGGAAAAGGTCACAAAGTACGTGACTGCAAGGGTAAGAAAAAGGTTTCAAATGTACAATGCTTTATTTGCAAGGAGTATGGACACTACACGAACCTATGTCTCTGTCATCAGACTATGCCGCAAATGATTCTATTGGATAATAATCAAGTTATGATACTACCACAGATGAAGAGGAATGATTAGAGTTCTTATGTTGATTATGTCATTTGAGTGTTGTATCAACAATGTACTTGTTATAATAATTATGGAGTGTATAAGGATTGTACTGCAGTACTATTTCATTATGGACTTGAGATTGTGTGGAACAAAGAAAAGTGACTCAATAGCAGGTTAAATTTTTGGAAAATATATGGTGGAGAGAAAGATAAACCATAATATGATTCTGATACCGAGGTAGTGATTTTATAATAATAAATGATTGCTTTGGATAAATTATATTGGATATTCTTGACTACCTTGAAACTGATTAATGATTTGTATATTCCGTCATTGTTGGGGTTTAAAACATTTTTGGATTGAAAGAGTATATCTATTATTCTATAAGGAATAAGGGATCATGAATGTAATCAATAAGGTTTTATGATAATTCAGGATGTTGCAGTGTTTTAAAAGAATACATGATAAAGGTGATCACATGTTATTATGCGGCAAAAAAAGGATCTTCATTGTGGTTACCTTCCTTCTAAATTTTGGACTGAAGTATTTTGGATAGTTCTAGTTTGGATTATTTTGGATTGCCATAAAAAGACATCCCGGAGGTCGGGCGGCAACCCGTCGCGTCCGGCAAGGCCGCGAGACTTGAACCCCCAACCGAAGGGCGAAAAGGGTTTATCACCTACCACTGACCCACGTGATGTCTGAGATTAAATAATGTAGTTTTTTTTAAAAGATCTGGTAGATGAATTATAAATTCGTTTTTTTAGCCCTATACGAATAGGATAAATAGAATATATTTTTTACGTTCTATCATCTTTTAGAGTGAAAGATGAGTTTGTGGTAGAAATTAGTTAAAGGATGGAACTCTACTTGTCAAGAATAGATTTTTATTTTCTCTTATTCTATGATGAAATTAATTATTATACTTTATTTAAGGAATCCTAAAACCAAAAATGTGTTATCCTAATACCCTATGTTTTTTGAACCGATGGTATTTCAAATCATCATAGATTGATGAATTTAAGGACCTCAATTTTACACTTGTTGTTATTGATGACCTCAATCACTACCAATAAATATTTACATTTTTCCTCCAATTATATGACTCTAATTTCCACCAATGTTCTCCTAATTGAGATCGTAATTTGGTGGTAACCCTTTTCATTTATATATTCCTCATATTATGACTAAATTTTAGTAACCCAGTTTCCGATGTGGTTTTTCCAACAAATATCTTCTCTATTTTCAACCTTTTATTTTCTAAGAACAATTTCAAATTGAGAGGATGCAATTTATTGAAGGTGGGGAGAATGTAACACCCCAAGATTTCATAGCGTGTTATTTCTTCAAAATAATTCAATAACTTGCACTACACGCAACACCGAGTTCAATCGCACCATGACTTAAAAAAAATCCATTCAAAAGAGGTTATGAATAGTATTAACTAAATTTTAAACTTTATATAATCCTTATAATTTTAGAATCCATATTATGAGTTTCTTAGATATAATGTAAGAACAAATTCATTTTCAGTATTGCACTTTTATCAACTTTTAATAGTGAACCCTTTTTAAATACAATATTTTAAACTTTTTGACTAAATGGGGACATCAAAAAAATAAAATGAAACATCCCAAGCTTTCATGGTATGCTTTCCCTGGAATAATACAATAGCGTGTGTTGTACGGAACTTCGAGTTTTAACACACACCACAACCGATCAAACTAGCCGTTATGAATAGTAATACATACTTTTTGAAATTATATATATTTTATATTTCAAAATGGAATTCATTTTTGGATTCGGAGTGTCGAATTTACCCTAAGGATAAATTTTGGTACTTTTTGGATAACTTTAAAATTTTGATGAATAGTGAGAATAACTAAATTTTAATTAAAAACAACTTTTTTAATAAAAATAATTAATAGTGATAAATAATGAATTTGAGTTGTTTCAAAGTATATTTAGAATATATTTTTACCATTGAATACAATGTTGGTCATTGGACATAATTTCACAATTAAACCGAACATAAACAAGTATCAATCTTTTGATAGTTATTATATCTTAAAAACACACTTTTTTGTTTTAACAGCGTGAATTATTTTTAAATTAATTTCTGCCACTTATGTGTTTTGAATTTGGAAAAATGGATTCCATAATTGGAATCAGGATGTTCATATTGTGTGAATAGATAACTTTTATTTTTACACATTTTGAATAATTACTGCGGTAAATATTTTATTTACCATGGATAAGGGTAAATCCGGTAAATAAGGGTTAAAAAATAATATTATAATAATACTAAATTACCCTAAAACGTGTCCTAACCTTATTGGTTGATACATTTTAGACCATAGGCATCTTTGGGTCGATTTTTGGACCCCATGGAGCCACTTGTAGGTGATAGGGACACTTTATTTTAATTAAGTTAAAATGAATACAAAAATGACCCAAGCATATATCCTTTAGAAAAACAATTTTTACATAGTGTTATTTATGTTGGATTTTAGACTATAAATATTCATTAGAAAGATAAAACGATTTCATACATAGTTATATTTTATTTATAATTTTTAGAGATGACATAATCTAATTTATGTATGACACAATAATGATGCAGTAATTACCACAATAGTGAAAAGTTAAAATAACTGATATTATAAATACCCAAATAAATATAATTTGAGACTTTTAATGAATTAAAAATATTTTATAGGATAATAGGACATATTAGTATTGATTTAAGTAAACTTTTTCGAAGTAATCATTCTGTTATGAGTTTCACAAAAATCAACTATTGAATAGTGTCAAAATTGACATAATAGAGTTTTTAAAAACAATATTATATTATTAATTGATATTAAATTCCTAAAAATGTTAGGGTCTACCAAGAGACTTATATAATGATATGTGTATCATTACTGGACCACTCGGGGGTCGATTGGATGTATATAATAAGTTTATTAACCATATAATATAAAAATACAAAGAGACATTGTAAATGTGAAACTAATTAAATAAGAGTTAATACTTAATGATAAGGTTAATATAGTAACCCAAACCTGTCTAAATTCTATTGGTTGAATTGATTTTGACCTATACCCACTTTAACATGTAAATAATAAACTTTTTAGCCATTGTAAACCGAATATGAATTTATTATAAATTAATATTTCTAGATTTTCCAAAGGTGCCCCACACCCCTCTTATAAAAGGGCACTACTCCTTCTCATTTCTTCACACCTTCAAAGCCTTTTGGTTCGGAAAAACTCTGCCCAAATACTCTCTCAACATCCCACACTACATCCTAGAGGCCTTAGTTTGATCATAAAGCCAACCAATGGAGCCCTTTTGATCAAATCAAAAGGAAGAACCCGAAGAAGAGGTAATGATTTCACCACCCTTTTCCAAGTTCCTTTCTTCTTCAACTTCTTCTTCCTTTGTTATTACCATTCTAAAATAATAACTCCAGTATCATATATATACTGTGATGTTATTATAAATATGTTACAACCATATTCAGTATTCTATCCACCCTTTGAATAACATGTCACCATACGTGCGTACGTACGGCTTACCGTCTCCACGTCGTGGTGTAATTGTTATTCAATATATAATTATTTGGATGGATATAATAATGATGTGTAACTCATATAAATAATAAATATAACATGTTAATGATTCTGTATATATGATATAACATCCATTTATATATTATTTTAATATCAAAAGAATTATATTGTCGCTCGTGTGTACAAACGGACTACCGTCTTCACGAATGTGATGAGATTCATTCTCCATCGTATCAATTCAAGTATAATTATCATTTGATGATTTAAAAATGATGTTTAAGGACTTGATATCATTATGTATATGAATAATATACAACCTATCCATTACAAACATGGCTTACATAACAAAACATATAAAAGAAAACGAGTAAGTTAACACCCGAAACGACGATAATACTAAGATATTATTAACAAAGCAATGTTAAAGGATCATATATGATATCATATTAATATATATGATTCTTGTATAATTTAATAACAATTATTTCACCATTATACAAAGGTTAACCTACCATCAACCAAGGAAAAGTACAAGGTAAGGGTTTATTTCACAATCTCTTCATTATCCGAGGTTGTTTATACGTAATTATCTACTGGGATCTCTTCATCATCCACATCCATGATCCTTAAAAATATATTTAAAAACATTTTTAATGTTTACTAGACAATGGGTTAAAGTCATTTATACCCTTATGTGTTTTTAAAGGAATCTTCCCGTCGTTTTCCAAACAAGTCACTTTTAACCTTTTCGACAAATTTAAGGTAAGAATGTTTTTTTAACTTATACGGCGGGTGTGGCTATTTACCGCCATTATAAAATCGTCAAAGCTTACCTTAAAATCTTATAAGGATATTTTCAAAGTAAATGTTTTATTTTATAAATATGTGACTTTTGAATGATTTCAAAACTAATATTTTAAGAATTTATGAAAGGTACTCTTTATAAAAATCAGAATTTTAAATGTTTTAATGATTTATCTTTCTAAATCTTTTTAATTAATGTCCAGGTCTTCAAAATGGTTTTTATGGATTTATTTATATGGACATGAATGTTTTTAAAATGTTAATTTCTTTCAAAAGTTTCAAATTGGTATGGGACACTTTGATTCAAAAATATCTTTTTAATTACTTCCTTTATTAATATGTGACTTTTAAATGATTTCAAAAAAGGAGATATTTCTCTCAAATAGTTTTGATTTCATCTATGTCGACATTCTTTGATGGATTTTATGATTATATGAAGTTGATTCATTATGATACAAAACTTCCATAATGTATTGAATGTTTTGTGATATGTTTGACTGTGGATGTGTTATTTTTATACCATTCATGGTTTATGGAGAAAGTATTGACATTTCGTATACTAGTTTTAATACGAATGTTTATGTTATGTTTAAAACTTTTCACATGGGAATGCATTGGACTTAGTAATTGACGGGTGGAGCCCTCTATAGCTCCTCGAAGCATCGGTAGGTCTCATGAGACAAACTAGTGTCTTGGCACAAGGCCTTGGAAAAATCTTATTTGTAGTCATGGCACGAGGCCTTGGTATGTGGTTATGATAGTCTGGCATTATGCATTCCATCATTATGAAAGTGGTTATTGATATTGGATGTGATTATTCGATTATTAGAATATCGATGTGAATAAGTAAATGGCATTATTTCATTTTATTTTTTCCATACTATGTTGAAGTTCATGTTTAAATGGTTTTTGTTTTAGTTATACATTGCCTTAAATGTTTATTCTTATTTATTAAAGTTTCCGCTATATTTTCATCCTTACTGGGCATTTGAGCTCACCCCTTTTCTATGTTTTATTTTTCCCAGTATGTGAAGAAGTAAATTATGAATGACCTGTAGGGATATTATGTGGGAATATGAGTGTGGAATATGGAGACAATATGTTGTTGTAGTAGTTTTTCACTTTATGATGTAATGTAAGAATTATGAATATATCTAGTGTTTCCAAGGCTACTAAACCAATCGGTCCTTCGAGATTTGATCTTTCTTATGATCATGCCAATGTTATGTAATAATGCACCGACTCTGGGTAACTGGGGTCAGGGCGTTACACTGACCAAATCAGTGTTTTCTTCTATATGTCTATATCCTATGCCTTAATCCTCTGACTATCCATCTAGGTATGGAGAACTCACACTTAAAATAATATTCATAATTAGAGAAGTGGTTTTCGAAGTGTATCATATAAAAAGTACCAAATATGTGAACTTCAATTGATGATGTTTCCATTTGGTGGTGCGGTTCCCATGCTTCAAATATTATAGGGAGGAAAATTTGTTAGATATTTTATTGGATTTGAAATTTGTTTTCCTATTATGTCTCTTTCTATGTTTCATGGTTTCATCAACCTTAAAGAGGCATATATTATGAGTCCTATATTTGTGATGGGACCATCATGGGTATACAATGATGTTTTCTCAGTGTGTCAGGAACTGAGTCAACTATTTTTTGAGTGATACAATTGTTGAACTTCTATCCACTCATGATTTAAACTTTTTTCCATTACCATTATTCTTCTAATTGGGAAAAAGTTATGAATGTCACATGATCTGGTTAGTTGCCCAACATCACTATTTTGGAATCCACCATGCTATAAAGGACATATTTTAAGATTATACAATCATGGATGTTGGGACCCATCCTTTTGTGGAAAGGGAATTATTTTGGATGATCAATGAGGTTGAACTCATTGGGATTCCTATGGTTTTGTATCTTAGGTAATTCATTGTCCACGAATATAAATAAATAACCGATTACTTGTTAATTTCATAAGGATTATGATTTATTCATCCGTTCATCAAATTTTGGGCTACCTTGAGCACCTATTTCTCTTGGCTGAGGGTGATTTTTTTATTTCTACCACTCAATAAGATTTTCCAGGTGGTTTTGAAACAATCTGGGTGCTTAAATTGGAACTGATACTAGTTTTTGGGAGAAAAAGGATGTTTCATTCTTACTGATACTTTTTCCCTCCAATGAGGTTGTGATTCGAGTATTATTTCGGGTGCACAGAATAGAATCTTCCAAAATCTAAGCTTTCTCTACAAAATCATGGTATCCAAATGGATATTTAATTTGGATAAGAGGTGTCTACAACTCATATCATTGGTTATTGGGATAGAGATCCAGTAATTTCTCTTATGAGAGTGGGATGCTGAGTGAATAGGTTAAACCTTTCCATCTAAATTTTAATTCAGAAACCCTTTCTTTTTCAAAATGCATGCAGTTTTTTAGGCTGTTGATTCATTTTTTCTCCTTATTGTGGATATAAATTGATTTTGGAATTCATGAAAAATGGATTCTAATCCTAAAACTAATCATGATGGAAGACTAATATAATAAGAAAAGGCTGTCCCTATCAGAGTTTATATAAATCACCCAAGATTAGTCACCTCTTATTGATCTCATGGGACCATCATCAGACCATTTCACGATATGAACGGTGTGAGATATTGTTATGTGTCTCCCAAGCCTTCGAAGGTGGATATGGTAGGATTATTAAAATAGGGTGGGGGAATGTATCATCAAACCATTCAAGAAATGGATCTATCTTAGGTTGCAAAAGTGTGAGTCTCCCTTACATGGATTCCACTGTAGTATATCGGGACTCGATGATGTTTAGAAGTTATGGAGCCACTACTTTATAATCCTCCATACATCTATTTGAGTGGCTAGTGTTTGATAAAGTGGAATCTTTTTTATATCCCACTTATTCTAAATCTTTCCTAAGACTGAATGATCACCCTAGTGAGGGAGAGGTTGTATCCATAATATAGGAAAGTCATGATCATTTTATATTTCCTAATTTTTGTTAGCCATCTTTCTAAATTCAGATCTGGTCTGATGCTCATATGGTTCTCTTATAATAGGATCAACTCTGGGAGGGAGAATATTCATCTCATCTTAAAGAAGATACCTAGTGGGAATGTTTCCCCTGAGAGGATCCTTGTTGATATATACGAGGGTTTTTATCTCACTATCATATTGTGACAACTATTACTTTATAAAAGAAATTTTAGTTCTTTTAGGTGGTGATTGTGATATGGCCACAACTTTCCCTTTATATTTGGCAATGTTCCACCATAAAGGTGGAAACACAATATTAAGACGTTCCAAGATTTAGAGGCTTCTATGATTCCGGGTGAGTGAAACCTATGTGGGTGCATCTAGATACTTCTTTTAGTGTATGTTTTTTTTGTATTGTGTCTCCATTCATCTTCTTCTTTGTCCAAATTATCAATTTTTTTGATGGATATGAAATTCACAAAGGTGTATCAGAAAATGGTAGTTTTCCCATTAATTTCAACACAATAGTGTGATTCTGCACTACCTACATTAGGGTCATTTTTTCACCCCATGTCCATATTGTGACTTTTTATATTTTGACCCCAGTGGGGTTTGATTACCTTGGTCGTACGCTCCTCCCATTATTGATAGTGTGTAAAGATCAAGAGTGAGTTTCCACTCATGGTTCCCAAAAGGGCCTCAAATAACAAAGGTTTGTTTTTGGCTATAGGAATGGATGGGATGCCAACCTTCCATATTTAACTCCCAACCTAGAGAATATTTATTACCTATGTGGATATTATGATGATGAAAATATCCCTAGACATACGGTATGGGGCCTATTTCTGACTGCAATTGTCATTGGGTGATCCTATTATTGAGGATAAAATTATTCTAGTCATGCATTTGATGATTCATGAGAAAGGCATTGACATATAAATTCCCTCTCACAGTAGGTTGGGATTGATTTGAAACCACCACTTATTTCTCTAGGAGCCTCTTAGGGGATGATGAACCTGGTGATGGAAATTGAGATATAAATTCACCCAACCTAATTGGGTGGGGTTTGTTTTCTCCTATAACCAACATGCCCTAGATACTTTCTGGAATAGTTTATCCAAGGGGTGGTGGTTTTGGTAGATATTACACAAGCCTCATAGGAGGGTTTCACTCCTAGATTGATACTAATGAATATACTACTATGAAATACTTGATATGATGCGTCTATAATCATTTTGGAGATGGGTGAAATGTTATCCCATTATAGGATCCGATTTCTATTGGAAGTTGTTGGGTTGAAAAAAATTAGTTTTATGTGTCTGAAATGTATTTCTTCTAATTTTAGGGGCCTAGTTCAAAGAAATTTTTGATATCCTCTTCCTATGTTCATGATGTATTGGCTTCTTTTAATCGGGGGTATTCCATTGTATTAACCAACTTGCTCACATGTTTCCCAGTCCTTTGATTTATTCTGATCCTATAACATTACATGACTCTGTATTTGGGGAGTAATACTTTTATAGGGACATAGTAAATTACAATGTTCTATATGTATCCCATCCTAAGATACATATGTCTAAATATGCTATGAAAATAAGTTTATGGATATTCATCGTAGAATGTAGATAGACACAACATAGGAATTATTCATTCTCTTCCACTCCTTGGTTCTGAGATAAAAAAAGGTAGCCATATTCAGCTTATAATAGAGTTCATTGATGATATGAAGGTGATAATTGTATCCTTTATTAGGGAGATATATAAACATTAGTCTCTGATGAGAATCCCACATATATTTGAATAGATAAGGTGTGAACTCATTCTTTAGCTCTTCTAGTATCTCATATTCAAGAGTAGAAAGTGGAAAAAATAGCGGGGAGGTTGTTTCTCAATTACTCTATACATATATCAATTTTTTTCCTCCACTTAATCATACTTACACACCTCTATATGGTCAGACCACATAACACTACCACAAAATGGGCCAAGGCCAGCGCCACCCTTTATCAGCACTAACAAAAAATCACTAGTAAAGGGGGGTACCTTTATCAGCACTAAAAAAAGCACTGATAAAGGGTACCTTAATCACCAAAAAAATATCTCCCATAAAAGTACCCCTTTAACAACACTTTTTTTAGTGCCGATAAATGTATCCCCTTTAACATCCCTTTTTTTAGCACTATTAATGGGTACCACGTTATTAGTGTTTTTTAGTAGCGCTGATAAAGGGGGGGGGGGTCTTTATCAGCGCTTTTTTTAAAAGCACTGATAACGGGTCTACTTCCCAAAAAAAATTCATTAAAAAAATATATTAATATTTTAATATATAGATATAGTTATATTGATATAAATATAATATATATTATTTAAATATAATTTTAAATATATTTTAGACAAGTATAAATATACAGTTACACTTAATATATAAAATATTTAGTGAAAATGGCTTATTAAAAAAATATTTTTAATTAATTATTTGCTAATTATTATGGAGTATTAGTCAGTTAATAACAATTTGAAGACTAAAAAAATTAAAAAAATCTCCAAAATATGTTGAAAACGCAACTCGAACTTCAAATGGCCATAACTTTTGATCAGGGTGTCCGTTTGAGCTCTACCATATATCAAATCAAAGCATGCGATAATCTCTACACCCATGTGATTGGGGTATCCCCAGTCAAGGTCTCTTCGAGGCCAAAAGGCCCATAAGGCCACCAAAATTTATTTTTTAGTTGGGATACCTCGATTTTTTAACATTCTATGGATTTTCATCCTCCTTTAAGTGGGTATTATTGGCCTTTTTTTGGTGAGGACTGAATTAATTCCAAGGTAATACATTCATATTGATATTTTTCCTTTAAAAGTTTATCATTTTTTTATAAATCACTGCTATTTATAATCAAATATATAACAATATATACATATTTTTTACATATTCACACATACAAATTTAATTATAAATATAAATAAGAAAATATATTTACTTATAAAATATATTATCTTTATCTAAATAATAAATAATATCCATTTTATTTAAAATACAAATATTTGAATATTTATATACCTATATATTAATCTGACTATATATATATTAATATAACTATATATATATATATTAATATAACTATAAATATATATATTAATATCGTTATAAATATATATATTAATATAACTATATATATATTAATATAACTGTATATATATATTAATATAAATATATATTACTATATGAATAAATATATCTATATAAAAATATAAATTGAGGTATGATGAAATGGAAAACAAATCAAAGTAGAAGAGTGGTAAGGGCTTAGGCGCCCCGAGGAGGGGGGGGGGTCTCGAGTTCAAAAACAGGTGGAGACAGGGGCGTGCGCATGGGGGAATATGGGAGCTAGCACTGATAATGGGCAGGGGATAGGACTGATAAATGGTGGAGGAGGGTGCATGGAGGTGATGGAGCTGCGGGAAGGCGCTGATAAGGGGGGGGGGGGCTCAGGCACTGTAAAAATCCCCCCCGAGATGGCCATGATTTTTTTTAAAAAAATTAATTTTTTTAGCTTTTATCAATGATAAAAAGAAGATCTGATAAAAGATGTCTTTTATCAGCGCTAAAAATAAAGCGTTGATAAAGGACCCTTTTATCAGCGCTTCGGTTTAGCAGTGACAAAAGACTCCTTTTATCAGCGCTTCTATTTAGTGCTGATAAAAGGGGTCTTTATCAGTGCTTTTTAGAGCGCTGATAAAGGGGACCCACCCCCTTTATCTATGCCAGCTATAATAGCTCTTTTCTAGCGCTGTTAAAGGCCATTTTAGCACTGATAAAAGGGGTTTTTGTATTAGTGTAAAGTGATTATTGATATTTTCTACTAACTAGAGTGGAGTACTTCTAGAAGTTAATGGGGAACGATATACAGTTTACACTCATGTTTCAAGAACCTCTCTATATGAATTTATATGAGTTCTGAAGACCTCTCTACATGATGATATTTTGGAAATGGTAGGATTTCTTTTTCTGTGGGAGATATATCAATGGGCTGGTTTACCAAAGAATATGTCAATAGTCGAGTCCCTATGATCTATCTTCACCCTACCACAAAGAGTACTATTGTGGTAATGATCACATTCTGCTTCAGTTGAACAGTTGAAAGAACCTTGTGGTGTTGAGAATATGTCTTGAACAACCTCAAGGACCCTGGAATTGGGATTATTAGGGATATTATCTCCATTCATTGTTTTGAATAGAATAAACCGACTTTCCTTTTGGGATTAGGAAAGGTTATAAGCCTACTGTGTGATGGATTTCAGACTCTATTGATAACTATATGGTATTGTAGGGATAAGATCCCTAAACTAAGAAGCTATTGGAATATTCAAATGATAATTTTTCATTATTGTCATAAATATGATCCTTCCTTGAGTCATGTATCACTCTCACTTGATGAGACTCAGTTAGAATGAGGATATGAACCCGATCATGTTCCTTTAGAATATGTCGCTACTCTTTTTTAATACGAATATGAGCCCATCCCAAGGTATGTTTTGTGATCACTTGATGATCCAATGTTGGAGTGGGAATATGACCCCCATCCAAATATGTATTCCTAAAACCTCTAGAATGGGAGAAGGGAGAGAATTCTCATCCACTCTATCAATGGAAGGATGCAGATGCAGTCATTATTCGATGGAAGTAGGGATTTGAGCTAGGATTCCATGATCTACTAGAATATGCCAGGTAGATTAACTGATAGGAATATGAGCCTTACCCTAGGTGTGTTCCATTATCACATGGTCATCCCTATATATAATGGGGATATGAGTGTCATCCTAGTCTTTTGGAGTAAATTGTTGGTCTTCTTCGATAGTAATATGAGCCTATCCCAAGGCACATACTACTCCCATTTAGTGATCCCCAACCAAAATGACAATATGAACATGATCCTAGGCCTTTGGAATATAATATTGTTCTTTTTCAATAGGATTATCACCCTATCCTATGGCATGTGTTTTTATCAGTTGGTGAGACCGAGTTAGAATAGGAATATGAGCCCAGTTCAGCATCTCTTCCTTCACCAGATTATACTAATAAACCTCCTAGATGGGAGAAATAATGTGTGATTTCGCTATAACAACCATTTGTTTATAATAATCAAAGTGATTTTCTACTCTATACATATGGATATGAATATGTTACTTTTCCTATATCTACACCAGTTTTATAATTTTATGGAGGAGTTCTTCAGTTTTTTCTAATATGTAATGGTATTTTAGTAATGTTTTCATGTGAATAAAAGACACCATGTTTTCTTATACCAGCATATACTAGATGATATCTTAATTTTAAGCAGGAATATGATCATAGTCCTTACTTATTTGAGACATCAGAATTTGATGATGTAATTCATTCACTAGGGTATGGATAAGCGTCTCCCCCATGCTTTCTATAGGAATATTCCCACGAACATGTTTCTAGTGAGCAGTGATATGATCCTGATGACTAGTAACTACTGGAATATGCCCATATACATCATTAGGGGTTGTGGGGATATGAGAACACTCTCTATTATCATAGCCTTCTACAAATGTTTTCTTACTTATTGCCCATGCATGGGTATTAGAGGTGGAAGTCTGTCATGTGTTACCATCATCAAGCGATTGAAGGGTATTGGTGGGACAATGATGGTTATGTAAGATTAAAGGACCCTCCATAGCAATTACTAAATCATAAGGGAGACATAGTTCACTCATTGGAATGCTTTCATCAGATACTGAAGTTGGGGATTTTCATTCCATGGTGACAAGATCCCTAAGCGGTTCGGATCGTACCATGTCGATGGTTTACCCAGAGCATTGTATCCACCAACAGAGGCTAAAGATTTCGGGTGGGTGAGGTCATTTTAAGTCTCTTAGGGGTTGAAGTTGCATCTAATTTTCTGGTAAGGTTTTTATATGATGAAATTATTTTGGTTCTGGGTGTTGTTTGTGTGAGAAATAACTATATGAAAAAATACAGTAGGGAACAAGGTTTTAAGTCAATGAATTTTTGTAGGCATGATATGTGCTCAATCAAACATGCATAGGTAAAATAATTGTACATTCATTCTCGATCTGGCCATTCTACTCACATAAAATTATCAAAGAGAGGATATACTTATTTCATGAGAACCCTGACTAAAGAGGAACAAAAGTAAGATTAATTATATGTTTTCTAGGTTTTAGTAGGATATAGTGGAATGAATCATAGTAATGTGATCAATATTATAATTGAGATATTCATGTCAGGTTCACCATTTTTGTTTCTTTAGAATAAGACACAACCTACAAACCCCTCATGACAGAAACCAAATAGTTTATTCAGAACATGGAATTATATCCCATTATCTTGTGGAGGAGATTTCATGGTTAATTGCATTCATACCAGGTTCATTATTTTTGTTTCATTAGAGAAGATAAAACTGAGATGCATTTGGTTTGGCCAGATGGTTAATTATTGGGGGATTAATTTCTTGTACAATAAACTATTTCAGGATCCCCATTATTGTTCTTAATTGAAACTCCCAGTGGTTCCCATATCCACAATTAGGCATAGTTCTGCTTTCCAAAGGTAGGTGGTTAATTGGGGTTTCCGATCCATTGGTTCTTAAGAGCTCACATTGGTTGGGAGTAAGATAGGCTGGGCTCATCACAAAAATTTTGGGGTAATTTTTCCTACTCTAAGACTATCTTAAAGATTTAAGATATTTTCAGGAATCTCTTTGAAATCTTGATACAGATCTGGTCACCCAAACAAAATTAACATAGGTTGAATCCTTTTATATGTGAAGGGTAATATTTTAGTGAGTCCATCTATATGTATATGACATTATTCATTCATTTCATCTTATGGGTAGCTTCCTATTTGTGGAAGTTATATAGCTGTGCACTTCATAATTTGAGGCCATGTAGGGAGGTGATGAGTAGGTAGAGGATGGTATTAATCCATTACGAGGAGTCTTATATATCACGATTTTAACAAGAATCAAAACCCATATAGTTTGTTAGAACCATGACATTTAATATCATACCGAAAGGAAATATGCGAGGGAACATAAGCTTGGGTAATTAGAAAAAAGAATTGAATATATTTCCTACATATATTGGTTATAGCAGGAATTAGATTCATCGTAGTTTAATTATGACTATGGTAATTTCCTCAATGTGGATTCCCATATACAAGGGTAGTTGTATCATACCAAATACTGGGGAATAAAAATTGAGATTTCCCTAGATGGTTGAGATTCATGATGTGAATGACATGATCATTGAAACACTATAATCCCACATGATCCATTCTCAGTGTGAGAAATAGGGGATAGTAGGTAATCGGTCTCACTGTATATGGATCCATATCAAATGTGTTATTACAACCCATTGAATGTATCATGTGGAGATTGGGCCCTAAGAAGGCATCATATGTCTCCCAGTTATTACAGGAATCAGAGTTATGATTGTTTAGTTTGACATCACAGTCAAGTGATGGATAATGTAAAATTATTATCCCATGTAAATGAAGTGGTTTTGATAGTTGAAATGTTGAAGACATGAGGGGACATACATTGTAGTGGATGACCATTTGATCTTGTGCCATAAGAAGGAATCCTACATAACTTGGCTGTTGATGGAATCAGAGGTCTTGTAGTTTAATTGATCAAGGCTTACACAATGACATTTCCCTAGTATGTGGGGAATATTATATTAGTTTTTTTATTCTGGAGTACACTTTGAGGTTGACCTAGTATGCGGGGCCTATCATATTACACTATTAATCAAGGATAACACATTGAGGATACTGTAGTATCTGGAGTATATCAAATTATACTATTGATCAAGGCTTACACACTGAGGTTTCCCTAGAATGTGTGGCATATAATCTTATTCCACTTTTCGTGGATTACACTAATGGTTTACCTAGTATGGAGGCTTGACAAGGTTACCATGTCCTCAAACACCTACCTAACCCGAACTAGTTTTCATCCTGACCTACTTTATTGTGTACCTGACATGCCTTGATTTTCATCCTGAAATGCTGGAGTATTCCTAGACATATATGATTGTATTGTTTACATATCTAAGTATAATCTTATGAAATGGTTCAACTTTTCTAGGGATGTTTCATAATCTAAATGACATGTCTGAAGGTCATCATATGATTATGGATGACCTTCAAGGAGGAAATTGAAAGACCTAACTGAATTATCCTAAATTCTATCACATGATCTCAACTAACATGTTTGGAAGACATCACAAGATATCGGCTAACATGCCCATAGGCCATCACAATATCCCAACTGAAATGCTTGGAGAGTATCATGTGATGTGTATAGAAATCCTAGAGAACTTCGTGAGTCCCAGTTGACACACACAGTCATTGTCACATAATTGGGAGACCTATTTAATGAAATTTCAAGGTTTTATGGTTAGCATAATGGGATTTGAGACACTCAGGTTGAATTCCTGAGAGTTTCCAAGTGAATTTCTCTGACATGTCCGAAGGATGTTCCCTGATACAAATAGTATGACATGGTAAAATCACATGATTTGAGTGACATGTCCTAGTGTGTTTAAAATATTTGAATGAATCATGTGATGCACATAGAGATCAACATATATGTTCTTCATGTAAGTCTCCTATAGTTTAGGCTTGACATTCACGTTTTAATTTAATATTTTCCATAGATTTGTACAATGTTTATCATGTTTAGGTATTGTTTTATTCAGTAGATATGCGGGACATAGTTCACATAATATGGATGATACATCTTAAGTTCTCCATGTGATCTTATGTTTTCATGTCAAGTGTCTATGAAGGCTTCATGATCGCTTAAGTTGTTCCTCCGATTTTACCTAGAAGAACAATGTTATGATCATGAGATTGTACGCTCCCTGAATTCATATCTAATCCCTAAGCGTTTCAGTGTATGGATCCATGGAACAATTTTTTTCATGGGGTGAATTATTTATTGGTCTCTTTACCCCAATTACACGCTACCTTGTGTGGCATGTATCTCATAAATTAAAGTTCGAATTGGTGGAGGTATTTGAAGAGTCCACTTCATGGGGTCTTATCATGGGTCATCTAGGAGGATTCATATGATTTAAAATTTCCACCAGACTGTCCTGTCAGCACCCAATTTAATTGATTTTTTCTAATAAAAGGGGTCTTTCTTAATAATGTGGACATGTCGAGGATATTTTACAAGGATGGGACTACATTTCCAAGGGCCTTCATGAGATTTGGAAGCCTATTGAAAGGATTTCGTGTGTTCTCAGGTGATCTTTCTAGGGTCTTCCGTGAGGGAGAGGTGGGTTTCCATACGAACTTCATGAAACCAACATAATATGCCCAGTGGTATTGTGGGATCATTCTAGATTATCGTTGGGGGATTCACCTAATCATTGGTGATTATCTAAGGAATATAACTATAATTAGATAAAATCATCATATCTCCCCCTTAAAAGAAGCTCCCATCATTTCAGATTCAAATCCATTATTTATTTTATATGCATTGAGGATCTCACACATTTCTATGGGTGTTATCAAATACATTCACAATACACATCTATGATACATCGTGTGACCATTAAAAGTTCTCATGGATACACACAAGCATTTTCATGGACAAACCCTTTCATTGTATATGGAGGTAGAGCCATTTAATCAGGATCTTGCATGATAAGACATACATGTCTCTAGGGATTCTATGGTTTATTGTGAATATCAATGGTGTGTCACATGAAATTTTATGATGATGAAGGGATTCCTAATTATTTATATAATTATACTTATTTTACAAGGGATTATGGATGGTATTTCATTCACCTACCAACTAACTAATTGTGTGATCTCAAGGAACCGATCTGGTAGTCGCCGCATGATCAAAGAGTGTCTTGGAAACATTTTCAAGATCAGTAGATTTTATTTAAATGTTCTTCACATGATCTTTCATAGGGAATTCACTATGCATGACCAGATTTTTCTTTGTAATTTCTCTGGATCCATGAGTCTTGGAAACCTTCTCTTCCTTTCCTTTGTAGATAAAATAATACAAATGTTTTAGGTATTTTATACCTTGTTTGTTTTCCAATGATCATTTGGTGGGTGTAAAAATAATCTTAACACACAAAAACTTGAATAAAAAACTAATATATAGCTATAATATATATCGATAAACCATGATAGTAAATTGTATGTTTCAGGTCAATTTCAAGACATGAACAACTGTGATTCATAGTCACTATGACCATGAAGTAACTATGAAACACCCACTCCCTCTTCCATGACATTTTACAATCACCATGAACTTTAATTGAGACCATGAAGGAACCATGAAACACCAAAAATATAGAAACTTATTTAAAAGAATGATTATTTCATCCCCAAATTTGAAAGGTCCTTCAAGATCAGTGGGAAAACACTGAGAGTGGGATGAATAAGCGATTTAAATTTGATTATGCTTATTATTGAGTAGACTGTCAAAAAATATTATGTATATAATTATGATCAGTGTAACACACACCAAGAAACATTCATTGTAGTTATAACAGAATTTTTACATGGTTCATTTCTAAAAATGAGATGGCTAGTCCTTAGCTTGATCTAGATTCACCTGAGATCATACATTCATCTAATATCAACATGTGGATTGCAATGAGTAAAGTTTATTATTGAAATCATCTTATAAATAAGCCTCTAAATGGTGTAAAATTTGAATCTCATATAGATAAAATAATTTGGAAACATTTTTAATAGTAATAGAGACTTTGATCAAAAGATACTATTATCATGTTCTCACTCTGTTGTCTCTACATTTTTATTTTATTCTAATTACACAACAAGAAGTATATTATTCTCTATATTCTATTTTCTCTCACTTAAATAATGTTTTATGTATCTATTCAGTGCATATTATCAATTCACTTAATAATATTTATAATACACCGTAAATATTATATTCTCTAGAACCAATAAAGTTCTCTCTTAATAATTTGAATTTCAAATAAAAAATGCTCACCAATAACTATCATTCAACCACTATTAACATCGTATTATTCTTATTGATTCATATTCCTTGTTTCAAATATATTATAGGTCATAATGGGACGAAATTACATGTTAAAACATGAAAAGAAGTTATATCATAATTTCTTCTCCCATATTTGATGAAACAATCATTTTAATAGTGCACACAAACTTCCTTCATCACTAATTGAATCACAAACCCCCTCTATGATGTTTAATACATGAAAGAATAACATTAGAATCATTTTAGGTTAATACTTTTAAAAACCATAGATAAATATTTATGACTCCTTCAATAAGTCATTATCTATTTCGAGTCATTTATATCACATTATAAATCCTCAAAACTACGTTGAGAGATCTTTGATAAAAAAACGTTCCTTCATAACATGATTTGATACAAAGATATAAAAGACATCCACTATTTTACAACATTACCATGGGATAGGAATTAAAACTCATGAAAAAATAAATATCCCAATAATTAAATGTTAAAAGTCTTTAATAACAAGCTACATAAGAAGATAATTTTACATTACTTTTGAACATTTCAACACATTCAAACCATAGTAAATCCACTTCTAGACATCTCTTAGGTTAGACTCATCTTCATAACCCAAGTAAGGGAAACATAATAAATGGGTGATATAAAGTTCCTAATAAGTGAAAAAATATCTACATGTCATCAAGGGTTAGATCATAAGAATATGAGAATACATTAGGAGGGGATAAATATATTTATAAAATAAAACGGGACAATAATTTTTATCTATAAGCCATGATAGATAAACATGTAATATAAAAATATTAAACATATACCTTAGGATAAAAGTATAGAAGCATTAAGACATAAAAATGATCCATAGAGCACAAATATAGGTATATGAATTGGAAATGTAACTTTTCCATTTATTAATTGGTGTTTCCTTGTTAAAAAACAATGCCATATTTACTGAAAAAAATAAAGTGTTACAAAAGTATAAAATAAGGTATTTTTTTAAAATGTTTTTCATGAAGGGGGAGAAATTACAAAGGAAGGTCACATGAGAAGGGGATGTCAGAGTTGACTCCCATATTTAATATACCATCAACAACGATGTTTTCTTCACAAAACATATACATATTATTGTGGTTGGTCTCTAATAGTGAATGATAGCAGTCTATCCATCGAGTAGTGAGAGTCCAAGAAAGATGTTCCATGAAATTAGAAAGAGCTTTAGTGATGGCGGTTGAGTAACTTTATATATATATTGGTTCTAACCTTTCAGCCTTGCGATGGTAATAACATGGATAACACTCAACATTTTAGCCTTCAAAGATGAGGTGCTGCAACATGTTCCCTAAAAGAAGCCAAGAATATGTTCAAAGTGGTTTCTATACACTGTGACACATCCCGAGGGTCTTGGGTTACCTTTTGAGGCACCATCAACATTCATATTAATCCAACATGGGAGTGGGGATTTCCAGAAAACATCAAAAGTGTGCCGAGGTTAAGATTAGATTTTGTCAACATCGAGGTGCCACAAGATGATAATGTCTAAAACTGAATTGTTACAATTACCTTGTTGGATCAATACAACTTCATGAATGGAATCATATATCCTCACCCAACCTACGTGAAAACTGAATGAGTTATTATGACATCAATAAGAATTTCTGTCATACAAGGTCACATGAAGAAACTTTGTAGTAGCCACCAAAAAAAGATGATCGATCTGTGAATTGTCATCTGCACCAACATAACAATGAAGTTAAGCATTTATATACTCCAAAATTAACCCTCTATAGTCAAAGATATCATGAATATAGTTCGAAAGAGCTGAAATATCGGCAAATGAAAGAAACATATGGTTAGAGTCTTCTCTATACTGGTTTCTAATATTGTATTTATAGAAATTTGGTACAACAAAATATTGTAGACAAGTATTAGTGGGGATCCTATTGTGTGTAGTTATCAAAAAAGTGAGTCTTGATAGATTTATCCAAGGATCATCAAAAAAATTATCCAATAAAAATCATTATCCATATTTCTAAAATGATGATTGTAAAATGTTCTAGAGTAGATCATGGAATTGGGAACTGGATCCCAAATTATGAAATCATCAGAGTAAGGAAAAGGGTTATTATCAATGACATGGTTAACTCTATCATGAATATCAATATTAGGTTAATTTAAAAAATCATTAATAGAGATATTGGTGAGATCAGGTACATTATTGGGGTCATCCATATAAATCAAAGGAGATGCAGTCTAATTATCTGTCAAAAACATCATATAAGATTCTCTACTAACCATCCATCTAGAATTCGACATGATGTGGGAGAAACTGTGTTTAATGGGAAATTAGATAGAGGAGTCTAAATAATTTAAGTTACCTTTTGTCACCTTATTAAGGATCTAATTTTAACGAAATTAAGAGTCCTAGGTTCATTATGAATTAGATTACATTTAATCCTAGCTTGTAAAGCATCTTTGAAAAGTATAAGGATTTAAATTCCAAGAAAAAAAATTTGATTATAGGTTTACAAATGTTAGACTAGGGGGTGATCACTAATTTTATATCAAGAGAGCATCCACTCCCAACAGCTTTTTTGATGAAGGTTTTTTTGTGAAGGCTAATGGTCCATTTATAATCCATCATAGAATAATCCATTTTTGAAATAATAGTTGATTTAACAAGAAAAATTCTACCTTCCATATATATAAAATTTCCATTACAAGAATATTATTTATTTTTAATTTGATCAAAAAATTTAAACTAATAATATATTTTGGGTTTTCCCCAAAATATTGGAAAACCAAGATAAGTGGATGGGAAATATCCTTATTTTACTCCCAAATCACATATAATGTTGAGTTTTCTATGAGTTAGAAACCTTTTCCAATGTAGATAAAAGATTTTATCCAAACGATTGCTTAACCCGAGATATCGTCATAATGGAAAAGGGAATCCTTTTGATTTTTAATTTTTAAATTAATTCCTTTGAGGAATAGTATGATATCAACAGCATAGAGGACGTGAGTGGGAAGATAAATATTTCTATAAGAATTGATAGGTTTATGGTTACGTTGATCTACAAGACAAGTGAGTATTCTGCTTAAGTAACCTTTTATAATTTAAAAAAGGATTTCATAGAGGGGGTCCTTCTATCTAAATCCTTTGGGGAATTTAAATTACCATTTAATAAATATATTAATGAGAATGGAGATGTGGGAAAAGTTAAAGAGGGATTTAATTATACTAATGAAGAGATTATTGAATCCAAATCCTTGAAATACCTTTTAGATAGAATTCAAATCAATAGTATCAAAAGCCTTTCTAATGTCATGTTTAATGGAAATACATCCACCCATGTTAGTTTTCTTTAAAAGGTTGGTGCATTCATATGAATGAAAAATGAAATCATAGATGGTTCTTCCCTTGATTAAACCAATTAGAAATAATCTTAATAATGATTTTATAGAGTGTTGATAAAATTAATAGGTCTGAAGATGTGAATATCAGAGACGTTATCGACAAAGGGGATCCGAGAAGGAAATTGAGAATTATGAACATAAGAGAGAAATTTATTTTAGAAAAAAACATTCACCAATAAATAGACATAACGATGTATGACATCCCAAAAATGTTGAAAAAAACCAATACAGAAGCCATCATAACCAGGAGAACTATCTGGTTTTAAGCTAAAGACCATGTTCTTGATCTCATGATCAAAATGAATTATATTAATAAATGTGTTGTCTTCATTGTTTACCATGATAGAAATGGAATCATGGAGGATGTATTTGTTGAGATCAGTCCCAATGTATAAATTTCAGAAGTAGGAGACAATGTGACTAACAATAACGTCCTCATTATCAATCTTGTTGTCACCATCTTTAGGAAAAGTGAGATTCCTGCAACTTTTTCTTAATTCATTGATGAGAGTTATAAAATATTGTTTTCTTGTATCCATCATTAATCCATTTAGTTTTAAATATCTTCTTCTTATTGTTATCATAAATTGAGAGTCTATAAATGATTTTGGTGGTAAGATAAATTTTTTTATAGGGGTTAATATTGATGTCAGAGTGGGTCGCGATAGATTGAATTTTGTTAAGAGTGCCTTACTGAGAAACAATCTCATATTAATTAGGATGGGTCGGGATTTAAACCATCCTTTTATCTTTTTTATGTAATTTAATATTCATAATATAGAAAAAATCATATCTACTTTAATTCAATGAATTCTAGGAATTTCTAATTGTATTATCACATTCAGGGACGAATAACGACACTATATTGAATATAAAAGGGAGAGCAGTTTTATCTCTTTTAATAGAGATACTGACTATGATTGAAAAAAAATTCCCACTCTTTAGGTTGGGAACAAAGTATTTCTTCTTTATATTGTGAAAAAATTCATACACTTCCTATTGTGAAAAATCTAAATTTTCATAATTTATGTTGGGAATAAATAGGGTGGCAATGATGAATGTTTTGAACAAAAAAATAACCATGCTTAATGTTGTGAACAAAAAAATGTCCATGATTTATTTTTTGGATAAAACAATTATCATGATTCATGTTGTGAATAAAAATAATGACCACAATTCATGTTGTGAAAAGAAAAATGATCATACTTCATGTTGTGATAATGAATTTACATGATTAACATCCAGGTATCATGAGATATAAATATTTAACCACTAAATTGGATTTTTATATAGGATCTCACCCTTCATCATCCATACATATGAATTACAATTAAAATTTAATCATTCATCTTATTATAAATATCTCATGGAGAGAAAATGGGTTTCCTAACTTTTACAAATGAAAAAATGATCATTTGATACCAAACAAAATCACCCAAAATGAGTATTTAATAAGTGTATATATAGGGTTATTTATGATCCATTACCCTATAAAATAATAATCTATTTGAAATTTAATTAATTTCACAAAATATATTTTTCATTAATTTTTTTTAAAATTAATTTAAAAAGAAATTATTTTCATGTAACTTTGAAAAAACCATTTTTTTTAGTATGAAGAGAAAACTTTATTAGACATTTCTTCAAAAAAAATTGAATAAAGAGACCTTGATAAGAAATAAATAAAATTTGAAAATGTGAATTATAAGGGAGGAATATAAAATCATGTTAGGGAACATACTTTAAAATATTTTTAAATTACATTATCAAAAACCTATAGCATTAAAAGGATTATGGTAACTTTAAAAGTTGAAAAATTATAAATAAAAGGGTAATTGGAGATAAATTTTTTTTATGTTTCCACTAGGTTAATTAGAACTTTAGTGGGATATAAAATCAATTATATTTATGAAATCCCCAGTAGAATAAATCATAATTATTCTTGAACAAATTTCATTTTCATAAAACAATACATTCATCCAAAGAAGAATTATTTCATATGAAATATGAATTACCTATAACATATGGCGGAAAAACAAAATAACATAATTATAGTTTAGAATATATCAGTTTCAATATATAATTTTCAAAGAGGAGTGATTATGACCCAATAGAAAGATTCGAGTCCTGAAAACCTCTTGTAATTTAAGGAGAATTTAACTCAAAATAACCTAGTATATATATATCTATATTAAAATAAAAAATCAATTACCATTAATAAGGGTCATTTCATGATATAAAATCTAAATTAAGAAGTATATACATCAATTGAAGGAATTTAGGTTCAAAATTCAAAACATGACTCAAAGAGAGAAATTTGAGATTAAAAACCCTTACCTTGTTTCCCAAATTACCCACCCATGTTTTTTCCTCCTTTATAATGAACATAAAAATCTTAATAACTTATATAAAAACATTAATATAAATTTTATGAATATTTTAAAAATATATTATAACCATATATTATAATTATATTAACTGATTACAGTTTATTTTCATTATTGATCATTAGTACATTTGGTTGTTTGTGTAGTAAAAAAATCCTGATGATGATATCAATTATAACTCTGTTTTTTTAAGTTCACAATTTCAATATTATTTTTTATATATGAATAATTAATTTTCAATAATTGATTCCCATTTTCATTAGGTAAATTTCATGAATACAGCTAGTAAAATTGAAATCACAATGCGCTATTTTTCAACGTGTTTAATGATTGAAAGAAGTTATATTAATAAATATTTTATTTTTTTAAAAAAAATAGAATAAATAGAAAAATATTTATCATATAGTTATTAAATTATATTACCATTAAATGACATTCCTTAATCACTTATGAAATTATCTTTATAACAGTGATCACATCGAGAGTTAAATTGACCAAATTGGAAACGTGTTATAATGATTTAATGAGTAAAGGGATGTATTTATATATTGAAAATTTCACATATAAATAATGTAATTTTTTTAAAAAAAAATATATATCCACATTAAATAAATTATAGGATCCATCAGTGATTGGTGGTGATTAAAAATGAAATTTATCATTCATGGAGGTGATAGTCCGCTCATTTGCAAGATAAATGATCTCATTTATCAATGACGGTACAGAAAGAAGGTATATGATAAATTAGCATTTAAAAATTTTAATTATGAAATATAAAACATAATTATTCATAAAATACATACTATATACCATCCATGAGAGGCACTGATGAAATTCGGACAACAATTCTTCATAGAGGTGGTAGTCCCCAAGTACACATGATCAATGTTATTTTTATTACCTTAGAGGTTAAAAGGTAATGAATAATTCAGTATAAATTAATATTATAATATTTAAGAATAATAAATAGAAATAATAAATTTTATTAATAAGGTTAGAGGATATTTAGTAACTACTAGATTAAAAGAAAAGAGCCAGTAGGATTAATACACACATTGGAAGGTTGATTTTACTCTTGGAAACTCCCAATGAAATGAATTCCATAGTAAAAGAAGTTGGTTATAAACTATTGTAAGTAAGATACAGTTATAGGATGAGTAATTTGGAATATTTTAAAGAATAAATTATATGGATAGGTGAGTCATGAAGTGGTAGAAGTGTTACACTTTTTTAATGGAAGGGAATGGTAGTTTTGAAAGTAATCCTTATATTTTAAATTATGTAATTTAACTATGAAAATTTAAATTGATAGAAAATGGAAAAAAGTGGAGGATAGGTTTTTTTTTTCCTGATATCATCTTCATTAACTCATGTTATAGACAACCCAATGCATCTTTGGGCTTTTTCTTTTAATTTTTTAACTTTTACCATAATTTAGTTTACCCTGGTATATACTTTTTAACCTTAGTAATAAATATTAATGAAACAAATAATATTGAAACTTTTAAGGAACTTGAAACTTATGATTTAAATTTTTTAAATATTTTTATCGGAAAATTTTTATAATGGATTGAAATATTAATTTTAAATGAAACACAGTTAATGCATAAAATAACATTTTTTTGAAAAATGTGGTCTTAATATAAACATTTATGTACAATATAATACTATCATAAATACTGATTTTATTAACATAATAAAGTTCATTATAAGAACACAAGTTAGATGAATTTGAAATTATAAAACAACCAAACCTCACCATAAAAACACTTAATTTTAAGTGAAGATAAAAAATAGTTTTTATTAAAGTAAAACATTAATTTGGTTCATAAAATATTGGACTTAGGTTTTATAGGTTGATAGAATAGTTTAAAATGAATAATTTTATTACTCAAATAGATGTTTTATTTATAAAAATTATCTTTCAATCTTATAGGATACACATACATTATTATAAAATCATATAAATTATAAATTTAAAATAAAAAATATTTTTCAACTAAAAATAAACCTTTTCAGAAAAAAAAAACGAAAAACTAATAAAAGGTAAATAATGATGCGAGAAATTTTAGAAAATATTTTATTTTATAAAATTTAAATTTTAAAATTTAAATATTAAAATAATATAATCAATTTTAAGGGAATATATTTCATTGAACAAAATCATTTTTAAAAATTACCTAAAATTAATTATTTACCTTCTAATACTAATAAATATTATTGGTTTACAATTTTATATTTTATTATAAATTTATTAATAAATTTCTCTTAATATTTATTGTTTTTTTAAATTGGGATTAGGAAGTAACACATGTTGTGGAACAGAACATTAGTTTTACAGGTTTAAAGATTTCAAATCATTATACAAACAATAATAATTAAGTAAAAATGACTTTTAAATTTCTTGAACGCATCTATTTTCAAAAACAAAATAATTATGGAACCTTTCAAAAGTAGAACCATCCTTGATATGTTTTCATATGAATCTTAATTTCTCATTCATTTACTGTTTTTTGAGGTATCATGCATTTCATAAGGTTAAATGAACTTTATAAAGGGGGATCAACATTAATATGTTTGGAGGCTAACATTAATAAGTCTTTATGATCCTAAAAATGTCACAAAAACAAACTGACAATGTCTTTGACAACCTTACAAAATTTATTTTTTCTATGAAATAAACCATATAAATGTGGGAATGAATATTATGAACTCTTTCATTTATCATTTTTCTTATAAATATACTCAGGTTCAACCCTATAAAATATGTCCAGAGCCTAATAATGTTTCCTAAGGCATTTTACATGTATAAACCTGTTCAAATTCAAAGTCATAAGTATTTATTCAAACATCATTAAAATTATAAAAATCCTTGAACTAATATTAAAAAACTTATTTAATGTTATTTTGAATATGATTTATCTATTTTAAACAAAAATCCAACATAAAAACCATATCCACTTCCAGAAATACAACAATACAACCCTAATTCACTAGACAAAATACCACATGATAGAGGAAGCTTCTTCAATTTCATATTATAAAAACCACACCTTGGGATCTTAATAATCTCCCTAAAGTCTTAAAATCAAACAAATATGTCACTTTGTCGCAAAAAAATATTATATAAAGTAAAAAAAAACCAAAAATAAAAAAATATAGTATTATAATAGATTTTACTAGTTAATGGAAAATATTATTATTGAATAGGGGTAAATATTATCAGTATTCTCATAGTTTAAAAGGGGGAGAATTGAAGTTCTATCATAAAGCAGAAACATTAATTTTGAAATTTAACCACATAAGAGAAAAAATAACTTAAATAAGATCATGATATAAATGATATAATTCTAATTTTATTTTGAATTTTTAAATTGATTTCATTATGATTTAACATATTTTAATTGTTACCATATTTCAATGAAATATAAATTTAATGAATAAAACTACATTATGGAGATTTATATTAAAGGTATATTAAAGATAACAATGATAGGTAGTGAAAAAATTTCAATATAGAACACTTATTTACACTGATAAGTGAATTTATTTCAAAAATATTACACTGAAATGTAATTTGGTGTTTAGACAACTCTCACTTTTTGAACATTCAATGGGATTGTTTCATGAGTAAATTATTGATGTTTTATGAGAAATATTTTATATTTTATTTACTTTCCACATGATTATGAGGTTGTTTGAGAAAAATTTTATATGAATAGGTTTCAAAGGAATGAAAATTTCATGGAAGTAAAAAAATCTTACCATGGTGTAATTTTTACAAAACATGGTTAATTATCTATAAATAAGTTTGGAAGTTAAAGGATTAGTTTGATGATTATAAAGAGAATAAATATTTTGATAAAGTTACATTCATACTTTTTATAGCCAACATGTCATGACCCATGTTATATAAGTTATTGTTGAGTTAAAAAATATTTTTAATATTTTAGAGGTTAATGATGTTAAGATAGAGCTAGTATTATTTAACACAAGGTATTAATAATGTCATATTTTCAATGAACATGTCGTATTTTATTAAAAAAATAATTATTTTTTAACCTTATCAAGAGATAAAATTAGAGTACGTTATGAAATTGAATTATAGTAACACATTTACTAAATTTTTAAAACAAGTCATGGTGTAAAGATAGAAATCAGATGTAAATTTCTCCAGTTAACATGGAATTATCAACATGTTTTTTATATCATGGTTTTATAATAAACTAAAGAACAAAACATGGTTTTACAAATCATTTCAGCATTATAATGAGATATATATATCTTTTTACTGAGTTTATTTTTAAATTTTCTAAAGTGATATTTATGGTATGATCTAAATATTCGTATATAAGTTTGATAAAAAAACATATTGTGATTCCAAGTAACACCCTTGGTCATTTGTTCTTTAGAAATATTTTTATTTTGAATTTAAAAAAGTATATATAGTTACATGATTTATTTTTATAGTATGTATTATGAAATGCATACAACTACATAAGGTCATTATAGAAAATTATATTATTAGAATCGGGTTATCACAATGAATATAGTTTATTGGTTAATCTATAAATTAATTATATATAATGAGTAAAAATTAAAATGAATTGGGATGTTGTGCATATCATTATAATAATGTAAATAATTTTCAATATCTTTCATTAATTTTTTTTGGGTGTGTGGTGGATTTCTTAGTGGGAATAATAAAACCTATAGTTTTTAAATAGTAAGATTTGAATGTGTTAATCTTGGTAGTTTATAAGCTTATATAGAATACTAATATAATTTTTACCATAAATTTAGAAAGATAAATCATGTATTACTTAAAAAGCCACCCATTATAGTTAAATACATACAAAAATGTTTAGAAGTCCCTGTAAGGTTTCATTTGTCCCCTATGAGTTTTGATTCATTAAAATCTTGCTATTATTTTTCTAATACATTTATTAAAATTTAATTCCTTTTAATAGAATGGTCATAACACTATTTCATGGAATCTATATTGAGTCACACATCATAACCCGCACCCTATGAACTATTAATTAATATTCAACCAGTTAAATAATTAATAACAAGGGCATGAATAAAAATGTATGTTTCAAAGAACCTACAACACTTATAGTAAAAACATCCCCTTCATCTAAAACAAGTGTGTCAGACTTATCTTGTTAAAACTAATTTAATTATATAGAGTAAAAGAGTCTTATCTAAAGTGATTGTTAGAATATTTTTCCCCTAATTATATAACCCCTCCTCCCTATGGATTAATGTATCAATAGTGAATAAAATGAATTGAAAATCAATGAATGTTATGTATAATTAATTGAATATTCCTCTGTGAATGAAATTTATCTTATTAGTTTCTTACCTAAATCCTCTTGAACATTTGGATTGATCCAGGTGTATTACTATCATCAAAAGAAACTTCCTCCTAGAAAAATAAAAATCAATTATATTATATTCTAGGTACTTCATATATTTACAAAAAGTAAGTGGTAAAAAAATATGATTTATTATCCTCAACCACGTCCTCTCTCTTCAGTATCATGTTATATGTCTGTCATCCATAAAACAATTACCCTATTTGGGAAAAAACCTTTTTATTAAGGTTTTATACATATTAACTCATCCCATATGTAATTTAGATAAGATTAATGTCCCTTATATATATGTATTGTACCCTCCAAGGGTGATCTTAACCACCTACTTAAGAATTTTCATACGTAAATCCTTCCTTTTATTTTAGTATTGTGACATCTAAAATCATATTTGAAAACTATATTAAAATGTAGTAAAATATCCATACGAAACTATTAAAAATGGTCATATATGGGTATTTTGTTACATATGATACCACTCTATGAAACAATTTAGTTGTAATGGTATATAGGGTTACCAAGACCGTATCCACGACTACTTAAGGCATCTACTTTATATTTTTTAAAAAAATGCATCACCACAATCGAATATTGAGGTTCTATAGGGGGTGGAAACATTGGTGGTTGATAGTGCAAGGCTAGTGACATAGTTAATTATGATGCATATGTATGGGAAAATAAGTGGTAGGTGTGGGTGATAAAAATGGTGGGGACAGTCATGATTGTGATGTATATGATAGGAATAACAACAACACCGGGAATCCATGAGGTGGATCAGTGATGATGTAGGGGTGTTTGGTGGTGATGATGATAGTTTGGGGGAGTGATATGGACAGTAATGATGAAATGAGAGGGTGGGGATCATATTCCCCAATAATTTCAGGAAGCATGGAGGTGCAACAACACAATTTCATATCGAACTTATCATTTTACCACTGATAATTGTTACATTTATTAGTGTTTTTATGTTAAGACTGGTAAATTTTTCCCTTTTAATAAAAAAGCCTAATAGTTGTGCATCCCATCCTTTTAAATTAATATTTCATGGAAGATAAACTTGTTTCCCATGTCGGTTGAATATTTTGGATAAACCATCACTCAAAATTAAATATATTTTATTGATAACTTGTTTATAAGGATTAATGAAATAACCATCCACGATTTTATTTGGGTTTCCATCCCATATTAAGCTATTAATTATATCCTTGATTCACTCATTATATATAAATAAGAATATATGTGTGTATATATAAATTTATATCCAAACAATTAGATTAATTGTTTCCCATGTTATTTTTGTTATTCTTCACATAATTATCTTTATATATTTATGTGTATACACCTTCACATATATACACACATATATTAATGTGTCTTTTTCTTATATATATATATATATATATATGTTTGTGTGTGTATATGTATTTATATATATCTCTCAATATGTGTGTGCGCATACAAATTTATTTATTTATACATAAATAAATATATATAAACATAATAGTATGTTAATTAAATTAATATGTATTTTTTATACTTCATTTATTTATGTTTCATAATTTTCAAGAATAATATTTGATGTTTTAGTTTATACTTTTAATTTATATATATACAAACATTTATACATGTATATTTATATGTTTACACACTCAAAATGATACATATATCTTAATATTTACACACAAAAAATTTAATTTCCATATATATCTATTTGGGTATATAAATATTATATAAAAGTATATTTATATATACCAATTTTATTATAGTTATAAATTTTATAATTTATTATAAAATACATGTTTTATATTTATTCTTTTATATAATTTATATATGCATGTATTATAATTTTTAGTTATATTTTATAAAGTTATAATTTACGTAATTTATGAATGTAACAAATGAAACATTATATGCATACCGTCTATGTATTTGTATGATTATTGTTAAATATGAATATTGTTGAACCAAATTAGATGGATATAAATTGAAATTTTTTGGATACTAATCGTATGACAAGAGAGTGTGAAGAAAATGGTAAAGAGTTAATCACGTTTACATTAGAGCATGGTAATGAACCTTCTCAAATAAATTATTTGTGTTTATGTTGTTTTTTTCAAGATTGATTTTTTAGTGGAGTTGTAAGAACACATGATCTTTCATTGATTTTTTCAATGTTATAAATATTGGACTAGACATTTAGAAGAACAAAATGTAGCTAATGACTAGTATTACATTATTGTTTGTGGATCGTATAATATGAGTACAACTGTAAACAATGATGGAGATCATATTAATGAATTCAAAATGATAGTTAAAAATGACCTTTGAGGTTGAGAAGACTTATTTGAAAAGTTATATTTGTGAACAGATGTCATTTCATGTTGGTTGTACAAAATTTACATCATTTTCAACTAAATTAAATCTATATAATTTGAATGATGGAAATCTATAGAAGGATGCAATCTTTATAGGCATACATTCTTTATTGAATGATATTATACGAAAATATACTAATATTATTATAAAATATATAATTCTAAATGAATTTCATATTAATAGGGCATGATCTATGATATAATACATGTATTCTTAATTGAATTTATATTGTTTTTAAAAGATAATGATTCACTTAAAAAATTTACTATGTGTGGCGTGACTTGATTCTAGAAAAATTAATGAATTCCTTTGGAATTTATATCATAATTGCGATTAATTACAATGTTTAGATAGAAATATAGAGATGAGGACACTTTATGTAAATTAACATGGAATACAAATAAAATAATAAAATATGGGGATGTTCATCACATAATAGATTGTACTTAATGGATGAAAATTGATCATGAGTATCCTAAATTTAGAAATGATCCTTTAAAACTATATCTTATAATTTCTACAAGTGTAATAAATAATTTTTCTGTAAAAGGATTCACTCATAGTACATAACTGGTTATGTTGGTAAATTATTACTTTCCACCCTGATTATGAATAAGGTGTAAATAAAATATATTTGCTAGGATTATATCAAGACAGAAAAAACCTGGTAATGATATTAATGTTTATTTGGTTCCATTGATATAAAATTATAAATTTATGTGGGATTAAATTCGTATATTGTATGATGCTCATTCAAATAAAGAGTTCATGTTGATATCTAGGTAGTTCGAGATGATAAATGACATTCCTTTTTATTGAAATTTATTAGTATATAACATTAAATGAAATTTAGGGAATCCCATTTTCGAATAAAATAAACACTTAGTTGGATTGAAACATTATATTAAGATATTGTTTTTAAGATATCATAAATTGTCTCCTCGATAACATAAATACCAATCTTATATAAAATCATTTTATGTAAATTAATAAGAATATATGACACATTATCCATTAAAAAGTGATGGTTAGATTGAGAAATTGAAGGATATCGTAACCATTTTTTGTTAAAAAAATTACAAAAACTTATGAAAATGTAACATAAAAAGAGATTAGTTATTTTAATTACTATATTCAATTTTTTTTGTACATTATAAATCCATGCTTGTAGGTAAAAATTTATTTTATAGTGTCATTGGAATATTATTAAATTCACCAAAAAATATAATAGATTAAATTATGTCTAGGTTGGATATGTTTCCATAGGCAATAAGAGAACATTTGGAACTAGTGAAGGGTGAAATATCAAATTCTCTTCATCTACCATGTTATACTCTTTCTAGGAAAGATAGATTTTATTTTTAATACTTCTTTAATGGGATAAAATATTTAGAGGTGTATTCTTCAAATATTAATAATTTAATGTCGATTACTGGTTTCATGTTATGGGACATAAAATTACATTAGCAGAATTTTTTAATACACAACTTAGTTCATGTGTCTTTTTGTTTCATTATACCTAAAAATTAAAGGAACACGTTATATAGGCTTTTCTTCTTTTTCAAAGTTTTATGTTATAAATTTATAGACCTAGTGAGGTATACAATTACGTAAAGGAAACATTTTGTTATATTAAGTGAATTATAGATGTCATTCCCACCATTATTCTTTGATAAAATGGTCCACTTAATGGGTTCTGTTATTAGATAGATTCATTTATGCTATATTATACATTATAGAGGGATATACACCATTCAATGGTATTTGAACATTTTAGAAGGGTATATCAAAAATAAAATTCACCAAAAAGGTTATATTATTGAGTAATCTATTGAATTATGTATCAACTTCTTATCAGATGTGTATATAATTCGTTTAAAAACATCACAATTGGGAAATTGTAGGTGATGTAATTTCTAAAATATGGATTTTTGTAATTTTTATTATAGAGTTGGAATAGGAAATCCATTGAATTTTACATAATTTTATATACATTATGCCATATATTGAAACCAATAATTTAATTATTAGTTTTATTAATCCAAAAAGGGTTTAAATATGGATATCAGATACACAAAATCAATAGTTTAGAGGATGGTTTTGAGAGAAAATTGTTATGGAGTTATCTAAAAATATGAATTCGATTTTAGATTGACAGCATTGAATATAAATAAGATGTATTGTCTTACAAAGATTATTTAATTTATAGTAATATGTTATATATAATTGAATAATATGAAATTTTTATGATATAAAATGGTGGAGTTACTCTTTTGGCGTAAGTGATGTATGTATCTAATACCAAGGACATAAATATGATTTATAAGAACATGTACTTTGGAATCATAAAAAAATGTAAATTGGTTCACATAAAATTCCACCTGCTTAATTTTTAATGTCAATTTATTAATAATATAATTTTATCTAAAATCAATTAATGTGGATCCATGAATGTTAATTTAAATAAATAATTATATAATGGTGAAGAATTCATAATAACATCATAGGTAGTAAAATTATTTTATTCCTCAGATCCTGCAAACAAAAGTTGGTTAATTGTTCTATTTTCAAATAAAACAACTGAAGGGTCAACAAAATTACATAGGGGATGAAAATTTCATTTGGATATAAAAATAATTTCATAGTTTTGTTAATATAGATGGTGTATTTTATATAAAATTTGTCCAAAATGAGAGGATTCAGATACTCGATAGTGGGGAAAAACCATTCAACTTTTAAATAAAAATGATTTTAACAAATATGTCAAATGTATTTGATTAGTTTTAATTTTATATATAATTTTTCCATCATAATATTATATATTTACTACATTATTTATGTAACCTAAAATAAATCGTCAACAATAATTGTATATAATGGATTCTCTAGTTATTGATGCTACTAATGTTTAGGAATAATATATTGGTGATGTTGAAATTAGTCCAATGATAGAAAGTGAAAAAAAATATGGTTGAAAAATATAGGAGTAATGTCTTATGATAGTGTTAGAAAAAATTATTAATTTTATATGTAATGAAATAAAATTCAACGTTGGATAGAATGAATGTGGCTGACATATTAACACCATCAAGTTCATTTTCATTATTCACATTAGGATCAGTACTTGAATGCATTTTCCAATTGATATCAATACATATGAATATTGTTATTAGTACATTGAAGAAAATAATTTTGGAATATATAAAGCTAACATAATGATATACCTTCTATATTTTATAAAAAAATAAAATAATAAAATGTTGGTTTACTCTTCATTATCTCTATGAAGTAAATTTATTTCAAAATAAAATCAAATAAAATTCATATTAATGGTCATTGTAAAGGACCATAGATAATTTTAGACACTTACTGTTGAAAATCATCTTAAGGATGTGAATGTTAATGAAAAACCCCACCCACAAAAAATATACACACACTTCATAAACCAATAAACCTCAGAGGATTTTGTTAGTTTTTAAGAGGATGAATCATTTATGGTACATTGTAATTGGTCATATTTTTTATAAAATTACATGTATTAATCAATTTTTTTCATAATTAAGAATTTAATAAATAGTAAAGGAGTATATAAAATAAACAACATTTATTCAATACAATGTACCCCTATCGTAAAACTTATATGTGATATGAAACAATATGACAATCATGTTACTTTATTTATATAAAGATTAATGAATTGTAATATCCAAACACTTATGTCCCATGTCAAGTGATATGGAAGGAGGTTTATGTAGATATAAAAGAATCAATATTGTCTGTAAATACACCATAAGTATTGGAATCATGTATAGGTTTGACATGATTGAAATTTTTTCTATATCAAAAAAATATTACATAACTATGAATACTTATTTTCCAATATTTTTTATCCTGTTTAAACACATGAATAATTATATACTATACCCAATGAACATTTATTTTTTGTGTCTTTGAAAAATATAGAATAGTATTTACAGTTTAGAGGTGTATCTTTTGGATTGTAACCCCAAACGTATATTGAGAAAGAAAAGAAATAAGGGATACATTTAAGGAAATTAAGAACATTATAAATAGATAGATACTCAAAAAAAGATAATGAGATGACTAATGTGATGAGATAGTATATTAAAAGGGTTAAATGAGAATACTCAACACAACATCAACCACAACATGAAGAGCCTCCCCTAGATTTGAGTCTGTCCATTTCCCACAAAGGCCCACCTTACCCTAGGTTATCAATTTCTTCATATCATTTTATACTAAATATGAATCAAAAAACTATTTATACCTTTTTTATTCTAAAATTATAAATGATAAAATTGATTGTGAGTTATTTTTATCATCAACAAATCATATCCTTGTTATGAGAGGTAAAATTTTAAATATCCATAGTGATATTCAAAATGATATAAAAATTCCCAAAGATTATGTGAGAATAAGGATTCATGAATATCATAATCTAAGAACTAATCTACATATTCCCTTTGATTATATCGATGTTATCAAATTTAAACACTCTATTGAAGCATTCATAGAATGTTTATTTAATTTTATAAACATACATGATGGGAATAAGTTATGTCCTTACAAATTTATGTTATATGTAAATAATTTTATATTTAATGAATAATGGTTTGACCAAGGTATTTTATTAAAAAAGTATAAATTGAAGGGTAAATGGAATTTCATGTTAATAGAATCTAAAGAATCAACTAATCAATCAAAAGAACACTTTGAGAGTAACTTTACCCAACTAATTACACTATTGTATTTATTAACATCTAATGTTCATGAATATACAACATTACAAGATATTAATATGTCCTATATTGGTTTTAAGAACAAATGTATGTAGATTGCATTATTAAAATGATACATCATGAAAATATAAATGAAATTACGATGCATGAATGTTTGGGATTCTCAATTATGAATTTATACATGAGTAATAATTTTGAATTTTGTTTATCCAACAATATATCTACTTTGTTAATTAAATTTTAATAATATTCAAATTTTATATTTGATTTTATTAGCCGTCATGTAACCTATACATGAAAAAAATAAATAAATTAAGATGTATTTTTTAAGAGCACACAAAGTAGTCATGAAATTTAAATATTAATTAATTAGATAATGACACTTCTTAGTACCTATAATGCAGGTTTTAATCTCTATAGTCCAATCATTCCAAATATATTTTCATTTTTTATTAATTTTTTATTTTTATTTTTAAGAAGCATTGGGATCTCATTTTTATAAATTTAGATACTCCAAATATATATTTTTTGATTCAATGCATTGATATTCATCAAATCATCCATAAATGTCACCCCTTATGAATTTTTAATACACTACATTCAACATTTTATGGGTAACCTCAAATTATATATTTCAAATTATATTTTAATAAGAATTTTTTTTATTATGAGGGGTTTATTTTTTATTAAATCCAGGGAAATAGTATTTAAAATTTTTATAAGAGGCTTATTGATATTTAAAATACGACAAATATTATAATATATATAGTAATATTTCACTATCAAAACATATACCAAGAAAATTAAATGCTTTTCTTAGTGTTTCTGCAGTGTCTGAAACAAAGTAATAACATTGATTATGATAGATAAATTTATAAAAATTTTAATGATATTATATTCCATCCAAAAACTTTCTTTTCTGAAGAGGTATTTATGAGTGTAATTACTATTTCTTTTAAAATATTTATTAGTTTTTTATTTATCTACATTTTTATATTTATATAAGGACTATTAAAAATTCAAAAAATCAAATGGGGGAATAGATTTTTTATGGAATGAGTGTTAAAATTTAATGGTGTCAAAATTTCTACATTAATCATAATGACATGACTTACTGTCACTTTTTTCATTATTTTTATTTTAAAAAATAGTGATGTTTTATTTTGTATACTCATTATTTTGTGAATTTTCCCTTCATTTAATGTCAGGTTTATTTAGAGATAAATTATAGTCAAAAGGATTCCATTTAGTGGGAATTAGAAATAATATATGGAGTGTCATTTTAGGGATGTATTGTATGGTTTTGTTATATATGAGAGATTATGTGTTCCCATTATTTAAATAGTTAATTCATTTGGATATTTAGGCTATTTTTTGTAATGTGATATAGATATTAATGTTGATATCTATCATAGGACTCATACAAGATAGATCACATAAACACATATTTCTAGGGTGATTTTTTGTTATGATTTTTTTTATAATTAATGGGTAAATTTAGTAAGATAATTATTTAAACAATTATTATTTATTGTAGCGATATTGTGTTTTAATGGGACAACATAAAAAATAGTTTAACAAAAAAATAAGATGCAAGGAA
Organism: Viscum album; assembly: GCA_963277665.1. Taxonomy (NCBI): domain Eukaryota; kingdom Viridiplantae; phylum Streptophyta; class Magnoliopsida; order Santalales; family Viscaceae; genus Viscum; species Viscum album. The sequence goes on from OY728135.1 coordinate 686,798,536, forward strand.
ATATGGGCATACATTAAGGTTACAAACATAGTGTAAACACCAATCAGACCCATGCCCAATTTTTTTTTAAATTCAATAAATAATATGAAAGAATAGGATAAATGATCAACAAACAAAATGAATAAACCTAAAAAATTTCTAATGAATATAAATACAAAGAGTGAGGATGTTCCATGTAAAATTTATAATTAATTTAATTTTCAGAATTACCTTAGTCTTGTGATTCTTTCTTTGATGAAGATGTTGATTGGTCGATGTCTTGTTCATATTGAACCACAATTGTGCTAAGAGGATCCATAGTAGAATCCCTCTTATAGTGATATACACATTCTCCTCAATCATTGAACAATGCCAATGGAATGCCAATTTTTAGTGTGTTTGATTTTTTCATCTTGTATTATTCATCATGATCACAACACAATCCTTTGGATGTAATGATTATCTCTCCCTTATTCAATCATTATTGAGAGGGAGGATAGATGTGGAGAAACTGTCATTCATGAGAGAAACTCTAGATATGTTCTTCACTAAGAGATAATTCTATAGATATGAGAGGTTTTATGCATAATGAATGATTTATCCTAAATTTTCAAACCCTAGGAAATGATACATCCAACTATTTACAGATCTAGGTTAGATAATAAATAATTACACATAGAACATTAATATCATCTTAATCCTAATGAAACAACATGACTAATAGTGATAATAACATTTATTTTATTTCATTAATTATTTCATGTCTCATGGATAAAATAAATATCATTCATTAAATAAATATTTATTTATTTAAATGATGTTTAATATATCATTCCCACTGGACACATTTTCACAATCTTGGTATCCTCCCTAGTATATATCAAACAACAAATAATTAATATTTTCCATTAAATAAATCAATAAATAAATATTATAATTTTGTATAGTGAATAAACAGTTATACAAGTATTCACATAAAAAATACTCATTTATCAAAAAATAACAATTATTTATCACCTTGTAAATAATGTAAATGACAAAAATATTATATTTGACTATTTTATGAAAACATATTTATTTAATATTTTACACACAACAGTGATTAAATAAATATGATAGAATAAATATTGAATAAGTATCATTCCTTGATTTGGAGAATAAAATTTATTCCAATATTTGAACTCTAATATATTATAACTAACATCAATCAATACACTAAGTGTGTGATCTTCTAGGTTTCTAACAAAGTAGAATTATGCTTGTTTTCCTAATGTCCAATATCAGTGTCTAGAAAAACAAAAAGGCACTCATAGAAGAAGATGTTAATGTTAAAACATCAATAACAACATATGAATTCTCACATTTTAATTTAATCCATTTGTCTTTATATCTCATCAAGAAGTGTGCATAGTCATTCCATCAACCCATATGCTGGATATGACATTCTTTGAGTTCCTGTAATGAACGCGTCTATGCCCATGTCTAAAAAAATTAATTCTATGGTTTTATTTTAATCAGAGGGGTGATATATCAACTTCCCTAGATATATAAGGGTAAAATCCTATCATTAATTATTCATTAATGTCCATTAATCGTGATTCACCTAATGTATCTTAGTTCCTTCGAATATAAACCTCATAATTTAAATAAATACATCAAATTATGTGATTCATGATAGGTATTTATAATAATATTAAATTATAAGGACCATTACACATATTTTACTATAGAAATATCACATAACATTTAAAAAATTATAATTCCTATAGGCAGGTCTATACTCATAATCTCCCATTTTGGAGATTATCAAGTGTGAAATTCATGACATGAAGTCTCATATTCTTACGAATACTCACACATAATGATCAAGAATATTGTGTTTACCATCAAATAATGTTATCCTAAATATAGGATATAATTTTAAGAATATCATTATATAAATTCATGGTTATCATCATAGTGGGTAAGGGTTATAACCTTTTCAAAAAGATAGAATATCTAGGTATTTATCACATTAAATTTAGTAGAAGAATAATCAATATGTGGTAATATATTTATTTTTTTAATAATATTAATATACAGGTAATATAAAGTAAAAAATTAGTTGGTTCAAGGGAAATAACTCTAATAGTATCCCAAATTGACTAGAGCCAACTGCCAATGAATTTTTGTACAGTATATACCACATGATGTTCATTATTCTCTTGAGATTATAATTTTTTCAATTGTCATACCATGTTTTCCATGATAGAAACTCAAATTATACTGAATTTACCTCTTTAAGGAAAAATTCATCATATGTTGACACTTACAAACTTTATTATTCATCCAATGATGATACCTTGGATCATTAGAAAGATCCACCACTACAATATTATCCCAATATAGTGGTTCATTTATCCTAGTCACCATATCATTCTCTTAGATGAATATTCATATCCAAAATTTTTCTTTGGCAACATCATAAGATAAAATATGGTCAGATTCAGTTTTATAATCAGTGACAACTTATTTATTTCATCTCTTACAGCTCAAAAATCATCTTTTAAGGGTGAATATATATCAGGATTGTAATTCCATATCATCCTTATCTACATGGAAACTAGAATATTTATATCCTCTATTGAAGTGAAATCAATGTCATCTTTACACAAAAAACTTATCTTTAAAATTCCTCAAATATTTTGGGATAGTATTGGATTCCATCTAATGGTGGTCACCTAGGTTAGATTGATATTTTTTTTACCAGGAAAAACTCATTTTCATCATTAATCATGGTACAAAGCATGGTACAGATGACTAAACCTATCACTAATGTGTATATGATCCTTTTCAACCTCTATCATTCCTCTTATGTATGATGAAACATTTTTTTTGAGTAATATCTACCATGTTACATTGGAAATAATACCATTTGGAATTATTCCATAATGAATGCCTTTAATATCTCATCAATGTATGTACCTTGACTTAGTCCAAGAAATGTTTTAGATATATCACAACGGATATTGATCCCAAGAATATATATTTATTCACCTATGTCTTTCATATAGAATCATATGTTCAATCATATCTTAACAGAATATTATATTTTTATTTTATTTTCAATTAATAATGTTTCATCAATATATACTACAATGAAAATTATAACACTCCCATTTAAGTATTTGTAGACACATGTTTCACAATAATTAATTATGAAACCAAATTTCCTTATAGATTCATCAAAATAAATGTTCCATGAACAAAATGATATTTGTAGGGGCCTGAGACACCCTGAGAGGGGGGGGGGGGGGTCAGAGTGTGAGTATAATTAATCAAATTTCAATCCTATACATTTCAACTATATACTTAAGGATCTTATTACCACATTAGGAGGAATAAAATTTAAACTTTGTTTTCTTTCTTTTTTACTCCAACCAAGAAAACCATAGATATAAATTTTAAATTTAATGAACACTAAGATTTTTCTTATTTCAACAATAATATGATACTATAAGGTGCATTCAATCATAATTTTATTGGTGTACAAGAATCTACTATAACACATTGTTTTTGTGGAAATATGTTTAAGTAAGGGAACATCTTACCAATGCTCACTAGTTGTCATGTTTTAAGGATAACCTCACTACCTCCAAGATCTCACTACATGTTGATGATTTAGAGATACAAAAATTCTTTCCAAGGGTCACTCCATCTTATTATAATCTATAAACTACTTCAATTAGGGTATCAATTTATAAAAAAGTAGGTATATTATTAGTTTAAGGACATACAAGTGCTATAAGATTTATTGTATAAATATTATTAACAAAATAAATATATTTATTCTTTAGTAAATTTCAAACACTGATATCTATTCATATTTTAAATTTAATCAACTTTTTTGGTAGAGTTAAGAATTTTATCTTAAAATTTTACTTCACAACATATCAACTATAACTCTAAATAATAATTATAGTATGAGAATTATTCCTTAACATAATTAGTATCCTTTAATTCATTGAACCAGAAGATTCCAAGATATTTATAAACCTAGTCATCATAAATATGCATACTAAATTTTAATATTCCAAATATAATCTTCACAAAAATGCATAAAAATAAAATATTTTTTTCTCAATTAATATCATTAATAATACCATTATTGTTCTTATATTTATTTTATGAATACATAATTACTTCTATTATTCTAAAACAAATGATTACCTCTTCCATATATTCTTATATTTCTGTTCCTCAATATTTCTCTATTACTTATTTATAATCTATATAGAAAATAATCATATACCATGGAAGTTCATTAAATTTTAAATTTTAAATTAAAAGTTAATTTATCATATCCAAATACAATATTTAGACAATTTATCATCCTCTATTTAATCTCAAATTTTTAAATTTGAGATGGTAGTTTCTAAAATTTATATTAAATTAAAAAAATCATAAGGGAGACCCGAGTTAGAAATGTTATTTGACCAAACTAGATTTCAATATTTACATTATGAAATCATGTTTAAAATCATAGAAAATTGGTTTTCATCATTTATTTTCAATCATCTCATATTCATGAAACATAGACCACACATCTCCTTAATTTTTCAACACCATAAAATCTCTTCTGATCATCCTTTATATTGAATTTTATTCCCTTACGGTACATTATTTTTAAAAATATTAGACATTAATTCATTGTAATGTAACCTTATATTCCCTATCATTGACACCTATAAGAATGAAAACTCATTAGTCTCTAATATTCCATTTGTTATGTTAAATACAGGACCCCATGGTGCTACCTAATTATTAAACATGGGGCATCATAGAATATTTATATTGTGTCATGGGTATGGAATATGACATGGGAATAAACAGTTCTCAAGTGAAATTTAATAATATCAAGGATATAATTAAAATATAATCTTTTATACTATCATATATAACTTTTTTATACATTTAAATTAAGCATCAATCAATTTCAAATTTTTGGAATGGTCTCTAATGTACTTTACATATTATTCTACAATTTTAGACTAAAAATTTGGAAATCATTGAAAAATTATTCCATTAAAAGAATCACAATCTTCAAAATAATTTCAAGAACATCAAGTATCATCATATTTTCAATGGATTCAAGTAAAATTTTCTTCCATGTGCAAATGCATATTTTTTTTCATAAATATGCTACTTCTTTTGAACCACTTCAACTTATTCCAGTATCTTCCAATAACATCAAGTCTTCAATGATAATACAATCAAAATCATCCAATACTATTATTCAACACATATTCACCAATTAATATCCTTTATTCATGTAATCCTATATCTATTCACCAATATATACATGTTATAATTCCAATAAATATATCAACATTCGTAAATATATATTGTTAAAAAAATACATCAAAAAATTATGGTTTCAACAATTAAATCATTCTATAAATCAATCTCTTCCAATTTTATACCTTATTAGAATTAGTTGGGGTCATGAAACCATTTTTTTCAAATATAAATCTTATAGAAGGTTCATTTTAATGAAGTCTATTTTGATATCCATTTTCCAAATTTTATACTCATGGTGAGATGAATTTTAAGTATAATTCTAATGGATTTTAGCATAGAAAATGGTGAACCTTTTCATTATATTCAATTCCATGATGTTATTTAAGCCCTTTAGTAAACAATCCATCCTTATAGGAATTTAATTTATAGTTCATGTCTATTTTTATCAAGAATAACCATTTGAAACTAATGGTATTTATATTCACAAGATGATCAACAAAAAACTATACATAATTTTGGTACATAGAATCACATAATTAATGACTTCTTTCAATCTATTTTAATTGTTTCTAATTGCTACATCCTTAAAGGACATGTGTTAATTATTACCCACTAATAAATATACACCATCCATTTATGAATTAAAAATTATATCATTTTATTTTTTTTCCTCTATTAGGCTCATATGCAGCACCTGTGTCTTTGAAAAAACATTTTCTATATGAATTAATTGAATATTTTTTGATACCACATACCATATATCATTATTTATAACTTCCTCAATGTTTTTCTCACTCCCACTATCTCTTTTGGATATGTGCTCCCTCTCAAGAAATGTGGGGTTTCATTACACTATTATATATTTATATGAGGGGTTTTATTGGCAATGTCCCCTTATTTCTTTGGTATATATTGTAAATATAAAATCTATTCATTATGGAAAGTTATTTACTTGAATAGGCCTTAATAAATTCTTCTAACCCTAGACATGTAAATTTTACAACACTGATTTCCTTCAAAAAGAAGTTTCTATGGAATAAACTTTTCCACATTATTAGGAACATTATTTAATATATGTGTTTTGATTTGTAATTTTTATCCAAAAAATAATAATGGAAGACTTTTATGAATCATAATTGATCTCAACATGTTTAAGAATGTATGGTTTATCTTTCACTTACACCATTACATTGTAGTATATAAGGAGGACAGAGTTGAAATAATATACCAAACACCCATAAGTAATCAATGAAGATTTGGTTAAGGTGTTATCTAGAACAATATTACTGAATTCTATTCATCAATGTAATATAACATAATACCATTAAGTAGATATATCCATATATACTAAATTCATCAAATATAGATATTAAGTATGGTTTTACACCCCTTACTCCAATAGAAAATGGTTGACATATATCTATACGAACCAATTGAAAAAGCTCTATAGTATTTTTTACTTTCCACCAAATGGATTTTTTACATTTTTCTTCAAAACAAGAGTAATATATATGAATTGGTTTCTATTAAAATGAATCTAAATAACCAAATTTATATAACTTATTCAAACGCTTTTCGTTTACATGACCTAGCTCGTAATTTCATAGCTTCATGTGATATGAGTCATTTCAAATAAATTAATTTCTATTTTCCAATACTTGGTTTTGATATATAACAAAGAAATACTATTATTTAGGTTCCCCAAACCATATCATGTGTTATATTTATAATATTATAAATATTTTGTTCCAAATTTGAAAATAAAACCATCTATATCTTGGTAGGATATATAAATAATATTTTTGGAAATTATTAAAAAGTAGTAATAGTTATTTTAATCCAAGATCAATCCTATTAGATATGTTAGGTGGTAATATCAAATAGATAATATAATGATCTTTATTACTTCAATTTCATGTAGATCCAACTCATCTCATTAAAACTCTTCAGATTCCACTTGGTTGCTGTAATTGGATATAAATGTGAGCACCATAATATACATCTAAAACCTAATTTTTACTAACAAATAGACTAAACATGATAAGAAACACACATGAATCATCCCCTTGATTCTTAGTTATTTTAAAGTTCTTCTTATAGTGTCCCTTATAATCTATTTCATAATAAATGATATCCTATATATAATTACTATTAAACATCCTATTATTTGAAGGTAATTTTGAAGAATCATTAGACTTACTATTTATCTTCGATATCATCAAATTTACTATTCCAATCATTTAGAATAAGAATAGAAGGATTTTATATCATTATGCCCATGTCTACCTGGTGTAGTAGAGTATGGATATATGGGAGGGGCTTCTCAATTTTTATCAAAATAAAACTTATAAAAATTTTTGATAAGCTTTGATGGAGTAAAGAAGGAATGATACCAGTGTGCAATTCATCTAGTATCATAATCCCAAAAATATATAGATTCTCAATTTAGTTAATCATTTTGACTACGTTAGGACCATTTTGAACACCCTATATATGTTTTCATGTAATGGGTGACTTAGAGATATCTAATCTCTCCTGTTAATCTCTTTCATGATATAGGTCATAGAATTTCTTGAGCATACTATATGAATCCAAGATCTCATTATGCATTTAGAGTTTACTGTAAATGGATGATAACATGAAAGATTAGAAATATGTGACATCATCAAATTGTTTTATGTTGATATAAATAACTTATTTACTCTCTTCCTTAAATGGTTCAAAAATTGAGGATTCTAGCAATTAATGCTTCTGTTCATGGAATTGTATAATTTGAACACACTTTTATCATTAATATAAGTTTATTCTAGTTATTAGCTCATATTTCTTTAGTATAGATCATAGGGATATTGAGATTGATGAAATTTTCATTTCTATACAAAAAAATAAAAACAATACACATTACATTATCTGGAATACCATATGTGATGTAATAGATTTTATTTTATTATTCTACCATTATTGTTTTATGTCCTAATGTACATAAAAATTAGACTCATAATTTATTGGCTCATGGAAAATATAGCGGTAATGATCCATATTAACCTTATTATAACTTATAGAAGGGTTTGTTCAATTACTTGAAGGTACATAGGTAGGATCTCCAACCAACTGCTTGTTTGTAGCTCTTTGATCAATTGAGTGGACTCCCCATTAATGAAATATTACTTTTATATTTCCTCAATAATTTTCTCCAAGATACACCATGTCTAGAAAAGGATACAACACTTTTTTTTCAATTTGGTTAAGTCAACACAAAACTGTTATTAGAACTCCCTAATAAAAGTGTCTTAACAGGTTTCGGAGCAACACTTAGTTCTATGGTTCCATTCAAAATCATGAAATGGAAGGGTTTTATTACTTAATATGTTAATGATAGATTTTACTAATTATAATCAAAATTTATAATTTATCTTTTTACATGTCTTTCTAATATAATATGTATTTTATATAGTTAATTAACCATGTATTTGATAAAATATTTATGTATAGTCCTTTTATATTTCATGTTTTCTTATCATATTTTATTTATGTGACATATCTTAATCACTATTTAAGAGGAATTCACATAAATAAATGAATATAATTTAAGAATAAATAATTTTAATTTTTTTTGAGAATTCTGATGGTTGATTTATCAAGTAGACGATACATTAACACATAACCCTATATGGAAAACTCCTTGACCCGAGATTGGATTCAGTTATAGTATTCAATCATCAATCTCTGTATATTCTTGGAGGATTTCAACTCAACTCTCGTTCTGAACTACCTCTAATCCTTGTAATTCCATAGTTCACATATTTTATACTCACACATAGGTTTGGGGAACCATAGGGACAAATATGGGGTTTACATAAAATAAACCATAGACACGCATGTCTTACATAATAGAGGTAGTGGGGACAACATGTAAGCCATCATATTAAATATATTCAATCATTATTACATTTAATACCCATAAAATAATATTATTTTTCATTGAAATCCAACACATTCTTTGGTAATTTAATATAATGATTAGTCACATATAAGCAATGAATACTTATTTAAACAATATTTTGGCCTTTATTCCAATCATTCATTATTAAAATTAATATCATGAATTAATTAACATAAATATTAATTCATTAATTTATTTATCTTATGTAAATCCAAATAGTCATACATTTTACAATCCAATATAATTTTAAACAAATTTATTATTTATATTTAAAATTATTCAGGTACACAACATGTACCAGGAGGAAACACAATATGTACCATTTTTAACTACCTAGCATGTACCTTGGAATATACTGTTCACATGTGTGTCCTATAGTGTACACATGTTTCATGAAATTACATGACATGAAATATAAATAAATGAATCACGGACACATGTTAATTATGTATCTTGTACTTTTTTTAATGCAGGTGGAGTACATGGCATGTAAGAACCATACAAGATGTATAGTTTAGAATTTTAAATGGAAATAAATTCGGAATTTAATATTATTTAAAACCTATTACACAACATTTAGTTCCAATGAATGAAAAAAATAGGTTAATTTTTTTAATGTCACAATTAGTTAATTTTTATTATCCACATAAACTGGTTCAACATTTATGGAGTATACAAACCATCTATACATCATGTATTTCAATCATTGTCTGTCTGTAATACATAAATATGGACAAACTGTGTATTCCAATATGGAAAATTATGTGGTACATGACATGTAAAGTTTCTACATTCCATGTAACCTATGTATTTCATTACTATCAGTCCCTACACATAGTGTAACAGATTCACAATATTTTTTTACCATAAGGATTATATAAAATTAATTGAAAAGCATTGTGGACTACTCAACATGTAAGCCATCTACACACTATGTAGTATATAAATTCATGTTATTATCAAGCATTTTCAACTCATGTAATATAATGAATTCATGTGTCATTTTATTCTACTGATGTATCTATTTAATTTTACTCTCATCCTAGTGAAATGAACATGGATAAACGACTTTTAAGTTTGGGCTACATGATTTGAAGTTCCATATTTTCTATCCAAAATATTTGACACATCCAAATGAGTTATTTAGATGTTATTCATGTGTTCATAACTAGTTTTTGGTAATATTAATTTTAAAAAACAAGATTTATCAACATTAAAATAAAATAATTCATTAACTAGAAATAAAAAACTAAAAAAATATGTATATCGATCAATGAATAATAAATAATTATGCAATTAAAAGTGATTGTTCTGATGCCACGTAAAGGTTCCATGAATAAAAAATGGTGGTCATGACAATTCCCAGAATAGTTTTTGTATGATTCATTTTATAATCCATAATAACACGATGATGGTTCAAAATTTTGAATAAATAAATATGAATAAATAAAAAGGAATCCTATAACAAAACAGTGGATCATTCACATTAAGTTTATAATTTATTTAATAATAAAATTTAAGTAGTTCTTGAGTTTTTTTATTCAAGGATGATTTTGATCAATCAAATCCTTATTAATATTACACTAACATTGTTCATAGAGTATCCAAAATAGAATCTCTTTAGTGGTGATCCACATGTTCTCCTCAATGTATAAATGATAATGATGGATATAAAATGAAAGAATGAATGATATGTTTCCCTTGCATTTTTCACCTTGATTTAAAAAAATCCTTTAGATAGAAGGATTGTATTTCTCTAGTTCTCTCATTATTGAGATGGAGAATGGAGGTAGATAAAACCTCTTGATCTGGTGATAATCTCTTGATATGTTCTTAATTAAGAAGGAATTATCTATAGAGAAGAGGTGTTGTTCAAATAGAATGATTTCTCCAAACTTTTTCTAACCCCAAAAATTTATATAACTATGTATTTATAGATCTAGATTTGAGAATAAATAATTTCACATATTCCCTTATTATCTACTTAATACTTTTTAAAAACCATGTAAAATTATAATAATAACATTATTATTAGTGCCTTGGTGCGTGAATGCCCCATAGATAAATTTAATACCATTCCTCAAATAAATTAATAATTATTTAAATAATATTTAATATCTCATTTCCACTTGGCCCATTCACATGATCTGATCTTCCTCATTAAAATTTATCAAAAATAAAATAATAAAAATTATTCATCTAACAAATAAAATAATTATATTTAAGTTCTAAAGAATACATATTTATCTTAATATTCATGTTAATAAATAAATACTTTTTTATAGTAAATATTATTTATTTCCATATGAATAAAATAAGATATAATTAGATATTATTTTTGAGGGTCTAGTGTATAAATATTTATTTACTATTAAACTAAAAAAAGTGACTGAATAATAATGATCAATTAAAAACCAAATATATATTTTTCTTCAATATAAAAAATAGCATATATTCCAATTATTAAACTATAATAGAATTTTATGAAGATAGACGGATACACTAAGTGTGTGACCCTCAAGGATTCTTCTTCAATGGCATTAGATGAGTTTTCCTAATTTTAAATATCTTCATCTAATAGAACATAAAGGGACCCATATAGAAAAAGGTTAATATCACAATGTCAATAACCATATATGAATGCTCACTATGTCCTATAATCACTTTGTCTTTATATCTCATCGATAAAGTTATACACTTATTTCATCAACCCATATGCTTGATAAGTATTTCTATTAATTTATAAAATAATCCCATATATCACTATGCATATGGGATTTTAATTTTATAGTTCTATTTCAATCAAATAAATGAGATATCTACAATAATACAGATATTATGGAAAAATACATTCTTAACTTATTCATTGATGAAATATAATTCACAATTCAACCAATGTATCTTAATTCCTATGAATATATGTCATCATGATTTTTTTCAACACTTCAAGGTATGTGAGTAAAGTTATGTATTAATAATAATCATAAAGTCCAAATATCATTACACATGTTTACAAATTTGAATATCCAATGACACCTAAACTTGTGGAATTCCTACAAGCGAGTCTATACACATTAACTCTTATCTTGGATATTACAAGTGATAAGTTCATGAGATTAATGGTCATTAACTTATGAGTATTCACTCTTAATAGTAAAACATACTATGAATCATATCATATATTGTTATCCTAAGTGTAAGAAATAAGTTTATAAATATTTTAAAAAAAATCAGAGTTCTCATCATAGATGGGAACTACTATAACATTTTCCACATGAAAGATACACTTTGAAATTATTACATCAAACTTACACAGAATAAAATTCAATAAATTATAACATATTTGTTTATATTTATGACTAAGAATATATAAATAATATAAAATAAAAAGTGGTTGGTTCTAATTATCCAAATCCAACAATACTAAGATTTATATATTATAAATGAATGTGTTCAAGAGAAAATTAAAGTTGTTCTGATTATCAATATGATTAATGAGGCTAGATTAAGAAGGTTTTTATATGATAGAATAAGACCCATGCATGAACCAATTAATTTTGTAAGATTAATCTATGAACCAATTATTAAATGTATTAGAGGTATACCTATAAAATATTTTTGTTAAAAAATACTATACATACTCAGAACTATGAAAAAAATGCAGATTCTAATGAAACATAAGGAAAATAAACCATTATTATTTTTTGATCTATATGAATTGACCACATATTAATCTAATACATGATGAGGCTATAATGGATGAATGTGTGTGTTCATATATAAAAGTATAATTTTAGTTAAAAATGTGAATAAAATACTTAAAATAAAGAATCATGATCATAGTGCCTTAATACTTCAGAAAAACTATAAATAATTCATGTTTTCATGTTGGAGTTAAACTCATATATATCTGGAACATGATATTTTCATTATGATTTAAAGTGTGTGTTTTCAATTTTAAAAGTGATATTTTAGTTTCAAAAAATCATCACATAATCAAAACTATATAAACACACTATAATTTATTGATATTTTAGGAAAATGATTAATAATTTAGGTATATCATGTATGAATTAACTATACAAAAATCCAGCACATACTGTGATCATTATGACTTAAATTGCATGTTTTTATTTAAAATTTTCATTTTCGTTCAAGCACATCAAAAAATAAAAATTCACAAACCATTTTTGGATGATCTTGATACTTTGGAAATATATATATAATTATTTTATATTGTGTATGAATTATCCTCAACTCAATATAACACATGGTGTGGATCGTATGACTGTTAGTGCATATTTTTAGTTTAAAAGTGATATTTCAGATCAAAACAAGCACAAAATAATGAAAGAGAGCAAACACAATTGTATTATCTTGATAAATTCAGAAAATATTTATAATATATTAGTATTGTGTAGGAATTAACCCAAAATAAATCTAACACCTGATGTGATCCTTATTACTAAAATTTAATGTTTTCATTTAAACTTGATATTTTTGATAATAATGTGTGTCATATACTAAAAATAGAGAAAAAAATTGTATTATATTAATAATTTATGAAAAATATCAAAAAATCATTTTTTATGTAGTAATTAACTTCATATCAATCAGACACACAATGTTGCTGGTATGATTGAAGTGTGTGTTTTATTTTAAATTGTAATTTTAGTTCAAAATATGTGGAACATGATTAAAACATGGAAAACAAACTCATATTGTCATGATACTTTAGTAAAAAAATCAATAATTATTTTTGATGCGTAATAATTAACCTCACATAAATGTAACACATGGTGTGACCATCATGAATAAAAATATTATTTTGCAATTAAATGGGGTACTTTAAGTCCAAAAAAAAGTCACATGCTCAGAAAAATAAAATATGCTCATATTGTCTTAATAATTTATTAAAAACATCAATAATTCATTTTTAACATGTAGAAATTCTCCCATGTTAATTTGACACTTGGTACTTCCATTATGGCTGAAAGGGTGTGTTTTTCTTATAAAGTGTCATTTTTGTTCAAAACATATGCCACATTCTATAAAATGAGAATAAATTCTAATATTTTCACGAAAATTCGGAAAACAATTAGTGATTCAATTGTAACATTTATGGATTAACTTTATTTCAATTTGATATAAGGTGTGACTGGAATGACTAAAAGTTCTTTTTTTCATTTAAAAGTGATATTATAGTTCAAGATAGACATTATATATTAAAATATAATAAAAAATTCTCATATTATATTATTAATTTAGGAAAAAAGTTAATAATTTATTTTTTATGTATAGGGTTTAACTGGATATCAATTTGAAACACAGTATGGCCATTATGACTAAAAGTACATTTTTTCATTTAAAAGTGAGATTTTAATTCAAAATGCATTCACAAACTGAAAACTATGAATGATCAGTTGAATTGCCTTGTTACTTTATGAAAAAATAGATAAATAATTTACAAAATGTATGAATTAATCGTACATCACTCTGATTAATTGTGCGTCCGTTATGACTAAAAGTGCATGTTTCAATTTAAAAGTGAAATTTTAGTTCAAAATGCGCATTATATATTTAGAACTCAGAAAACATTTTCATATTTTATGGATTATTTTAGACAAATATGAATAATTCATTTGTGATGTGTATGAATTAACATCACATCAAACCAACACATTGTTCATCTAGTATGATTAAAAGTGAGTGTTTTATTTTAAAAGAGACATTTTAGTGTAAAATATCATCCATATAGATAAAACTGATAAAATTCACAAATAATGCCTTAAACTCTTATATAAATACAAATAATTCATTTTTTATGCACAAATTAACCACACATCAGTCTAACACACGATGTGTCCATTATCAATAAAAGTGTATGTTTTCATTTAAAAGTGAAATTTTAGTTACAAAGACGTGTTACATACTCAAAAACAAGAAATGATCAATAATTATTTTATGATACATATGAATAAATCTTACACTAATTTGACATGAAATAGGTATTACTAAGAGTTTATCACATACTCAAAATAGAGAAAATGTGAAATGAGTGTTTTATTAATTTGTAATGTGTTCTATTTTTGTATTATATGAACTTTATTGTTTATTAATTATGTTTTATCATTCATGTTTTCCATTTTATTTATTTTTTATTTATTTTTTATTATATCATATTTATGTGTATTGATTTATTTATTGTATTATTAAAATAAGAATTGTTTAATTATAGGTATACGCTTCTTTTCATAAAGATGGTGGTATGTTAGTTAACCGATAGTACGATCATGCTCAATTAGAAGTGGATCCCATTTAAAATAAAATAAAAGGACCCTCAATCTCTTATGAGTTAAATTGTTTTTGAGTCTGTTTGAATTTGAAAAAGATTTTATTATGTTATACATATCAATGTTATTGTGATGTACCAAAATATTTGTAAGTTAAATTTACATATAATTTTAATTTATTAAATTTTAAATTTATATTAAATTTATTCATAATTTATTTATTTGGATGATGTTTCATGGTGTTTATGTAACACCGGAATAGTTCTGATAATGACATTTATCATTATTAGAGGTAGTGATAATAAATGTTTTTTATCAATGTTTACACAGAAATATTTTTTTGTGATGATAAATCCAAAATTAAAGGGTTATAAAAACAAGAATGGGACCACCATAATGGAGTTTTATTTCTTCCTTCATAGGTTACTGGTGCACAAACTCCACCCACCATAGTAAGTGGGAATTGGAGGGGGAGTTGTGTCAGAATTGATAACTCCAACAATGTTTATTCAAGTTGAAATAAATATCGATTTTTCCCATTTTCATCCTCCATTATTATCTCTTGGTGATTAGAGAATCACAAAAATTTGTATCATAAGAGGTTTTATAAAAATGGCGGTGAGTAGTGGAGAATTTTCAACGATGAAAAAATTCATGTTGCTCAAAATCAAGTTTTGAAGGCAGATCCAAAACGTTCTTGTTGGGGTGATTCCAATGGTACAAATGGTTTCGATAATGTACCCAAAATGACCTCCAAATGTTTGTTTAATGTTTATTTCAATGTTTGGGTGCTACATTACCATCTTTCATGAGAAGATAGTACTTTTTCAGCTCCTATGACATTTAAAATAAGATTTTAGTAGCTGTGCTAACACATCACATCAGCACCACGTCATCATTCAATATCATCTATTGACACTGATTTGGTCATATCATGATCATTTTGTGAAATATTTTTAGAATCCTGAAGTCAATTCCATAATTATTGACCTTTAAAGACAAAATGGTTATCTAATTTTTTTAAAATTCTACACCATTTTTATATAATTGAAATTAAATGGTTGAACCATCCATGGAATCGATGATCATGTAAAATTATTAGAACCAATCCATTTGGATGTATTGAATGGAATTTCTCCTTAATAATGATGATATTTCTGACCCCATTGAGAAAAATGGAGTTAATCATGATGCCACCATGGAAACAGAGTGTAAGAATTTGAATTAGAAGATTATAGGTCAAATCCTCCAATGGATCAATCATTGTGTTTACCACCATATTTCATAAGAGAATGGAATGTATCAAAATTGGATTAAGTTTGAAAATACATACTAAGAACAAACTAGTATGTTTGAAATCCTTGTGAATTATTTAGTGGATATAAGTAAGACTCTAATTGATGAATATTAAGAATAATCCCCACTATGAACACTTCCTGATAACTGGGATACACATGTGGTCTCACTCAGTAACTCGGCACCCAGAGGTAAACATAACATGGGAATGGAAAATGATGCACTATTCAATAAGGAGACACAAATGGAGGATACAAGTTACAACCAGATACAAGATCTCATCCCCAATAAGTGAGAGAGACAACATGGAAAAGGTCTAGGGGTGGGAAGTAAAGGTCTAATAAATAGCATAAAAATGTACATATATGGAAGGAGGCCAATATATAATATCCACCATTGTGGTGTGGAAGGAATAATGATGAAAACATCCAAAAGATTCTACAAGAAAATGTCCAAAGTTTCAATTAGAAAAGAGGAAGTCGAGACAAAAATGTAGGACTTACCAGAGAAGTTGTGATTTACCACAAAGTTGAAGAAGAGACATGCCTCCATAAATCAGTCCAAGACACATAATTGGTGGTTGACGATATATAATCTTACAATGTCAATTTTCATCATAGGTATTTCTTGACATATCATGTAGGTCACATTAGTATAGAAAAATGGAGACTACCAGTTTAGTAGACATTGTTAGAATGGGTGATATCCAATTCAAGAGAAATTATGCATACACAATCACTCATAAGGATGTTCGACATGTTCTAAGGCATTAGATAAACCAGTCAATAGGCATTCACTTCAAACTATATGTTTATGAAAACATCTTCATAAATGTATCATTGAAGATTAATAAATGATCCATCATCATTACCTAAGGAAACATATGTGGTCAATTGTAAGAAACTCAAGTTGAATATATGTTCATTTTACATCAAAATGGTGGAAGGATTAATTTTACCTAATATGATTCATGGGATACTCATCTACATGAATTAAATAAGGTTATCTACCATGATGAATATGATGTACATCGGTATTTAAATGATATATCACTTGATCCTCACAAATAATGCTTGCATTGGAAACATCATGCAGTCTCA
This sequence comes from Viscum album, assembly GCA_963277665.1. NCBI lineage: Eukaryota > Viridiplantae > Streptophyta > Magnoliopsida > Santalales > Viscaceae > Viscum > Viscum album. The sequence continues at coordinate 686,816,427 of OY728135.1, forward strand.
TTCAATACTTCTTTGAAAAAGTGATCATAGTTTTAGGATATGGTGCACTATGATACATGAAAACCCATGGAAGAGGATTCATTGGGAGGTAAAAAAATTTCCTATCCTTTGTTGATGATTCATATAGAAGGGTGTGGGTGTTCTTTTTGATAATGAAAGACCAAGTACTGGACTACTTCAATATGTTCCATGCTATGGTGGAGAATGAAAATTGAAGGAAGCTGGAGTATCATCATTCAGATAATGGAGGATAGTATACATCCATCTAATTTTACTCTTATTGCAAGAGTTAGTGAATCCTATATGAGGGGATAGTCCCATGTATCCAACAACACAACAATGTTACAAAAAGGACGAACAATACCATCAAAGATTGGGTAATAAGCATGATGAATTTGGATAATATGCATAAGAAAATTTGGGTAGAAGATGGTCAGAATTAATTCTACCTCATTAATAGATCACCATTGATTCAGATGAATTCCAAGATTCCATGGAAGAGATGGTTTGTGTAATATCCCTCTTACTCTCATTTACGAGAATTTGGATTTTTTTAATTTTCATATCTATCCTTGGAGCTCAAGAAGCGGTTAGACATGAGATATAGTCCATGAATCATGAAATTTGGAGATGAGGAGTTGAGATACAATATTTTGGACTCAAAAAGGATGAATATGATTAGATATACAGATGTAATGTTCCACGAGAACTAGATGATCATGGAAATTAAAAATCCTAGAATCTCTCAAAGGAAAAGTGTTGAGAAATAAATTCATGTTTCAACACCTATACCAGTACCACCTATCAATGAATTATAGGAAGTTCAAGAATACTTATCACAAATGGACCATGAGGCAGGGTATGGGGATATTTTGATGGGGTAAACTAAATACTCTCTATAAGATGTTGAAGAACAATCATAAGATCTAGGTTATATTGTGCCTCTTGAACCTAACATTTCACAGGTTAAATGATATACACGAGGAAGGAGTCCATTATCAAAATATTCAGAGTCAAAATACATATTTATTACTATTTAGGGGGTTCCATATCTATATAGGATATAAAGACTCATCCTTAAAAACTCATGTGGGTCCATGTAATGGATGATGAGTTTAATTCATTGATAAAGAACCAGAAATATGATTTAATGGAAATGACCAAAGGTAAGGAGGAACTAATTAAAAAATGTGTTTTCAAGATTAATATGGATGTATGAAAACAATGGTCACATAGAAAGATTAGTTAGCAGTAAAGGGGGTTTTTTAGAATAATGGATTTTAATTTCATGATATATTTTCACCTATGGTGAAGATGGATTCAATCCAAGTTATTTTTGGATTGGTATCTAGATTAGACTTATAGATTGAAAATATGGATGTGAAGAAAACTTTTCTTCACAGTGACCTCTTCATGGAGATCTATATGAAGATTCCTGATGTTTTGGAAGTTTCTATAAAAGAAAACATCGTCTTCAAATTCTATAAGATCTTGTACGGTATGAAAAAAAGCTCTAAAATAGTGGTACATGAAGTTTGAATAATTCATGGTGAGTCATGGATAGAAGTAGAAACATGAAAACCAATGTGTTTTCTTCCAAATAATTTTAGATGGAAATTTTTTTTCTCTTCTACTTTATATTTATAAAATTTTTATCATTTGGAAGGATACAATGAGGATATATCAGCTAAAGAAGGAGTTATCCAAGACTTTTGATATGAAGGATTCGGGGCCATATCAATATATTTTGGGGATGCAGATCAATTTTTTCAAAAAATGATGTTGTTATGGATATCTTTGGAGAATTATTTTGAACATTTTCTAAAACATTTAAAAATGAAAAAAGACAAAACATTGAGTATTCTAATTCATGGTCATTACAATTTGATCAAGAGTTCATGTCCATTACCATTAAAGAAATTGAGGTAATAGAGATGATATCATTCTCCTCATTAGTTAAAAGATTGATGTATGATATGGTGATTATGAGTCTAATCATTGTCCATGTAATGGCGATCACAAGGCAATTTCTTTGCAATCTCAGGAATCCACACTAGGATAAAGAAAAATGGATCATGGGGAATATTAAAGGTGATTAAATATATGTTTGTACTACGTGGGAGATGAACCTCTCTTGGAGGACTATACTGATGCATAAATGGTTGAATATCATGATAACAAGAATTCTACATCAAGATATATATATATATATATATTTGTAGGTGGAGATGTTGAATGGAAGTCATGGATGAAGAAGAGTGTTTCTTTATCCAAGATGGAAGAAGAGTGGATTTCCTCTTCGAAAGCTCACATAGAGATTTTTAGGATAAATCACTTACGGCAGGAGCTTAGATTGATCATTAAGGACTAAAAGTTCTGTTCAGATTGTGACGGTGATCTAAACTTGATAATGGACTCCATATACCATTCCCGGATAAATAACATAAGAATTCAATATCATAGGATATGAAAAGTGGTGTATTGATCAGAGTTGTGACTTCTGAAGATCTAGATGAAGGATAACCTGATAAATATATTCAAAAAGGATGTTTCATGGGATAATATGTACCTTTGTAGATGTTCCAGTGGATTTTAACTTTAAGGGGGGATTTTGATTTTGTTTTTAGCTACCTTGGTAGGTGGCTGGTGCACCAATTTCACCCACCATGGTAGGTGGGGATTGTTGGTCGTTGGTGGGGTAGTTTTTTCAAAAATGACACCTACCACCATGATTATTTATATGGGTCCATGGTAGAATCTAGAAATTAAAATTAGATCCAAGATATATTATTAAGATCCATGCTAAGAGATCTATTATATCTGGCAAGGGAGCCTTGAGAGATCTATTTATATAGAGATAGGTACATAGAAGAAGTTTTTATTAGATTTTTTGATGTTTAAATAATTCCAATTTTCTTCCCATTTTCATCCTGCATTATTTTCTACATAATATTTTCTAATCACCATACAACAAATTTAGTTAGGAAAATCAGTAATGATGTGAATGTGGGTTGAGATGGCCCAAACCAAGCCAAATGTTGACAATATAGGGGTGGGTGACATGAAATAGTGATAAAGAGGCGTGGTGTGGTGGTGTAGTGTGGAAACACAATACAGATAGTGGGGGTGAATGGATCATGGTAGTAATAGAAATAGTCAGTGAATCATAAAAGTGGTTGTGGGGGAAAGGTGATGCGGCAATGATGGGGCATCAAAATGTGATACAAAAACATTGATTACATCAAGTGATGATGGATGTAGTAGTACGATAGTATGTGGGGAGGCTCTCTATGGTCTGGATATGTAGAAGTAGTAACAAGTGTAAATATAGATTTTTTAAGGGAATAATTTACAAGATAGTGGTGTGTAGTTTTTTTTAAAAATAATTTGTTTTATTCACATATCTTTGACATTTGAGAAATTCATTATTGGTGAATTACATTGGTAAATACACTTTAATCATGGAATGATTGATTAAATAAATAGTGTTTTCATAAATTTATCTCAAACTATACACCTATTCATTTACAACACTACTAAATCCCATGACTTCAGTAGTCATTTGATCATAGCGGTGGTTTATTATTGTCATAGAAATCGATAAAGTGAAATTTTATTATTTAATCATGTTTTTTATTATAATATTTGTTTGGGTTTTGGTTTCTATAATACAAATACAGAGATAAAAAATCATATATATAACAAACCTGATCTTTATTACACACTTAAACATAATTTATTACATAAAATATTCACTTGATACAACATATAAGATCAAAAGGTCTAGTGTCTTTGGGTCATAGGAACATTACATAACAACTTAAAACTTGAAATACACATCTTTATTGAAAACTACTTTTACATGACCACACACATTCCTTCATGCTTAGCATTGCATGGGATAACCTGAGGACATGTATAAGAAATGGGTGAGCTATAATGCCCAGTAAGGTAGTAAAAAAGGCATAACATGAAGAATAAGGTACAAATTAGGAAATAGACATATCATTTAATGATAAGAGAAACATGAACATAGAGGTATGATATAGCATGATTATTATAACATGGAAATGTGGAAACAACATTTAACGTGATTTTAGCATGATCCAAGGATCATTGCACATGGAGAATGAGTAAAACCTAATTTCACTTCAATTAGCATGAGTAAACCCTCATTTCACTTGATGTATCCTGATACAAATATTTACCCAATGCATTGGAGCACTATCAGGCCGCACCATTCTTAATCATTTCTTTTCAAGCATAATTTTTTCACATGGATCAGATAAAATGGATTCACTAATCAACATAATTTATTCCACGATAAAGGAATATTAAATTATTACATGAATCTATATAATCAATAGGTGAATGATCATAAATATTAATACCCTTGATAGAGAAATGTAAATGGTATTCACTACACAATGACTTTGGCTTGGAGAATTGCGGTGCAATTTTGATAGCATAACAACAGGACATAAGAATTCATAAAAAATGATTGATGAGAGAAAAAGTTATATATAATCATATGTACATGAAATTGATAGTAAGGGGTTTATATAGATACATTTCACAACATATTTAATTGGATTTATACCTATAATAAAAAATAATTTCTTGAATTTAAATGTGAAGAGAGAAATTCCTTACTGCATTTCGGCATAGTAACAGGTGTACATGGGAGGTATTAATGAGAAAAAATGAGGTATAGTCATTAATCCATATGTAGTGAAGTATGGGGGAGGTGAAAAATCATAACCCAACATTTTTAATTGAAAAGACAAGGGTATATTTACATAATGAAACTTGGAAACAAATGAGAGAGGAAGAAATACCTTACTTGGATGTGTGATCCCAATGGATAGGGTGGGTCTTGAGAGAGGATTCATGGGAGCTTAGGGTTCCTTTTTAAGATTATAGAGATATGAGGTCAGTGTTTTGATATGCTCTATAGGATTTTATTGAAGAGTAAGTGAGAGCTTGGGTGGGTTTATATAGGAAAAGAGAGGCAAATCTTTATTATTTAGGTTTTGGCCACCACACATTAAACTAAACAAAACCATAAAGCAACCCATGGTTTTTCAAAAGGGTAGTGGGAAAAAATATTTCATAAGGCCAATGACCTGTCCTCTTAAAATATTAGTCTTGCTTATGTGGAGGTGAGTCACACTATCAAGGAAATCAATTTGAAAAGTTAAAATGTTTTGTAATCCTTGGATGGTCTAGTAAGGCACTATAAAATTAATAAAAAAATATAAAATCACATTATTTAAAATATAGAACATATATTTTCTGAAAATAACATTTATAGTATTTTATTACATCACTATTGGGTCATTTTGATATCATAAAACACATTATATAATTAAATGGTATTTAATTTTTACCCAAAAAAATTGCCTATCTCAAAAACATATGAAACATTCACCATTGGATAATTTTGACATAATGATTCCAAAAATAATATTCATTTTATCTAAATAATTTTCTAAATATGTGAATTTTTACTTTTAAAATAAAAACTAACATTTATCGAAAATTCATAAATTTTGACAAATATGGATTTCAGACCATAATAAAAATAACATTTGTATTCATAAAAATTATATGACCATTTATATTTAATAAAAAGTAATTTAGTAATAATATTTTATTAAAATAATTATTAAATTCAAAAATACAATAATTCATCAAAATATATTTCTATATTGAATATTAATTGAAAAAATACTATTTGTGCTTGAAAATCTATTTACAAAGTAAAAATAATAAAATGAATGTATATTATTTATTCTATATAAGAACAATTCACATAATAATAGTTCATGGGTCTTGTTACATAACCCTTTATAATACCCACATAAGACCTAAGGGTAAGGTGTGTGATGTTGATAGACTCTTGGGGTGGCTCAGATAACTTTGGTTGGGTGGTAATCTCACTCAACTTCTACTTCTCCCGTAAGCGGTTCTATTCGAACTTAACATGTTGAAACTTGGCTTGGTCTTGGTCAAGAGTGAAGCCTAGTGACACCACCTTCTTTCTAATATCTGACAAATGGGATTCATATGGAGAAATTCTACCAGATGAGGCCAACACTACCTTTGTGTGAGTAAATTGGATTTTTTAAAGCCCTGTCTTTATATTAATCTATTGATCACTATTCAACAACTATATTAGAAAAGATAACAATTCTTAATGGTATTTTTAAATCCATTAATCCGTGTAAGTGCATAATTTATATAACCATCTTAAAAATTAATACATTTAATTAGATCAAGAGTAATTTTCATTAAAAATAGTGTGGGTTGTTACAATCTTTCCCCCTTAATAAATTTCGCCCTCAAAATTTACTTTTTCCATAATAAAATAGTTCTGGGTAACTCTGATTCATCACTTCTTCTGATTTCCACATTTCTTCGTCAAACTTGTGGTTTTGCCCCAACACCTTGATGAGGGGAATTGTCATATATTGTAGAACTTTTTCCCGATGATCTATGATTTTCACCAGATTCTCTTCATATGAGTGGTCATTATCCAATGGTTCTATTTCTAGATTGTGTACATGTGATGGGTCAAGTATGTACATCCTCAAGAGTGATACATAGAATACATCATGTACATGAGGCCGTTTTGGTAGGATATCTTGTCGATATCCCACTACTCCAAAGCGATCAAGGATCTCAAAAGGGACGATATACCATGGACTAAGATTTCCCTTCTTCCCAAATCTCATAACACTATTCTGAGGTGATATGGGGATGAATACCATGTCTCTAAAATCAAACGATAGGTCTCATCCACGATTATTAGCATAGCAATTTTGTCAGCTCTAAGCAGCATTAATATGCTACTGGATGGTCATAACCTTATCCATCATTTCTTTATGCATTTCTGGACCTAATAGTTTTCTCACCCCAAATACAACCCTACATGCTGGTGGTCTGCACCTCTTACCATAAAGGGCTTCATAAAGAGTCATTTGGATGCCTGAATAGAAACTGTTGTTGTGAGAGAACTCTACTAGAGGAAGATGTTGATCCCATCCTCCTTTGAAGTCCATTTAAAACGATCTCAACATTTTCACATGTGTCTAGATAGCCTGCTCAGATTGGCCATCAATTTGAGGATAATAAGATGTACTGATGTTCATCTCAGTACTGAGAGCATGTTGAAGACTCTTAACAAATATATAGGCGAATCTTGGATCTCGATCAGATACAATAGATAGTGGTACTCTATGAAGCCTTACCACTTATCTCATATATATTTCTATTCTAGTTGATCCAATGAGAAATCCTCTCAAATTTAAATGAAGTGTGCAGTCTTTTTAAGATGATCTAAAAAAACCCAGATAGCATTGTTTCCTTTAGATGTCTTCAAAATTTAGTTGAAAAAATCCATGGTGATGTTCTCCCATTTCCTTGCTGGTGTGGGTAATGGTCACATCATCCCCATAGACTTATGCCTCTCAGCCTTCATAGGATGACATACTAGGCACTTTGATGTATACTCAATGATCTACTTCTTCATATTACCCCACCAATAATGCTCTCGGATATCTCGATACTTCTTTGTGTTTCATGGATGAATGAAAAAACTCGAACTTTGTGCATCATCCAAATGTTCTTTCTTTAACTATGGATTTTATGGAACAAATATTATTGACCCAAATCTCTCAATCCCTTCTCCAATAACATTGAACTATGATGATTTCCCTTTTTTTATAGTTTCCAATTTCTTGAAAATTACAACAACATTCTTTTGAGAATACTTTAACCATTATAAAATAGACGATTGAGAAATCATTTGTAAAAGGACTGATTATGTTCCCTTATTTATGATTCCCATGTCTTTATAAAATCTAAGAAGATTGGATGATTTTCAATGCTCATCAATGAAACAATTGTTGGGCCCTTTCTACCTAGATCATATTCCACCTTGTTCTGTTTCACAGGGTGGTAATGGATTTAGTATTCATTGTCTTTGATCAGGTATATCCACCTTCATTGGTGCATATTCAACTAATTTTGTGTGAATATATACAGGAGGCTTTTTTGATCCATGTATATTTTCCACTTCTCCCCAAAGAGGTAATATCGCCAAAATTTTTAAAGTGAAGATTACTGCAGCCAACTCCAGATCTTGTTTTGGATACTTTTTCTCTTGGACATTCGATTGGCTTGAAGCATTGGAAATGAATTTGTCATTTTTCATCAATACATAGCCCAATCACTTCTTCGAAGCATCACTAAATACCAAAACATTTTCTCCACTTGTGGGTAATGTGAGCATGATCATAGTGATAAGCCTCCATTTCAACTCCTTGAATCTATCTTCTCATTCCTCACTCCCAGTAAACATTACTCCCTTCTTATTTATCTTCATAAGATGGTTTTACAATCGTGGGAAGTTTCTCAAAAATTGGTGATAATATCCAGATAACCCCAAGAAGCTACAGATATATGTTACCGATGCTAGCCTCATCCATCCATCAATTGTAGTTATCATGGAGGGATCAGCAATAATCCCATTTCTTGTGATGATATGATCCATGAATGAGACCTCCTTCAACCAAAAAAACACTTGATGTACTTTTCATAGAGCTTCTCCTTCCGTAAGGTCTGTAGTACAATTCTTATATTCTCGTCATATTCCTCCTTGGTTTTAGAGTATATTAGAATATCATCTATAAATAATAAAACAAATTTTTCAAAGTAATATATAAGAACATTATTCATCAAGTCCACACAGATTTCTAGAGAACTAGTGAGTCTAAAAGGAATTACAATGAATTTATAGTGCCCGTATCTTGTACAAAAAGCAGTATTGTGGATAACCTCTTTCTTCACCCTTACTTGATAATAACCTGACCACAGATCCACTTTGAAGAGGTATTGTGCTCCATGTAGCTGATGAAACAAGTTATAATTTCAGGGTAGAGGGTACTTGTTCATTAACGTGATTCTGTTGAGATCATGATAATAAATGAAAAGGCACATTGACCAATCCTTATTCTTGAAAAAGAGGACTCGCACAACCAATGGTGAAGCACTTGGGCATATAATCCCTTTTTCCAGATTCTCCTGTAGTTATTTCTTAAGCTACTCAATCTCTAAAATACCCATTCTATATAGAGTCTTGGATATTGGAAACACCCTAGGTATAGAATCAATTGAGAATTCATCATCTCTTCTAGGAGGAAGACAAATCCATTCCTCGGAAAACACTTCAATGAATTCCCTCACAATAGGAATTTCTTCAAGGATGGTTGCTTCTGTAGACTCAATCATCCTAGTAAGATATGTGTGCTCATAGAGCAATAATATCCATGATTGAGATGATGGTGATAAAGAAGATTCATCATCCTCTTTGTACCTCTACAGAATCGGGGGTTGATTCTCCACAAGAAGAGTGATTTCACTCTCATGAAAATTTATGTCAACTCTATATAAGGAAAGCCAATCCATTCCAATAACAGCATCAAATTATTCCAGAGGGAGTATGACAAGGTTTTTTGAAAAGTTCAATCCACAAATGATGACAGGAGATGAGTTATATTCATGGGATGCAATGATTTCCCCATTTTCCATTCCCATTGATATCATTACATAAATGATTTTTAGTAGTGTTGGGATTGTTCTACTAATATTTGGGAAATAAAAGAATTCATAGAACTATAATAAAAAAGTACATTATCTATTCTTGAATGAATAAATAGAGTATCTTTGATGACTTTGTCTTAGGGGTACACTTCGGCAGTCATGATGGAAAAAGAATGCACTTTCTAGTTTGGAGGTTGTTGGTTGCCTCAGAAAACTCCTGGCTCCGTGCACTGGTTTGAAAAATGCCAAGGTTCCTTACAATTGAAGCAATGAACAATGATTTCAGGGTCAAGAGGATCATTCCTATCCTCTGTCATAGCTGTGGTTTTTCTTGTCAATAATTAATCACTAGGTGCCCTTCTATTCCACAACTAAAGCATTTCCTCGTCCCCTTCAGGCAATTTTCGGGGTACTCCTTTCCAATCCTTTGGAAATTGGGGTGTTGTATTTTATTAGCACCGTGGTATTTATCCATCATACCACCATAATTAAAGTCCACATTACACTTCTTATCCCCATGATACCCATAAGATTTGATGATCTTCATTTCAACTTTGAGGGAACATCGAAAACTTACTGCATAGCTCTTGAAGTCACAGATTGCTAGGGATTTCTAAAGGCTATGTTCTATCCCAGCAAGGAATCAGTCAACCTTGAATTCAGTGGTAACAAACAAGAAGAAGTCATATCATGAAATCCTTGTGATGTTCTCCTCATATGCTCCGATAGATTTTTCATTTTCTTTCTTGAAGGAAATGAAGTCCCTTTACATCTAAATCTGAAGGGTGTGAGGAAAATATTTATCAAAAAATTTTTTCTAGAAATCCTTCCATTCCATCACCACTATATCCTCCTCAAGCTTCATATTTTTAATCAATGTCCACAATTGATCCGATTCACCCTCCATATGATAAACAGCCATAATAACCTTCTCTTGTTCGAATCATTTAAGGATGGAGAATATCTTTTCAATGGAGTTGGCCCATTTTTTGAAAATTGATATATCTAATGATCTATTAAAACTAGGAGGCCTTTTTCTCATGAAGCTATCCATTGCGACTTGTTCTTTCTTCGGGGGGGGGGGGGGGGGGGCTGAACATTCCTCTTGACCCATGTTTCTATTCAAAATTTGAATTAATTAATATATTATTGTGACAAATTCCATGATTCCTACTCCCATAAGATTGGGAATCTCATTAGAACAGTCATCACATTGATCTTTACATTGGTTGTTAGCCTGAGTCCTCCAATTTCCATCCAATGGATTTAATAAAAGGAATGTTAGGGGTAACACAATAAGGTTAATCCATAGAAAAAATGGATGACTTATAAATTACTTTTATTTCCATAACTTATGAATTGATTGGCTTCAATCTATGTTATCCATGATTTACATCACAACATATATTCTTAGGGTCATTTTTTTAATTAACTTAATAATGGTTCATACTATGATTATAAATCTACCAAATCATATCCCACACGATTGTTGTAACCAAGAGTGCAACAAGTCATGTTTTCATGAACCATTTCCCATTCGAGTCTAGCTCAAAGCGGTGTTTTTTGATTTTACCCCTAGATACATCTCTGCCAAATCTGCCTCTACCTGCACATATCCAGAGAGGGATGTGTTTACATGATAATACACTTAATCAACACTCACCAAAATTTAGGGATGTTTTTTTATTATACTTAGTATTATCCCTAAGGCTTTCACTAGGGTTTTCTAATCCTAATACCAAAAATAACTTAACCTATCATCTAGTACCAACTATAACAACCTTTCACTTTAATACACACTTAAACATGATTTATTACATAAAATCTTCGTGTATTTGGGGATTATTGACATTACATAATAACTTAAAACATTAAATACACATCTTTATTGAAAAATACTTTTACATGACCAGATACATTCCATCATTCTTAGCATTGCATGGGATAACCTGAGGACATGGATAAGAAAAGGGTAAGCTATAAAGCATAGTAAGGGAGTAGACAAGACATAACATGAATAATACCGTACATGTTAAAAAATAGGCATATCAGTGGATCATAAGAGAAACATGATCACATATGCATGATATAGCATGATTATTATAACATGTAAATGTGGCAACAATATTTAATGTGATTTTAGAATTATCCAAGGCTCATTGTAAATGGAGAATTCTTAAACCCTCACTGCACTTGAATTATCATGATTAAAACATCATTTCACTTGACGTATCATGATACAAATCATTATGTAATCAATTGGAGCACTATCAGGGTGCACCATTCTTAATCATTTCATTTCATGCCTAAATGTGCCACATGGATCATACAACATGAATTAATTAATAAACATCATTTATTTAATGATAAATTAATGTAGGATTTCTACATGAAACTCTATAATAAATTAGTAAATTTTCATAAAGGTGAATACCTTTGATAGATAAATGGGCATGGTATTCACTACATAATGACTTTGACATGGAAAATCACGGTGTAATTTCGGCAACATAACAGAGGGACATAAGAATTCATAAAAAGGGATGATGAGAGATAATGGGATTCTCATCATATGTACATGAAATGGACATTAAGGTATCATAAAGATACATATCCCAACATATGTAATGGTATTTAGACTCACAATAAAAAAGATTTTCATAAATGTAAATGAGAAGAGATAAATTCCTTAATGAATTTTGACATGGTAACATGTGTAAATGGGAGGCATTAATGAGAGATAAAGATGTTTATCATCATTAAATAATAAGTAGGGAAGAATTTGGGAGGTTCAAAATCATACCCCCAGCATTTTTAATTGAAAATACAGGGATATAGCAACATAAAATAAACATGGACAAAAATGATAGAGGAAGAAATCCCTTACATGGAAGTGGGATACCAAAGGCTTGGGAGGGGCTTGACAGATGCTCCATGGGAGATTATGGAGCCTTTATAGGGTTATAGAGATAATAGGGATGTGGTTGTTCAAGCCCCAAAAGCTTTGAGTGAAGAGGAAGTGGTATCTTGGGTGGGTTTATACAGGAAAATAGAGGGAATTATTTAGTATTTAGGTTTTGGCCACCAAAAAATATACTAATCAAAACCACATACCAAACCATGGATTTTGCCCATGTTTTTTTTCCAAAGGGATTGTAAAAACATTATTTTATATGGAAAATGGTCGAAATTATTAAAATATTATACTTGCTTATGTATATGTGAGTCACACTCTCAAGGAAGTAAATTTAAAAATTTAAAATGTTTTATAAGTCTTAGAGGGTCCACTAACGGACCATAAAATTAATAAATCAAATATAAAATCACAAACATTAATGATAAAACATTTATTGTCCAAAAATATCATTTACATTATTTTATTACATCACCATTGGGTCATTATGATGTCATACAACACATTGTATAATTACACGGTATATAATTTCTACCCAAAAATTCGACTGTATCAGAAAATTATGAAAAATTCACTGTTGGATAATTTCGACATAATGATTCCAAAAATAATATTAATTTTACCTAAATACTTTTCTAGATATGTGAATTTTTACATTTAAAATAAAAACAAACATTTATAAAAAATTCATAGGTTTTTACCAAAACGACTTTCAAACCATACTAAAGATCACAATTGTATTCATAAAAATTATATGATAATTTATATTTAATAAAATGTAATTTAGTAATAATATGATATTAAAGTATTATTTAATTAAAAAATCCACTAAATCATCAAAATATATGTCTTAATTCAATATTAACTAAAAAATACTATTTTTCCTTAAAAACTATTTACAAAGTATAAATAATAATATGAATGTATATTATTTATTTTATAAAAAAACAATGCACATAATCATAGTTCTAGGTTCTTGTTACATAAACCCTTATAACACATGCATAATACCTATGGGTAAGGTGTGAAATGGTGACAAACACTTGGGGTGGCTTGGATAACATTGTTGATGTGATAATCTCTATAAACTTCCCCTTCTCTCGTAAGTAGTTCTGTTTAACCTTAACATGTTGATGCTTGGATTGAGATTAGTCAAGAGGGAAGCCCTGTGATGCTACCTCCTTTCTGAGCTCTAAAAAATGGTCTTCGTATAAAGAAATTATACTAGATGAGGCCATCTCTTCCTTTTTCTAAGTAAATTGGATTTGTTAAAGCCCTATATTTATACTAATAAATTGATCATTATTCAACGGTTATATTAGCAAATGTAAAAATTCTTACCGATATTTTGAAATCCATAAAACCACATAAGTACATAATTTATATAAACATCTTACACAATAATACATTTAATTAGATCAAGATGAATTTTCCTTATCAAATGTTTGGGCCATTACAATATAAATGATAAATCCTTATGTAATCAACAGAGAAGATAAATTAAGAATATAAAATGTTTACCTAGATTTTCAATCACTTTATTTCATCTTTGATGGAGTACACTTGTTGAAGATCATTAATGTATATAATAAATTCCTATGGCCTATAAAGGTGGTACACTATCCTATGGATCCTTATTAACAAATGGAGGACCCTGATACATTGAAGGGGAGCCAGTACATTCACATTCATCATATATGGTATATTGGGATGAAGAGAAATATAAGAGGATTTTATACAATTTGTAGGTCAAAATAGTATGGATTTAATCAATTTATATAGCCCTCATTGACACATTTTATATTATGAAATGCATTATCAATATTAAATATTTTAAACTATGATAGTTCTCATTTCCATTTACTCATTGAACCCACACAATGAATATTCAATCCATTAAATCTATTCACAATGGATTATTATAAATGAATCTATTTGGAAGATACATGCATGCACCTTTAAATATTCTATTAATATTTGTGTTCACATTCAACGATATAACACTTGAACTAAAATCCAGAAGCACTCTAAGAAAAAGTTCACAACTCTTTGGAAATACTTCAAAAAATCATTTTTGATACAACTTCATTATAATCTCTTCATTTTGAAGAAAATATTTTACACACATCTTAATCCTTATCTATAGGCCTAAATGCGTGATCCTACGAGGCATAGTAATGTTGAAAACAAATATAAAATCCCTATTTTTTATATATAAGAAAATAATTCCATTGAAAAAAGAGTCAGTGATACTCAAGCTACTAAGGGTTCTCGTGTGATATCCATAAATCATATTCATATATCCATTAAAAAATTTCCAATAATATTGTGATGTCCTAACTTCGATACCACTAAATAGTGCCCTAAGCTAGTGGTACACATGGAATCAAACGTGCGTCCCCATATACTAAAGGCTACTAACTAGTAGTAAGGGTCTGAGGTGGTGTAGTCGGGAGACTATACCCTCTTGGTCATAATAGCAGATCGATGAAATATATTAATAAATATAGGAATCATAATAAATAGAAGATAGTGGAATGTAATGTATCAAATAGTAATAAATAACTAACATCTAGTACCCTATAAAAAATGATGATATGTAATATTTGTAACATAAAGAAACAAGAAAACATGTTATACCATAACTGAATTAAAAAAGGGGAAAATGACCAAAAGGAATATCTTCATAACAATCACAAACATAGATCGGTCTTGAACTTTCCTGCTCACATTCTATAAGCAACTCAAATATCAACCACTAAGAACATTCCTTTATCTCTATAGGCTTCCACATAATATTCCCAGGTACCCTCAGCATCTCAAATAGGGTCTGAGATAAACTAATTAGATCACCACCAACTATATATATAAACATATAATCTGTTAATATAATATATGGTAGTGTTATTATAATAATGGTAAGTAATAAATAAACTATAAAGGTTTGGCTCTAGTTCCAAAAGGATTCCAGGCTGAGAGTACCAACTTTTGCCTAATCCGTATAGTCTCTGAATAAATAACCATGTGTATACACACATATGGTCTATATACCTAGTGACGTATACAACCATATATATATTACTAATCTTACTATCTTAGACCCTAGGAATAAATCAAGTGTCCATGAGGTATATCACAAGTCTCATGAGTATCGAGGGACACCATTCCGATTATCACATGAATAGGGGACACCATGCCTAGTATCATAGTAGTAGGGATGCCATGCCTAGTGTCACAGTTGTAGGGATTCCATAACTAGTATCATCATTGTAGTGACACCATGCCATTTATAATATCAAGGAGGGTCTTCATTCTCTTATATAACAGTAAGGGTCACCATGCCTATATCACAATATAGGGTCTCAATGATGATATCATAATATAGGGATGTCATGCTCATATCATAATAAGGGTTTAATGGATACCCTGACCGTACAGGAAAATTATAAATGGGAATCATTACCATTTATTATGAATTTTGGTATTCATGCCCAAATTATAATAGATTCATATCCATGAACAATTATATCAATTACAAATTTTCTATTATTTATGTAGAGAAAATAGTTAATTCATAACTCATAATCACATAATAAAAATAAGGGTGTAAGCACAATATATTTATTTATGTGATGTGGTCATACCACTCACCACCATTGAGTTCATCTTTTATTGATAAGTGTGTTTTCCATGCTACACCACAACAATTATCCATTTCATTAATGATAGCTTATTATGGAGTCAAACCAAACCCACCAACATGTGTTTTTGCTATATAACCATGAAATCTAGTTATTCCTGTAAAGGGGAACACCCATAAGGGTGGAATATATTTTGGTTGATGAATTCAAATTAATTTTGGGATACAATAAGTGCATTAGGTTCTGTAACTGGGAAAACAATTGATTACACACTCAATTTATATGAAACGTTCGGTGAAACCGCCTTGCGGTACAATGGATCATATTATAAAACAACTCAACATCGAGGGATGATATCTAGACCATATACCTTATATATGTAGAGGACCTCTTATCTATTATCAACCATTGGTTTGGTAAATATTCAAAGAAAATGGTAAAATAGAAGAACACCCTAAAAATAGGGCATAAGAGCATGAACATAAATAAATTCCTAAATAGGATGAAAAGTGAAAAAGGTGAAAGTTGAATGATGATGTTACTGGTGATCATACAAGAAGATTAAAAGATATTTAATTGGTGTCAAGACTAAATTTTTATCAACAAAAATTGCTTAGAGTTGCTTAAATGTGAGAATAATGAGGTTGTTGTCTACTGGAATAAGAAAAAAGAGGATGATTTAACCCTATAACTCATTAAGGGATAAAGGTAAAATTTCCTAAATTTTCTGGGTCACATGGTTTGGATCCATGGTTGGCCAAATTGTGCGCTAACCATGCACACCTTACTATATTTATACTTCCCATGTACTGTCATGGTTCATGGTTTGGAAAAAAACACACCAACCATGCATTTAGCCTTTTTCAAAAAGTGTATAGAATGTGAATGGGCATGAGGCCCTAAGGGTAAAGTTAAGGAAACCTGTATGCCCTTATTTCCCATAACACGTTCTTCTTTATTATTAGAAAATATGCAAGATGGGTTATATAGTTTATATTAAGTCTGAAACCCAGTGATTTGTTCCAAAAAGTTGGGCTACGAGATCTGAATATTGCCTAGAAACTCCCATTTATTCCATAGACTCACTAGGCATCCATATTAGTTCAAAAAAAAAGTAATAATATTCAAAATTAAAGTTTATTTACATCACAGGAAAAATATTTTTTATATCCCCCCTAAATGTAATTCATCCTTGAGTTACCATTCCAAGGGTGGTGAAATATTTTCTGAGAATAATTTCATCCATTGAGCATGTATGTCGACTTCCTGCTCCTAAGTCTCATCTTGTACCCATATGTACTTCCATATCACCAATACTAAAAGAAAAAATAGGCCTCAAAGATCATTCATGATCTTATCATAAAATTAATATATGATACTCATCAAGATAAGAATCAAAATCTTCCTTAACATTATAGGGATCAGAAGTATGGGATGGGTCGGCATGATAACAATGGAGTTGTGAAACATGGATGATGTCATGCATGGAGCGGTACCTATGAGGTAATAAAATTTGATAAACTACCATTAAATCTCTATGTAAGATTTCAAATGGTCAAAAATAATTATGTAACCACTTCATTTTTCTATGTATCTGTCTATTCCTTGGTATGGGTGATACCCATTAGAAAACATGATCCCCGACCATGAACTATAGAGGTTAGAGACAATGAATGACATAATATTTTTATCTATAATAGGTGGTAAACATATTCTTCATGATAATACAAACTTACATTGAAGTATACTAGATGATATGAGGACCCATAGATCTTCCTATTATACCTACAACTAGCACAAGGGTTAACGACATGACATACCATACTCAAGGTCATAAAAAGACATCTGAGTCGTCACCTGATATAAATTATTATATGATAATTTTATGAGAGGGATATGATTCTACCAATAACCTTCTAAATTATGGATGCATTTACAGAGCATGTCCTATGACACCTGTATCATCCGTTATAACTTATTATCTTTGTAAGGGTGAAATATTGGGCTCATATGAACTTGTATACCCATATTTCACTATAACCCCTTCTAGAACCTCAATATAAAACAACTTTCCATTTCATAAACAATAGTATGAGGGACCACATGTAAAAATATAATCTCATGGATATATTTTCTTCCTAGCTCATCAAATGAGAATTTATCCCATATTTGATTTAAGTGGGTGACTTTAGTCAACTAATCCATGACTACCCAAACTATGTCACTACCTCATAAAGACCTTGTTAAGACAATCATAACATTCATAACAACATCATATCATTTCCATTCTGGGATTGGTAATGGTTTTTGAAATCTAGTGAACTACTAGTGTTCATGATTCACATATTGAAAGGTGGAACACCTAGTAATAAATCCTACTATGAGAAACTTCATCACTAGCCTCCAATATTATTGATGCATGTAATGATACATCTTAGTGATACCTGTATACACTTCCCATTAACAAGAATATGACCCTAATATTAGCTCTTCTCTAGTATCTGTAGGGAACCAGATATTTCCATGTATATGTAGGATTTCATCATCTTTAACTGGCCAATTTGGAGATGGGTCTTCACTAGAAATACTCTCTCATATGACTGAGACTTCAAGAACAGAATACAACATTATCTTCACTCTATCAAGAAGTTAATAAGTCACTAATAGTGATACATGTATATACAATCAGTGAAGTTATTTCACCACTATGTGTATCCCCAAAAACAATTTCATAAGTTTCCCCTCACTATTGTCCTATGGAACCTTTTGAGTTCGATGCCTCATGATCAAAGAATCAACGGTGTAATTTCCCTTACCAATGATATAGGCTATATCAATGTCAATGGACTATAGGCACTCAATCGATCTTCACTGCCTAATATTCAATTCACACTGCATGAAAATATACCTAAAGAATTTTAGATCCTTAAAAACCACAAAATTATTTACCAATAGGTTGTGACTTCAATAATGAAAGGGGTGAACAAGAGATTCAAAATCCAGAAAGTGTGTCATGTAATTTTACTCCCGAGGCATTAGATAGAGGGACCCATACACAATGAATCCATCTTTCTGAAAAAAATGTTCTTATCCAGAAAAATTATGCGTAATAATACATAGTATAGATTCATCCAAGGTCTGTCACAATTGGGATCAATTCCTAATTCAATTTCCCTTGAAAATTATAAAAGGATTTCTTTAAGGCTTCTAATTATATTAAAATCATATACATTTCTTCAATCCCATAAGAGGTTCTTCTAATCATTATAAATCCTATATAAAATTACTTAATAACTATGTATCCCTGAGAAACTCTATTGTCAATGATGTTCTTGGTATTCTCCAAGATAACTACATCACTCACCTTCTATGGGTAAACTATAACTCATGCCTTAGAGATAACATTACCCAAGAAGCACACTATTTTGATCCAAAAGTGACATTTAATAAACATAGAATACAACTGGTTCTCTCTCGGTGTATTTTGAATGGTCTCAATATGAGTGTCATTATTAATTATAGTATTATAATACACCAATATTTTATCTATGATGTCCACCACAAAGGAATATAAATAATGATAGAAAACCATATATATCAAAACCATAAATATGTTTGGCATGTTTTTAAGACTGAATGGAATAACCATATACTTATATAATCCATAGAGACTGTGGAAAAACATATGTAGAGTATACTATGGTCTAACTTAAACCTAATGATAGCCTGAGCCCAGGTCAATATTCGATAATAAACTCATTCCTCTGAGATTCTCAAAAAGATCATTTATATGAGGCAACATATATTTTTTTCACTGTAATCTAATTCAACTTACGGTAATCCACGCAACATCTAATGGTTATGTCTACCTTCTTGGATAAAAGGTCTGGTAAACCCCAGAGAGAATTATAGGGCCATATAAAATCATTGGACATAAAATCCCCAAGATTACTATTGAGATCCTACAACTTAGTAGTATCCATACTCTAAGTAGTAATGGATATAGGTGCTAATCCATGCACTAGATCCACAGGAAACTATTCCTTTCACTCATGAGGTAGTCTAGAAAATTGATCAAGAAAGAACAACCCTAACTCTATAGACTACATGAGGAAACTTAGACCTATGTAACCCCTAATAATCAATTAAATTCTAGAAAATTTTGAGGTCACTTTACATTAATCATGATGCTCTGGTCCAGCTGTACTATCCTAGAAATACCACTCTCCCTTGAGAATATAATTACAACCCATTGATGATGTAAATGACACAATCCGGTGATATAACTCCATATAGGCATGATAGGGGACCAACTAGTCCATCATGTGAATGACATAAAAGATCATCACCTTGAGGATGAATAGGTCCTATTTGTAATAATTTGATACCTATATCAAGGGGGATCCCTTAAACTGGCGTTTACCCTCTCAACGTGTACCTAAAGGTGTCTCATGTATTATCACGCCACAGAAGTACTCAATAGAAGTCCAAGGATTTACACAACATCCATAGAGATAATAGAATGAGAATGACCCATGTTTAATAAATAAGACACAATAGTGGGGGATACTAGAATAGAACCTAAATAGTATTTTTCTTGTTTCCTTACTCCTCAGGTATCATCTGAACAAAAAAAATTTGTCCAGATCCACAATTATGTGTTTTAACCTAACTACCTGGAGAAGGTCCAATCTGTAGGCATTATATATCTATAGACTCCCTACCATAGCCATGACCTCCTCCTATTCCTAGGTGAATAGTCATACTCCATCTACTTTCTAGAAAGGTGGTACTTATCCTGCTCTTGAAGGTGGAGCTGATACATATCCTCTCCCACTAGGCACAGATGGGAAGGTCTAGTAAAAACACAAAATATTCCACAATATTCTATAAACTCAAAACATTATGGGGTCTTTAGGATATTGGACATATTATTCCTAGGATTCACACATTTTTTACCAAACCACATAACAATTAGTGCATCTCATATGGCTGATGATACTCACGTGCATAGTCTCAAAGTGTCACTTCCGACCACTAGTCAAACCACTAGTTTGTCTCAGTTATAAACCTCCCTATCTCACACCATATATATCCCTTAGTATTTTCTCAGAGATGGGGGCCAATTTCAGTATATCAGATATGGTATTTACCAATAAAACATTCACTTGATAATGGAGTCGATGCCTTATCCCATATTCAAACCATCTCGCTTTCGCTATCTCATCAATAGGATAGACAGGTGCAAAGTGACAAAGCTCTATAAAATGAGTTGAGTAGTCCATAACTATCATATAAACCTGATAAATTTTCATTTAATATCTATAATCATCATCCCTTAAGTTCATAGGGATGAAATATTTATATAATTTTGATTGTAAATTACTCCAAATCACTTCTAGAGACAAACCCACCTGGTATAGAATAACCCACCAATGTTTTTAAGAACCATAAATCATGAAATAATTGAGTTTAAATCTCCACATAAGTTATTTCTAAATGTGCTAAATGATGGATAATACTAAAACCTTATATAACTATTTATCATGGGGTCCATAAAACCCTGAAAATGTGGGTGGATTCTGTTTCTAAAACACTTGCTTAATCTATCCATTAGAAAGGGTAGGTCACAAAGATCAATGTATCATCTATTTAAGCTTCATAAAATCCACCGAAAACTTTATATTATCTCATACATTAAAAATAATATGTGTTTACTTGTGTGTCAATAATAGATTCATCACAGATAGCTCATGTCCCACCACTTCTAGAAAAAGGTCTTCACCACTCGCATGGAGAATGATAGGATGAAATCATGGTAGCATAGATATAAATATACAAAATAAATGACATAGATAGAATTTAATAAGTATAAAATCATAGGTACTTGAATGAGATAGGAACTTTCCTTTCTATTCAATAATCTCACCACTTTTCTTACTCAAAGATCCTAGTTTGGGTGTTATAATGATTTATATAAAACCCAAGAGGTGCTACCTATTTCTCCCAACTAAGTTCAGGTCTTGGTCAAGCACTATGTTTTGTTATATTGGACTTATTATACATAGTGTTAATTGAAAGTTAAATGGGAAAACACCCTTTAAATGTAAATTGGAATCCTTATTTAATAGTGACCAATTCATTTTAAATTTCAATTTTATTTAATTTCATTTGCTTTTATATTTCAATTCACTTTAAATGATTGAAATATATGGATCACCACTTCCAATTTAGAAGGGACAATACACTATATAAATTGAAGTGTGGTAAATCTTCAGTTAAATCCACTCAGTTTTAGATAACCTTCATTAAATTCTAGGACGATTAATGGATATCGAAATAAGAACGAAAACATACTGTAAGCAATGAACATAGTAATTTAAATGTGTCATGGTGTAATGCATGAAATATAAATCCTATAATGTTCCTAAAATTATTCCTGACATTCTTCCATTCCATATCAAGAAAACTATAAGATATAAACCCCAATAATAAAATTAAATATCACACATCATTTGTGACACGAAATGGTGGAATTAAATGAAGTATAACAATAAAAGTAGAGAAAAACATGTTCCATCCCACGTAATTTTGATTTTAACTATATTTCAGTCAGATAATCCCATGAAAAACTAATTAAAATAATCTAATTCATTCTAAATATACTATATAATATTACCAAATCATAAGAAAAAATAAAATAAATATTCTTTGATACAACATTGTGACATTCCATCCCGGATTCAACTGAACGGTGCCCCGAGCTGGTGGGCCATGTGGGCCCAAGTATGACACCCCATATGCCAGAGGTTTCTGAATAACTGTGAGGGGTTGAGGTGGTATAGTGGGCAGACTATACCCTATTGTTCAAAGTAACAAAATAGTGAAATAGATAGATAAATAGTATAATCATAAAAAATATATAATTGTTAAAGGTATAACATTCAAAAATTATTATTAACTAACGTCCCGTGCCACATAAAAAATGATGATATTTCATATGTCCAACATAAAGGAAAATGCAAGCATGCTATATGATACATGTATAAACACGAGAAAAAAGATATAAATGGACTATCTCTAGAAGCTACACTGTCCATATCTCGGTCCTATACTTCCCCCTCCAATGCTATAAGAAACTCAAATATCAAACACTGGCTACTTTCCCCTATCCCTACACACATCCACATATGATTCCCATATACCATCAGTGGCCTAGATAGGGTACGAGATAAAGTCAATAGGCCCCACCAACAATGTATATAAATAACCAATAAGTGTGTATAATATTGATTGTGTGTAGGTAGTAATTGTAAATTGTAAATAATATGTAATGGTTTGGTTATAGTTCTAGAAATAAGCTATGATGAAAGTACATACCTCAGCCTATGTCATATAGTCTCTAAATAATAACTATGTGTATACACATATATGGGACCTATATGTAGTGAAATCTACAACTATATAAATGGAAACTACTACTATTATAGACTCATGGTGTAACTCATGAGTCCATGAGCTATTGAACAAGTCCCATGAGTATCAAGGGACACCGTTCCCAATATCACATGAATAGAGGATGCCTTGCCCAGTATCACAGTTGTATGGTCTCCATTCCTAGTATCAATGTAGAAGGGATTTCATGCCCATTATCATAGTAGTAGGGACACCATGCCCAATATCATCTCAAGGAGTGTCATCTTTCATATATATAACAGTAAGGTTCTTCATGCCTATTATCATAATTTTGGGCTCTCTATTCCCACATATTACAATATAGGGTCCCAATGCCCACATCAAAATATAGGGACACATTTACCGTATCTAAATATAAGTTATCCATTCATGTATCACAATATATGGAAATCATGTCCATATCAAACTAATGGTAGAAGGGATTCCATGCCCATACATAATAATTAAATTGGGATTTCATTCCCATTTATTAAGAAAAAGGGGTCATCGTTCCCAAATTATAACCAAAGTTTCTCGAATCCAAATTTTATCAATTATAAATTGTTCATGCTTTAAGAAAAGGAAATAATTAATTCATAACTCCTTATTATTTAATAATAACAAGGTTGTGAGAATTGTCCGTTTATTTTGGTGTCATGGTCATACCACCGAACTCATTTATATTCATCTCCAATTTATTAGTTTTTTATTCACACAACACCATAATAATTATTAATTTCATTTATGATAACATATTTAGATGTTAGACTAAGCACACTAATGTTTTTAGTTTTATTACCATGATATCCAATAAGGCATGTAAAGGGTAACCCTTATAGTGGGTTCATTTATTGATTCTGATGACCTCACATGTGTCTTGGGATCTAATATGGTCATTAGGTTCATAAATAGGGACACAAATTTGTGACATATTCAAATTATTTGGAATGATCAGTGAAAACAACCTGTGACACAGTGGAACATATTACAAAACAACTCATGTTTTAGGGATGAGAACCAGACCACCAAACATATTTTTATATAGGAGAACTCATCCATTATGAACCATTGGGTTGGTCCAAAATGGATATAATTCTCTAAAAATAGGATATAAGAACCTGAACATAAATAACTTTTCCAATAGAAATACAATCAATGAAAGATGAAATATGAATAAATATCATACCAATGTGAATCTAATGAGATATACCAATATCGAATCTGAGTCTAGATGCATGTTTTGTAAAAACAATTCTTGGTGGAGGAAGAAGCTCAAAATGGGATACAAATGAGGTTGATTTCCACTAACTTTTGAAAAAAAATATGTTGGTTTAACCATATAAATAATTAAGGTAAAATGGTTATTTTATCTAAATATAATGGGTCATAGAGTTTGGTCACATGTTTGGCCAAAGCATTTACCAAACATTTTCACCTAACTACCTCAATACATCCCTCACATAGTCATGGTTCACAGTTTGAAAAACTATGGCCCAACCATGTTTTTCACCTCTATCAAAAATGGAATAGCATATGCATGGGTGTGAATCCTGGGGAACATATTTAGGGAAAATTGTGCACCCCAATTTTCCCTATGAAATTCCATATAGTGTTTGGAGAAAACTTGTGGTCTATGATGCATGATTTCTACTAATCATGAGGCCCAATGATTTATTCTAAAAATAAGGTCTCTGAGATCTAAATAATCCTTAGAAATCCCCTTTTACTTCATATCCTAACTAGTCATCTACATTTTATAAAAAAAGAACCATACCAAAATTATATTGATCTGTAAGATATATAATCGGGGTCTTACAACTATATGTATCGTATAGATCATATTTCTACCTATATAATCACTTTCTCAATGACATAGAGCGACCAATATATATGAGAAAAGTTAATCTAGTATTGGTAAACTCATATTTTCATAATTATCTAAAATAGACAAACCAAGTTGATGAATACAGTACATGTCATTCATCTTATAGATAAGAATAAAAAATTACCATTATACAAGTAACTGAACACATAATAAATGTTAAAACTAATATCGGTCATGTTTTTTCTTATTATTATTTATTCAACATTATTATTTCATTACTTTTCTTACAATTGGAATATTCTCATATTGATTGTACTCCAACTGATGACATGATCACCAACATACCCAGCCACCCTGTCTTATCTATGGTCATATTTTCACGTTCATAAGTTGGGTAACAAAGCATGAAGGTTCTCATAATATGTATCTTACCAAAAATTGTTAATAATTATTTATAATAAGTACACTCTCTACGTATATCTATTACCGTATGAAATTCATTGATATATACTTTGGTTGATTAATCTAAGTAAAACTTCTATACTTGTTACCTCATGAAGACATTCTTCATGACTCTTAAATAAACCATTTATATTATTAAAATAATTTATTCAACCAAATATTAACACATCATCATAACCCATAATATTCTTTGATTGCCATATTTTTAAGAAAACTTATAGTTATAAATTGATGGGATATTATCATTCAATAGTTCATGTTAAATATATTAAAAAAGGCATGAATGAATGATAATTCAATATAGAATTTATTAAAAATTCTTGATTTATTTACATTTGTTACTTCAATATCTCAATTATCAAATACTAAGACACCTGAAAAAACCATCATGTAGTTATTGTAGTAATGTATTCATTAAAAAATATTCCAGATTTCAATAAGTATCCACCCAACTGATCTTTACATCACCACTCTCAAGGATTTCCTATATGATATGGAATTTGTGAGGGATGTGTTTTGTCCTTTTATGTGATTGGGATTCATTAGTATAAGTGATAACTGTATTTTTTTATAGTATATCACACTCTCTCCTTTATTTATATGGGCTACTTCATGTTCATATATGATTTTCCTGATCCAAACAGCTTCTTTCACAGCATCTGATGGAACAATATACTTTTCCTCTATTTTTAAGTTTGTTATGGCTAGAACTCTTAAAAGTTATAAATGAATCATTTAGGTAAAACAAAATTCCATATTGTGATTTGAAACCATCCTTTTCATATTGGATGTCATATTATATAAAATTTTTACATAAATAATTCTATCTCATCCAAATATAAATAACAGTTCCTTAGTTTTTCCATTATACTTCATGATGCTCTTCAAAACAATTTAGTGACTCTCACCTAGATTAGATTGGTATATAATAGTTATTCATAGATAATATGTGACATTAGGTCAAGTACACAACATGTCATACATGAAAAATCATATAGTTGTTTCACAAGGAATCATATCCTTCATGTGAAACACATTATAAGGATAGTGGATTTTTCTATGATTCATGCCATGTAATACTGATAGAGACCCCTTCTCATTGTTATATATTCTAATAAACTTTATTTAATTACCAATATAAATGTCTGAAATTTTCTAAAAGTCATTTCATATCTATCTCTATGGATCTTAATACAATGTATATAGGCTGCTTCAGCCATGTCTTTGATTGAGAAGCATTTACTCAACCACTCTTTTATAAAGTGGAGTGTTATGATATTATTTATAATAATTATTATTTCATATACATATAATATCATAAATCATACACAATACCACTAATATGAATGTGTATACCATAATAATCCACATTTTTATAGAAACCAAACACTTTAGTTGCATAAAAAACCACATATTACAACTTAGTGAAACTTACTCCACTCCAAAAAACTGATAGTTTCATCTTGCACATTGTAGTAGACTCATTAAAACATTAAAACATTAGGTTGTATTATATACACATCCCTGACTAAATTCCAATTAAGGAATTTTTTTGATAACAATTTGATATATTTTAGAATCAAAATGAGATGATATGGACCTAAAAATTCAAATGAAGATTATTATCACTACAAGTGAATTTTTTTCATAGTCAATGCCATGAATTTTGTTTCAACAATTATCCACTAGATGTTCTTTATAGGTATAAACATTAATATCAATTTCAGTTGTCTTGTGAAAAACCCCACTTTTACCTTATGTGTCTTACCCCTTCTTGTGCATAAACCATGTTTTAAACCTGGTTCGTATACACCAGTTCCATTTTAAATTCCATGGTTTTTAACTATTTATATGAATCAAAACTTTAAATGACATCATGGTAGGACATAGGATTATCTCTTAATAACATTACATCTTCATAGTTTTCCATGAGAAGTTCATATCTCTTCGGTATCCAATGATTCCTTCCAGAATATTGAGCTTCTAGTGTATCTTGAGTTGGTTATTATTCTACGACTCTTTACAAAATTAGATAAACATTTATATCAGGAAAATATCCTATTTTCTGTTCTTCATATTATCTAAGTTCAACATTTCTCCCAACGAATACACGATCTATGTGTTTTCGCTGAGGGAAAAAAATTTGTACCACTCTCTCTCCCTCATGTTGTTTTAATTATTATAAACACTAACAAATGTTTCTAATAATTTTATTTGAGTATGTTTCAGTGGTTATTTTGAGTAAATAGTGAAGAAATTTAAATCCTTATTAATGACCCTTTGATGTATTTTTGAAGGATTATTCCAATTTATTATAATGATTCAAGGACATTGAATCCTATTTGAAGTACCATAGATGTCTTTAAATGGATGGGGACAAGTCCTTGCATGAATATAGACATATAAAGAGTGAATTGACTATTCGGGGGAGTGTACGGACCAGTCAGTGGAGTCCGAATAGCTAACCATTAGTGAAGGTATAATTAGGACATACAGAATCATTCCATGTGGTAGCTATTTGAGGAATACTAGCTAGCTATTTCTAGTTCTAGAAGCTCTTTATGTTTCATGTATCCCATCAGATACCTAGTGGAGGCCACTGGGTATCCAGTGGCATGGATCTAGAATCTCTGTGAAAGAATTTATTACGGTCAAAATTTCCATTAAGGTGGTATTATTAATCTTTATTACACCTGAAGAATTATAAAATTAAACAAGTCCTCTTAGAGCATTTAAAAAGAGTCCCTAGGCCTCTTGGAAGATCACAACTTCCCACAACATTTATCTCATGATTTAATCTAAAAATAACTAATATAATTCTATTTTCCTCTTTGTGAGCCATTCTTATGTTCTCGATCTCTCAACGACTCTCAAAATTTCTCTCATATATCTCATTCCAAATTTTATTCATCTTTCAAAAAGCTTTATGAGTGTGTTTGTAGAAGGTTTTCTAGAAAAAAAACTTATCCCCTCCCATGAACTTTCTCTCTCATGTTCCTACTCTATAAAAGTGAGAGATCAGTTACATGGAAAATGGAAAATCTCTAGAGGGTTCCCACATACCACAATTATGAGGGACAAGTTTCTTGATAACCTCCAATATTGAGGTATTAATAATATTGAACTCTTCATTTGAGGGTTGGAGATGTTGGGTATTATATTGAACTAATTCCAAAATCCTTTTCAATTTTTTTTCCATATAAATACTTTACTGTATTTCATCATTCTATATCAATTCAATAATTTCTATGGTTAACTTACATTTATATTAAATTTTTAACTCGAATTAAGATTATTATCTATCTATCAAAAAATTTATCTATTTAATATTTCAACAAATAAAAAAATATTTATTTTAAAATTTAAATTTTACTTCAGTTTTCATTTTTAAAAGGAAATTCACTCCCAAATTTCCATTTTTAGTGTGACGAATAATAGGTATCAAATATGTTCATCGAGTTTTTATAAAAGAATCATTTTTTCAAAATTATGATTATTTTAAAACATTTATTATTTATAATATTAATCAATTTTGAATATTTAAATTTTTATTTGGAAATCTAATTATTATTAAGTGGATCTAATTTTTTATGGAACCGACTATTATTATTGCAATAATTAGGCGTTAAATATTCATGGATGTATTAGTTACATGTCTTGCATAATATCAATGTAGGAGAATGTTCCAACTAAATAATCTAATGAAAAATAGACTCTTGAGGTTGTTAAGAATTTTTAACTTAATTGAAAATATATGAATTAATTACATTGTTGTCTTGATAGAAATTATTTTAATCAAGTTTCTATTAGCTTAGTCCTGTAACGCCATATTTTGATAATAACAAGTATTGTTTATTTTATTTATAATAAATTCTATGTTTTATGGAAGGTAAATATTTTTCTTGTAATTTAGGAAATTTTCTAATTTTATAAATGACTGTAATGAAAGAAAAGATATCGTGAGTCATATATGTAAAATTATATAAGTTCTCAAGTGAAATTAAGGACTCGATCGACTACACAAAGAATTTATATCAACCATATTGAGGAATTTTGATAAGATAACTTTCTCAAAGTTCCCAAGAAACCGCATGAACAATGCACTGACCATATGACCATATAATAGATCATGATATAAATATATCAATGTAATTAAGTGACCACAAAACCAATCAGAGAGAACATCTGTTATATATCAGAGCGATGGAAATGGTATGTCAGAATTTTCACTAAGGGTTTATGTGACTACATGACCTAGTGGATCGAACACATGCCAACCCAATTAACCATGGTGGAGTTATCATAAACTCTTTATGTAAAAAAATCCATATAAACTAAATGCGTGGTATTTTTTTATCTCAGAAAATCAAAAAATATTGTAGTTCCCAAAATATGTGTCTAATCAACTTCATGATGATGTAAAGTGATCGTTTGACAATGTTGGGATTTTGTAAAACATTTGGAGATTCTGTATGAAATCTGTATACCATACGTTGAATTAGATAAACAACATGATACTATTTAATATCATTAAGGTATTATATTGACCATAATTTTATAGAAATTTAGCACATTGATTATAAATATAATCCAACCTGGAATCTAACTATGTGTTGAAGCTACCATGGATGATCCAACATGGAACATTTCATTTCACTATGTTTAAAGGTTTGCATTATATTTAAATAAAATAAATCCAACCAAATTATTCACCAAATTAAATGGTTGGTTATAGGAATTTATTTATCTAGATTTCATACAGAATATGAGTATTTTTAATAATATATTTTCATTGGATCTTTTTAGGAACGTATTTATTTTACAAAAGATTGATCTCAGATAAATTAAGATGGATTTTTTTAGAATAAAAACATGAAATGATGCTCTATACGTAATAGTTTGATGTTATTATTTCATCTAATCCTAATTTTATGTTCTGATGAAACTTTCCTTCAAATTTATCTCACCCCAAAACTGATGGAAGGAATTGAGAAGTGAAGAGACAATGGTAGAAGAAATGATTTTTAATCTTTGTATAAATAGATCTTTTACTTCTCTCTCTCAATATATTTTTATTACATTTTATTTTAGATTTAATTTTCTATCAACATTTTAAAGAACAAAATATTATAGAGGATTGATGAGTACTCATACACTCTTACATTATTTCATTCATATTTATACTCTCATGATAATTGTGAAATAGAATATTCATTAGCCTGGATAGCCATCTGTGATGTTATAACCTATCCCTAATCTATTTTATGGATCATCTGTTTATTTTTAATAAATATTCATAGTAGTAGTTTACTCTCAATTGGATAGGATTAGGTCTCATCTTGCGAATGAACATATTTTATTTTTTAATTTTAATGGTGTGCTTTATAATTTTTTCTTTACTCTATTTTTAGAAACATTTTTAATGTCTGTTATAAAAAAATGTATTTACAGATAAATCTTACACATGATATTTCTATTGTTTATTGTATGAAGAGTAAAATTAAAATATTATAATAATTATAAGATCATTCAAACTAATTTGTTATCAAACATATGAGAGGTTATTTCAAATAATCAATTTTAATATACCTACAGTATTAGTTAACTGCTAGAATTTAAAATTTGGAGATTTAATTTTATAATTATTTTAAATATATTTTTGAGGAAACAAAATTCACCCTCTCTTGAGTAATCCTATATTTCTAAAATTTAGTATCAATGTTTTTTGTTTATTTCTTATTTTTGTTTATGTAGTTTTAATTGTGATCAATATTTTAACTACAATATCTAGATTTCGGTTCAATCTAAATTTCTATCTTTATGGATAATAATATACATGATGGTATTGATACAAAAATACGTATGTATATTAATGTTACCAACTATCCTCAGTGGGTAATCAAAATAAAAATAAATCTTGAAAGTATGGGTTTTGAAATATGGAAAGTAAATGATGATCAATATGAAAAACCAAAACATACAAGAGATAAATAGAGTGATGCCACTAAGAATACATATGACTACAAGTATAACAAAGAGAATGTGTTATATTATAAACTATTAGGAGATGAATTCAATAGAATATTTTCATGTGCTACACCTTCTAAAATTTTGTACACTATACTAGTTTCTCAAAAATCCACATCCAATATAAATGAAATGTGTTTAAATACATATACAATAAAGTATGAAACATTTATGGTGAAGAATGATGAGTATATTTCATGATTGTATCTCAGGTTTAATGAGAATAAAAATATAATGCATGCACTGGGAAATACTATTGATTACTTTTATCATGTACCTAGGGTCTAATATGATTACTAGATAGATATAGTGGTAATTTTATATCCATTTGAGAATCATGTGTAGTAATCAATATACCGTGAATGGAGATAGTAGGAAAACAAATTATGTAAGAGGAAGAACAAAAAATAATTGATAAGGATGGTGAACTAAATAAATAAATTACATTTAAACAATATTATTAAGAATCTAAATAAGTAATAAATGAAGTGATCACCAATAAAAATGGTGTCTTCAAAATTGATAAATAAATAGACCATTTTGAAAGAATATTCAAGAAATTGTAATTAGAAGATGTTATTCAAGGTGTTTAGATTCAAGGGAAAATATGATAATAAAGGATATTGGAAGAAGGATGCTAATTTTGAAGTTACCTATTATGAGTGTAAAAGGAAATGAATCCTCAAATTGGATTGTAAAAAGTTGAAATACAAGAACAATTATGTGGATTGAATGATGAATACAAGAAGTAAATTATGGCCACATGGAGTGCTTATAAGGATAACTCAAGTTACTCTCATACTATCCATGAAGATTCAAAACGAAAATGTAAATCTATTCTTCAAGGATACTTCTCCAGGTAAAGCCTAATTCTTATGATCATATTTCTGATCTTTCTAAACATAAATATCATTATGAAAATGATGTGTATAGTGAATATGTCTTTGAGTATTATAACATTATTTAAGACAACATTAATGATCGTAAAGGTAAATATAATAATTTTAAGAAACAACATGATTTATATACAAATGATAAATCTATCCATGTTGTTGAAAAATAGAAGAAAAAATTGTTTCTTAATGAAAATAATGACTTTTAATTAATAAATGAGAAACTAAAGTAAGATATTGAAGGGTTTCAGTAAGTACTAAGACCCTCAATAAAAATATTTGTAGTCATGTTGTACCTAAACCAATAGACAGTTTTTTATAATCTGAGATAGAAAAATAAAACCAATAAAAATTATTTCATTTATAGTTCAAATGTAATAAATAAATATATATATAATCACACTGAAAAAACATCCAAATTTGGAATAATGTAGTTTTGACTAAAAGGAGATTATTTTTCAAATTATTTTAAGTATATTCATAAATATGGGAATATATCTATGAAATAGATGTGGATTCCCAAAAATTTAACTATTTACTTTCAGGATCAAAATGCATCTAGGAACTAAAATAAGTGTGTATATGAATGATTTCATGAAACCTACTTGAAATGTTGTAACGCCCCGACCCCAGTTACCCAGAGTCGGTGCATTATTACATAACATTGGCATGATCAAAAGAAAGATCAAGTCTCGAAAGACCGATTAGTTTAGTAGCCTTAGAAACACTAGATACATTCATAAAGTTTACATTACATCATAAAATGAAAACTATGACAACATAGTCTCCATAGTACACACTCATATCCCCACATACTATCTCAGTAGGTCATTCATAAATTACTTCTTCACATCCTGGGAAAAATAAAACATTGAAAGGGGTGAGGTCAAATGCCCAGTAAGGATAAAAATATAGCGGAAACAATCATAAATAATAATAAACATTTAAGGTAATGTATAACTAAAACAAAATCCTTTTAAACTTTAACTTCAACATAATATGGCAGAAATAAAATCAAATAATTCCACTTAATTATTCATAAGGATATTCTACTAATCGAATAATCACATGCAATATCAATAACCACTTTCATAATGATGGAATGCATAATTCCAGACTATCAAAACCACATACCAAAGCCTCGTGCCAAGACTAAAAATAAGATTTTGTCAAGTCCTTGTGCCAAGACACTAGTTTGTCTCATGAGACTTACCGATGCATCAAGGAGCTATAGCGGTCTCCACCCGTCACATAATAAGTCTAATGCATTCCTCATATGAATAGGTTTAAACATAACATAAACATTCATATTAAAACTAGCATACAAAATGTCAATAATTTCTCCAAAAACCATGAATGGTATAAAAATAACACATTCATAGTCAAACATATCACAAAACCTTCAATACAATATGGAAGATTTGTATCATAATAAATAAACTTCAAATAATCTTAAAATCCATCAATGGATGTCGACATAGATGAAATCAAAAATATTTGAGAGAAATATCTCTTTTTTGAAATCATTTTAAAATCACATAATTATAAAATAAAACATTTAATTTGAAAATTTTCATATAAGATTTTATGGTAAGCTTAGAAGATTTTATAATGGCGAAAAAGAACAACACCCACCGAATAAGTTAAAAAAAGTCATTCTTACCTTAATTCTTTTGAAAATGTTAAAAAAGGACCTTGTATGGAAAATGACGGAAAGATTCATTTATACACCTCTTATAAAAAGTCATAAAACGTTATAAATAAATTTAACCCATATTCTAGAAAATATTAATTTTTTTTTGAAATACTTTTTTATGAAATATGGATGTGGATGATAAAGAAGTCCTCGTAGATTATTACGTATAAGCAACATCAGATAATGAGGAGATTGCAAAATAAACCCTTACATTGTACGTTTCCTTGGTTGGGGGTAGGTTAACCTCCTGCATAATGGTGAAATAATTGTTACTATATTATACAATAATCATATACATTAATATGATATCATATATGATCTCTTAACATTGATTTTTTAACAATATCTTAGTATTATCATTGTTTCGGGAGTTGACTAGCTCGTTTTCTTTTATATGTTTTGTTACATAAGCCATGTTTGTTATGGATAGGTTGTATATTATTCATATCCAAAATTATATCAAGTCCTTAAACATTATTTTTGATCATTAAATGAGAATTAGTCTTGAATGGATATGATGGAGATTGAATCTCATCGCGTTTGTGGAGCCGGTAGTCCGTACGTACGCAGGAGCGACAATATCATTCTTTTGATATTAAAATAATATTTAATTGGAGGTTATATAATTTATACAGAATCATTAGCATGTTATATTTATTATTTATGTGAATTACACTTCATTATTATACCCATCGAAATAATAATATATTGAATGACAATTACACCACGACGTGGAGACGGTAAGCCGTACGTACGCACTTATAGTGACATGTCATTCAAAGGATGGATAGAATAATGAATATGGTTGTACCATATTTATAATAACATAAATTTATATATAATATACTGGATTTATTATTTTATAATGGTAATAACAATGAATGAAGATGTTGAAGAAGAAAGGAACTTGAAAAAGGGTGGTGAAAACATTATCTCTTCTTCGGGATCTTCCTTTTGATCTGATCAAAAGAGCTCCATAGGTTGGATTTATGATCAAAATAAGGCCTCTAGGTTGAAGTGATGGAAGTTTAGAGAGTATTTTGTTAGGGGTTGGACAGACAAAAAGTCTTTGAAGGTGTGAATTAATGAGAAGGTCGAGTTCCCTTTTATGAGAGGGGTGAGAGGAACCTTTTGAAAAGCTAGAAATATTATTTTATAATAAATTCATATTTGGTTTCAAATGGTTATAAAGTGGACTATTAAATGTATAAGGTGGGGATGGGACTAAAACAACTCATCCAATAGGATTTAGACAGGTTTGGGTCACTATATTAACCTTATCTTGATGTATTAACTCTTAGTTAATTAGTTTCACTTTTACAATGTCTCTTTGTATTTTTATATTATATAGTTAATAAACTTACTATATACATCCATGCGACCCCCAAGTGGTCCATTCATGATAAACATATCATGATAAAAGTCTTTTGGACGAACCTAAGATTTTTAGGAATTTAATATCAATTAATAATATAATATTTGTTTTAACAACTCTTTTATGTCAATTTTGACACTATTCAATAATTGATTTTTGTAAAACACAAAACAGAAATATTACTTAGATAAAAGACAATTTAATAGATCCTAACATGTCATATAAACCTAGAAAATTAGTGTAATTCATAAAAAGTCTCACATTATATTTATTTGTGTGTTTATAATATCAATTATTTTATTTTTCACTATTATGGTAATTACTGCATCATCATTGTTTCATAAATAAAATAAATTATTTAATGTCTAACAATTATAAATAAAATAACATTATGTAGTAAATATTTTTATATTTCTAAATAAAATTTATAGTCAAAATACATCATATATAACCCTATGTAAAAATTGTTTTATAAACGATATATGCTTATGTAATTTTTGTATTTATTATAACATAATTAAAATAAAGTTTTCCTATCACCCGAAAGTGGCTCCATGGGGTCCATAAATCGACAGAAAGATGCACATGGTCAGACATGTATCCAAAAATAAGGTTATGACACATATTAGGGTAATTTATTATTATTATAATATTAATTTTTATCCCTTATTTACCGGATTTATCCTTTAACCATGGTAAATAAAATATTTACCGAAGTAATTATTAAAAATGTCTTAAAATAAAAGTTACCTATTTACAAAATTTGGACATCATGATTCCAAATTCAAAACATAGAAGTGGAAGAAATTAATTTAAAATCAATTCCCACTATCAAAACAAAAAGCATGTTTTTAAGATATAATAACTATCAAAAGATTGATACTTGTTTATGTCCAGTTTGAATGTGAAATTATGTCCAATGACCAAAATTGTATTAAATGGTAAAAATATATTATAAATATACTTTAAAACCACTAAAATTTATAATTTATCACTATTATTTATTTCGATTAAAAATTTTGTTTTTAATTAAAATTTAGTAATTTTCACTATTCATCAAAATATAAATGTTATCCGAAAAGTTCCAAAATTTTACCTTAGGCTAAATTCAATACTCCAAATCCAAAAATGAAGTCCATTTTGACAGATACAATTTATAACATTTCAAAATTTATCTATTACTATTCATAATGTCTAGTTTTATTAGTTGTGGTGTGTGTTAGAACTCGAAGTTGTGTACAACACACGCTACTAAAATATTCAATGAGAAGCGTACCGTGGAAGCTTGGGGTGTTACATTATCCCTTCCTTCAAATAATTTCATCCTTGAAATTTCTAGAATACTACCACATGAAAAGACTCGGGTGGTTCTTCATCATATGTTCCTCGGGTTCCCATGTTGCCTCTTCCATCTTATGATTTCTCCACAAAACTTTTACCAGACGAGTCACCCGGTTTCATAGTACTTGTTCTATCGTATCAAGAATCTAGATGGGATATTCGCCATAATATAGATCGGGTTCCAGTTCTAATTCCTCATAGGTGAGTACATGCGTTGGGTCAGACATGTATTTCCTCAACAGTGATAGGTGGAACACATCTTGAACGTTGGAGAGACTTGGCGTTATTGCCAAACGGTAAGCTACATCCCCAATTCGTTCAAGAATTTCGAAGGGTCTGATGTACGTGGGACTCAATTTACCCTTCTTACCGAAATGTATAACTCCCTTCTATGGAAATAACTTCATGAGAACATGATCTCCCACCTAAAATTCGAAATCCATCCTTCAAGGATCAGCATAACTCTTCTGCCTAAATTGAGCTGTTTTGATGTGGTTTTGGATTACCTTTTCTTTTTTCCATTGTTTACTCCACCTGTTCTAGGCCTACAAGTTTTCTTTCACCAAATTCTTCCCAACAAGTTGGTGTGCGACATATCATTCCGTATAACGCTTCATATGGTGCCATCCGAATACTTGAATGGAAGCTATTGTTATAGTAAAATTCTACCAGAGGTAAATATTGATCCCACATACCCTGAAAGTCATGTGAGCATGATATCAACATGTCTTATAAGGTTTGAATAGTCCGTTATGATTGTCCATCTATTTGAGGGTGGTAGGCAGTGCTCAAACGAAGCTCAGTATCCAAGGCCTTCGGAAGACTCTTATAGAATCTTAAAGTAAAACGGGGATCACGATCAGAAACAATCGATAGGGGTACTCCAGGGAGTCTCTCAACATCATTAATATATAGTCTATCTAGATGCTCCAGTGGTAGATCTTCTCTTATAGAAATAAAATGTGATGAATTGGTAAGACGATCAACAATAACCCATATTGCATCATTTATTCTAGGAGTCTTTGGTATCCCCATGACAAAGTCCATCGTAATATTGTCCTATTTCCACTCTGGAATGGGAAGAGGTTGCATGACTCCTCCAAGCATTGGCCTTCAATCTTTCACTTATTTACAAACCATACATCTTGACAAAAAATCAGAAATCTCCATCTTCATGTTATCCCATGAGAAATGTTCCTTCAAATCTCTATACATTTTGGGGCTCCCGTGGTGTATAGAGAAATTGGAACTATGAGCATCATCCAACAATTCCCTTTTTAGATCAGGTATATTGGGAACACAAAGTCTCTTCCCAAACATCAATATTCCATCTTCAAACAAAAAGTCATTCAATCTCCCATCATTCACAGGTTTAATCTTCTTTTGAAACTCTTTATCACCGGTCTGAGAACTCTTTAAACTTTCTAGTAAAGATGGATTGACAACCATTTGAAAAAGTATTAAGGATTCACTTTCTATGGTGATTCCCATATCCATCATGACTAGATACATGTATATAGGATCCTTTTCTACTCTCATCTTGTTCAAAACTCCATGATCTTTTCTAATCAGAGCATCTGCCACCTTATTTGCCTTCCCCGGGTGGTAGTGTATCATGAAATAATAATCCTTGAGTAGTTCAAGCCATCTCCTTTGCCTCAGGTTGAGTTCTTTTTGTGAGAAATTATACTTCAAACTTTTGTTATTAGTATAAATCTCACATTTTTCACCATAGATGTAGTGTCTCCATATCTTTAAAGCTAAGATCACAACTGCTAACTCGAGATCATGAGTAGGATAGTTTTGCTCATGAATTTTCAATTGTCGTGATGCATAGGCAATAACCCTATCATTCTGCATAAGGACACAACCATGTCCTTTCTTCAATGCATCACTATAAATAACTAACCCATCATTACCTGATGGTAGAGTTAATATAGGATAATTGACTAATATTCACTTTAGTTCTTCAAAAAACTATTCAGACTCTTTTGTCTAGACAAATTTAACTCCTTTACGTGTGAGCTTTATTAATGGGTTATCAAACCGGGCAATATTCTGGATGAAACGTCGATAATAACCTACTAAACCAATAAAACTGCATACCTCAGTTGTACTCATCAGTGCAGGCCATTCTTGGAATTCCTTGGACATAGAAGGATCAACATAGATTCCATCTTTAGAGACAATATAGCCATGAAAAGAAATCTCTTGAATCCAGAATTCACACTTTCTAAACATCCCATATAATTCATGTCTTCTCAGAGTCTTCAGGATAATGCGCAAGTAATTTTCATGATCTTCGTTGCTTTTGAAGTATACCAAGATATCATTAATAAATACCACTACAAATTCATCTAGATATTCCTTGAAAACTCTATTCATTAGATCTATGAATATAGAGGGCACATTAGTTATCCCAAAAGGCATTACCGTAAACTCGTAATGCCCGTACCTGGTTAAAAATGTTGTCTTTGGAATGTCTTCCCTCTTCACACACAACTGATGGTATCCAGACCGAAGGTAAATCTTTGAAAAGTATTGAGCTCCATGCAGCTGGTCAAATAAATCATAAATGCGAGGTAGGGGATACTTTTTCTTTATTGTTATAGCATTGATCTCCCGGTAGTCGATACATAACCTCATAGATGCATCTTTCCTTTTAACAAAAAGAACAGGGGCTCTCCATGGAGAAACACTAGGGTGAACAAATCCCTTATTACTCAATTCCTTTAGTTGTTTCTTTATTTCAACTAATTCTACAGTGGTGATTCTATAAGGGGTCTTCGATATAGGCCTTGATCCAGGAATTAAATCAACGGAAAACTCAAATTCTCATTCTTGAGGATGTCTATGTAAATCTTCCGGAAATACATCTACATATTCCTTCAAAATAGGTACATCCTCTATTTGAACATTCCTTTCCACACCCATAGTCATTTCATTCTCATCCTCCCCAGTAATTGAATTTAGTTGAGCTACTGGGGGTGGATCTGGATAAGAATTAGGTGGTGACGATTCTGCTCTAAAGATAAGGGGTTCCTTGTCATCATCATCAAAAATCGTAACCTCCTCATCTTACAATAAATCTTCACATCATGGTCTCAAAGAAAATTCATACCGAGGATTGTATCAAACTCAATCATAGGTATAACGATGATATCAGTGGATAAAGAACATTTATGTGCTCTAATGGGGACTGATTCACAAAACTTTGTTGCAATGATACTTCCCTTAGGAGTTTTAACTGACAACTCCCTTGTTAAATCAAATTGTAAATATATAATTTTCTTAGAAAACTGGGAAGATATGAATCAATTTGATGATCCAAAATCAAATAATGCATTCTCAAAACATGAGGAAACCATTAAATTACCTGAAGCCACATCTTTCGGAGCTTCTACCTCAGCAGTAGTGATAGCATAAGCTTGGCCTTGAACCCTTGGCCTTTTTTGAGGAAAGTTCCCCTAACTCTTAGGATATTCATTTTCATAATGTCCCATCTCACTAAAATTGTAGCATTAGACATTAGTAGATTCCTTATTCCCCTTTCAATCATGAGCTTGGTGGACTTTTTCACCACACTTGTAACAGACTCACATTCCTTTTAAGAAAGTACCAGGGTGTTTCTTCCCACATTTATTGCAAGATGGATATTCATCTTTTCCCTTCTTCCCCTTATTTCCATTCCCAGATTGATCAGTAGATATCTTCTTCTATTGATTTTCTTTAAAGTCATAAGACTTAGAGAATTCCTTTTCCGTCTTGATAACACATGAGACAATGTCTTCATATGACGAGAAGGATTGTGAGACTAATTCTTGATGGAGAAATTTTTTTTAACCCATAAAAGAAACAATCAATCTTACTTCTTGTGTTAAATATATAATCTTCGACATACCTTGCTAACCATGTAATGTTATCCCCATACTTTGTGACATTCTCATCCTCCTTTTGTCTCAGACTCAGAAATTGCCTTTCCATATCTACTTGATGATCACGAGGAATGTATTTTTATAAAAATAGATCATTGACCTCCCCACATTACATATTTGATACTTTATCAACTTCCTTCGTGTTTTGTATCAACTACCACCATTGATCCGCATCTCCAGTGAGGCAATAAACTTCCATGACAACTTTTTCCCTTTCACTACTCCCCAAGGCATGAAATATTTTCTCTAAGTAATTTATCCATTGCTCAGCTACTAAGGGATTTTTACTCCCATTGAACGTTGGTGGTTGTTTCCTCATGAAGCGATCTAACAGTGATCCTCCACACTGCAGATCAGGGTGCTCCATACGGGTAAGGTTATTATTCATAACCTCCGTGAGTTGTCCCAGTATGGTGATTAGCTGATCAGCACCAGTTGCATCACCAGCTCCACTATAATTATCTTGAGTAGGATGGAAATCCCTAAACGGAGTACGAGCATTGATACAGTTTCCATTTCTTCCACTAGGGTCCATTTCTAAACAATGGCATAAACTAGATCAATTTATGAGTCAAAATACATAATTCCATACTTATAAAACACTTAATATAAATTGAACTATTTATGGATATAATCCATAATCATAAAAATATTTTCATTGAAGAAGTATATACTCATAAACCCTTCATGATGATTTTTAAATAAAATGAGATTTATCCTAAGCATATCCCCCGGGAG
Source organism: Viscum album (assembly GCA_963277665.1). Lineage (NCBI taxonomy): Eukaryota > Viridiplantae > Streptophyta > Magnoliopsida > Santalales > Viscaceae > Viscum > Viscum album. Next base: position 686,858,335 of record OY728135.1, read on the forward strand.
TGTCATAACCAAGAGTGCAACAAGGCCCGTTGTCATGCACCAGTTCCCATTCGAGTCTAGCTCAAAGCGGTGTTTTTGGGTTTTACCCCTAGGTACATCTGTGCCAGAGCCACCTCTACCTGTTCATATCCAGAAAAGGATGTATTTCTCGAAAAACTAACAAAATATCTACAATACCAAAATTCTAGGAAGTTATTCTATACTAATCCTCAAAGTCCTTCTTAGGTCTATGTGCTCTAATAAGAGTTTATCTAAATCTAGCTTCTAAGGTTTGTACTAAACTTCCTCTGATAACAACTGTAACGCCCCGAACCCAGTTACCTAGAGTCGGTGAATTATTACATAACATTGGAAAGATCACATGAAAGATCAAGTCTCGAAAGATAGATTAGTTTAGTAGCCTTTAAAACAATAGATACATTCATAATGTTTACATTACATCATAAAATGAAAACTAAAACAATATAGTCTCCATATTCCACACTCATATCCCCACAAACTATCTCAGCAGGTCATTCATAAATTACTTCTTCACATCCAGGGAAAATAAAACACTGAAAGGGGTGAGCTCAAATGCCCAGTTAGGATAACAATATATCTAAAACTTTCATAAATAATAATAAACATTTAAGGAAATTTATAACTAAAACAAATTTTTTTTAAACATGAACTTAACATAATATGGCAGGAACAAAATGAAATAATTCCATTTACTTATTCACATGGATATTCTACTAATCAAATAATCACATAAAATACCAATAACCACTTTCATATGGATGGAATTCATAATTCCAGACTATCATAACCACATAGCCAAGGCCTCGTGCCAAGACTTCAAATAAGATTTTGTCAAGGCATTGTGCCTAGACACTAGTTTGTCTCATGAGACATACCGATGCATCGAGGAGCCATAGCGGGCTCCACCCATCACATATTAAGTCTAATGAATTCCTCATATGAATTGGTTTAAACATAACATAAACATTAATATTAAAACTATCATACGAAAATGTATTTAATTGGATTCGATGGAGAATAAATCTCATCGTGTTCGTGGAGACGGTAGTCCGTACGTACACACGAGCGACAATATCATTCTTTTGATATTAAAATAATATTTAATTGGACGGTATATAATATATTTAGAATCATTATCATGTTATATTTATTATTTAAATGAATTACACATCATTATTATACCAATCCAAATAACAATATATTGAATAACAATTACACCACGACCTGGAGATGGTAAGCCATACGTACGCACGTATGATGACATGTCATTCAAAGGATGGATAGAATACTGAATATGGTTATACCATATTAATAATAACATAAAATATATATAATATACTGGAGTTATTATTTCATAATGGGAATAACAAAGAAAGAAGAATTTGAATAAGAAAGGAACTTGAAAAAGGGTGGTGAAATCATTACCTCTTATTCGGGTTCTTCCATTTGATTTGATCAAAAGGGCTCCTTAGGTTGGATTTCTGATCAAAATAAGGCCTCTAGGTTTATGTGAGGGAAGTTGAGAGAGTATTTGGGCAGGGTTTTGCCGAAACAAAAAGCTTTCAAGGTGTGAATTAATGAGAAGTGGGAGTGCCCTTTTATAAGAGGGGTGAGAGGCACCTTTGGAAAAGCTAGAAATATTATTTTATAATAAATTCATATTGGGTTTCTAATGGCTCAAAAGTAGATTATTTAACGGTTAAGGTGGGTATGGGTCGAAAAAATCTCATCCAATAGGATTTATACAGGTTTGGGTCACTATATTAACCTTATCTTTAAGTATTAACTCTTAGTTAACTAGTTTCACTTTTACAATGTATCCTTGTATTTTTATATTATATTGTTAATAAACATATTATATACATCCAAAAGACCACCCAAGTGGTCCATTAATGATACAACTATCATTATATATGTCTCTTTACCGAACCATATATTTTTAGGAATTTAATATCAATTAATAATATAATATTTATTTTGAAAACTCTTTTATATCAATTTTGACACTATTCAATAATTGATTTTTGTAAAAATCATAACAGAATTATTACTTAGAAAAAAGTTAATTAAAAAAATCCTAACATGTCATATAAACCTATAAAATTATTTTAATTCATTAAAAGTCTCAAATTATATTTATTTGGGTGTTTATAATATAAATTATGTTAATTTTTCACTATTATGGTAATTACTCCATCATCATTGTGTCATTAATACGTTAAATTATTTAAAGTCTAAAAATTATAAATAAAAAACCATTATGTATGAAATCGTTTTAACTTTCTAATGAATATTTATAATAGAAAATACAACATATATAACCCAATGTAAAAATTGTTTTTCTAAAATATATATGCATATGTCATTTTTATATTTATTATAACTTAATTAAAATAAAGTGTCCCTATCACCTACAAGTTGCTCCATGGGGTCCCAAAATCAACCAAAAAATGCCAATGGTCGGACATGTATCCACCAATAAGGTTAGTAGATGTTTTAGGGTAATTTAGTATTATTATAATATTATTGTTTGACTATTATTTACCGGACTTACCCTTTAACCATGGTAAATAAAATATTTTCCGAAGTAATTATTAAAAATGTATAAAAATAAAAGTTAACTATTTACACAATTTGGACATTTTGATTCCAAATATGGAATCCATTTTTACAAATTCAAAACACAGAATTGGCAGAAATTAATTTAAAATTAATTCCTGCTGTCAAAATAAGAAGCCATTTTTTAAGATATAATAACTATCAAAAGATTGATACCTGTTCATGTCCGGTTTAATTGTGAAATTCTGTCCAATGAATAACGTTGTATTAAATGGTAAAAATATATTCTAAATATACTTTAAAACCACTCAAATTCATAATTTTTCACTATTAATTATTTAGATTAAAAAAGTTGTTTTTAATTAAAATTTAGTAATTTTCACTATTCACCAAAATAAAAATGTTATCTGAAAAGTTCCATAATTTTCTCTTAGGAAAAATTCGATATTACGAATCCAAAAATAAAGTCTATTTTGAGAGATACAATTTATAAAATTTCAGAAAGTAGTTATTACTATTCATAACAGCTAGTTTGATTGGTTGTGGTGTGTGTTAGAACTCGAAATTGTGTACAACACAGGCTACTGTATTATTCAATGAGAAGCGTACTGTGGAAGCTTGGGGTGTTACAAATTCTCTTGTAAAACATTATGGAATCTAGAAAGAGGATTTTTCTGACACATTATAGTGGACCTATTAGGATTTCAATGTTTAACCAGAGAATATTATAGTCATGTCACCTTTGGTGAGTTTTCAAAATGAAAAATTATTAGTCATAGTCAAGTTGGTGATTCTAAAACTTATGTAATTTATAAAGTCATGTTTGTTTTTGGTTAAAAATATAACCTGTTAAGCGTATATCATTTAGGTGATGATAATTTTGATGTCACAAATGAAAATAATTACAGTAGGTTTTATGATTCAAAATATAATTTAGTGTCTAATTCTTTGAGGAATGATATTTTTTATAGATTTTATTTAAATTCTTTATATTCCAATTTTTTTCTTCTTAGATGAATTTTATAATGAATATTTCTTATGGAATAGAATACCAGGACACTCTAATATACACTCTCTTGGAATGAATGTCAAAAATGGATTAGTCACCGATCTAGATTTACTTGATTTCAAAAAATACAATGTGTGCAATACCTGTCAAAATGGAAGGAAAATATCTATCATTCAAACAAAATAAATAGTTTTCTACCATTCAACAATAAATACTGGTTTACATGGAATTTTTTGTACTATATAGAGATTCATTTTTAGTAAAAAACATTTTATTTATGGAATTTGTTATGATTATTCAAGGTTTACATGGGTATGTTTCTAGACATAGAAGAATTGATCTTGTAGATTTTTTAAAGGTATGCAAAATTTATAAAGAACCATAGTGGTCTTACCATTATGAGTGTGAGAATAGATTATGGTGTGAGTTATAAATATATTATTTTGACTTATTATAATCACAACATGGATATAATCATAATGTATATTTATTCTCAAGAACACCAATAGAATGTGGCGGTTAAAAGAAGGAATATGACCCTGAAATAAATATATTAGACCATTCATAGTGAATATGACCTACCTACCTATTTTTAGTTGATTATTTAAATAATGATTATTAAGTAATTACTTGAGTCTCTATCAGTCCTATTTCAAATAATATTGCATATAAATTATGTAATAATAGAAATCCTAAATTAAATTATTTCAAAGCTTCTAACTGAAATGTTTATATTATAAATTCAAAAGATAATCATGAAAAATTTTCATCCATGAGAAATTTATGAGTTTTATTTGGATATTATAAAAATATTAAAGCATATAATAAACCATTTTTTTGAATTATTTAAATGGAATGGAAAAAAAGTACATGACACAACTGCCTGAGGATAAGGACTCACAAAGGTAGATAGTAGTGAAGACTGAGGGAATCAGCTTGTACGAAGTGAACCCCATTAGAAGGAAAATAATTGAGACTGGAAAAGATGGAAATCTGCTCACTAATGGTCACCTTTGAAGCCACGAAATCAGAAACAGTATTACCTTCACACAAAGTGTGGAGAATTATAGTATGATTGTTCTTTATTAAAAGAACAATCTTGGTGGAAAATTTTATTCAAATCATATTTTATGAGACAAATACTCATTAACCTAATGTTACCTTATAAAACATGGATAATGACATGTCGAATTTGAATATCAATAACACCACCATGACCAATGGCCTTGCTATATATTTATATGAAAAATTACCTTCAAACAACAATTTTGAGGAACTAGATGCTGAGGAAAACCTAAATTAATCTAGTATACTAAGAACTATTAGAACCCATAGATTCCATAATTTAGATTCTATTATTGGATATATAAATTGAGGAACACGATCTTGAGCATCAATTAGAAACTAGTTTTAACATCATGAACTTTTTCAAATCATTAACCCTAAAACACCAATGATGAAATTTGTGATAGACATTTATTGATGTATATGAAAGAAGAATTGAAATAATTTGATATGAATAGAGCATGGGAACAAATTGAGAAACTTATGGACTAGATGACCATTGTCAATAAATGGATATACATACACAATGTTCATAAATCTCGATATATTATTATAAATAAATCAATAATTGTAGAAGAAGGTTATATTCATTAATATTGAATTGACTATGAGGAAACCTTTTCTCTTGTATCTATACATGAAGCTATTTGAATACTACATTCTTATATAACACATCAAAATTTCAAATTATATCAAATGGATTTTAATATTTCTTTTTTAAATTTTTATATTATTTAGGATTTTTTAACCCCCCCTATATTTTGTAATCCTAATTTTACAAATCATATTCTTAAATTTTCAAATGTTTTTAGGGTTTAAAATATGCACACAGAGTGTGGTATGATATTCTTAACAATTTTTTATTTAAAATGTTTTTAAAAAATGTTTTGAAGATATTATATTACTTATCAAAAGAGTCTCAAAATATTGTTTTGTTGAACACATATATCTTGATGATATTATCTTTGGTTATTCAAGAAAATATTTATGTGCTGAATTTTTAAAAATGATTCAAATTTAATTTTAAATGGGTTTTTTCGAGTTGGTTCCCTTGAAAAAATGTGTTTAGTACTTGATTATATGTTTTTAAAATTAAATATCTTTTTCTGTAACATATTTGTTATCATTATTCATTATAATTGTATGTGATAATGTCCTCAGAATTTCTGTCACACTGAAAGGTCATATAAGTTCTCTACTACGATGATAACCTATAAGTGCCAAACATTTATTCTTGAACCTTGTTTTATAATCATATGATAGTGTCTAATAATACATAGATAATAAATTCTATCAGGGGTAGAAGGTTTATAGTATAGTAAGACACCTTCTCATAGTGTTCACCCTTGGTAATCTCTTATACTGGAGGTTATGAAAATAGGCTCATCAATATAAAATACACAATTCCATGTATCATTGGATGTTCCTATCCACATACATTTTTATTTCCTTTATACATTAATATTATCCCTAATTAATATCATCACTCATTTACATTGATGTATTGTTAAAAACTGTGATGGAATAGCTTTGAAGAAAAGTAAGATAAATTGAGTGTGTCATGAGTGATATAACATAAATGGATAATGTGAGAAAGTATTTATCAGTTTTGAATCTTGATGAATGTCAATATTTGAGGACCTTTAATGGGGAAGTAATGGGAAAAATAAATCCATGAACATGGTGTTTTATTGGTGAGTTCATTTCTAGATAGTCAGCGAAGGGGACATCAAGCATATAAGTCGATGACACCGGGATGCAACCTACTTGATTTGAGATTTTTTATAAAAACACTATATTACAAGATAGATGTTCATAGGAGGATGGTCATCATTATGATGTTAAATTATTTTTCTATGGATTCCGTGTTATGTTTCTAGATGCTAACTTTGGAAGTTAGTCGGTTATGCCTAATTCCACTAAGAAATAGGCCTAGAGGTTCACACATTAAGTTCATTAACATTCTCTTGTTAATTTATACTATTAATTTTTCCATGTTAGAATAAATGATATTTATTTTAGATTTACTGATCACCATAATTTAATCACAAGATATAAAAAATAATAAGTTAGTTAAATAAATATAAATATTTTGTTTGAAATTGTGGTGAATATAATGATTATTATATTTATCAACGAATAATAAAGTGGTATTTATTTTTTAAATAAATAGTTGTTATTTAATGATTGGTAAATGTGGATGATGGAAAGTGGAACACGTTTAACGGTATGATTGAAAATTGTATAAATGATATTTATTTTTATTCATTATGTTTTTCACATATCAATAATTTAATGATGATAATTATATTATTTTTATTGGAAAATGGGTCAACTACGAATTATGGAGTTGGGAAAGGGAATGTCTATTATTTTCCAACCCTAAACCTTCCATGAAATTAAATTCTAATTATATTTCTTTCCTAAAACATAATTGGTGTGAACAAAAGATAGAGTGAGACTCTCTAAATTACTTAAGAGATATCAAGATATATAGAGTGATTTACTACCACCTCTCTCAATAAAATAAGTGATAATTAAGGGTTTTTCCTCTCTTGAAAAGAATTCTATAGCAATCAACCACAAAAAATTCAAGCAATCGGGATTGTACATGCTAGAACCCGACAATTATACAACATCATTCATATATTTTAGTACATGTGTATATTTCTACTATTGGGATTATAGACGTTGATCCTACTATGAAATAATGGTATTTTGACACCTCATCCATCGATCATTAATGAAGATAGAATTATGGGTTAAGGTAATTCAATGTGGATAATAAATCTATTATAAATTACATGTAAATATTCTTATTTTATAATTCCAACAATTTAATATAGATATGTAATATTCTATTTTCATGTACATGTATTTTTAATCATTTAAATTATTTAATACAAATGATTTATGACTAGAATTAATGTTTTTCATACCAGTAAGGGATGCTTCTGCTGCTCTCGGAACCTACAATTAGTATCTGATTAATCACAAGTTTGATTTATAATTATTCATTATTCATTGATTGGTTTCAATTTTTTAATCATATTTTACATAAAAATATCCATTTTAATATAATACATTGTTATATCATCTCTTTCTTCATTCTTAGTAATATAAACATTACTTTTTTAATTAGTGATAAAGAAGAAGCATTCAATTAACACCATATAGAGGTACCAAAATTTCTTATAAGACAAAACTATAGTACAAGGTGTTTACATTCTACATACATGCTCTGTAATTTTTCATGTCTGTATCCTGCCAGAAAATTAGATAGATCTGATCTAATGAAATATGAGATCACATAAAAGTAGATTGTTGTCTAGATTCAGACATATTGGCACACGACCTTTAGAACATTATATCAAATAAGTACCATACACACAATGTATTCTCTTTCATATCATGGTCGAGAACACTGGGTGTACCAATGGGCCATGAATCAGATATATGACAAGGGAAAAACATGACATTCAACTCTAGTTTAACATTCTATATATTACCAGTACACACTATGTACCTAGAAAACATCCATGGTAGGAAACAAAGCTAGACCCATGTCACCTAAAATAGACATTGTTATAGGAAAATTACACGTTGTGTACTGTTGTATAGGCCTTGTAGTCTGTTAGTAGTTATGTTCTAATTTTTTTGTGTAGAGGGAATAATTACATTTATAATTAAACCTATTGATTATTTTTTACATGTGTCATGAATTTGAAACTACACACCACATCATTGGATTAATAATTATATATTAAATTAATTTCTATGATAATATTTTAAAGAGCCCACAAGGTTTTCACTAAGTACAGTTGTGTACAAAATTTATTTTAAATGAAACAGTTTTTTCTATAATTATAGATGATGGTGAATTATGGATATTTGAATGGAATAAAGATTAATTCGATTAATTTTTGGTGAATTATTTTAATTTAATAACGAATCAAAGTAATTGTTAATAGGATATCAAATGTATGCCCAATTCTTGATGTGTTGATGGTCATGATAATATATCATCCATTATGTGTAATTAGTTTGTTTTAATTTATTATTGTTAAATTATTACTGATGACCTATGATTCATCCCCTCATCCTCATATAAGGGTCTTCATACCCATGATTTCTTTTTTGTAAACCCCCTTTATCAAAACCATTGGATACCCACACCTCTATGTGAGTAAAATATTATGTATGGATGGAGGTCCCAAGTGAGTGGTAGAGATTTGAGTCGCGTATATAAGGTGAAACCAATAGATGTTATGCATATTAATCAAGGTGGAATAATTCATCATGAACCAAGATTCAATTCAGTTTTTTCCCTATTGTTGAGTGTTACTTTATTGTCTTCTAGATAATCTAACCAGTAGAGAATCTAATGATCTTTCTTCTAATATTTTATTTCTATTAGTTTCATGGTTAATTATTAATGTTTTTTAATGATTCATGGTCACATAATAAATTATCTAACAAAAATGCAAGATTGAAAAATATATAATCATGTTATGTGTAAATGTATTATCAGACATGGTTAATCAATTAAGTAAAATACACTTAATATTAACAAGGCATGTAAAAAAATAAAATTGTATTTATGTATAAGAATATAAATACCAAAATTAAAATATTAAGTTGGTTAAAACTTGGACTACTTGAGTTAGAATCGAACTTATAGTTGAAAGTTCCTGACCAAGCTTTTTTTGGGTGAATTCAATTATCAAGGAAAATTTATCTTCATGTTTTGGGTATACATAACTTAGATTATATAAAGGGATGAATACCAAAGTATGACTTGGTGAAACTAAGAGGAAATGGTTAAAGAAATTCTAAAACATGATTTCAAGATTCCGGAGACTACTCAAAAGATCAATATACTACAGGTTAATGTAATTCTCAAGTTACACCTACCTAAAACCCTTCCAATAGTTTTTCAAACCCACGTCTACGTAATGAGAAGGGAATATGGATTCTTTCCATCAGATTATGTTAACAAAAAGATATTCCAAAATTGATGGAAAGGGATATTAGGTTTCAAAATGTAAAAGGATAGTAATAATAATTGAAGTAATTTTGAATTTATTAATCTTTTTTGTAATCAAAATAAGTATAAATTATATTCTCTTAACTTGTAGAAAATTTGAAATCAAATAACCTTGAAAATATTACTCTGATCTAGATTAGATAATGATAAAATTATCACTGACATGAATTTATGGGAATGATGTATGTGCTTTCTTGTTATACTACGCCACAACTTGAAATTTTATTTTTTGGATACCATATTTCCTAAGTCACTTACCAATGAGTCTAGTGATGAAGAATAATATCTCTATATTAAACATGTAATGATTAATGTTATCCCCAATTTCCAACTATATTTTAATGAAATATGTTGATATGGATTCATATAACATAGTTTTACACCATCGGGATCTCTATCATGATAAGGTGGGATAAGAGGGATATGTGATCTCCAATACACTTTTAACATGAAATCTTTGAGAGTATTTTCCAACTGGGCCACTTGTAGTCTAGATGATTTTATTCATTGAGTGTGTACACATCATGGGTTTTACCATCTCTAAATAGTTGAATATAGATATCATTCAGTACTTGCTACTGAATAATTATCTAGTTTTTATTTTTCAATTATAATATGAGAAATAGCTAGAAGACATTATCAAAATTTCATACTCTTATCTTACACGTTGATAAATATATTGGTCAGGAAAATCCCATTGTTATTATGTTGTAAGAGAAAAAGTGTAATGATGTGAAGTCATAAAAGACTCATTCAAAGTATAAGGAAATGGAGAACCATCCCTCTATAAAGAAGAATATCTAGTGGTAAAGAAAGAAAAATGACGTGGTATGTTTTTCATGTGTAATGAAGGTTCATTGGAAAAAGAATTTCACACAGAAAAATAAGAAATGTGATGATTTAGGTGTATTTTTTATTTATTAAAATATTTAAATATATATATTTTTGGTATTATATACTGCCTATGGTGCTCAAATGTTTACCCCAATTTAGGAACAAAAAATATTTAGAATGATTGACAGAGATAAAGTAGATCCATAGGCTACCAATAGAGAGTTCTTGAATACTCTAGACATTGTATACTACCATATCACATAACCAAAAAGATTGATTTTGTTTTAAATAACCGGTATTAGGTGATTAGTGTTACCAAGAAAATTATTTTCATTTCTTTTTTAGGTATGAAATGATTTATTTTAACATTTAGAAAGAAGGGATGATAATTTTATAAAGATATAATATGTTATGTTATGGAATAACAGAATAATGGTACCAATGTATTAAATTACAAATATGAAATATTAGAAATTGATAACAAAACTAATACAAATAAATCACATGAAATACAGATTTAGAATAACCTTCCAGGTCACATAAATGAAAATAGTGTAAAAAATCAATATAAAAATGGTCATTTATAATTTTTAGGCTAAAGACAATTGATATATTCCATGAATATTTATAATTAAATATGAACAAACCACCATTTGGTGGTTAAGGTGAAAGGGACACATAGCTTTTTTAATTGGTAAGAAATGATGTTTGTGTGAATTTTTAATTATAATATAGAGGTGGATACTCATAAATTAATAATTTTACCGATGACATGAGTAGGTATCGTTAAATATATTTTTCGAGGTATAAGTCGAAATCCTTTGAGAAGATCAATGTTTTTATGAACGAAGTTGTAAATTATCTTGTTAGAGAGATAAATAAACATTTACCAGATCAAGGTGGTGAATATCATAACCAAAAATTTAACAAATTTATATGGGAAAAGAGGATCAAGGTGGAATGGTGTTTGTGAAAACATGATCCTTTCACTATTGGTCATGTTATGGTGAATGAGGAGTCATTCAATCCTTCCATTTTTCTTATGTGGATATGTACTATAGACTACATTTTAATTCATAAACAAAGTTCCAACCAACGTGAAAAATGACATTCCCATCAAGTTATGTAGTTGAAAGAAATTCATCCTGTCACATGTCCAGGCATGAGGTTTTGAGGTGTTTGTAAAGGCTGCATCACACAAAAAATAAGCCCCCTAAGGAATTAATTATATCTTTAATGTGTATTCAAATGAGACAATGAGAAATTATCTATATAACCCTTCATTCAAAAATGTAATAGTTTCATGACATTCCATCTTCTTTTATAAGGATCACATTCTCAAAGAAGATAGTGGGAGATAGATTGATATCAATAAAGTTGATGCTCAAGATAAACAAGATTTAGTATAAGATACAATTACAAATGTCCCCATGGAAGAAGGTAATCCTGAAACACAAGTGTTTTATAGAAGTATAAGAGAGGTGAGAGAACCATTGAGATACAGATTTCTAGTCACTAATGATGGTGACTACTTATTTGTTAAAAATAATGGTCCTTTGTCCTATAATAAGGTAGCAAATATCTTATAAGTATAAATATGTAATGAATCAATTAATTATAATATGGATTCCAAGTATCAAAACTGAGTGTGTGTTTTAGTTTATCCACCAATTTATTTAAACCCCATTGGGAGTAAATGGGTATTCAGTAGAAAGATGGCGTAATATTGTAAAGTAAATACCTATGAATCACAGAAAGTTGTTAAGGTGTTTATAAAACATTATGTAAGGGTCTATGATAGAACATTTTATCTTCCTTCCATGTTTAAATCCTTTATAATTTTGTTTTTTATATCATCTTACCGTGACTATGAGATTTGGAAAATGAATGTGAAAACTATATTCCCTATTGGGAACGTTAAAGAGGATCAATATATGACACATACAGAAGGGTCTGTGACTCTATGAAATGATAAAAAGGTATAAAAATTGAATATATCCATCTATAGATTAAATAAATCATCTAGGACATGGAAAATTCGATTAGATGTATCCATAATGAAATTTGGTTTAGTTAAGAATTAATGTGATAAATGTGTCTACAAGTAGTTTAGTGGGAGTACATTTATTTTCATAAAAGTGTATGTTGATGAAATATTACTAGTTGGAAAAAATATACTATCCTTACTATAGGTTAAGTAATTATTGAGAATGTTATGCTCTATAAAGGAATTAGGTGAAATATCCTATATTTTAGGTATCAGGATAATTTTTAATGGATTTGAGAGGCTTCTTGAACTATGTCAAGGTACATATATTTACCAGAAACTAAAGAGGATTTTTATGGATCAATGTAAGATATTATTTGTTCAATTTTCTAATGGTATACATCATTCCAAGAAAACATGTCCTTAGATACAATAGTAAAGGAGACAAAATGAGTAAGATCCCATCTGATTCTATGATAGGATCCATCATGTATGACATGTTATGTACAAGTCTTGATGTTTCCCATGCAATGGGCATTGTTGGAATATATCAAGTAGATCTAGGTAAAGATCAATTGACTATTGTTAAGGCTATCCAAAAGTATATGAGGTGTACTATAGATATGTACCTGGTGTATGTAGTAGATGAATAACTAGTTATCATGAGTTATAAAAATAATAGATTTCATATATATTAGAATAATATGAAGTTGTAGCCTAGATATTCTTTTTTATCAACATAGGATCTATGATATCGAAGAGTTCAAAGTATCTAGTAGTAGATTCGATGAGATAATATTAATATATTGGGATTTTGATGTATCCAAGGAATTAGTTTGGATTCATTACTTTTTACAAATGTTACCTAGTAGGAAAGTCCCTATTATTGTTTACTATTTTAACACTGTATATGTTTCTCTCTCTAAAGATCCAAGGTCGCACCAAAAGAAAAAACACATACATTAGATGTTTAATCTCTTAACAATTTTTTTGCAATGAGGTGATGTTGTCGTGATTAGAGTATCCATTGATGAAAACATGGAATACACCTTGAAAATATCTTTATCTCATTAGATTCGTGAGTATCATGTGAGGGATAGTGAACTGAAAGTTTTTTTGAATTGGCTCTAGTAAAAGTGGGAGTCTTTTGAAGTTTGTAACCTAAAACCATATAGCATAGTACTTTTTAAAATCTTTCCTTATTAAATAGGTTGTATAATAACATATTTATTTTTCTTCTGTATAATATTTATATGTGATAATGTAAACAAATTATATGTCACTGTGAATGTTCCTAGAAGTTCCCCACTATGATGATATCATAGTGGTTCCCTGAAATTATTCTTGAAACTTGTTCTATAGAGAGAGGATATTTTCATTGGGACATAGAAAATATATTCTATTATATTTTTGAGGCTCATGATACATTGATACATGTTCTCATGGTGTTCACCCTTCGTAATCTCCATGATAAGAAGATATGAAAACATGTATGTTAATAGGAAATCCACATTTCAATGTGTCATTGGATGTTCCAATCTACAAACGCGTGTATTGATACTTATTATTTAATACTTTCATTAATGAATATCATGACTTGAATACATTTACATTTTTTTGGAATCCATGGTTACATTTTTTTTTGGAAAATTAGGATATATTGGGTGCACTGTGAGTGATACAATAGTAATGTGTTATGTGATAAAATAAATATCCCTTTTTGTATCTTGAAGAATTCTAATATTTCAATCCCTTTTAGGGGAATGGAATCTCTTAAATAAATCCATGCACTTGGTGTTTGATGGTTTAGTTCATTTAAATAAATGAAAATAAATATATATCGAGCATATAGGTTGATGGTACCGACAATCAACCTTCTTGATTTGAGATATTGTGATAAAAGGATTACTTTTCATAGTAGACTTCCATAAGAGGTTTTATGTTATTTTAATGTCAAATTCTCTCTATGGGTTACTTGTAATTTTGCTAGATTAAAACCTTCAAATTTAGGTGGATATCCCTAATTCCTTAGGGAAATAAACCTAGAGGGTCCCACAATATGTTCATATTTAATATTTCTTAGATTCAAATATTAAATAAAAGAAGTCATAATTAATAATATTTATTCAAGTTTGGTTGATCACCAGAATGTAATCACAAGTTGTTGAAAAGAATAAGCGAGTTAAATAATAATAATAAATATTTGTTTTCATGTTCATGAAATATAATATTTATTATATTTAGTGATGAACAATTCATTTATATTTATTTATTATATAAACGACAATTATTCCAGGATTGGTAAATGTGTTTGAGGAAAATAAGACTGATTTCAATGGTTCAATTGGAAATTGTATAAATGGTATTTATTTATATTATTTTAGTGTTTCACATGTCAAGAGTTCAATGATAATAATTATATTATTATTTTTAGACATGGAGTTAAATAAGAAATATGGAATCAGGAAAGATTTTGTGTTTGAATTTCCAACCCTAAACCTTCCAAAACAAATATGAAATTATATTTATTTCATAAAAAAAATTTGGTGTGAACAATGGATATAGTGAGTATCTCTCAGTCCCTATAGGGAGATCAATATATCTAGAGTGCTCAACTCCCACTTCTCTCAAACCAATGGGTGATCTTTAAGAGTTCTTCCTCTATTGAGAAGAATTATGTTGCTATCAACATTGAACAACACAAGAAATCGGGATCAACCATGATACCACTTGAAAAATTATGGAATGTTTTAGAGATTTTGGTGCACGTGTGGATCACCTTTATAGGTATTATTCCCTTGGATCCTTCAAAAAAATGTTAGTGTGATGAGATATATCCCATTGATCATCAATGAAGATATTATTTTAATTTAATGTAATTCTATATATTCTTTTAAATTGATGATAAATTACAGGTTTAGTTCCTTTGATTATGGATATCAGGTTTTTAATTTAATCAAATGAACTATTTTTTTTGATATGATTTGTTGATCATGTAAAGTATTGATTACACATTATTTACAACTAATAGTAGAGTTGGTCATACCAGAAAAAGAATCTTCTTCTATTCCGGGAACAAACATTTGATAGGTGAACTAAAATTATTTCTTCGTTTACATATCTTTAAAAATAAAGAAGTAGTTATTTTAAACAGAATTATGTATATTAAATATCAATTTTTTCAAGGATATTTTAAATGTAAGTGATACTCAAATTAGAGGAACCTATAATTTAAGTCTTGATTAAAACCCAAAACCAGTTAACGAAACTATCTATAGAGGAATGATTGGGAGATTACTTTCCTTAATAGTTATATAACCTCACATTATGTTTAGTGTGTGTTTGTGTGCATTTTTTCGAGAAAACCCTAGGGAATATCATTGGATTTTTGGTAAATGGATTTTAAAATACATCAAAATTACAAAAAAATTAGGATTTTTCTATTCTAGAAGATAATGTTTTAATATAATTATCTATTCAAATGCATATTTTGGTGGATTTAAGTTAAATAAAAAAAGAAGCTATGAAACAAGCCATTTAGGTATAAATTATATCATACATGGGTTCGTGATGATCAATTAGGTATAATTATTATATTTGGTATACATTTAATGTATTCATTAATGAAATAAATTTATATACTATAAAATTCTATGATATTCTTATATTGAATACTCAGTTAAATATTTTTCTTTTATATTAAATATACTTTATGTTTTTTTGATTATTTTAAGTATATTTTATTTATTTTCCTATTTTTACTATAAATTGTTAACTAAATGATTTTAATATACCAATATAGAATCTGAATCATTGTGTTCCTTTCTAACCCATGTTGATCTCTGTTTTGACCCATATGTTACCAAAACCATTGCCCTTTTACCCTTCACTACTATAAAAGAGGCCTTTATAAGTGCTAAAAAATCACTGACTACCACAATGTGGGTAAAAGGAATAGGATTTCCTTATTTCAAAAAAACACTAATAATTGTGTGTTTTATTAAAACTTATAGAAGCGATTATAAGAATAAAAATTTGTCTATGATTTTTTTTACTGATGATAAAAACATCATTTATCAATGTTAATAAATTCTCTAAAAAGGAATAATTTATAAGTTGTAACGTCCCATGTCCGGAGCCCCTCCACTGGTGCCCCGTACTCGGTTTGCCACATGACCTCAAGCGCGTTTCCCCGAATGCCAGAGGCTATCGACTAGTAGCGAGGGCCTAGATGAGTTGATGGGGAAACTATGACCTCATTCGGTATGGTACACAAGGTATGAAAACAATAATAAACAGCGGAAGTAGTAACAACATGCATAACAGCAGAAACCAAACAGCGGAAGCAATGCAGATATATAACTGTGATGAAAAAGGTGCAGCATGTACAAGTATCTAAGGAAAATAGTAAACACAACAACGTGATAAAATACAACTGAAACCAAGTGAAAAAGAAAAACGAATTAAGCTCCTCAGAATCGCGAGCCACGGCTCGGTCCCAGGCTCCCCGGCTCTCGGTGCAATCAAGATCTTGAAGTAGAAGGACGCTTTCTCTTATCTATTCCTACAACAACATAGTCTCCTTGTGCCCAAAAGCATTTCCCAAACAAGGTGTGAGATACAATACCAGTAGGAAACCACCCAAAGATCTATGCCTAACAGTCAATGAATACAAGGCAAGTAATAAAACAAGAAACAGTGAACAGGAAAGAACAAGCAGCTACAATCCACATCTCTAACAAGTAATTCATACATGTAAGCAACCAGTAACAAAGGAAAAAGGTAACCCTCTAGGTAGCTCTCACAGACTAACCCATATGGTTCAACCTATAAATACTAGAAACCCTCTAGGTTGAACACACAGTCTCACCCCTCTGGTTCAATTACGTAATTAAGGAGACTCTCTGGGGAAGCAGTCACGGTCAATTCCCCCTATAGTCTCATATTGTGTTAAAGGCTCTCTAGGGAAGCACTCAACGTCAATTCCCCCAATAGCCCGCTTCATAATTAAAAGTCTATCTGGAGAAGCCCTTCCGTCAATTCTCCACTTGGTCTCGCATCGTGATTTAAAAGACACTGTGGAGAAGCCCTTCCATCAATTCTCCCTTTGGTCTGCTACTCTAGGTTCTCCCAGTCCTGAGTAACTAAAAATGTTCAGTGCGTGTACATCATCCATGTAAACCTCAAGAACTACTTGGCTATCAACTAAGGCTCCACAGTAAAATAAAACAACAGTTCCACTATCCTCTGACTAGGCATGGAAACTGGAAAATGCCAAACAGGCAAAACAAGCATGTCAAAGAAAACTGAGCACAAACAAAATACTATAATCACAAGAAATAACCTCTACTAAAGAAATTAAGAAAAATACGAAAAAATAAGGGAAAAACAGGAAACACACAATACCACGTTCAAGGGTATTGGTGCAATTTGCACAAAATACTCAAATACTTTCTACATAAAGGCACAAACCACCTACCTCGATCCTAGGAGATCGATATACGTGAACCTCAATGACAGATTCCGCTTAGAACGACGTAGATCTGAGAAAACTCACAAAACATTCATCCTATGATAACTTGGAAACGAGGAGGAATCAAGAATCAATTCTAAAGAAGAAGGAAGAACTCACCGCTGCGCTTCCAATGCAACTGACCATGCTCGAATCGGAGAACGGACGACGAGGCAGTCGTCCGTCGAAGATCTGGCCGTACGGGTCACTTCGGACGACCAGAAACGAGAGAAGAAGGTGAATGTGAGGATTAGACTTGACCTCGGTCCGTTTCATGAAAAAAAGAACTACACGGCGTGTACTTTTAGAGTACATGGCATGTACTTCTAATTTTTCCGTACTCTGAAATAACCAGCCTCCACCTCAGCCTTACACACCGTGTGTGTGGCCCGGACATGGCCATCACACGACTTCGAGCCAGAACAGAGTACACGGCGTGTTCTCAGAAAGTACACGACAAGTACTTCTGAAATTTCCAGAAAAATTCATTTTTCTCAAAAACTCCAGAAAGAGGAAAAACATAACTGAAAAGAGATCCGGGTTCTTACAAACTACCCCCTTAAAAAAATTCATCCCCAAATTTCCCTAATGAAGTGGAGAAGGAGAAAACCCGAATAGCTCCGGCCACTACGATCGAACATCGGCCTCCCTCTCCAAGGTCTCGTCATGTACTCGTCCGTGCTTCCATAGCACTCATACCAGAGGAATAGACCGCCCGTGGAGAACCTTCTTACTATGATCGACAATCCGTATAGGATGCTCCTCGAATGACGCATCTACTTTAAGCTTGAGTTCCTCGGGCTGAAAGACGTGAGACAGGTCCGAAAAGTAGCATCGGAGCTGAGAGATGTGGAAGACGTCGTGCATGGCCTGATACCTCTGAGGTAGCTGCAACCGATAGCCAACCGGCCCCACTCTCTCCAATACCTCAAATGGCACGACGTACCATGGTGAAAGATTACCCTGTCTTCGAATTATCTTGTGTCCCAACCTCGGTGCAATACATAGTAAAAACATATCACCGACCTCGAACTCCAGAAGTCATCTCCGCTAATCAGCATAAGACTTCTGCTGAGACTGCGCTGTAGCCATCCTCTTCTGAATCAGCTCTATATGCTCTGAAGTCTCCAGAACAAGACGAGGTCCCAGCAAAGATGCCTCTCCTGCCTCCAGCCGGTATAAGGGTGATCGGCATGGCCTACCGTACAAAGTCTCGTATGGCGCCAACTAAATGGTCGCCTAGAAACTATTGTTGTAGGTGAACTCTACCAGAGGAATATGCTTCTCCCAAGAACCACCAAAGTCCAGGATGCAAGCCCAGAGCATATCCTCAAGCACCTAGATCGTGCGCTCAGACTGGCCATCAGTCTAGGGATGGTATGCTGTACTCAAAAGTATTTGTGTACCCAAGGCCTTCTGAAATCCCTGCCAGAACCGAGAGGTGAAGCACACATCACTGTCTAAAACAATAGAGCACGGAACTCCATGCAGACGAACAATCTCTCTGATGTAATTTCATCCCAGATCATCGACACTGAAGGTATTCTTGATGGGAAAGAAGTGAGAATCCTTCGTAAGTCTGTCAACGACAACCCAGTCAACATCGTTTCCCCAAGTGACCTCAGCAACTCGGTCACGAAGTCCATCGCAACCTCGTTCCACTTCCACTTCGGAATGAGTAACTGTTGTAGAAGACCTACTGGTCATTGATGCTCTGCTTTCACCTGCTGACAAGTAGAACATCTCATGAGAAAACCATCAACATCCTTCTTCATACCTGGCCACCAGTACTGGCGATGAAGATCCTGATACATCTTGGTGATTCCAGGATAAACTGCCCTAACTGAGGAATGGAAATCCCACAATAGCTCCTCGCGTATGTATGTTGGCACCCATACACGTCCATGGAAATGCAAGATCTCATCCTCACCCATTGTCCATCCGGGAAGATGATCCTCTCCTAACACACTCTCCCGCAGGACTAAGCCTTTCGAGTCTGATAGCTGCCTCATCTGTACCCGATCATGTAGCGTGGAGGTAACAGCTACAGAAGATAGAAAAGTATGTCCCCATCTGTCATGCACCTCTAGATGCATCTCAGAGAGCAGAGCCATCAGCTTCCACTCACTACGGGCCTCCTGAACTGCCTGAATCTATGTTCTCCGACTTAAAGCATCTGCCACGGCGTTGCCCTTTCCCGGCGTATAGGAAAGATCAAAGTTAAAAGAATGTAGATACTCAACCCACCTGCGCTGCCTCAGATTCAGATCACACTGAGTGAAGATGTACTTGAGAATCTTGTGGTCAGTGAAGACCACAATGTGCTCTCCTAGAAGATAGTGTCTCCAACAGCGCAAAGCATGAACAACAGCTGCCAACTTCAGATCGTGTGTAGGTTAGTTCCTCTCATGTGGCCTCAGCTGCCGAGACCCATACACAACGACTCCATCTCCCTGCATGAGCACAGCTCCCAGCCCGATAACCGAAGCATCATAGTAAACAGTGTAGCTCTTGCCTGGCTCTGGAAAGACTAGTATCGGTGCTGACGTCAACCTCCCTTTCAGCTCCGAAAAGGCTTACACACAAGAATCTGACCATAAGAAATTCTCCCCCTTCTTGGTCAGGCCTGTCAAAGGTGCTGATAAATGGGAAAAGTCCCGAATTAAGCATCTGTAGTATCCAGCCATCCCTAGGAAGCTCTTTACCTCAAAAACGTTCTTTGAATATTTCCAAGAAACTACAACTCTCACTTTCTCTGGGTCCACAGATACTCTAGTCTCTGAGATGATGTGACCCAAGAAGTGAATCTGATCCATCCAAAAGTGGCACTTCGAGATTTTAGCATAAAGTCGATGCTCTCTCAGTGTACTCAGAACGATCACAAGATGGGTGGCATGGTCGTGTCGAGTGTGGGAGTACACCAAGATATCATCCACGAAGACCACGAAAAAAGAGTCCAAGTAAGGATGGAACCCTCGGATCATCAGTGCCATAAAAACTAAAGGTGCGTTTGTGAGGTCGAACGGCATGACTGTATACTCGAATAGACCATACCTGCTCATGAAGGCTGTCAGAGGTATATCTGATGGTCTAACAGGAAACTGATGATAACCGGACCTCAAGTCGATCTTCGAGAACACCAGGGCTCCTTGAAGCTGATTGAAAAGGTCATCAATCCGCGGAAAAGGATATTTGTTCTTGATCGTCAACTGGTTCAACTTCTGATAATCCACACAAAGCTGAAGGGTATCGTCTGCATTCTTCGCAAACAGAACAGGTGAACCCCAAGGAGAAGTACTAGGTCCGATGAACCCCTTATCCTGTAGCTCCCCCAACTGCTTCTTGAGCTCCTATAACTCCGGTGTGGCCATCCTATAGGGAGGAATGGACACCGGTGCCGCTCCTTGCACGAGCTCAATAGAAAAGTCCACCTCACGCTCTGGAGGCAAACCTGAAAAGTCCTCTGGAAAGACATCCCTGAAGTGATCCACCACTGGGGGAAAGTCCAACTGTGGAGTCCCCTGGTCATCCAGATAAAGACAGGAAATCTGGGCTGTCACCCCTCCTAGCCCAAGATGCTCGAGTCCCGCCCGACTCGCCTGAACATCCCATTAGCCTCTATGGAGGAAAGATTCACCTTCTGGTGAGATGAAACTGACTCTACGGCGATAGCAGTCGACGACTGCCTGGAAGGGAATCAACCAGTCCATGCAAAGGATGACATCATAGCCTGTAATATCTAGGACATAGAGATCCCATAAGAAGCGATACCATGCAACCTTGATAGGGAACTCTCTACACTGACGTACACTAGATGCCCTCATTCCCAAAGGTGTGTCTAGTGTCAACGAGTCAGAAGAAGAAAAGATGCAGAGTCCAAGGCTCTCCACAACAGAAAAAGAGATAAAACTATGCGTAGAACCAGTATCGAAAAGGGATGAAGATAAAACTGAGGCTACTAAAACCGTACCTTGAACAGTAGAAGGGTCGGGATCTTGCTCCTGATAAGTCTGCTCCACGGTGAAAGGCTGGCCTGCACCGCTGCCTTGCACCCCTGGCTGACCACTCTGAGCTGAACCGCCCTACTGGTGCTGAGGAACTGGTGGCTGACCGCCACAGCCTCGACCTCCACCTCGGCCCGAACGGCCAGAAGAACTCCAGTTCCCTGACTGGTGAGAGACTGGTGGGGCTGCTCCTGAACGAGGAGTCATGGAAGAACCTCGGTCACCTGCTGCTTGTGGGAAAACCTGGAAGAAATGCTGAAGGTGACCCGAATTTCTACGAGATCAGCACTCCATGGGGTCTCTCTGGCACTACAGCCTCGTGTGCCCTATCTGGACACACTGGTTTCATGTAACATGGATGCCTGATGATGCGTCTCGCTTCCTCGAATCACCGCGTGTAGGCTCCCTACGGCGCTTCTTGCTGTCATCTGAAGGAAACCTAGCTCTAGAAGCGGAACCGCCCTAGATCATTGCTCCAGAGTCTCTCAGATTACATTCCTCAATCAGTTCTTGATTGATGATGGAAGTAATGGAAGTCAGCTAGAAGATGTTCACCTGCGAGCGGATCTCCCGCTTGAGTCCATCCTCAAACTTCTTCGCCAAGAACACCCCACTCCCATCCCGAAGGGGTGTAAAACACTGCAGCTTAGTGAAACGAGAGGAATACTCCATGACAGATAGAGTACCCTGCTCTAAGCTAATGAACTCCCAGGCTCGATCGGCCCTCAGGGTCTCCGGGTAGAAGTAGTCGTAAAACACGTGCTGGAACTACTCCCAAGTCATAGCCTACTACTGACGCCCCTGTGAGATCACGTCCCACCACCTTTTGACGGAGTCTCGGAGCATGTAGGTGGCGAGCTTGACCCACTTCTCTGGAGGCCTCTCCAGATGCTCAAATATAGTCAGCATGGCTTCCAGCCGAGACACTGAAGCCTGAGGTCCTCCCTCCCCCGAGAACGTGGGAGGATGATGCGGCTGAAAGACCCACGTCAAGTCTTCCATAGACGAGGCAGGAGGTGGTGCTCCCTAGAAGGCATGCATCATCCTCATGAAACCTTACCTAAACTATGCATCAGTGCCTGTGACTGGTACAACAACCAGTGCCAAGGCTGTCTTGTCTGGGGGATCGACAGGAAGTCCCATGATCATCCCTATCTGGCGTCGGATCACTGCCTGACGACAGACATACGATCGAAGGAAATCTCGGAGGCATAGCTCTGAAAGATCAAAAGCACACCTTAGATCAGAAAAACAAGGACAGAGAACACAATAGTACAAAATGGGAACAGGGGGAAAAAACATACAAGATTACAAAACATGACTACACGGCGTGTATAAAACTACATGGTGTGTCTACTTAAACCACTTACATGGGCGTGTACCCCTGCCCTACAAGTCGCGTACACTAAAAATTGCATGGCGTGTTGTCCCCTACACACGGCGTGTACTTGAAAACAATTCCCCTGCCCGAGTATCCTTACACAGCTAACGCACACAGTCTGACTCAACCCAAGACTACACGGCGTGTTCGAAACAAACACGGCGTGCACAATACAAGGCTTTGGCGGTCCGTGTTGTTGAGTACGCGGCCGTCAATACGGCTAGAACCTAAATGGCGTGCTCCGAACAAGAAAGGTGTGCATTGGAGAAGGTGACACCATCCCGTGTTGTTCGTGACACGACCGGGTACCAGGGCAAGACTACACGGCGTGTTCCGAACAAACACGGCGTGTAGGAAAGAAGTTTACACCAGCCCGTGTTGTTCGTGACACGGTCGGGCACCTGGATAGGACTACATGGCATGTTCCCTACGGTCATGGCGTGTTCTACCCGAGATACCCCGACCCGTGTTGTTAGTGACACGGCCGGGTACACGGCTCTGAACTCACACGGCGTGTACCAATGGTACACGGCATGTTCCCGATGTTACTCCCATGACACCGTGTTCTACTCACACAGTTAGTGACATGGCCTGAAAAAGACACAGCGTGCGCCTGAGAAGTACACGCCGTGAATTCTGGGTTTTTTCTGGGCAGTAGCTCAAAAACTACGCAGAATTCCAAAAACAGAAAAAACACGGGAAAAGATGCCAATTACGATCCGTGAGGGCCCATGAAACCTCAATAACCAAAAATTGGCATTCATTTTAAACAAGGAACAAAGAAAAAGTTTTCTAACGCAACAGTAGAGAATCTATCAAACAACTATCACAACAGGATGCATAATCTACACAGTGTCTATCACAACAGCATGCAATCATTAATGCACCCTAGATGGCCTGGCAAGAATGCATGACATGTGATTTCTACAGGTTCCTATATGATGCATGAGATGGCATACCCTAATCTCATTGGGTTGCGACAGAAATAGAACCGAAATATCAAAACAATAACTGCACAAGTCATGTGAATCACTCTAGGTGAAAACATATCAACCATAAAATCTCATAACCAGAAAACTACAATTAACGAGGTAGTATGGCCTTTCCCTGTACATGGGTTAGCTACTCCCAAGAACAGCATAATTCCAAGTACCGAATCCGTCCTATCCCTGGCTATGGTCTCCAAATAGTAAATCAAGAGGAAAAAACTCCTCTGATACCACTTTGTAACATCCTGAGTCTGGAGCCCCTCCACTGGTGCCCCGTACCCTGTTCTCCACATGACCTCAAGCGCGTTTCCCTGAATACCAGAGGCTGTCGACTAGAAGAGAGGGCCTAGATGAGTCGGTGGGGAAACTATGCCCCCATTCGGTATGGTACGCAAGGTAATAAAACAATAATAAACAGTGGAAGCAGTAAAAACATCCATAACATCAAAAACTAAACAGTAGAAGCAATGCAGATATATAACTGTGATGACAAAGGTGCAGCAGGTACAAGTATCTAAGGAAAATAGAAAACACAACAACATGCTGAAATACAACTGAAACCAAGTTCAAAAGAAAAACGAAGTAAGCTCCTCAGCATCGCGAGCCACGGCTCGATCCCATGCTCCCTGGCTCCGGATGAAATCAAGATCCTAAAGTAGAAGGGTGCTTGCACTTAAATATACCTGCAGCAACATAGTCTTCTTAGGCCCAAAAGCATGGTCCAAATAGGGTGTGAGATACAATCCCAGAAGGCAACCACCCAATGATCTATTCCTAACAGTCAATGAATACAAGGCAAGTAATAAAACAAGAAATAGTGAACAGGAAAGCACAAGCAGCTATAATCCACAGCTCTAACAATTAAGACACACAAGTAAGCAACCAGTAACAAAGGAAAAAGGTAACCCTCTGGGTAGCTCTCACAGAATAACCCCTATGGTTCAACCTATAAATACTAGCAACCCTCTAGGTGGCACACACAGTCTCACCCCTCTGGTTCAATTACGTAATTAAGCAGACTCTCTGGGGAAGCACTCACCGTCAATTCCCCCTATAGTCTCGTATCGTGATAAAGGCTCTCCGGGGAAGCACTCAATGTAAATTCCCCCTATATCCCGAGTCGTAGTTAAAAGACTCTTTGGAGAATCCCGTCCATAAATTCTCCACATAGTCTTGCATCGTGATTTAAAAGACACTCTAGAGAAGCCCTTCCATCAATTCTCCCTTTGGTCTGCTACTCTAGGTTCTCACAGTCCTGAGTAACTAAACATGATCAGCGCATGTACATCATCCAAGTAAACCTCATGAAATACTTGGCTATCGACTAAGGCTCCACAATAAAATAAAACAACAGTTCCACTATCCTATGACTAGGAATGGAAACTGGAAAACACCAAACAGGAAAAACAAGCATGACAAAGAAAACTGAGCACAAACAAAATACTCTAATCATAAGAAATAACCTCTACTAAAGCAATTAATCCAAACAGGCATGAACAATGGCAAAACAGGAAACACACAATACCCCGTTCAAGGGTATTGGTGGAATTTTCACAAAATAATCAAAGACTTTCTACAGAAAGGCACAAACCACCTACCTCGATCCGAGGAGATCGATATACGTGAACCTTGACGACAGATTCCCCTTAGAACGACGTAGATCTGAGAAAACGCACAAAACGTTCATCCTAAGATAACTTGGAAACAAGGAGGAATCAAGAAACATGGCTAAAGAAGAAGGAAGAACTCACCGCTATGCTTCCAACACAACTGACCATGATCGAATCGGATAACGGACGGCAAGGCGGTCATCCATCGAAGATCCGGCCATACGGGTCCCTTCGGATGGCCGAAAACTGGAGAAGAAGGTGAAAGTGAGGGTTAGATGCAACCCCGATCCATTTCATGGAAAAAAGAAACTACACGACATGTACTTTTAGAATACACGACGTGTACTTCTAATTTTTCCGTACTCCGAAATAACCGGCCTCCACCTCATCCTTACACACCGTGTGTGTGGCTCGGACATGGCCATCACATGGCTTCGAGCCGGAACAGAGTACACAACATGTACCCATATAGTACATAGCGTGTACTTCTGGAATTTCCTGAAAAATTCACTTTTCTCAAAAACTCCAGAAAGATGAAAAACATTTTTGAAAAGAGATCCTGGTTCTTACATAAGTGATACTAAATTTACTTATAAAGGAATAATTTCTTATAAAATATAAAATAATTATTAAAGGGGGCCTTTATCAATGCTTTTAGATGTGCTAATAAAGGGTATCTTTATTAATGATTTTAAAAGTGCTGATAATGTATTCCTTTATCAGTTCATTTCATGACACTTATAAAGGGGAATACTATAGTGTGATGTTATAGTACATTACATCACCAGAAAATGGCATATTGCAGTGTGTTGTAACATTATACTACACCGCTATAAACAAAACCATAAATTAAATAAATTGAATACAAATATATAATTTAATGAAATAAAATTTACAACAAAAATACATGAAAACAAAAACTATTGTCATGAAAAATAACTCACCTATATAATAGATAAAACCACCCCATATTGAGAAAAAGAACACACACATATAAAAAAATCTTATATAAGTTATATTAAAAAAAATAACTTAATTAGAAATTTTTTATTTTAAATTAACCTTTCAATCATACTAGGAACATTGTGTATAAGATTGTGTTGCAATTTATTTTTTCATGTCACACCATTTATTTTTCATTTTCAAGAATTTTATCTATGAAAATTTACTATATATATACAAGATTAATATGATAAGAAAATACTGAAGTAAAATTAGATATCATGATAAAAAACAATCTATGCTTGTTTGTTTAGTTTTGGCGATGTGATGAACATTTTAGATTGGAAAATACTTATATATTGAAATGACGCAATAAGAGTCATAAAGGTCATACCATTCGATGGATGGAGGTTGATATATTTCCTAAACATTATAAATGACTTATGGTTTTTTTCATAATGTATCAAAACAATATGAATAAATTTCCTACAATTTGAGTATGCCACTTATGGTTTTTAATAACATTCCATTTTAAACAGTAAGCATGCACATTGAGTCATATAGGTCACATCGTGTGTGTCTTTAACATTATAATAATTTTAACACATTGTAAAAGAATTATGAATAATTTTCCTAAATTTTCAAGGAAATATGAGCATGTTTGAACAGTTTTTAGTGAGTGGCACATTTTTCTATTAACATGTCAATTTTAAATTGATAATGGGCACTTTGAGTCATACTGGGCACATCATGTATTAGATTGAGGTGCAAAAAATTCCAACCCATCAAAAATTACTTATGAATAACTTTTCTAAACTAATAAAATAATCCAAATTCATTTGCAATATTTTGATAATAAAAGTTGTCATTTTTAATAAAATTAATGTAAATTTTAAATAAAAAAATGCACTTGGTGTTATATCGGTCACACTGTGTTTCTTATTGAGGTGTGGATAATTTTTTCATGTCTAAAATGGATTGTGAATTGTTTAACTAGAGAATCAAAACAATCTGAAAGTGTTTTCTATGTTTTGAGTATACCACATGTGTTTTTACTAAAATCTCATTTTAAACTAGAAACATTCACTTTGAGTTATTCCAGTCACATCATGTGTGGGATTGATATGTGAATATCTCCAGAAAATCCCAAATGAATTATGAATAATTGTCCTAAATTATCAATACAATCCAAGAATGTATTCTCTGCTTTTAGTGAGTAACACTTTTTGTATTAAACTGTCAATTTTAAACTAATAACATACACTTTTACTCATAGTGGGAACATCTTGTATCGAAATGAGGTTTCAATTGATTTCAAATTTTCAAAAATGTCTTATGGATATTTTTTCTAAATTTAAAAAACAATAAAAAGGCGCTTTATTGGTTTGAATTATATTATTTGTCTTTTTTACTAAAATTAATGTCAATTTTGAATAAAAATATGCACTTGAATTCATACCAATCACACTGTGGATCATATTGATTTTTTTGATTCCTACACATCCCAAATGTCATATTGTTAATTTTTATAATGTATCAAAACAATCCAAATGTGTTTCCTTAGTTTCGATTGTTCCACTTGTGTTTTTTTTCTAAAATGTCATTTTAAACTGGAAATGTGCACATTGAGTCATACCAGTCACATAGTTTGTTGGTTTTATGTGATACTAATTCCTGAACATCAAAAATTAATTATGAATAGTTTTCCCAAATCATCAAGATAGTCCCTCTATGTTTTCTCTCGTTTAAGTGAGTGACACTTTGTTGTATTAAAATGAAAATTTTAAAATGATAACAGATACTATGAGTCATACCAAGAAAATAATTTACCAAATTGAGGTTAAGAAAATTAATACACATAAAAAATTACATAGGGATCATTTTCATAAAATACCAAAACAATATGAATGTTCTATCTTAGTTATATATATGTCAAATTTATTTTATACTAAAATTAATGTCAATTTTGAGCCAAAAAGATTCACTTGATATCATACTGGTCACATCGTGCTTTGGATTGGGGTGCAGCTAATTTCGACATGCCTCAACTAGCTTATGTATTATTGTCTTAATGTATCAAAATAATCTGAATTTGTTTCATTGGTTTTGAGTATTCCATTAATGTTTTTTTCTAAAATTTCATTTTAAACTAGAAACACACACTTTTAGTAATACCTGTCACATTGTTTGTTTGTTTGATGTGAGACATATTTTTATACATCACAATTGAATTATTAATCATTTTCAAAAATTATCAAGATAGTCTGATTGTGATTTCTATATTTTCACGAGTGAGATGTTTTTATGTTAAAATGTCAATTTTTAATGGATTATGTACACATTGAGTCACTATAGGAACATCATATATGAGAATTATGTGAGGTTTTTACTACATCTCACAAATGTCTTATGAATCATTTTAGTAATGTACCAAAATAATTTGAATTCATTTAATTATTTTTGAGTATGCATGTTGTATTTTTAACAAAACATTATGTCATTTAAAATAAGATAGACTTGGATTCATACCGGTCACACAGTGTGTCATATTGAGGTTATATGTATTTCTACATGTCCCAACTAACATTTGGACCATTTCACTAAATTATCAAAACAATCTGAATTTGTTTCCTTAGTTTTGAGAATGCCACTTTGTTTTTTTACCAAAATGTAATTATAAACAAGAAACATGCACATTTATTCATACAAGTCACATCCTGTATGCATTTGATATGAGACTGATTTCTAAACATAAAAAATAAATTATGAATAATTTTACTAAATTATCAAGACAATCTGATGATTTTTTCTTGGATTTTAGCGAGTGACACTTTTTTTTATTAAAATGTCAATTTTAAACTAACAATGAAAACTATGGGTCATACCGAGCACATCATTTATTGAATTGAGGTTCATCTAATTCCTAAACATAAAAAGTGACTTATGGATCATTATAATAGAGTACCAAATATAATATTAGTGTGTTAAATTTATTTTGAGCATGTCACATTTATTTTTTACTATGATTAATTTCATTTTTAAATAAAAAGACACACATAGAGTCATATCATTTTCACTGTGCATTGCATGGAGGTGTGGATGATTCATACAGATCCCAAACGACATATGTATCTTTTAAATAAATTATCAAAACTATATGAATGTGTTTCTTCATTTTTGAGTATGCCATTTGTTTTGTTTAAATAAAATGTTATTTTTAACTGGAAACTCACACTTTGAGCCATAACAGTCACATTGTGTGTGATATTGATGTGAGACTGATTACCACATGTAAAATATTAATTATGAATCATTTTACTAAATTATAACAACAATATGAGAGTTATATTTGGTTTTAAGTTAGTGACACTTTTTTGTATCAAAATTTATTTTTTAAAATTATAACAGACTCTTTGAGTCATATTGGGAATATCGTGTATCATATCAAGGTTATGTTGATTCCTACACATTAAAAAACTTATGAATTGTTTCCCTAAATAAACAAAACAATCCAAATGATTTGTCAAAGTTTTGAGTTTTTCATTTGTCCTTTTTATTAAAATTAATGGTAATTTTAAATAAAAATATGCACTTCGAGTCATACCGGTCACACCATACGTCAAATTAAGGTACATCTGATTTGTACACATACCAAATGACGTATGAATCATTTTCCTAGAGTATAATAACAATAATAATTCATTTTATTATTTTTTAGTTTTACACTTGTGTTTTTATGAAAATATCATTTTAAACAAGAAACACACACTTTGAGTCATACAGGTCAAATCATGTGTGAGTTTGACGTGTGACCGATTCCTACACCTCAAAAATGAATTATCAAAAAATTAGATAAATTATAAAGATAATATGAGTACTTTTTCATTGTTTTTAGTGAGTGAAACATTTTTTATTAAAATCTTAATTTTAAACTGATAATGAACACTTTGAGTCTTACCAGGAACACCATGTACCAGATTGATGTGTGACTGATTCATACACATCAAAAAATGAATCACGAATCATTTTTATAAACTGAAAAAAATATAAAAATATTTTTACTCAGTTTTGAGTAAGTCATTTTTTATGAAAATTAGTGTCACATTCATGACAATATGAAGGGATTTTTAGGTGATTACAAAATCTAACATAAAATCATAATTATTTGTCGATTAAAATTTTTATATGTCAATTATCATATTTTTTTACTAAGAATAATGATTAATATTTTATTAATGATCTTTTGAATATGGATCATTTTACATAATGAAAAGTTCACATGAAAAATCAATATTACTTGTATAGATTTCATAAGAAATTTTGATATTAAATCATGTATCTAATGAATCATTTAAAAACCCAAACAGTTTTACCTCTGAGCAAAGTGAAACCATAATATTTTGATTTTAAAAAAACTCATGATTCATTTGATGAGAATTTTTATTTCTTTCTTTTTAATAGGTTTCAAATCATGCTATTATATTCTTTTCTAAAGGTTTATTCATTTGGATTTTTAGTGCGTCACTATTTCATTTGAAGAAGGATTTTCATTCTTATGAATTTTATCATAAATAAGTTTCTTTTCATAGTGGATCATATCTTAAGTGACAAGTGTTATACATATTTTTCAGAAATTTTTTTTAAACAATGTCTTGGTATGTTCCTCATTCTACACCATTTCCCAATAATTTTATTTTTTGCAAGCAAACACTTCATCTCCTCCTCTACCTTGGTCTCTACATTAGTCTTTGCCTCAGTATCCTCATCCACCTCAGTATCCGACTCTCACTCTTCCCCCACATCTGTATCCACCTCAACCTTAGCCTAAAATATTTCCCAAGAATATTATTACTTTTAGGTTAGTGCATCAAAGAAAATTGATTAACTCAATTGTACTTATCCATTAAAAATAGATAAAAAATTATGTATAATCATACTGACACTAATGATTCAAACTCCAAATATATTTCTAAGGTCATAAATCATACTAAATCACAAACATAGAAGGAAATCAACTATGTTTTTGTTAGAAAATATTCGGACAACATGTATTCTACTAACCCATCTATTAAAAAGTTTACATATTCTTTTGAGTACAGAGGTTTGCATAAATCTTGATAGTACTGGGAAAATATATATAAAAAAATGACTGTGAAATATATTTAATTAAATATTAATTGACATTGGAAATTACATTTTTGAACCCCACCAAACGAGCATTAGAAAATTTTTAAAAGAATGAATTCATTGTTATATGAATTTCATTCCCCAAAAAATAAATGAGACAATGACTAATAGATTTCATAAGCCTACAAGGGACTGACGGTCGCATGACCATTTCAATGTATTTTAAATATTCCACGTGCAATATATAACCAGCAGTGAATCCCATAAGAGTCCTCTTGAATGAACCTTAATACTCATAATAACGATCTCTAGATGACTGATGGCCGCATGATGTCAAACAAATCAGGACCCCCATACCACTTGGTTTTTCATTGGAAGGTTCCAAAAAAACCATCCAAAATTTCTCTAGAAATAAGGGGAATAATATCTAAAGGAAGATAGCCCTAGTGGTTGTGAATCTCATGTACGATGGAATAATTTGTTATGATAAATTTCCAAAATATTACTCATGAAAATTCTTATAAAACCAAAACAAATGAAAAAAAACAATTGGAGTAAAGGAGAGGAGGTGATTGGTGATCGTGGTCACTAAATGATATGCATCTTTCCCTTGAGAATCTTTAAGACGTTGTGAGACCTCGGTAATAGGTCTGCCTCAAATCACGAAATCCCTTCAACCTATCGGCCTCCCCACACAAAATTCCATAGGTAAGTCCAGGCGACTCCTCACTTCCCCTTCGGTGATTTAAAAATAAATGGAAATATTTTCCTACAAACATGCTCGCACAGCCTCATATGCCCTATTTTGGTCATGGGAGGCATCATCAGAAAATAGTGAAAATATCATTTAAATTGGGAGGAGGTGAGAGGTAATCATAGTCATTGAAGGATATGAAGCATACCCCTAATGATCCTCCTGACACAGTGAGACCTCGGTGAAATGTCTAGCTCGCCTCATGAAATCCCTTTTTTATTTCAGACTCCATGCATAAATGTTTTTAGGTATGTCAAGGTGAATATACTCTTCCCCATCGACACGCTATGGAAAAACATATAGATTTTCCTAAAAATATTCTCTCACACCCATATATGACCCAAATACATCACGCAAGCCATCATAAGAAAATCGAGTTGATATCCCTGAAACTACTCATGAAAATCACATAACTCATAAACAATTGTATAACAAAAAGAAGCAAATAAAGGGGAGGAGGTGAGAGGTACTCTTAGTTGATGTAGGACATGAAGAACACACCTAGAAAAACTGCAAGACATCATAGGACCCCAATGACATGGCCCCATTATCACAAGAAATCCCTAGGGATTAATATTTGTGAAACATAATGGATCTTAGATATCTCTAAGAAACTCTACACATCCCCTTCATTGCTCAATTTTCAAATAGATGTTTTTTCCATAACATTCATGAACACACATATATGTCCCATATAGGACATGTGACGCATCACCAAAAAATAGTGTCATTGTCATTGACATTTCTTATCAAACCTCATATGACACCCAACAATTTTTCATGTAAGAAAAAGGAGATAAAAGCTATAGGAGATGGATGGAAATCACAATCATAAATATCTCAAAATGTGCTGAGGAAGTCCGTAATGTGGTCTTGTGAGACCCTGAGACAAGTCATCCTTATCTTAGGAAAATACACAGACAAGTCATCAAGGATATCATGAACGACTTTCCATAGGAACCTTGTATATCACGAAGGCCCTTGGTCATGTCTATGGGTCAAGATGAAATGTTATTTGTTATTCCCACATGATTAACCAAGTATTCATTTAGGAAGAATTTATGGAAGAGACTGAAGAGTACTGAATATAAAGAGACACAGTCAGAATGGTGTATGACAAAGACTCTTGAAATACCATGGTGTCAACCCACTTCGCTGACTCCAGCCTGGATCCATGCAAGTACGCCACAAAAATAGGAAATAATACAGGGTGGAGGAACCTATAAATTCCTCACCCATCATGAAAAAAATTAACTGACTACAATGAAAAGGAAACTCTTAAGAACAAAAGTCCCAAGCATTAAATAATACCTCTTAAAGAAACCAATCATGAGACCGACTACACTTCTATCAAGTAATATAACATGGAAAATATAGAGATATCATGTTCTATACATAAGGCAGATTTCATGATCATTCATATATTTTTCAAAGGTATTCTAGAAAGGCTTGAGATGAGCATTCTGCATGTATGCTGAATTACATGATACTTAAAATAAAAGTATATTGAAAAAACATGAGGCATTCACAAAACAAGGGAAAGAAAAAATATATAAGGTTGAATACTAAAACAACATACATGTTCTCTATCCATCATGAACTTCTCATGAGTCATACAAGGACACGTGACAACACTAGGAAACATCACCTATATCTCACGAGATTTTTCAACATGCTATTTGTGACTTGTGAAATCCCAAGAACATGTATAAAAGGTAATATGGTCCCCCTGGGTGTACCACATTGGTCTTGCGAAACCCTATGGTTCCATCAATAAAGTCTTGTGATAACCTTTAGATACATCTCCTAACTCATATAATGGTGTTCTCTCATATCAGTCAAGTATCATTGTTGCCTCTGTGCATGAAAACATAGATCTCACAAAACCCTGTGAGTAAGCCAACTGAGACATGTGACGTCTTCTGGACAAGAAAGTCAGGTCTAGTGATGACCTCCAGGGATGTTACCCAAGAAACATGAATTCATTTAGACCATGTTGCATTGAATCTTAAAACACCCTCACATGTGTCATGGTAGTTCATGCGATGGCTTCTAGGACAAGCCAATGGAGTTATACGATGTCATATGGACAAGTCAACTAGGTCATGTGATGCCCTCTATAAAAGCAACCTAGGACAAAAGGGAATCCTTGAATTTGATAGCCTTATCAATCATCAGTGTGTATTCCATAAATACAATGGAAGCCTTAGTATGTATGGCCCAATATAAAGGAAACTAAGCGTACTCAGATTCATTCCAAATTCAAGATAGATAGGCCACCTCTTAAATGTTTGAGCTCCATATTGATCATCTACGGAGATCATAATATATATGGAACTTATCCAAAGAAATGGAATTGATCACATCGTCAACCTTGTTTCTCACAACAATTATAGTTCACATGATTATAGAGAGTTTCCCAGATCATGTCATCTGCACTATGCACCACAGGGTTACAAGGGTATCCTATGTGCATAATCCCCAACTACCGAAATCATATTGTATGTCCTTGGTCAATATTACACCTGACATGGTATAATAACTTGATATTATAGAAACCTAGAAGATGATCACAATGTTTCTGAGTGTTATTAACCACCTTATCCTATCAGTAGGTTAAGGGATCAATGAACTATGAGAACTCTGATTCCTTCAATTAGCAGGATACGTAGGACACCTTTCCAAGGACTGAGCTTTATACCAAACATACCAAGGACTTTACCAGAATTAAATTCTAATATATATACACCATGAGATTTATCACATATCCCCCCTATTTTCTCACATGAATAATAGATCACATGGGCTTAGGGATATACAATAAACATATCGTTGGACATCATGATTCTACACTCACCAAGGAAATCCCAGTATTTAATCCCTAATGAATGGTATATTTTGAACACCCCTCATATAAGACTCTATAACATGGGGCCAGTCCCAAGGGAATAATTGAACTACAATGACTCTGATTCCTGCCATAACCAGGATATGTAGGATGTCTCACCGTGAATTGATCTCAAATATCTAGTTTCTCAATTCCTGCATATATATCCACTCTACATGATGCTAATCTCCATGGGATTAAAAAATACACGTTTTTTTATTTCAATATTAAGCAGGATACATAGGATGCATCATAATAGATTAATTCCCTCCCCATTATATTAACCACCTCCTCAGATGGCATCACAATCCGAAGCATTAGGTCATACAACTTTATCAAATAAAGAAGTTATTCACCATTAAGAAAATGGATAAATAACCTCTAATAAAAACAAATGGATTCACTATTGAGACCTCACTCCCCTCATTTCATCAATGAGACTCCATTTCATTTTTTAATGAGATAATTGACTAATGATTTTTTTTTTCAGGGTAACTAGTCTCGTATCATGATTAGGAAGAGATAGACGAACATATCTTAAATCTATAAGAGAGTCTTGGATTAGGACACAATTTTACCCTAAAAGGGTGTGATGAGCCCGAACTACCATCCTCTTGACCCATGAGATTATCAAAGAGACGATGGGCCTGAAAACCTAGATAACCACTAACCTTTGGAAAGTAGGTCTATACCCAGCTAACATGGGGGAACGATTTAGAGTTTCTAGGAAAAGTGACAATGGTATCCCAATGAGGGAAATCAATTTCACACCTCAAAACACCTAAGAAATAAAAATTGTGAACTTGACATGAATCTCACCATGGAAAATATGATTTGTTACTATCTGTTGGGCCTTTTCATTTTCCCATATATGTGAACAAATTGTTAAAAATGATGTTTATCTCTGGAAGAATAGAACGATCAGGTCATAATGTGATAGGGTACTTTGATTTGAAAATCCAATAAAACAATGATCTATTACTAAAATGATATTATAGACAGTCCTCCACAACTAGAGTTCTCGTGAAATAATTCCATCCTCATTTTGACAATTCCAAATGATCTAAATGGATGAATCAGGGAATATCTAGACAATTGTGTTAAAAATGAATATCACATTGAGCACATTATGTCTATGATATTGCATTAATTGGTATCCTTATTCCTTTTTTATTCATGATTCTAGATATTTACAACATCCTGATTCGATAAAAGTTCTTGATCATCTATAATTCACTCTAGAAAGTCATTCACAACTGTAACCTCTGTGGGTTGAATGATAATATCACATACACAAAAAACCCAATGATAGGTAGTGAATATTATTGTATTCGAATACCAACAACATGGTACAATCCCAACCATTAAAGATGCTCGCGAAGGTCTCCAAATTGGACAACCAGTGAGTTCATATCGCAATGTAAAAGCTTCCACTAAGCTAGTGGCTCTCATGAACACAACAAATAGCTTCCTGAGATTATCCCTAGAGCAAGAAAACCTCTATCATACGTATCTAATGATTTTAGACCAAGATTAAAAATAATTCCCCCTTTGGATTCAGGTTCCATTGAGGAGGGTACCTTTCAAACATAGTCACCAACACCATCTCCCCTTTTACCCGTCAATTGCATGTTGAGGGTACCATCTAACACAAAACACAATCTTATTACCATCCACAATATACAGGGAATAATCATCGGAGGAGGAATGAATTGGATATAAAAGAGATGGATCATACTACCAATCCTTCTAATGATTACTTCCAACATATTTAGGTACGAAACAGTAAATAGGATCATATTCCTTCTCATTTGGAACAAGTATATGGGAATATCCCTATATCAGGCATTGAGAAGGCTCATAATCCTACCCCATTCATGAATACCATCGGTATATTCTAGTGGAACATGGAGGAATGAATTTGGAACATATACCTCCTTTAATTAATGAAATATACCATTTTATCATGGATACAGAAAATGTGAATGTTTATATCCCAGCACACACTTTACTAAAATGACAATATATTTTAACAATAGATAAAGAACACCACCAGAATATTATAGAACTGTTGAATATTAAGGGACAAGATCATACTCTTATCCCTATAGCTGGGATATCTCAACACTCTGACCATCGCAAAAAAATGGTAGTATCTGAGCAAGAGAATATTATTGATCCCACTTAGGAGGATTATTAGTATATTCCGATGAAGTACTAAGCATCAGACCGAGATCATATTTCAGAACCAACTGAGGATTAATAGGTAAGAGCATCATATGCCTTGGGAAAGGGGTACATGCTTGTCGTAGAATTCCATAGGAATATTCCAAAGGGTGGGATCAGGGTCATATCATTGTTCTAGCTGAATATCACCACATGATAGGGTGAAATTCCTCAGGATAGTCTCATATTTTTATCAAAGAAGTCCAGAGGCATACTCCATAGGACTTAGATTGGTAATATATTCATGTTTTGTCCAGGGAAAACCATGTAATAATGGAATAAGCCTTAGGACAAGATCATATTCCTATTATTTAATCTATTTGGAATATTCAGGATGATCCCGAAATCTAGTCACATATTCCTACTTCAACCAATGAATGATTGTGATAACATCATTCCAAGGAAATACAGGGGAAGGCTCATATACCATTTCCCATTATTAAGTTCCATTGGAATATTTTGATGGGAAATTCATATTTGGACCAAGATCATATTCTTGATCAAACTGGGGGCGACCAAATGAGAGATACACATGCATCGGGGAAGGCTCATATTTGTTCCTAGAAAGACCAACAAAATATTCCGAAGGCTCATAATTTGTCTCATATATCCATCTAGGACAAGGCTCACCAAGTGAGAATGGAACCCTCCTTGTGATAGTCTCACATTACTATCAATTATAAGACAGGTCTTCGACATTTTTTGATAGCTTCTCAACAGTATGATCATACTCCCATAGCACCAGACGGTTATATACATGTTCTAGAAACCTTTATATAGTAGGCAGTTACCCCTTCACAATCTTAAAAGGTAGTTTATAATATTCCAACCATGATGTAGAACATTTTCCATGATTCTCATCTTCTCAATGTTAGTGTACTTTAGGTCGTTCAAGAGTCATTCTCAACACCACAAGTGTCTATAGACTCTTATTTCAAAGAAGATATAGAAGATGTTCCTTACCATGATAGTCCTCCTTGTGGTAGTGTGTATATGGATATCATGGACTTTAATCCTAACATCCACCACGGAAAACCTCCCCATGATGATATCTCTCGTGGACTAGTAAATCCTCACATTATCCATACATCTCTAAATAGAAATTTCATCCAAACTATGACACCTTCCTATTGAGAGGTTCTTGAATCATCGGGGTCAACTATATATTATTCTTCTTGCATCTTCAAGTAGCACCCCACTCCCATAAACATGCGACTATCAGAGCCATCTTCTCTAGTTTGTCTGGGTGGATCCATGTATGTCTGGGAAGTAGTGGGATGCCATTTACATAAAGATAATGTTAGCTGAAAAAACCACCCATCATGTTCTGGCCCCTTGCAACTGCTAATTATGAGAACCCAAATGATCTAGAAAAGGAGTGAATGCCTTTTCTATGACAGAATATGTGGGATACTCATTTGAAATAGAAGGCTCGACATCTAACTTATCCAGGACATGAGTTTCACCTTCACACAACCAATATACCCTATTTTCAGCTAAACCTAGATACTCTCTCAGTGGCCCAAGATCCAAAACGTGAAAAGAGGAGAAAAAATATATAACATGATTACCTACGTTACATCATAACTCTTCAGAAGCTGATCCTTAAAGCCATGTCATTCATATGTATTTTTGGACAGGGATAATATAAATCCATAAAATTTTTCACTCCCCTGGAATAGTACATACCCTCTCATATGACATCCTGTAATGTTATTTCCTCAAGATAAATCATATGATAGGGTAATGATCAGTCCATTTGGTCACTCTAATAAGCTTCCCTCACATCAACGATAACCATACACCATGTACGAGGAGACAAGATAGCCAAAAGTATTTCAAACTGGGGACCTCAAGACAATAGGTCATGATCCCAATGTAGAAAATGAATTTTCGTTCACTCAGAAAGCTTCTTGAAAGTAATGGTTCCCACCTTGGGTTTCCATCACACACTACTACTATGTGATCACAACTATGGCGCATCATGTGTATCATAGTAGCAGCCTCCATGGAATCCATCCATGAGCGGAGCCAACCACCTATGAAAAGAGAATATTTACTAACACCTCCACCCTCTAGATAATAAATTCCTTAGAGGATTGAGGATATACCCTCAGCAGCCACATGTAAACCCCATCCCACTTGGCTGGGGGGATTTATATACCAATCACTATCACTAGGATCATCTTCCCCTGATAGGGCCCTGGAGACATCAGCAGTTATTCCATATCACCCCACCCCACTTGGCTAGGGGCATTAATGATTACATGTCCATCCTAGGAATCATCTAGTCCATGATTATAGTAATTGGATCCTCTAAAATTGGACCAATTATAAGGGACCAACCTTAAACCTTACTTAATATTGAATTAAATTAATAATTCACATTGATGATCTTTTTATATTTAGAGTTTTAGAGAATTAGAACATAACTATTACATCTCAAAAGATTACAAAGTAGACACTTCTACTATGTTTCCTTAAAATAAAAACTCTTAAAAAGAAACATGTCTAGTTCCATGTTTTAGATAGCATGACTTTTCTTTGATCCCAAGCTTGACCCTATTCCACATTAAGTTCTGTGAAAAACATTTCAAAAACATGGGGTGATCATACAAAGCTCAGTAAGGGATACACAAAGAATGAAAACTGTTAGTTTTTCAAAACACCATTAAACCATGAATACATTATCAAAGAAATCCTTTTTACCTTTATGAAGCAAAAAATACTCTTCATTGAATAATAGATCATTACATACCCTTTTGTAATCAAAATATTACCATAAAACCCATATAAAGAACACATAACATATAAAGGTAACTTGGGACATAAACATACATAAATGGAATTACCATACGATTGACTTCCAAACATACATAAATAGAATAGCCATACGGCCGACTTCCATACCCAATGTATTGGAGGTTATAACGTAACAACCGATCCTGGTATTCACGACACCACCCGTCATATGGTTTATCACATAACCACCCATCAAATGTCCAATTACCATTATAAAATCATATGACATAAAAAAAATATAATGGAAAGAAAACATTTCCACACTTTGATCATAATATATCAGTTAAATTTATTGACATAAAAAATCCATTATAAAAACCATTTTCAATAAAAAAAATACATAAAAGAGTATAGGGTATTTATTTCATTTAAAAACATTACAGCTTGTTGAGGAAGCCAAATACCAAATAATACTCGCGGCGGCGGAAAAGGTCATTGTCACCACGTACGTTAAAAGAAACATTCCTTATTGTCGTTTTGTAAAAACTCTTCAAAGAAAAAGATTCATTTTTGTATAAAATTAAAAGTCAAAGTGGTTTATACACTGTATAAAATAAATCCTTGTATTAGAATAAAATATTCCTCAATGAATGGATATTGAGACGAAGTTCCTTACCTCGTGTCTGACGTGACTAGATTGCTCTTTAATATCCTGAATAATAAAATAGTGTTAATTTATACTTTATTAGGAACCTTTTTCAAGATTACTATTACTTTTATATAAAATATTTCCATGTTATAATGTAATGAACTGTAAAATTCAAGGAAAATGTTTTTTTCTTAATTTTTTTGGAATTTTAGAAGGACGCAGTTTCTGACGACACCTCATTCCGAGGCCCGGTGTGCCCGGAATCATTTTCTGAAGTTTGGATCAGGTACGTTCAGTGAACGGATGAGCGGGTTTTTCTAAATTTTAAACCGGTGCTCAGAATCGAATTTTGAGGGCACTGATGGAATCACAGCGCCGATATTTTCATAGAAACGCCTCTTCCAGAGTTGCGTTTTCTCGGGTGTGGTTTTTAATTTGTGGGCTTAATGTTAAGAAATAAAATAATTTGTACGACAAACTTTATTTTATTTCACGTAAAGCCACATAAAAGCCACATTAAGATGCTTAAGCTGAGTTGAAGCAGATAGGGTAGAACCCGAAATATCCTACCCTCCTGGTAGGATATTTGTGAGGTGGGGCCCACACGAGTGCCACCGTTTCTTTTCTTCTAAGTAACGCACCTGCAAAAACTCGTAATTATGAAAGTCAACTGACGCGTTTTTTAAAATTTTTAACACACCAATTAATTGGGCGGTTAACTTCGTTAAATT
This sequence comes from Viscum album, assembly GCA_963277665.1. Taxonomy (NCBI): domain Eukaryota; kingdom Viridiplantae; phylum Streptophyta; class Magnoliopsida; order Santalales; family Viscaceae; genus Viscum; species Viscum album. The sequence goes on from OY728135.1 coordinate 686,900,411, forward strand.
AATTCTATGAATTAATTTAATCATTTCATAACCTGTTTACAATCCGTTGGCATAATAATAAAATAAAATAAATGCACGACTTCTTGAGGATTGCTCGTTGTGAGGTTTTTGACCAATTTTGTGCCTTCATCCTCCTTCATGAAGAACGCGAAGAATGCGAAGAACGCGAAGAACGCTGTCACCCTCAGAGATTGATGACGCTTCTTCTGAGACGTTCTTCCCCGCAACGATCTCCGATCACCAACTGCATGAGGTAGGAGATTTCGGGTTTCTTCATTTAAATCTTCTTTGTGGTTTATAAAAACTTCATGGATTTAATTAATAGAATTAAATCTACATGTTCTTTATCCTCGGAGTTTTAGGACACGATGCCCTTCCGCGACGTGACGATCCCCTCCTTCCGCGGCGATCAATTCCATGAAGAACGCGGGTGCGACGACTTGACGAGGTAGGGGTTTTGTTTGTGAAATGAATTTATTTCCGTGGTTGTTTCCCCCTAAAAAAAAGAACCTGAATCAAGAGAAATTTTAATTTATTAAAATTGTATATTGTTTTGTTTTCCATGTGTGGATTATTTTCTTCCTGATTGTTATCACCTGACACGGAGGGTGCGTGCCAAACAAACACGGCCCGAAAACTCTCTGCGGTTCTTCATTGATGCGCGGATTTGCAGGCGATGACAAAACATGCTGCAGGGGTGATTCGTTGATTCCATAGTGACGAACGGGACCCGGGAGGAGCTACGGGGCAGACTAGAGTGGAATCGGACCACCGGAGCAACTCCGGTGGCCCGCGGAAACCGCCGGCGTCGCCCCGGCGAGCCGCTGGACAGAGCCGCCGCGGCTAAAACGACAGCGGCGACGAAACCAGCGGACCCGCGATCGCGCAGGTCTGGCGCACATGGGACGCGGCAATGCCGCGTCCGCTGACAAAGGGTGGCCCCCACGAGGGGGGGGGGGTGTTCACACGCGGGGGCAGCGCGCCCCCGCCCCCGGACTCTGCTCGCTCGGCCGCTCGGCCGGGCAGAGCCGGGCCGAGCCGACCCGTCGGCCAGGTCGCGCCCAACAGGGTCTGACCTAGACCCGAGTCGGGTCGACCCGGTTCGGGCCGACCCAGGGGGGTCGGGCCGGGTCGGTCCGGGCCCAGACCCCCCCTTCTTCGGACCGTTTTCAGTCTTTTTCCCGTATCTTGAGCTACGGGCCTCCGAATGACGCGCTGTCAGTGGAGATTCAATACTTGGATTGAGATGGCCGTTTCGGTATATCACACTTATGGTTTCGGAATACTTTGGGTTCGGCCGGGTTGGTTCGTACACGAAACCAACCGGGCCCTCGGAGTAGAAACGCTCATATCATGAGCTTCAGACGTCTGATTGACGTACCGTCGATTTTGATGAATTCCTCTAAGTTAGATGAATCTTTTGGCTTACTGCACCCGAGGTTTGGACGCAGGTGGAGTACGGTCGGGTTGGTTTTGCCTAAAAAACCAACAGGGCCCCTAGGACAAAAAATCCAATAACTATCAGACTGGGCGGCCGATTGACGCGCCATCTGCGACGTCGAGTTCCTTTTGACGATACAGAAGTTTTTTATACATCAACTCTGGACTATGTGTCAGTTGATGTATCAGCCTCTCGGCTCGTGGAGCTTACCCTCCTGAACGAGCTTGCTGTGTGTGGGAACCCTAGAGCTGGCTGCGACTGGTACTGAGACGACGACGACTGTGCAGAGATCCTCAGTGGATTCAACGGCGACGACTACAACACTCAGTGATCCTTTTTGGGTCAGTGCTATCGATCCTATGTGGGTTCGATCCTGTGTGGGTCACCGCTCAGCGGTCCTGTGTGGGCCAGCGCCTACAGGTCCTGTGTGGGCCCGATCCTATGTGGGTCTTTGCGGGGGTTAGTACGTATCGATCCTTTGTGGGTCCAACGACTTAGATGGATCAGTGATCATCTCTATCGTCATTCGAAGAAGTATACCTGTGTGATCTGAAACTCTGTTTTACTTTCCTTTGTTGATTGTGTTGTGCTATCCTGTGTGGATTTACGTTTTACTTTCCTTTGTGGATTTTGTTGAGCTATCCAGTGTGGATTTTACGTTTTGCTGTCCTATGTGGACTGGGTTGTACTTGAGCTCAGATGTTGGAGATGAGCGAGAATTGATGACTTTGGTATATGTTTGGGCATATACCTAAGCAGTGTCGGATGTTACTTCGTGATTGTATCTTTCCTTTGTGGTTTATCCTTTGTGGATTTTCGGAGACCTTCGGGGGTCTCGGGATCCCTACTGAGTAGCTTATACTCACCCCTTCACGGGCTATGCCCGCACTACGTTGTGTTTTTTGCAAACGACGGACAGTGCTGATCATGGTGGAGGCTTGCGGAGCAGGACGGTACCTAGAGGTGGACCACTGGGTGGGGTGTACTCAGTGCGGTAGGCTGGCCCCGAGGAGCATTGGAGGCTTTCTGTACTCACCCTTCAGGTGGGACTTCCAGAGAACGGCTTGACACTGCGGATTTTTCTTTCAGTTGCTATTTTTCCCCCTCCAGTTGGGCTTGTATTTATGGTCCCTTTACATTCACCACAGCTTGTTCCAGTTTTTACATAGTGTTTACTTTTCCGCTTTCTTACTCTGTGGTGCTTGTTTACTTTACAAAGGAAATGACTTCCCTTTACCGGAATTTATGCCTTGGTGCTAGTCGCTAGGCCCTGACCTATGGAATGAGGGCTTGGGGTAGTCACGGCACGGGCCCGTAGGACGGGTCGTGACAAATTGGTATCAGAGGTGGTCGGTTCTACCGCAGACTCTAATTTTTCTTCTATGTGAAGCAATAGTGTTTAGCGTATTGGATGTAGTTATCAGTCCAGGGAGTCCCGTTTTGGTGCGGCGGCGACGTATCCGTACACCAGGACCCTGACTTCTGATTTCCGACTTAATTCACGAATACATTGATTGCATGTGTTTTTCATGTTTTCTTTGTGATTACTTGTATCAGCTCACCAGGTATACTGTTATGACCGTGGCACACCTGTTTCTTTTCAGGATGGCCCCACGACGGAAGCCATCTAGGGTTCTGAGAGTTTTACGTGACGACAGCCCGCCGAGTGACAAGGCCTCAGTACAGGACCCTTTGACAGCAGAGGCACCGGCAGTACCTCTACCCGCCAAGCCACCGATGCTTCCAGCCCCCGCCGCTGATGATGCACATCACCTTGGAGCTCTGAACGAGTTTTAGCACCAGCGACCACCTATGTTCCGTTGGGAGACGGACCCCCAGGCAGCCGAGGATTGGCTAGAGGTAGTCGTATGAGTTTTCATGCTTGTGAGGACACCAGCAGACCTCATGGTGATCCTCACTGCGAGCCTACTACACGCGGCAGCAGGCCGATGGCGGAGCTTGATGCTTCAGGTGAACAATGAGGCATATCTTCTCTAGACAGACTTTGAGAGCCTCTTCCGCCCAGAGTTCGTCCCGACCACCCTCCGTGCGGTGCGCATCCAGGAGCTTCTTCAGTTGTGGCAGGGCAGGTTGACGGTCACCCAGTACGCGGCGAGATTTACCGATCTCTCGCGCTACTCGATAGATATGGTATGGGACCCATTCTTCCAGGCCCAGACCTTTGAGCAGGGATTGAGACACGAGATCATGGCATCGCTGATCTCCCTCAGCATTCTGACTCAGGCAGGAGTACTGGAGCGAGCCCTTCTGATTGAGAGCTTTCTTGATGAGTCCACTGCGAGACCTACCACAGGGCAGTAGGTAGCAAAGTCTTCAGAAGCAGGTAGCCGACGGATGACTCATGGGTCTAGGAAGACCAGACCTTCCGGCAGATGACCTCAGGACACTGGCTCAGCAGTGCGTGGCACACAACGCGGAGCCAATCTTTCGAGAGGTAGGCAGTGCTACGCATTCGGGGAGCAGGGCCACATGGATCGTGACTGCCTGAACCGCCGTGCCGAGGAGCACCAGACGGTGAAGGGGCCACCCAGTAAGAGGCAGAGGGTCGACCGTGGCGGTCCGCAGGGAGTAGGCGGAGGAGACATGGGAGCTGGTCGAGCAGCAGTTGGTGGGCGACGCTTTGATGCTCTGCCACCACCACCACCAGGAGGTCAACCTCGACCACAAGGAGCTGGCGGGAAGAGACAGACACAGCTCCAGGCAGCGGAGGCCTACGACCATGGCACGCCCGAGATGATTCGAGGTACGATCCGTGTCTATTCCACCCTTGCTTCAGTTCTTATAGACACAGGAGCGGGTCACTCTTTTATAGCCGCTGTCCTTGTTCGGAACCCAGAGATTCTGACAGAGTTTTTGGCTCGATCCTTAAGGATAGAGACTCCTACGGGAGCAGACTCGACGATTACGCACTGATTCCAGTAGTGTGAGCTTACTCTAGGAGGCGAGAGCTTCAGCTGAGATCTTCTTGTAGCGGCGTCGAGGCCTGACAACGTCATCTTGGGCATGGATTGGTTATCTACATTTCATGCTCAGATCGACTGTATTAGGCGCAAGGTGCGATGTGTACGCACCGAATGGAGCAAGTTCACCTTCACTGGTAAGAAGGGAGACTTCGCAGCACAGGATGGACTTCTGCAGAGGAGAGGACAACCCATCACTCATTAGTTGGCTAGCCTCATCCTAGGAGCAATTGACGTGTGGAGTCCTAGTTTTCCTGCAGTGGAGGATCAGTACGCGTACTTCTTTCCCGATGACGTTCCAGGGAAACCTCCTCGCAGAGAGGTAGACATTCATATTGACCTGTACCCCGGGACAACCCCGATATCGACTCCAACTTATCGGATGTCCCCCGATGAGCTTCGAGAGGTACGGGTATAGTTGGAGGACTTGTAGGGGAAGGGATTCATACGACCCAGTGTTTCACCCTGGGCTTCCCCTATATTGTTCGCCAAGAAGGCGGACAGGAGCTTGCGACTTTGTGTCGACTATCGTCGCCAGAACCAGGTGACAGTGAGGAACAAGTATCTGCTACCAAGGATTGATGACCTCTTTGATCAGCTCAAGGGAGCACGATGGTTCTTGAAGATAGACCTCAGTTCAGGCTATCATCAGCTCAGAGTTCGGGATGTGGACGTGCAGAAGACGACCTTCAGATGTCGGTATGGCCACTATGAGTTCTTGATTATGACATTTGGTGTAACCAATTCTCCAACAGTGTTCATGGGCCTCATGAACAGGATCTTTCAGCCATACCTCGATCGATCTGTCGTAGCCTTCATCGACGACTTTTTCATTTACTCAGCGACTGAGGAGGAGCACGCCTACCACTTACGGGTTGTACTAGATACACTCCAAGAGCACCAGATTTATGGAAAGCTCTCGAAGTGTCAGTTCTGGATACGTGAGGTCCACTTCGTGGGGAACTTCATTTCTGAGGTGGGAGTTGCTGTTGATCCTGTGAAGATCGAGGCAGTGCTAGCTTGGGAGCCACCCCGAAGCATGATGGAGGTGCGGAGTTTCTTGGGACTAGCTAGACACTATCGGAGATTTGTTCCATACTTCCCCAGAGTTGTGGCACCACTCTCAGCTTTGACAAAGAAGTGGAAACCCTTCGTGTGGTCAGACAGATGTCAGCAGAGCTTCCAAGAGCTGAGACAAAGATTGACCAGCGCCCCTATCTTGAGGTTGCCTGAGGAGGGTGTAGGGTATGTAGTCTACTGCGATGCATCAGGGACCAGACTCAGATGTTTCCTAATGCAGTAGCGGGCAATGATCGCCTATGGATCACATCAGTTGAGGCCACATGAGTAGAACTATGCTACCCATGACCTAGAGTTAGCAGTAGTGGTCTTCGCTCTGAAGACATGGCGACACTATCTGAGGGGCGAGCGCTTTACAGTCTTTTCTGACCACCAGAGTCTCAGGTACATATTCTCACAGAAGAACCTGAACCTGAGATAGCGGCGATGGCTCGAGTTCCTCCAGGACTATGACTTTGAGATAGCTATACTCCTGGGAAGGGGAACGTGGTAGCCGATGCTCTCAGCAAGAGGACGACCATTCAGCTACTAGAGGAGGCGACAGAGCAGTTAGCCGCTTTGCAGATATCCTTTGTGGATAGAGATGGAGCAGCCTTCCTTCAGTCTCTCACAGTCACTCCTCCACTACTGCAGTGGGCCAGAGAGGCACAGCGTGGGGATGCCGACTGTGAGACGCGGCATGCACAGATATCCTCAGGACAGGAACCTGATGGCTTCTCCCTTGGAGCAGAGCACGACATCCTTTTCAGAGGACGTACCTTAGTACCAGTCGCTTTACGAGAGGAGGTGATGAGAGATTTCATACTTCTCCTTTAGCAGTACATCCTGGAGTGGCGAAGGTGTACCAGGACCTCAGACGACAGCACTGGTGGCCGGGCATGAAGGAGGTTGGGGCAGAGTTCGTTTCACGATGCCTCACCTTCTAGCAGGTGAAGGCAGAGCACCAGGTACCAGCAGGCTAGGTAAATCCCTTGGAGGTCCCGAAGTGAAAGTGGGACAGGATATCTATGGACTTCATGACTAGAATTCCACACACTTCTAGAGGTCACGACTCCATCTGGGTGATTGTCGACCGACTCAGCAAGTCGGCTCACTTCTTACCCATCAGAGAGCATGGCTTAGTGGAGAGCTTGGGGCGTCTCTACGTTCATGATATTACACGGCTTCACAGTGTTCCATAATCTATAATCTCTGATCGAGATGCTCGCTTTACTTCCCAGCTTTGGAAGAGGTTGTAGGAGGTGCTCGGAACGCAGCTTCATCTGAGCACCGCCTTTCACCCTCAGACGGATGGTCAGACGGAGAGGACCATTCAGACCCTCGAGGACATGCTCCGCGCATGTGTCCTCGACTTTGGTCGCAGCTGGGAGGACCACCTACCCTTGGTGGAGTTTGCGTACAACAACAGCTACCACTCCACCATCGGGATGGAACCATACGAGGCGTTGTACGGCAGAACTTGGAGATCTCCTTTGTGTTGGACAGACCTTGGGGAGACAGCACTTGTGGGACCAGAGATGGTCCGGGCCATGACAGAGAAGGTCCAGGTCATCCAGGAGTGGATGAGGACTGCTCAGAGCCGGCAGAAGTCTTACGCTGACAGGAGGCGGAGGCCACTAGAGTTCGAGGATGGAGGCCACGTCTTCTTGCGTGTCTCACCTCGACGTGGATTACAGAGATTTGGCCGAGGCGAAAAGTTGTCTCCACGCTTCATCAGACCATTCCAAGTCCTCAGCAGGATTGGCGAGGTGGCTTATCGCCTGGCTCTACCACCTCAGTTGCACCGGGTGCACGACGTCTTCCATGTATCTCAGCTGAGGAGATACTTGCATGACCCAACGCACATCATTGACCATGGGGAGCTAGACATTGATGATGGGGCGACTTTTGCGGAGGTCCCGGTGGAGATCTAGGATCGACAGGAGCGGGTCCTATGTAGACGGTCAATTCCTCTAGTGCACATCATATGGCAGCACGGGAACCTCCAGGAGAGCACTTGGGTGCGGGAGGCTCAGATGCGTGCACAGTACCCACACTTGTTTCCCTAGATTTTGATGTATCTTTATAGGGATGTAAATCCTTGAGGTGGGAGTGATGTAAAGACCCATAAAATTCAAGGAAAAAAATTTTTTTCTTAATTTTCTTTGGAATTTTACAATGACGAAGTTTCTGACGGCACCTGATTCTGAGGCCCGGTGTGCCCGGAATCATTTTCCGAAGTTTGGTTCGGGTACGTTCAGTGAACGGATGAGCAGGTTTTTTTAACTTTTAAATCAGTGCTCAGAATCGAATTATGAGGGCACCGATGGCATCACAACGCCGATATTTTCTTAGAAATTCCTCTTCCAGAGTTGCGTTTCCTCGGGTGTGGTTTTTAATTTTTGGGCTTAAAGTTAAGAAATAAAATAATTGGTACGAAAAACTTTATTTTATTTTACTTAAATCCACTTAAAATCCACTTTAAGATGCTTAAGCTGAGTTGAAGCGGATAGGGTAGAACGCGAAATATCCTACCCTCCTGGTAGGATATTTGTGAGGTGGGGCCCGCACGAGCCCCACCATTTCTTTTCCGCTAAGTAACGCACCCACGAAAACCCGTCATTATGAAAGTCAACTGACGTGTTTTCTTAAATTCTTAACGCACCAATTAATTGGGAAGTTAACTTCATTAAATTAATTCTATGAATTAATTTAATCGTTTCTTAACCTGTTTACAATTCGTTGGCGTAATAATAAAATAATACCAACGCACGAATTCTTGAGGATTGCTCATTGTGAGGTTTTTAACAAATTTTGTGTCTTCATCCTCCTTTTTGAAGAACACGAAGAACGCGAAGAACGCTGTCACCCTCGGAGATTGACGACGCTTCTTCTGAGATGTTCTTCCCCGCAACGATCTCCGATCACCAACTGCTTGAGGTAGGTGATTTCGGGTTTCTTCTTTTAAATCTTCTTTGTGGTTTATAACAACATCATGGATTTAATTAATATAATTAAATATGCATGTTCTTGAACCTCGGAGTTCGACGACGCGACGCACTTCCACGACGCGACGACCCCCTCCTTTCGCGACGATCAATTCCTCAAAGAACGCACGTGAGACGACTTGACGAGGTAGGGGTTTTGTTTGTGAAATTAATTTATTTACATGGTTGATTCCTCCTAAAAAATAAAGAACCTGAATCAAGAGCAATTTTAATTTATTAAAATTGTATATTGTTTTGTTTTCCATGTGTGGATTATTTTCTTCCCGATTGTTATCACCTAACGCAGAGGGTGTGGGCCAAACAAATACGTCCTGACAACTCTCCGCAGTTCTTTATTGATGCGCGGATTGGCAGGCGATGACAAAACATGCCGCATGGGTGATTCTTTGATTTCGCAGTGAAGAACGGGACCCGGGAGGGGCTACGGTGCAGATGAGAGTGGAATCGGACCACCAGAGCAACTCTGGTGGCCCGCGGAAACCCCCGGCGCCGCCCCAGCGCGCCGCCGGACAGAGCCGCGGCGGCGGCGGCACCAGTGGACCTGCGGCCGCGTGGGTTCGGTGCACACGGGACGCGGAAATTCCACGTCCGCTGACCCAGGGCGGCCCCCGCGCGGGGGGGGGGGGGGGTGGGTGGGTGTTCACACGTGGGGGCAGCGAGCCCCCGCCCCCGGACTCCGCTTGCTCGGCCGCTCGGCCGAGCTGAGACGGGCCGAGCCGACCCGCCAGCTGGGTCACACGGAACCAGGTCTGACCCGAACCTAGTTCGAGTCGACCCTGTTCGGGCCGACCCAGGGGGGGTCGGGCCGGGTCGGTCCGGGCCCAGACCCACGGTCTTCGGACCATTTTCCGTCTTTTGCCCATATCTTGAGATATGGGCTTCCGAATGACACTCCGTCAGCGGAAATGCGATCCTTGGATCGAGACGGTCGTTTTGGTATATCACACTCAATGTTTTGGAATACTTTGGGTTCGCCCGGGTTGGTTCGTACACGAAACCAACCGGGCCCTCGGAGAGGAAACACTCATATCTTGAGCTTCAGACATCCGATTGACGTGCCATCGACTTTTTTGAATTCCTCTATGTGAGACGAATCTTTTGGCTTACTCTGCCCAAGGTTTGGATGCGAGTGCAGTACGGTCGGGTTGGTTTTTCCTAAAAACCCAACCGGGCCCCTGGGACGAAAAAGCCAATAACTCTCAGACCGGGCGTCCGATTGACGTGCCGTCTGCGACGTCGAGTTCCTGTTTACGATACAAAACTTTTGGATACATCAACTATGGACTATGTGTTAGTTGATGTATCAGCCTCTTGGCTCGTGGAGCAGACCCTCCCGAAAGAGCTTGCTGTGTGCGGGAAACCTAGAGCTGGCTGCGACTGCTACTCAGACGACGACGACTGTGCAGAGATTCTCATTGGATTCGACAGTGACGACTACAACATTCAGCGATCCTTTTTGGGTCAGTGCTACCGATCCTGTGTGGGTCCGATCCAGTGTGGGTCAGCGGTCAGTGGTCCGGTGTGGGCCAGCGCCTACTGGTCCTGTGTGGGCCCGATCCTGTGTGGGTCTTTGCGGGGGTTAGTACCTATCGATCCGTTGTGGGTCCGATGACTTAGATGGATCAGTGATCATCTCTATCGTCATTCGATGAAGTATACCTGTGTGAGCTGAAACTCTATTTTACTTTCCTTTGTGGATTGTGTTGTGCTATCCTATGTGGATTTACGTTTTACTTTCCTTTTTGGATTGCGTTGAGCTATCCTGTGTGGATTTTACGTTTTGCATTCCTGTGTACTGGGTTGTACTTGAGCTCTGATGTTGGAGACGAGTGAGAATTGATGACATAGGTATATGTATGGGCATATACCTAAGAAGTGTCGGATGTTACTTCGTGATTGTATCTTTCCTTTGTTTTTTATCCTTAGTGGATTTTCAGAGACCTTTGGGGGACTCGGGGTCCCTACTGAGTAGCTTATACTCACACCTGCACGGGCTATGCCTACACTAGGTTGTGTTGGTTGCAGACGATGGACAGCACAGATCGTGGTGGAGGCTTTCTGAGTAGGACGGTACCTAGAGGTGGACCACTGGGCGAGGTGTACTCGGAGCGGTGGGCTGGACCCGAGGAGCAGTGGAGGCTTTCTATACTCACCCTTCAGGTGGGACTTCCAGAGGATGGCTCGATGCTGGGGCTTTTCCATTCAGTTGTTGTTTTCCCCTTTTAGTTGTACTTTACAGTTGGGCTTGTATTTCTGGCCCCTTTACTTTCATCACAGCTTGTTCCAGTTTTTACTTAGTGTTTACTTTTCTGCTTGCTTACTCTGTGGTGCTTGTTTACTTTACAAAGGAAATGCCTTCCCATTACAGGAATTTACGCCTTGGTGCTAGTCGCCAGCCCCTGGCCTAGGGAAGGCAGTCTTGGGGTAGTCACGACACGGGCCCAGAGGACGGGTCGTGACATATAAGCATTATGTAATCATTTAAGTTAATAATGTTCTTTTTGTCGATATCTGGTTCATAAGTCAAAAATGGACTTCTTACAATTACATGTTGTTTATGTCGTCAATGTTTCATTATATCCAGAATGATATTCATGATTTGGATATCATATATATCATATATATACAACATATACGTGTATTTATAATAGTACATAACATTTAGAGGTAAGGAATGAAATGCACCGTTCATGGAGACGGTAAGCCGTACGTACACATGAACGCTAGTTTCATTTATATTTCGTATTTAATGGAGTGAAACCACAATGATATGAAGGTATATTATAATTATAGTATAACATAATATATAATAACATTAACTTCATCCTTTATATGTTCCACATATGGCATTAACGAATCAAATCACTTTGAGGGGGCGGTAGTCCGCACTTCTTAAAATGAAATTATCGTATTTACCCATAATGGAAAAAATAAAGGTATGACATAAATGAAAAATAAAGAAGAATAAGGAAAACATAAAAATAATATAAATCATATATAAATAGAGTGACATATTAATGGCCACCATTAAAGGCGTTAAAAGAAGATTGAACATTCATCGTTTCGTGAGGCAGAAAATCGCCAACCACAGAAACAGTATGTTTTTTAACCATTAGACAAAGGTGTGTGTAGGTGTAGCTCTAATACTACTCATAACAACATCCTAATATATTTAATATACTGGTGTTGTTACAAAATAAAGGAATAAAAAGAGTTTAGGGGGTTGGAAAAGAAAAATAAAACATAAGAATAGAAGAGAAGACACTACCTTTAAATCGAGTAACTCGTTTTGATTTGAGCTCAAAGGCTTCCTTGGAAAGACTTCTGTCCAAAGTGAGGCTTCTAGGAGTAACAGAGGTATGTGGAGAGACAAAATGGGCAGGGATTGGCCGAGCCAAAGACTTGAGAGGTGTGGGTAAGGTGGTAGAGGTGGGGGACTTTTATAAGAGGAGAGGAGCGGCACTTTTGGAAAGTTATAAAAGGTTACTTTATCATAAAATGATTTTCGGATTTTAAAGGTCCCAAAATTATATATTTCGAAGATAAGAGGATTAGAGGTCGAAACCCACCAATCCAATAAGTTTTTGACAAGTTTTGGTCTTATATTTTACATTATCTTTTCATTTTATTTAAATCGTTAAATAATGAGGTAATCACTGCATCATCATGGTGTCATAACTAATTTAATTTATAAAATTTATAAAAATTATAAGAAATATATCATGATGTATGAAATCGTTTTATCTTTCTAATGAATATTTATAGTAAAACATATGACTTGTATAACCCCATTTAAAAATTGTTTTAATAAAACAATTCAGGTTTGTGATATTTTTATTTTAACTTAAAAAAAAGATATTAATGTCATTTTTCAACCAAAGTAGCTCCATGGGGTCCCCAAGTTGACCCATGGATTGTCTTGGTCGGCCATGACACAACCAATTAGGGTATGACATGTGTCATGTTCATTTCATATTATTAAAATATTATTTTTTAACTTAAATTACACTAATTACCTATAATCGCGATTAAAAACATAAAAGTTACTATTCACCAAAAAATTATTTTAATCTCATTGAACCACATTTTACTTCTTAATGAAAACCATGTATGTCGGATTTTTGAAATTAAAAACACAGAAGTGGTAATGTTTCTTTTAAACAAAAAATAAGTTTTTTATGTACCACTTAGTGGTTTCACTATTCATCAAAAATTTATGTTTTTCTGAAAAATACCAAAACTTCACCCTAAGCTATATTTGATATTCCTATTTCAAAAATGATGTATATTTTACAAAATTCAAATCATATAAGTTATATTAATTAATTTAATAATTAATTCCCGATGTCATGATAAATAGCATGTTTTTATGAAACAATATATATCAAAAGATTGACACTAGTTTAAGTCCAATTTCAAAGTGAAATTAATTCCAACAACCACTATTGGATTAAATGGTAAAAATATATTCTAATTTCACTTTAAAACCAATTCAAAAGATAATCTAGTCATATTAATAAATTATATTAAAAATAGGTTTTGAATTAAAATACAACATTTTTCACTATTCCTTAAAAAAATGATCTTTATCGGAAAAATACCAAAAATTTACACAAAGTAAATTTTGATGTCCCGATTTTGAAGAAGAGTTTTATTTAGCCCAAAAGAATGTTTATGAGTGACGAAAACAATATTTATAGAGGGTTCGCCATCAAAATGTTATAGTTTGACCTTTTAGTGAATATTAGAGTATATATGCCTAAAATTGAATTCTTTTCTTATTTTAAGCCTTTATCTTTTATTGGATAAATGTAAAAAACATTTAAAAAAAATATATAATCATATTTTAGTTATTTCTATTCATTCCCACCAATACAATAGCTACGTGTTAACTACCATTTAAAATAATATTATTATATTACTAGTGTACAACATAAGATTTCAAAGAAACTCATTGTTGAGTATCAGGTACGCTATCGAACATAGCAACCCCTTTAAAGTAAAATTAATATTTATTTCGCAAATATTAATAAATATGAAAATGATTTATTCTTTATTTACCTGGAATGTTACATCCTTCCCCCCTTTCGGTAATTGCGTCCTCACAATTTTATTTACTTATCAAAATAAGTGGGGGTATTTATCCCTCATAGCATTTTCAGATTCCCACGTTGCCTCTTCAACCATATAGTTTTTCCACAAAACCTTTACCTAGTGAATTACTATATTCCGCAAAACTTTCTCTCTACGGTCATGAATCTGGACTGGTTGTTCTTCATAAGAGAGATTCTCTTCCAACTGAACTACTTCTGGGCTCAAAACATGAGATGGATCTGGCATATAATTTCTCAACATCGAAACATGAAAAACATTCTGTACCTAAGATAAACTCGGAGGTAAAGCCACTTGGTAAGAAACTGATCCAACTCTCTCCTGAATTTCATATGGTCCAATGAACCTTGGACTCAACATTCCTTTCTTACCAAATCCCATCACACTTTTCCTTGGTGAAACTTTGAGAAAAACATGATCACCTACCTCAAAAGATAGATCCTTCCTCCGGTTATCCGCATAACTCTTCTGCCTGCTCTGAGCTGTTCTCATGTGTTTTTGAATCAACTGAACTTTTTCTGCCATCTTTTCTACCAATTCCGGTCCCATCAGCATCCTTTCACCCACTTCATCGCAAAAAGCTGGAGTTCGACACCGCTTCCCATATAATGCCTCAAATGGTGCCATCTGTATACTAGAATGAAAACTGTTATTATAAGAAAACTCATCCAAATAAAGAAGTTTTTCCCAAATTCCCTGATAATTCATAGAGAAAGCACGTAGCATATCATCCAAGGTTTGAATTGTCTGTTCTAACTGCCCATCTGATTTAGGATGAAAAGCTATACTAAAATTTAATTCAGTGCCCAATGACTTTTGAAGGCCATTAAAAAAGATAGAAGTAAACCTGGGATCACGATCAGATACAATGGATAAGGGAACTCTATGCAACCTAACAATCTCTTTAATATACAACCGAGAAAGTTGATCTAGAGACAAAGTATCTCGAATATGAAGGAAATGAGCAGATTGAGTCAATCGATCAACAATAACCCAGATTGCATTATTACCTCTAGATGTCTTCGGAAATCCCACAACAAAGTCCATGGATATATTTTCTCATTTCCACTCTGGCACTGGTAAGGGCTAAAGCATCCCTTTTGGTAACTTCCGCTCTGCATTAACCTGCTGACAAGTGAAACACTTCACAGTAAACTCATCAATATCTCTTTTGATTCCATCTCACCAGTAATACTCCCGCAGATCTCTGTACATCATAGTACTTCCAGGATGAACTTAATACAGGGAACTGTGAGCCTCACATAACAACTCATTCTTCAACTGTGAATCACCAGGCACACATAATCTCTTCCCAAACCTCAAAACACAATCATTATCAATGTTTAATTCAGGCAACATACACTTCTGAACTAGCTCTACCTTTTTCTACAACTCACTGTCTTCCCTATATGCTTGCTTAATTCTGTCTGATAGGGATGATCTCACTGGAACCTGAAACAAAACAGAAGAACTTCCTGCACCAACAACTTCTTTTCAAAATTTCATCAAATCAAAAACCAAAGGATCTTGTTCCAAACGTAGCATGGTTAATGAAGCATTACTTTTTCGACTCAAAGCATCAGCCCCTTTATTTGCTTTTCCCGGATGGTAATGAATTGTACAGTCATAATCCTTGATTAATTCTATCCATCTCCTCTGTCTCATGTTCAATTATTTCTGAGTGAATATATACTCTAAACTATTGTGATAAGTATATATTTCACACTTTACTCCATACAAATGGTGCCTCCAAATTTTTAGATCAAAATCAACAGCAGCTAATTCTAAATCATGTGTAGGGTAATTTACCTCATGAGTTTTCTACTGATGTGAAGCATAAGAAGTTACCTGATCATTCTACATTAGGATGTAACCAAGTCCTTTAAATGGAGCATCACTGTAGATAACAAACTCACCATTCCTTGAAGGAAGTTCCAAAACTGGAGCATTCACCAATCTTCTTTTCAACTTATGAAAACAATCATCACATTCTTTTGTCCAGATAAACATAACACCCTTCTGATTTAGCATAGTCATTGGAATAGATAAACGTGAAAAATTTTCAACAAACCTTTGGTAGTACCCTGACAAACCAAGAAAATTGTTTTAACTGAGCCATCACTGCAGTAAACTGCTCAATTCTGATTTTGACCATCTCAGTATGCTGATTTGGAAGGTCATTTCCCTCATTATGCCTTCCCAAAAATCTTATCTGTTTCTTCTACGAAAAACCATTCTAAACACATAAATTTCTTAGGCGAAGCAACTTGGTAATTTGTAAATGCTATATTATTTCAATTATACCATAAATTAATTTATAATTTTACAATTTTCTAACTCTTAAAGTTGTCTAAACTGACCTCTGATACCAACTATAAGGCCCCGACCTGAAACCTTACTTAATATTGAATTAAATGAATAATTCACATTGAGGATCTTTTCAGGATTAGAGTTTTAGAGAATTAGTACATAACTATTACATCTCAAAAGATTACAAACTAGACACTTCTACTAAGTTTCCATAAAATAAAAACTATTAAAAAGAAACATGTCTAGTACCATGTTTTAGATAGTATGTCTTTTCCTTGATCCCATCCTTGACCCTATTCCACATTAAGTCCTGTGAAAAACATTTCAAAAACTTGGGGTGAGCATAAAAAGCTCAGTAGGGGATACACAAAGAATGAAAACTGTTAGTTTTTCAAAACACCAGTAAATCATGAATAATTTATCAAAGTAATAATTTTCACCTTTATGAAGCAGAAAATACTCTTAATTTAATAAAATATCATTACTTTCCATTTTGTTATCATAATATTACCATAAAACCCATATAAATAACACATAACATATAAAGGTAACTTGGGACATAAACGTACTTAAATGGAATAACCATATGGTCGACTACCCCACACACTTAAATGGAATAGCCATACGACTGACTTCCATACCCAATGCATTGGAGGATAGAATGTAACCATCCATCTTGGTATTCACGGCACCACTCGTCATATGGTTAATCACGTAACCACCCGTCAAATGTCCAAGTACCATTATAAAATCATAAGACATAAAATAAATATAATAGAAAGAAAACATTTTCACACTTTGATCACAATATATCACATAAATATATTGACATAAAAAATCCATTATAAAAACCATTTTCAATAAAAAAATACATAAAAGAGTATATGGTATTTATTTCATTTAAAAACATTACAGCTTGTTGAGGAAGCCAAATACAAAATAATACTCGCGGCGGCGGAAAAGGTCGTTGTCAACGATTACGTTAAAAAAAACATTCCTTATTGTCATTTTGTAAAAACACTTCTAAGAAAACGATTCCTTTTGTATAAAATTAAAATTCAAAGGGGTTTCTACACCGTATAAAAGAAAGCCTTATATTAGAACAAAATATTCCTCAATGAAAGGAGTTTGAGACGAAGTCCCATACCTCGTGTCCGACGTGACTCAATTGCTCTTTAATATCCTAAATAATAAACTAGTGCTAATTTCTACTTGCTTAAAAACCTTTTTCAATCGTACAATTCCTTTTATATCAATTATTTCCATGTTATAAGCATTATGTAATCATTTAAGTTAATAATGTTCGTTTTATTGATATCTGGTTCATAAGTCAAAATTGGACTTCTTACAATTACATGTTGTTTATGTGGTCCAAGGATCATTATATCCAGAATGATATTATTGATTTGGATATCATATATATCATATATATCCAGAATGTACGTGTATTTACAATAGTACATAACATTTAGAGGTAAGAAATGAAATGCACCGTTCATGGAGATGGTAGGCCGTACCTACGCATGAACGCTACTTTCATTTCTATGTTGTATTTAATGGAGTGAAACCATAATGATATGAGGTTATATTATAATTCCAGTATAAAATCATATATAATAACTTTAACTCCATCCTTTATACATTTCACATATGGCATTAATGAATCAAATCACATTGAGGGGGCGGTACTCCGCACTTCCTAAAATGAAATTATCGTGTTTACCCATAATGGAAACCATAAAGGAATACCATAAATGAAAAATACAGAAGCATAAGTAAAACATAAACATAATATAAATCATATATATATAGAGTGACATCTTAATGGCCACCATAAAAGGTGGTAAAATAAGATTGAACAATCATCGTTTCGTGAGGCAGAAAATCGCCAACCACAGAAACAGTATGTTCTTTAACCATTAGACAAAGGTGTGTGTAGGTGTAGCTCTTATATTTCTCATAAAAACATCCTAGTATATTGAAGATACTTTTTTTGTTACAAAATAAAGGAATAAAAATATTTTATGGGGTTGGAGAAGCAAAATAATACATAATAACACAAGAGAAGACACTACCTTTAAATCGGGTAACTCTTTTTGATTTGAGCTCAAAGGCTTCATTGGAAAGACTTCTGCATAATGTGAGGCTTCTAGGAGTAAGAGAGGTATGTGGAGAGACAAAATGGGAACGGTTTGGCTGAGACAAAGGCTTGAGAGGTGTGGGAAAGGTGGTAGAGGTGGGGGACTTTTATAAGAGGAGAGGAGGGTCACTCATGGAAAGTTATAAAAGGTTACTTTATTATAATATGATTTTCACATTTTAAAGGTCCCACAATTATATATTTCTAGGATAAGGTGATAAGAGTTCTAAATCCACCCATCCAATAGGTTTTTTACAAGTGTAGGTCTTAAATTTTACATTATATTTTCATTTTATTTAAATCATTAAATATTGAGGTAATCGCTGCATCATCATGGTGACATAAATAATATAATTTATTTAATTTCTAAAAATTATAAAAAAATATCTTGATGTAGGAAATATTTTTAGATTTCTAACTAATCTTTATAGTAAAAAATATGACTTGTATAACCCCATTTAAAAATTGTTTTTGTAAAACCACTCATGTTTGTGATATTTTTATTTTAACTATAAATAAAAAGATATTAATCTCATTTTCCTACCGAAGTGGCTCTATGGGGTCCCCAAGTTGACCCATGGATTTTTTGGGCCGTCCATAACACATCCAATAAGGGTAGGACATGTGTTAAGTTCATTTAATATTATTAAAACATTATTTTTACCTTAAATTACAGTAATTACCTCTAATCGCGATTAAAAACATAAAAGTTATTATTCACCAAAAAATTATTTTAATCCCATTGAACCAAATTTTACTTACTAATGAAAACCATGTATGTCGGATTTTTGAAATTCAAAACACAGAAGTGGTAAAGTTTAATTTAAATGCAAAATCAGTTTTTTAAGTACCACTTATTGGTTTCACTATTCATCAAAAATTGAAGATTTTCAGAAAAATACCAAAACATCACCCTAAGCTATATTTGATATTCCGAATTAAAATATGATTTCTATTTTACAAAATTCAAATCATATATGTTACATTAATTTATTTAATAATTAATTCCCGCTGTCATGACAAATAGCGTGTTTTTATGAAATAATATATATCAAAAGATTGACACTAGTTTAAGTCCAATTTCAATGTGAAATTATTTCCAACGACCACTATTGGATTAAATGGTAAAAATATATTCTAATTTCACTTTAAAACCAATTCAAAAAATAATCTAATCATATTAATAAATTATATTAAAAAGTGGTTTTGAATTAAAATTCAAAATTTTTCACTATTCATTAAAAAATGATCTTTATCGGAAAAATACCAAAAATTTACACAAAGTAAATTTTGATGCCCCAATTATAAAGAAGAGTTTTATTTGGTCCAAAATAATGTATAAGAGTGACCAAAACTATATTTAATGAGGGTTTTCCATCAAAATGCGATAGTTCGACCTTTTAGTGAATATTAGAGTATCTATGCCTAAAATTGAATTCTTTTCTTATTTTAAGCCTTCATATTTTATTGGATAAATGTAAAAACATTTAAAAAACATATATAATCATATTTTAGTTATTTATATTCTTTCCCACCAATACAACGGCTACGTGTTAACTACCATTTAAAATAATATTATTATATTACTAGTGTACAACATAAGATTTCAAAGAAACTCATTGTTGCGTATCAGGTACGCTATCGAAAATAGAAACCCCTTTAAAGTAAAATTAATATTTAATTCGAAAATATTAATAAATATGAAAATGTATTTTTCTTTATTTACCTGGGATGTTACACCAATCCATTCCAATTTCATTCCAAAATGACCCCACCCCATAGGTCTAGGTGAATTTTAATCATCAACACAAAATATGGAATACTTCTTCTCTAGGTTTGGAGGAATCAATCAGTGGTCTACATTCCAAAAACTCCCCCCGCCATAAGACAAACCCTTGATGATCAGGGCCTATTTAGTAACAACCACCAGAAACTCCATCAGAGTAACAATTCATAGACCAAAATGGGAGGAACTTATGGTGATTGAAATCATACCCCATTGTGGTTTCAAAGAAAAAAATCCCAACATGGATATGGTTTTGAATAATGAACCTAAAGAAGATATTGCAGAATCATCATGTTGTGTTGACTATAATGGCACAAAAACTATTTCCTGATATGAATCTATAAACATTTTCATTATAAACATGGATGATATTGATGAAGAAAAAAATAAAGAAGGCCACACCACAAAAAACATTCCTCAGGAGGAGGGTGACTTGGAGTCACAAAAAGAGGCTATACATACCCGGAACCTAAGACGACACCAAAACATGGAACCCCAAAATATCAAGCTTCCACCACCATAAGGAAATATCAATAAAGGAAAGGGTGCATCCACATCACAATAACCTTATAGAAGTAATATTTTTTCTTCCTCTTAGAAATGATTGTCACAATATGAAAGTGAAATAATAACTCTTTGACAACTCAACAAGGAGTTACTCTGAGGAAATATCCCCAGTGGGTATCATCTTTTGGTGGAGACGAATGTTCTCCTTCCCATGGAATATCTTCTATAAATAGAGGTAACAAATAATCATGTTGTTTCTAGGTCTAGAAATCGAGGCCACATATATGAGGGAAAAAATGGTCATGGCTTCCCCCATTGTGGTAACAACCTATCCCTATCCAGGAAAACCAATCAATATTATGAAGAATCAAAAAATAAGAAGGAGATAAAAGTGGGTCCACCTCATCAATCCCCATAAGATCCCTATAGATGGGGGACATCTCAGAAAACTATTCCCCTATTTCTTTTTAATGTCATTGAGCCCCTACCAACTAGAATGGATTCCATGGAAGGGAATCACAATCCTATGTAGCCTAAGAAGAAGCCATATCCTGATTCGGTGGACAACACATTACCTCCAACCAATGTTTCCAATCGTACCTTCTCAAAATTTGATGGTGTGGGATACCCAGATCAATATCTCACACACTTTGTACCCCAATGTGGGACAACGATGGGACCTCGAGACCAAGAGAAGGAAACAAAGATGAGGTGATTTTTACAGACTCTAACTGGGATAACCATTGTTTGGTATTGTAGTCTTCATGTAATATCCATACCAGGATGGGAAGACCTTCATCATTAATTCCTTTATCAATTCAGTTCTACAATAGGATGATGGAGACATTTAACCTAACAAACATCAAACAACATGAGAATGAGAGGGTGTCTGACTTCATGGCAAGGTAGAAGGGTTTTACTTACTTACTCAGCATCCACCTCTAACAATATTAATTGTTGGAACTATATTTTGAAAATAATAGGGTTGATTATCATATGACTTGGATTCTAATGAAATATCCAGGTGGATTCCATGAGTTTTCCTAAATGTCCAAATATTTAGGAGAATCCATCTTGTTTAATTAATCCAAAACTAGACTCATGTATGAAACACAAAAGGAAAATGATAGCTAGAGTAAAATATGTGGCTGTAACTTTCAATCTAGGGGTAGTGATTTCCAAAATACCTAGGCAGGCCATGAACCACCAACATCCCTTATCGAGAGGAAACAACCATAGAATAAACCTTTTCTAGAATCATAAAGAAATCAGGGTCTTCTAGTACTTTAATAATTTATGAATAAGTAATATTCCATCTGTAATGAAAAATTTCCGTGTTATTTCACTATTTACCTAGATAATAACCTTTAAACAGTCCATCAACCTAGGATGTCTGAGGAAGTCAACCTCACTGACAATCTTGATTACTGCCCTTCCACAATAGTTTGGTTCATAATACCCAAAACTGCTTCATCTTCCAGTATTTCCTTCAAGGCATGGTGAACTATGGATAGAAGATAGAAGAAAACTCCTTAAATCATGTGTATTGTATAAGAATAATCTAACTAGAAAAAGTGAATGACTGACAGAAGTTCTCATCCAGAAGTACGCAAAAAATTTGACAACCGGATGACTAGAAAGGTCATTGATTGATCCCACACTACCAAAATGTAGAATACCAAATAACTACGATATCTCCACCACCCAAGGGGGAATGTCTAATGTTCCCCCTAGAGGTAGGTGTGATCACTAGAAGTAGGAAGAAATAGAATATGAAGATTCATAATCTCATCCAAAGTGAGCCTTAAATATCACTGATTTCATTCCTACATCATCTGAGGAATGGGAACTATCCAATGAAACAAAATCCTAAGTAGTAAGAGATCTCATATTTGGTCCTTCCAACATGATACAATTTCTAGGCCCCTTATTCGACGATGATTTTCCCCATAGCATGAGTTTTCCACACCTAACTAGTGAAAAATATGCCTTATTCACTACAACATAGAATACATGGGACAACATAGATGAGGTAGAACTCAAAATTCTGATCATATCCCCATGGAGGGCATATATACAGCTGAGACATGTAGGAAAGCACTACAGAAGGATCAAAAGTGGAAAAGAAACTTCCCCAGGTTCCTCTGGCAGTTTCCCGCATCTAATTACATTTCATGACCACTTGACATGGGTTTAATAATATGATCATCCCATATAATGTGGAAGGCTAGGATGTCACATGACCCTAGTGGAAGATGATCCCACAATCTGTACATAAGAACTAGGTTCATCCACCCCAAATGCCTTGGCTCCTCATCTGCACATATATGAGAAATCCAATATCAGGAAGCACCAACCAATGGAACAAAAATACGACATTCTAAAATAGATGGAAGTAGTACCATACAATTTTACAATCTTTTATGTGATACATAATTCTAATTAACTCAGGGAGGCCTTTTTTGAAGCTTCCTAGATCCTAAAAGTGTTTGAGACAGAAATCACAACAGTTGAAGTCTATTGAGTGCAGATCACGACATTAGAATTTCACGCCGCTAGCTCATTCACTAATCATGATTACAAAGAATACCTATAGGGACACATTAGACCCCTATATATCTTCATAAGACTAAATATTGTCAATTTTTAAATGGCTCTGATTGATAATGTTTTTAGGATTAATCTTATCCTAGTATGAACAATGAAAAATTTGAGATATGGAGAAGGCGATGTATATCCCAATAATCTTACCAAAAAATGTTATGATAAAGGTTAGAAAATAAAACTCAATAAAATCAATCTTGAAGCCCAATTCTAGGATCTCATGTCGTACAATGAGTTTATGGTAATCTACTAAGACACCATATATACTGGCCTCCTCAAAATCCCATTGTTCCATATCCACCTAGTGATACATTTTACATTCAACTAGTGTCTGAAGTATCCTGTTGATTGAAAAGTGAACATACTATATGGTGATAGTTCTACCTTTGATACTTTTATACCCACATATTCTATATCAATCTTCTGCAAAAAAAGAGGCCCAAACCAATGGTGACTGATCATATATAGGTTTCCACTCTAAATGTATTGGGGACTACCCATGTGAATCCCTAGAGTATGGTCCACGACGACTATGTTCTCCCCATAATCATGGTATAGGTAACAAATATTTTTCCAAAGGTGCAATCCCCTCATGCCCCTAGTGAAAACATACAAAAATTGTCTCCAACATCTCTCTATAGTGACTCAGTTAGTATGGGATGACAATTTCTCTTCCCATCCCCTCCCTCACTATGATAATGATAGTGAGATCCCATATTTATATCTTTTTTGTAAAATCTATCCAAATATTCAATGATGGAAGACGATGAGGTTGACCTCTAGAATGACCGTGAATCATTTGAGGAAGGTGTATCCCCCAAAATTGATGAAAGTTGGTAGATAAATTTGGGAATAGAGGAATCACCACGGCCTACACTAATTACTGCTACTATGATTCTCAAATAGAAAGTTATGTACATCACATTTATGAAGAAACATGTATATTTGTTCATGTTAAACTAAAAATAAATCCTTAGATTGAACACAAATGTGGCTACGCACCATCTCGGGCTATGGGACAAGCATGTAAGCTTCATGTAGGTATCTAGGAGGATGCACCCCTCTTATAAAACCAATATAGAGGTAGAGGTCAAGAAGTTGATCGAAGGAAACATTATATGAGAAGTGAAATAATCAATATGGATTTAAAATATTTCCCCTATCAATAATAAGAAAGGGATGATTCAGGTCTTCATTGATTTCAATAACCTTAATCATTATTTTCAAAAAGAATGATTTCCCATTTTCTATCACAAAACTCTTGATCGATAAGGATGCTAATTTCCAACACCTTTCATTCATGGATGTGTACTGGGGGTACAATTAGAAAAAGATGGAACCTAAATATGAATAAGGCACTACCTTCAATGTGCCTTAGGGTATCTATTAATATCAGGTCTTGCCCACTAGTATGAAGAATTCTAGTGCCACATACCAACACGCCATTAACCATATCATTAATCCATTTCTGATAATGATATCTAAATGTTATGTTGAAGACCTGGTGGATAAATCCTGATAGCGGTGTGATCACTTCATGGATCATAAATGAATTTTTGACAACCTACAATCGTAATGTTTGAAGATAAATCTGCTAAAATTCACTATTGGGGTAAAATCAGGTGGATTCCTTTGTTCTGGGGTATGCCACCATGACATTAAGATTGACCTAGATAAGACTAGTTCTATCTTAGAAATGTCACCCCAATATATATCATAAAATCAAGGAGACTCTAAGGGAACCATGTTTACATTTCTTGGTTCACTTCCAACCTGGATGGAAAATATATCCCCCTTCATAAGGAAAATGAAGAAAGGAACCACCTATCCATGAACTGAAGATTTTCGAAAATACTAAAAAATTATCAAGTAGAACCTACTGCACCCACCAGATCTAATGCCTCTAGTGGATGGGAACCCCCTCATCTTATATTTGGCTGCCATTGAAAACTCATTGGTCACCTTCCTTGCACAAATAAATGAAGGGGGATTTGAAAGTAGTCTATATTACCTCAGCCAAACAATCATATATATTGAGACCCAATACTTTAATGTCAATCAGAACTTCCTCTCACTCGTATTCATATTGAAAAATTTGAGGCACTACATTCTACACAACGAAGTCCAATTGGTCTATCATATCGATTTTCTCAATTACATTCCAAGTCATAAACTGTTTACCAGGTTCTTAGCCCAATGGGAGGTCATTCTTCAATAATATTTCATTTAGTTTGGGTCGTAGATGTCGGTGAAAAGAAAATCCCTGGTTTATTTCCTCACAACACATCCTATCCTAGGTGAATATACCGAAGGACACCAATCTTCCAAATGATGAGGTCTTATATTCCCTTAACGCATATCAGACAGGAGAGATGTATTTTTATAGACACTCACATAGTCCTATAAAGAAATGTGTGGAAAACCAGATGCTCTACTGGGTTAGACAAGGGATTGTATTTTCCTCTCCCGACAAAGTAGTTTTCCCTACACTTTATCACAATACAAAGTCTAGACAAATAATGAGCCGGAATACCAATAACTAATAACTGGCTTGGAATTGTCCCTAAAACCGAAAATAGAAAAACTGAACATCAAAGGGGATCCGAAGTTAGTGATGAAGCAGGATAATAGAGAATATGGCATGAAGAAGAAAAATTTTCCCCTCTCACTAGTTATGTTAGGGTACTAATTGAAGGTTTCACTTTCAACCCCACATAGAATCATGTTCCCTTATCAAAGAATTGTTGTGATGATGCATTGGCCAATGTGGTCACCATAATGTCTGATCTAGATTAGGAAGAAACAATATCCCACAATACATATCATAGAATGGAATTATCAATCATAGTCTATGATTTGGAAGAGATCAATTAGGTCAAAACTACCCCCATGCATGATGCACCAATAGTCACCCCTAAATGGATAGAGCCCATAATCAAATATATGCAACATGGGACTATCCCCACAGATAGAAATTGAAGTGAACAAATTTGGTACTGTGTAGTGAACTATACCACGTAGGATATCCGTAATGAGAAGAAAATACTGTACACGAGTGGATTTTATGGGATCCTCCTTAGATATATAGTAGAATGATAGATTTCTACCATTCTGGAAGAAGTCCATGTAGGATCTTGTGGAACCCATCAATTCTGGACCAGGATCTCCCATTTGGTCAGGAGGTTAAGATATTATTAGAGAACGATAATACATGACTGTGTGGAATTCAAAAATAAATTTCATGCATGAAAAATTGATAAGAACATCATTAACCAACCTCAAGAATTTCTATATACACTAAAATATTCTAGGCCATTTTCAATTTGGGGGATGGATGTTGTAGGGCCATATCCCCCATCCATATATAAGTAGTTCAAGTACATCTTTACTAATACTGACTTCTTTTCTAAATGGGATGATTCTATACCCCTAAAGAATGTGTGGAAAAATAACATCATCAACATTGTAAAGTCTTATATTATCACTTTGTTCAAAGTCCCTCACACAATATTAATGGACAATGAAACCAAATTATATGACATGGAGTCAAAGAAGATATACCGATAGTACAACATTGAGTACAATCACTCATCTTGATATCATGTAGTAAACACTAGATAGAAAGAGTCTTTAAATAAGAATTTATGAAATATACTCTAGAATATTGTGAACAAGGATAGGAAGTATTTTCCAAAAAAATCCTCCATGATTTATGGGCCTACCATACCACCATGCATACTACAACAAAAGAAACACCACATTCACTAGTTTATGAGACCGAGGTATTGCAACCCATGGAAGTTCAGATTCCCTCACTCTGAGTCTCCATCTACAAAAAAAACATAGATGATGAGAAATTGAAAAAAGCATCTAGATGAATTGGAAATACTTGAAAAGAGTAAGATACATGCAATACAAAATCTGGAAATTCATCATAATCGGATAACTCATGCCTCTAATAAAAAAGTCAACCACCAATCATTCCTTCAGGGAGAACCGTATAATAAAACCCCAATGATACTATGGATGAATCCCCCAAATATGGAACCCGAATGGGAGGTATCTTAAATCATATATAAGGTATACCTCAATGGGGATTACTCATTAGACACCATGGATGGGGTGCATCTCACACCTCTCACCAATGCAAGTGTTGTAAAGATATACTTTTCATGGGCTTGAAATTAGTTCATCCATATCAGAGTAATAACCAGCACTTCTCATGACCACATTAAATTAAACTATATGAATTTCATCATTTCCACAATACATTAAATTGTATGGTTTCCTAAGAACTACACATGGATTGATTCCTATCATCACATGATATGTTGTGACCCTCGAACATATTTTCTTGGGTCCATCTATAAGATTATATTTCTTTAATGAAGGTTGATCCAATTTCCCTACTAAATGACATAATACTATATGGATCTATGATATCCATCTCAATTCACATAGAGTCTCCTACATCTTTTCCACATGAAATTAAAGGGCACAGTTCTTATTGAACTACATATGGATTGATTGCCATTTCCAATGGAATACATAGGGATGCATCAATCTTATATCTTAGTCTAGCCACCACATGATATGAAAGTCCCTTGTCATACCCACTTCTGTCTTTGAATTTTATAGAATCCAATGTCGTTCCGTGTTTTTCACATTGAGCGTAGTTCACAAGAGCATAGGAATTTTGGTAGTGAATTACCTTCATAAGGAAGGAATAATGGGGCACAATTGGTCTATTATGGGTCCTTCTTACATGATGTCAAAATATAGGATCAATGTCCTTGCCACATTACATTAGACTACACTAATTCCAAGAACTTTGTGTGCATTGATTCTCATTCTCATGAGATATGTAGTGATGCCCATAATTCCACTATATGGACCAACCACATTGTTTCCATAAATTCACGTAGGTTCACCTCCTTCCACAACACATTAGGTTAAACTTCATGGAATTTCTAGGACCACATATGGCTTGATTCTCACCAATTATGAGATACGTAGCAATGCTCGAACATCCATTCTCATACCCAGCCACAATATTTCCATTTATTCACATCAGTTCATCGTTTTACTCTCCCCATGACATTGAAGTGGATGAAACATAAATAACTACTTGTAGCTCAATCCATTTCATCATATGATACATAGTGATGCCTGTATATCTAATCCTGGGCGTAGCTGCAATAGTCAACATAAAGAATTCTCACATGTACAGATGGGTTAGACCCGTATAGAGTATTTCCCATTCAAGAACTAGGTGTGGCTTTATTCCATCCCTCACAAGATATGGAGTGATTACCAAATATCCAACAGTGTTCCTAGTCACAAAAAAATATAAAAACACCCCATTTGGTGTATGGGCCAGGCCTATGCAAGATAATTCATTCATAACTACGTGTGGATTGATTATTTATCCTCATGTGATTCATAGTGATTCCCATGTATCCATCATTGGACCCAGTTGTGACATTACACACTTTGACATTGTTCCCACCTCCTTAAGACATGATGTTAAACTTCATATAAGTACATCCTTACCGCATTATATTAAAATGCATGGATTTATGTCCATACAATAAGATGTTAAACATCATGGAAGTATGTCTTTATTGAATTATGTTAAAACTACATGGAGGTAAGGACATCCCCACTACAATACATTAAACTGGAAACACCATCACCCATTTTACACCCCTTAGCAAAGGACCACAAGAGATTACCCTGACCTACCCGAGAACATAGTACTTCAACCATATTTTAATGAACCTCAATCAATCAGCCACACTCCATGCCTCAACTGTATCAAATCACCAAAACCTTCCATGTCCCTTTGAATAGATATCTGACTTCAAGGAACGTTTTATTTACTATAAATATAATCCCATGGCTCATCCATAATCTCCTATAGACATCAACCAAACATTTCACTTTGAAAAAGGAAATTCTAATCCTTGTAATACCTGAAATCACTGCAACAAAACTCAAAATCTAATCAAGTAAAAACTAATCCCTGTAAGACTATCCCATATCATTTCTCATGACCTAGGAACCTCAATCAATGATTTATAACATTTCCATCTCCCACTCAGAAAGATGTTGGGGTGCTCCTGACCCTGGGTATCATAATTAGGATCTCATGTAACATTTAACATATTAGGTTCATGTGATTCATGAACCTAAACTCCTTACATTTTAGTAAAATATATAAAACTAATACTCTATACCATAATGGTTCTAATCGAAAGACGGTAAACTGTTAAAGAATGAGACAAAAAACTTTTCAGGTCGAAACCATACAAAGGGTGACTAGAGAAAAAGTGATGTGTTCTCCCACTAAACTCTTCATTATCATAGTTTAGGAAACAATTACGGTGTATATAGATAATTCATAAAGCTCATAGGGTTTATCTCTTAACCCTAGTAAAATACATTATATGCTCGTTGGTCCCCATGGTCCACGAAGAAGTTAGATTGATGATTTATCACATCTCCTAACCACAAGAATAATTTTCGATAGGTATTGGAAAAACTTATAGGTTATTCACACAATCCTAGTATTTTGAACATTCCATATATCACACTTCCTGCTTTGGGGTGTCTTAGATCATCATAAACTTACATGACCCTTGGAAAGGATATCAATCTTTAAGGACCCTTTTCATGACTATGCATACATGCCCACGACTTCTACATATGAGGATATAGTCATCAACAAAATGAGTTACTCTAAAAAAATACATTCTAATCCTCATGATCCCTAACATCATCATGACAGTACTCAAATCCTCAATGTGTTTGAACCACTCCCTATATGATTGTCCCATATGATCCTCTTGACTCGTGCACTAGAGGGAATGATTTTCAATCCCCACCCCAAACTGTCCAATAGGATTCAATATCATGGAAGTTATTTCACTAGGTTTCATACCATTTCTCATGGAATGAGTGAGACACTTCATTCCCTAGACTTCAATAGCCAATGCCTTGTGATTCAAAACCACAGGGAGTAGGGAATGAGCTTTATGATTTAAGATCTCATTGCCCTAGGGTGCCAGAACTCTTCCTTTGTATCCCTCCCATCATACAAAACTTCATCATCCTAATGATTGAGTCTCCAAAAAACATCCATGGCCCTTAGATAAAGGTCAAGATCATATTGCTATTGGCATGTTATTGACGCATAATGTCTCTTACCAGCCAACTAGGGGTATATTCTCCTTTATAAAATGGTGTATCAATCCTTTAGAGCCCTATTAATATTTCAGTGGAACCTGGCATCTTAGAATTTCAAGGGACATACTAGGAATGTCTACATCATCTCATATTAGTGGACTCATACTTTCAAGTTATGATTTATATCACCCATATTCCAACTATCCAGGATGATCTAGTTTCCCTAATATTTTGACCTTAACCATATCACCTTCATAAAGATTCTATATCCCCAGGAAAGGATACCCGACATCATTGACCCTTTTCTCGACTATGCATGCATGTTTATGGCTCATGCACAAGTTCATATGGTCATTAACCAGATGTGTTTCTCTTAAAGACGGGATTTCTGATCCTTATGAGCCTTAACAACATTATGGATAAATCCCAACATCTTACTACATTTTAGGTCGTTCCTGTCATGTTTGAACCATATCTCATGATCATATATATGGTCTCAGCTAAAATTCCCTAGACTAATGTAATAGAAGTCCCAATCTAAAATAAAATAAAATAAATCAATATTAGGTCCTAGATAATAGAGCTTAAACTAATACAATAGAAGGTATGAGATAAAATACCCTAGACTAATTTAATAGAAGGTCTTAGCTAAAAGTCCAAAAAATAAAGCAATATAAGGTCCAATCTAAAATACATTAAACTAAAGTGATAGAAGGTCTAAGCTAAAATACCTTAAACTAAAGCAAAATTATGTCTAAGTTAAAACACCTTAAACTAAAGAGAGATTAGGTCTGAGATAAAATACCCTAATCTAAAGAGAATTTCAATTATTCATCTTGTGAGAAATTGTAAGCATCATCATATGGACTTAGACAAATCAAAATATTCTCACCAGGCCTGTTGTATTTTGAAGAATAATGTAGAATTATCCCTCTAGGAAATATATTATACACATTTATCCTTCTGAAAATTGGTTGATCTCAATATAACTGGTAGATATCGTTAGAAAAGACTGTCATGGTGGGGGGAATTCAAGAAAAATTTTCAAAAAAGAGTCTATTCTGATCCATATATTTAAGTCCATGCATTCAAGTTTGCTTGATTTCATGCAATGGATGGGTTATGATGGCGATTCAAAAAATATCCATGTAATGAAATATCAATCACATCATAGATAAGGTAAATATGGATAAAATAATTTATATTTTAGAAGATCCATTTATATTGTGTAAAAGGGGGAGGAATGTCTGCATTTTGGAGTCTCTCTGAAGCTCAAACCATAATAGGATACATTACATGATCCAGACTATGATTAAATTTGATTGGTTGTGTTGACTAGGACGACTTGATTCTAGAAAGAGGAATCAATTGGGAATTGAATTCCCGCTCTCCATGCTTATTCTACTTCTACCCCATGATAGAGAGCTTCAACTAGAGTAGTCAACTCTTCAACTCTCCTCTAAGCAGTAGCCAATGAGTATGATGGTTTAAAAAGGTTACAACTCATATGAGCAATCATATCCTTATAAATCTATGTCTTTGTAGACCAAGTATCCATCTGAGCATAATGTTCAGATAGAAACCGATGACCCCTCTTTAATGCCTCCATCGCCTACCTCATTTACTTATCAAGGGATTCCACATTCACAAGATTGTGATGATCCATTTTGTTTGTAGCCAAGTTTCAATAGGTCAATATTATTTCCTATATGATTTAATACAAAGGATTCTATTAGAATCCGTCTTATACTAATTCATGAAATAATTATTGAAGGAGTTCCCCTTGATTGTTGAATATTTCCAAGGGGGTCTCATTAATCAAGGTTTAAATTCATTCCCAGATCAGTCTATAATGTGATTGAGCCTCTATTTCCAATGAGATAGACACGACATATGGATAATAGACCTATCATATCATTACCAAAATATAATAATAATCCTCATGTGTTCTTCTCACAATATACTAATCATCCATAGACTTTGTTGAGGATTACCCACTTCAACAGAATCTATTTTACCATATGAGTCATCATCTCTAGAATGAGGCCTCTTTCTTGATGTCTCCTCTTGATCTATGATCAACTCCATTGATTCCTCTAACAAAGTAATTGGATATGAAAATGGCCTATCCAAATTATGGACCGGATAGAACAACAAACCAATGAGATAATCTACAACCCAATCCTTGGAATAATCTTCAGAAATGAAATATGAAAAAGAATCAATAGGTAGAAGCATAATCTTAGTCTCAATGTATTAACATGTTAGCATCCTCCAATATTGGAGGATAAAGCTAAGATGTCACACCCCTCAAACTCCAATGAAAGAAATATGGGAGACCCTATTAACCCATACAAACTATCAAGCGAATTGATTTTTAGTGTACGGATCACCTAATTTCAGCTCATCCAATATAGTTATGAGAACCCCATCTCGAAGGGAGAAATCATATAAGATATTTTTCCATGGGAGAAGCTTCTATCATAATTGATCAGAGCAGTCGATGCATGAAGGGGTATATAGTTGAATATTTCGGGATGGAATACCAAGCCCTTTAACTTATCAGGGCATAGGAACAAATTCCTTGACCGTATAGATGTACATCCAAAATTGATTAGATATGGAATCCAGTATCCATGAAGCATTATTATATTCATAATAATGAAAATTATCTCCTATCTAGCCAAATAGAAACTCGAGAGAACAATTGATCCTATAAGGATTAGTACATTATTGAATGTGACCAAAAAATTGATAAAGGCATGAAAATAGTGGTGATACAAAGTTAAGGCATCACCCTTCTACAAGTCGTGCTGCCATCACTGGCATACTAACAGGGATTCCTAAACGTGTGTCCCCAGATGAAAGAACCACCCATTCAAGAACATGGCCATGAAACCATGGAGTATCAAGTTTAGAGTGAACATAGAGTTCACACAATATCCCCATGAGCTATAATATCAATCCTCTTAGATGTACCAATATGAGACATCACTATCACAAACATTGTTGGAGGGGCACCTATGGGGGAAAATAGCGGCTAGTCTAACTCCACTTCTATAGAGGAAAACATTGATCCAATCACTAAAAGAAATATGTGAGTGAATTTTCAGCTCTTTCTACAATTTCTCCATTACAATAATGATCATATCCCTTTCCAAAAATGGTATCAACTAAGGATCATACCCGAAATCTGTAGCAGGGTGGAATTCAACCGACATTTCTCCAAAGTGAAGAATCTATCATAATTGATAAATGTCACACAGGTTGATGCCCACTTCACCATGGGGAGAAATGTGTTGGTACTAGGGAAGAAAAGATGATCATCTCTCAAAGTAGGCCAGGTTGTAGAATGATGATGAATTTTGAGATCCGTATAACCTCATAAATTTTTACCCTGTCTAAATCATCAGCAAAATCCAAACAACATTGTCTAAACCATAAAGTCCATGTCAAATCATCATAGAAATTTTTGTCGTGATGGATATCCCACTTCAAAAAAAATATAAACCTCCAATATTATATAAAGAAGAAGAAAATATGCTCAAATAGCTCTGAGCGATATGTTTCTGGGAGAAATCACAACCTTGTGGACCCATAAGAGAGTTGTCCAACAGATAAGACCAACGTTGGGATTGAGCTATAACTAGCCGAACATCATCAGAAATTGTTGTCTGAATGAATTCAAGAGAACCACGACCCCTAGAAGTATTTAAGATTAAAATATAGAGGGGGGAATGGTACCATCAACCAATAAGAAAAAACAGTATAGATAAATCCAATGAGAAAAGATATAATTTTGGATGTTGGGAGAAAGGAACCTATTTAGGTTCTCATTATCAATATACCCATGGTAGCAGGGATCAATATTATGATTTCTGGAGATCATGTCCCTCTGATTGGAAATAGTTGAGAAACCTAATGATAACTATAAGACAAATGAAAATAATTAAGTGGGATATATTACATTAATACAATAAACCGTGTCTAATCTTGATGAGGACCAGCAGCATCGAGCACATCGTGTTATACAGTAAGGGATTCATGATCCACATAATTAGTTCATCAATCACCTGATCACCAAATCACTCATAGGGAACATAACCCCTACATGGAATCATGTAAACCATATAAATACCTATGATACTTGCAACCACATTACTTGAACATGGTCACACATGTCACAAATGACTGAATGATTGGTCTGATGACTCTCTCAAAGCCAATAAGAAAACCATATCCCTCACGGCCAATGTTCAATAAGTTAATGAGGTATAATCAATGGTTGGATATGACATGAATATGAGAAAGGATAAATCTTGTGGAAAATATCTTACAAGATGGAATCATAGTGTAGACTCATGAATGAGGATCACGATCAGGGTTTGTGACATGGTCTCATGACTGAGGCACTCAGCGGGTGAAAAAATGAGAGCAATATAGAGAAGTGGTGACCGTGATAATGAATTTCCCTCCACCCCTACATATTTTATATTCTATAGAATACCAAACATATCCTAGTTTACCAAATTTTACATAAGGCAGTGGTTTGCAAAACCACTAAAAACTCAGGAGGGCATTAGTTTTCCCCAGAATAGAGTCCTTGTCCCTGCAGAGGTCGCTCTTAGGGGAGTGATTTTTAAAGCCTTCCAAACAAGAATCACAAATTAACAAAAGAAGGAATACCTAGATATGGGAATTTAAATCCCCAAAAAATAAATGTAACAAATAATAATAGAATGAATGATCTTCCAAGGGACTCAAAATCATATGACCATTTAGAGGTCACAGAAAAATACCACACACAATGCATAGCCTACATCAAATCTCACATGAGTCCCCTTCAAATAACCATCTTGCTCATGTGAAGTCACTCCTGATGATATATTTTCATGTGATAAAAACCTATTGAGTTCCTAGGCCACTGGGTTTGTCATCGGCATGTTCCTAACAAAGTATCCAAAATTCACCTAGAAATAAGGGGAATAATATTCAAATGAAGTGAACTCCAATGGTTGTGAAGATCATGCTCGATGGAGTCATTGAAAATGATAAATTTACATGATATTATTATTAAAAATTATCATATCTCTAGAACCCAAGTAAAATACAATCATGGGAATAAAGGGAAAGAACTGATAGGTACTTGTGGCACTGAAGGATATGCGGCCTACCCCTGGTGATTTGTAACATGCTCCGATACATCAGTGACCATTGCACATCACCTTGTGAAAGCCATTTCGACTATCATCCTCTCCACCAAAAATTCCTCAGGTATGGATAGGAGACTCTATGATTATCATTCGTCACCCTATGTACAAATAAATAGATTTTCTACAAACATTCTTGTGCTCCCCCATATGACCCATATTGGTCACACAAGGCATCAACAAAAAATAGAGTAAATTTCATTGACATTACTCATTAAAATTCGCAAAACTCCCAAAACATTGTAAAATGTAACAATGGGGATAAATGAGAGGATGTTATAGGTGCTTGTGGTTGCTAAAAGATATGTGGTGCATCCCTAGGGATCCACAAGGCACTGCAAGATCTCATTGACATGTCTCCCCCACCTCTCGAAAGCCCTTTGGCCTATCATCCTCACCACATAGAAGTCCTCAGGTATTCCAAGGAGACTCTGTACTTTCCCTTTGTCTCCCTATAGACAAATGGGTAGATTATATTAAAAAAATTCTTTCACACCCCTAAATGATCCATATTTCTCATGCGAGTCATCATCATAAAATTGAGTAAATTCCTTTGACGTTACTCATGAAAATTCACATAACTCTAGAACCATTATAAGATAAAATAGTGGGAACAATGTGGAGGAGGTTATAGTTACTAATGATCACTAAAGGACATGTGGTGTTCCCCTGTAAAAAATGCAAGACACCACAAGACCATCGTTAAATGACCCACCCTTCTTGTGAAAGCCCTTGTGCTTGTCAGCCGTGCCACATAGATGTCCTCGAGTATGTCCCAAAACTCCACACATACCCTTCCAAACTCTAAGGGTAATGGATGTATTTTTCCATTACATGGTCGTGAACCCCCATATGGTGCATATTTTTCATGTGACGCACCACCAAGAAATAGAGTATTTGTCCTTGAAATTGCTTATGAAATATCACAAGAATTGAAACCTTTTCATGTAAATAAAAGTAGATAAAATAAGGAAGATTAAGAAGGCACTAATGATCATAAAAACCATGCGACACACTAAGTAATTCTATTTTGTGGTCACATGGGACCCCTGTAAATTCATCCTTGTCTTGCGGAAAGCACCAGTCAGGTCATCAAGCTTCTCATAAATGCCTTTCGACATGAACCTTTGATATAATGAAGTCCCTTGGGAATGTTCATAAGAAATGATGAAAATTACATTGACATGAATGCATGATCAAACAAGTCATCATAAAGGAAGCATTGATGGAAGAGACTTGTGACCCCTGAAAATCAGTTGACACACTGAGAATAGTCTACGACAAAGACTCATGAATCCATGTGGTGCCTACCCACTTTTCCAACTCCATCCTAGTTCTACACCAGATATACCACACAAATCAGTGATCATATATTGTTGAGAAGCCTATAAATTCCCCACCCATGAATGAAAAAAGAACCAACTATAATGTGGAGGAAACTCTAGAGTGAAAATGTCCCAAGCATCGAAGAGGACTTTTCGAACCAACCAATCACCTGACTGGCCAGCCTTCCTTCAGGTAATATACCAGCAACTGACTAGACCAATCATGTGCCATACAAAATGCACTTAATGAGATAATTCATAGATCACACAAAGGGATAATTTCATGGTGTGTGAAGAACATATCACATGACTTTGACATCACGTGAAACTTAAAATAAATTGATATTGAACAAACCTTAGTCATTCGCAATATAAGGGATAGAAGAAAGATCTATGGTGGATAAAATAAAAAAATACATGCTCATTGGACCTCATGAGATTCACAAGAGTCATGTAAGGACATGTGAAAACACCATGATAAATTTCTGATATCTCAACAAATTCGTTCAGTATTCTATTCAATAAATTAAAAGTACCTTGAACATGTAAAAATAAGTCATATGGTCCCCCTAGACTCACCGCCTTGGTCTCACAAAACCATCTAGGTCTATCACTGAAACATTACGATGACCATAAGATACATCGTATGAATCATATAACATCATTCACTCATATCAGTTAAGTCCCACCATTGCATCTGGGAATGAAAACCAACCACTCACAACACTATTTGGGCAAGCCAGCTAAGGCTCATGAAGTCCTCTAGACATGACGTTTAGTTATCATGATGACCTCTTTGGATGTTATAAAAAACACATGACATCCTTCAGACAATGTCTTGCTAAATTTTGTGACAAACCCATATGTGTCAAGATAGGTCATGTGATGACTTCAAGGAAAATCCAACTGATTCATGCGATGTCCTTCGGACTTGTCAAATGGGTCATGCTCCACCCTCTAGACAAGCAGAACATGACACTTGATAATCCTTGGATTTGATAGCCCTATCAATACTCAATTTGTAAACCCTAATAATAGTTAATCCTTAGTGTTCATTCCACAATATAAATGAAATTACAATGAATCTGATACCTATCTTATTCAGGATATGTATGCCACATATTCATGGTTCGAGTGTCATATTGATCATATAGTGTGATCCTAGTAGCTAAGACACTTATCCAATGAAATGACATTGATAAATTTCTAACCCTTGTTTCTCACAATGATCATATATCATGTGGGATAAGGGAGTTTCACTGATCATGTAATATTCACTATACACCCCCATCTACTGACATTATATGTTAAAAGGGTATCCTTAGTGCATAACCCCCATCTACTGACATTATATGTTATTTCCCCGATTGAAGAGAAATATTCCTTGGTATAAGACCCTCAAATTCATGATACCTTGAAGATAGTCATAATGTTTTTTAGTGTGATTTTCTAAATTATCTGATCATCAAGTTAAGGGATAAATGATCTACATGAACTCAAATTCCCTCCATAACCAGGATATGTTGGACCACTTTGTTGGTCCTGATCTCTATACAAAACATCCCAAGAAATGTCCCAACATAAATGTATTATACATATAAACCATGACATTGATAAGTTGTTCCCACTTTTTTCTCACATCGATCATAGATCATGTTGGTTTAAAAACATGAAATGAACATCTCATTGGATATCATAAATCTCCACTCACCAGGGAAATCCCAACATTTAAGCCTCAATGATTAATATGGTATGAAAAAAACACATATAAGGGTATATACATTGGGGAAAATCCAAAGGGTGTAATTGAAAAATTATGACTCTAATTTCTACCATAACCAGCATATATATGATGTCTCCATGAGACTCAAGCTCACATATACAATGTCTCAATTCCTGTACATATGTCCTCTTCGCAAGATGCTAAACTACACATAATTAATGAACTATATGGGTTTTGATTCCTAAAAAATAGGATATGTATGATGCCTCATAATTGCTCAATACCCTCCTCATATTATTTATCACATCCTCACATGGAATCACATTACAAAGAATCTGTTTTTATGGCTTCAGCACATAATGTTGCTATTCACCATTAGGGAAATGCAAGAATAACCTCAGATACATATATATGGATTTTATAATAAGACCACACTCCCCTAGGTTCCTCAATGAGACCCTCATTCATTGTTTAATGAGAGAAGTGACCAGTGAGTTGTTTTTTCAGGATAACTGGTCCCATATCAGGATAAGGATTAGTTACAATAATATATCTTAAATCTATAAAAGAGTCTCAAAGTAGGCAACAATTTTCCACCAAAAACGTACAATGAACCCTAACTCCCATCCTATAAAAAAATATGAGTCCTCAAAGTCATTAAGCCGAAAAACCTTGATGACTGCTGATCTTTGGAAATAAGGTCTATACCATGCTATATATGGGAGACTGATTTGGAGTTTTTTGTAATAGTGAAAATTGTATCCCAGTGAGTGAAACCCATTTCATGCCTAAAACCCTACGAATCATACATATTGTGGTATTTTTTTTCTTTCTTTATGATCTCTCTCATATATTTTCAAACATAATATCCACAATTGATACAATTATCTATCTCTAAACACTTATGAATCAGTGATGAAAATAAGTAAATTAGTTTTAAATGCTTTGATAATCAAAATTTTCAATTTATACCAATTTTTTCCATTTTAATGTTACAAATTCCTTATATCTTATGACAATATATTAATTTCATGATTTATCATATATATAGAGACATCCCTATAATAATAATATACTTGTTAAAACACAGACTGAAATATATTATTTGATGTTTTTCTATAATATGTTGATGTATTGTATTAAAAATTTACAATACACATAATATGTGGTTGTTTGGTTGTATATACTTACATTGGATCCAAAAAATATATATTTGGAGTATCCAGATTAACTATGACCATCATCAAGTGTTTCTTAAAAAAACAAAAAGTAATGAAAAATATTAAAAATATATTTTATGAAATTATATTGTAGAGATTTACTTGTTCATTATAGGGATCAAAAGAGCCTATTGTCAACTATTTTTTATCAATCTCTTTGAATAACTCATTTCCTTTATTTTCATTTTCATTTTTATACCATGTAAGTTTATCTATATTAATAATATAGGGATTTGGTACTCCAAACAATGCTACACATGGTTATCCATTTATATATTAGTAATATAAACACTTTTAGAAAATATGAATTATCATTAACATTAATAAACATATTATCTAACTATTTGGGTAGACATATTATGAAAATATACCTTATGTATGTATTCACAACTGAGATGCCCAATAATTCAGGATTGAGAATCTCTTTTACATTCTCAAGACCAATTCTATCTATTATAAAAGTTCTATATATTCCATTTTCATATGGAATATAAGATATATTTTCACCCTTAAATGTGGTATATTAATGATGTTATAATGATAATAAATGTTACTCTAGAACTGGTTGGGAGAAGGTACTCTCAGAAATTCATTTGGATTTCTTGGTTGATTCACTATATTATCTAGATCTGACCTTCCATTCCCAACGACTTTATCCATATATATTATCATACTTCACTTCCAAACTTTTATCATCAACAGTTACATTTTTTATATGAAAAATTTTTTAACGACATACATCATGTATCTCTATTGGATTAGATGTCCATTCTTTGAATGTTCAAATAGCGTCAATTATCATTATAATATCCGAATAATTAAGTGAAATATGCAACATAGAAGTTAGATCCTGATCTACCAAAATCCCTATACTCATGTGATATTTTGGGAGGTCATTATGGAATATATTGTCTCTTGGGATATTATACACCATAACAATTACGAAAATTAGGTGTGTTGGTGTAGAATTAAAATTTTTTATTCATATTAAAATCATATACAATTGTATGCTGATGAATTTTAGTAATATAATGTTATCCAAAGTTGTTTCAATCACATTTAGGAGAATGTGTAGTGAAAAAATTATTTACCATGGGTATGGTATGAAGTTGGGGATAATGAATAGCCTCAAATATAGTGGGATCATTTTGTTCATGTACAGATATTTGTTCTACTACTGGTTCTCTTTGATCCAATCTCATAAATTGGTCTTCCAAACAAGAATGGACAATAACATATTTAAGTGAGTCTATTTGTGTTTTCAATCATCACACCGCATTATATGTATCTTTATGTTGTTTTATCTTTTTGAAATATGTTCTAGTAGGGACTCTAAAAAATTCCTCTAACATGACCATATTGATCTAGCTACATCAATCCTACTGAATGTATTTTTTCTTCTCATACGGTCTGTTCTGATTCATTTGTCTAAACCATATAAAAAACATGAACATAAATTGATGTTTTAAATGTAATAATTTCATAAAGTATAACTAAATACAATTTTTCCATACTTACACATGTTTCTAATACTTATTTGTTTTCATCAACCAGTTAACACACCTTATTTACACAAGCCTTCTTCCATAGAACATGACGTCAGATGGATGTGGATTCCAAATTTCATTGATCAATATAAATATGAAAAAAATAACATATGTTTATTCATATCGCACAATTAATATATTTTTAAATATATACCAATTTATTATCTAATTAAGCGTAGCCCATCCTTTCATTGAGATTGGGGTATATTGGTTTTGATACATGTTCAATATTTTTAGAACACTTTTTCTATTTCATAAATTAACACATTTGAATCATATTGAACAAAATAAATAATGTCAAATAATATATTATAAACATCAATGCACCTAAAAGTATTTATCATTTCACTGATTGATAAAATATGTCTATTTTTCCTTCTTTACAATGTGTGTATAACTAACTCGTGGGAGGGGCATTACTTTCCCCTAAGTATACCTAAATGTTACATCATAAGAAGAGTCTAGAAGCCTCTATAGTGTTGTCAAGTGACTATTAAGAAAGTTTCTTTTATAAATATTCTAAAATAAATGAACTCTGCAATGAATAATCTAAATTAAAACAACATTTAGTTATATATATATATATATTTGGTATAATAGAAAAAGTATGTCATAAAGTTACTACTATAACTTTACAAAATATTTTCACTATTATAGGTTGGATGTGGTGCAATGAATCAATATCAACTGGAACATTCATCCTCATTATGACCCCAACATAACCAATGAACATTGACTTGTTGAGGTCTATAATATGGTTATGTTGATTCCAACCAACCTCAAATTTTATACCCTAACATATTGACATGATAATTTTATTCAACACCATGATGTTTATTCATTATTGATTTTTTCATAAACATGTTGTTGATCCCCTAATAATTCTGAAGTTTCATCATCAACTGTCTATTATTACTTGGTATTGGAAACATCATTTGGTTCATTAGACATTGCATGCATGAGTAGTCAGACATTTAATTTGTATTGAACAACAACAACATAAACATAGATAATGGATTTTGGAAGTGTCACATTCATGCTCTATTGAAAACTTGATGAAATATTTAACATCAACTTCACACACTTTTTTTAAATTATTTGAGTGCATCCATTTTGAAGGAAACAAGTAATTTAATTTAACTCCATCTTTATAATATTTAACTCCATATGTACCTATATTTCTTGAAATAATATGAGCAGTAGTCATCCCATTCTAGGTACCAGTGATCATTTTGGATGAATTATTCTTAGATTTTTTAAGAAACATATAAGAAATATGGGATGACTCTCAAACAATTTTTTTTAATAATAAC
Organism: Viscum album; assembly: GCA_963277665.1. Taxonomy (NCBI): domain Eukaryota; kingdom Viridiplantae; phylum Streptophyta; class Magnoliopsida; order Santalales; family Viscaceae; genus Viscum; species Viscum album. The sequence goes on from OY728135.1 coordinate 686,942,885, forward strand.
TGTTTGATAGATGAAGATGGTAGGGATGAAAATTGTCTCCTTTTTTTAAATTAAAGAATCTTAATTTCAAATTTCAAATCTCATATCAAAATGCTAAAATGTCCCTAACACTACCATGAGAATAACAACTCATCCCCACTTTGCTACACTGACTCTAATCTATGTAACTAGTCTTTTCCCCTCACATGTATCTAAAATATAAGACCTCTATATCCCATGAGGATCATGTGTTAGGTGTGAGTATAAATATAAACATGTAAATACTAAAAGGTCCCCCAAAATATACCACAATGAATATATTTGAGTATATTTTAAAAATAGTAACACAAAAAATAAACAAGTAAGTCAAGTAATTATGTATAAACAAGGAAACCATGATAATAAAATGTAACAAATTTTTTTCCTAAAAATTATTATACAAATCATACCATGATTTTATACCATTTTTGTTCCATAAATTCAAATAATTTCACTATTAAGATGTTAAAATTCAAATCATAGTAGGAGGAAAAATTATTTATCTCCCTACGGAAATAACCACATCATAGGTTCCATGAGATTCGACCTTAGTCCCCTAGAATCAAATATTATCCCTTAGAGATAAGCCTAAAATGTACTTATTAAATCCAAATAATGAACTGGGTATAACATATCCATTTTTCATATAATGTTAATTTAAAATATTGACATGTCTTACCATTATATTTTCCCTTAGGAAAAACCACACAATGAGTTCCACAATAAATTAGTTAAACCTAACTTATGAAAAACCATAAATAAGAACAAAAAAACACAAATGTCACGTCACCCTCTCCCTAGACCTTGTTGAATCACCAACATGTCTATATTAACTAAAATTATAATAGACCATACCTAGACCTAGCATAATACCCATAATATTCTACTATATGTAAAAAAATTATTTATATCACATCCACACATGTATTTATTATAGAAAATAATTATAATCATACATTGAGAGGTATATTAAAAATTATATCAAATAATACCAAGTGATTTTTCAAAAAAAATATTACAAGGCATGATTTATCAAAATTTGAAAAAAATAATTACATACAAATTTCATATAAAACAATAATATTCAAAAAAAATTACTAGAAAAAAAATTATTATAAATCTAAAAATATATTAGTTAAAAAAAACTTAGAAAATGTATACGAAGTTAAAAATGAAGACTTACTAAAAAAGTCATAAAATAATTCCATTTCTGAAAACTCGAATGTCTTGAAACAAAATTATATATAAATGTTTACTGGTTCATTTTATAATAGAATGATTATTAAAACCATATTTGTGTAATATTACTAGAAAAAAATTTAAATAATATATTTATACAATAAACATATTATAATATGAACCATTTCTTTAGAAAATAAAATTTAAAATACATATATAAAAAATATAACTAATCTACTATTATAGAAATCAAATTCCTTAATTGAATAATAAAAAAATGACAATAACATAAATATTTTTATTATATCACGTGTAATACATAATAAATGATCTAGATTCTATATAACACATATTTGATCAAATATAACATAATTGAAAACTTGAAAATTTTATTTTAAAAAAATAATTTTATCCCATGTGTACTATAATCCCACTCATTTTTAAAAATAACATAAAATAAATTTTAATTAATGATTGTCTCATATTACATTTCAAAAAGTCAATTTACTTTCTATCACAACATACCACTAACCACAATATAATATCAGTAAACACTATTCTATTTAACTAGCTTGAATTTATCAATCCATTTATGGTAAAAATTACCACAATAATAAATATAATATAAAAGTTCTCAGAAGTAATAGATTTTCTAATATTTTACCCAAGTATAACTTAACTCCTTTAATATTTATTGCATGCAGTATATCATTATCTCATTATTCAATAATATATTCAGTATGTGGAATTATATTCAGATTTATATTCAAATTGTGTAAAAACAACAAAAAATAATCAAATAAATGATAATATACAGGGACCATCATAAAATTACATCATTTTATAAAAAATGAATAAACACAATTTATTCATTCCACTACATCACCTATGTGACTCTAATCATCCTATATTAATCAGGAGAAAATTTTTTCCTATCATTCTATGAAATTTTATGAAGATTATTTTATCAACACATACACATATATTCATAATTCTTCTTATTGTCTAAATTGTTTTTCATCTTCATGTGAAAGAGATACCATGGAAAGAAGACTCAAACAATGACGATCCACACTATCTAAAAGGTAATAAAAAATAATAATTAAACCCTCAAAAAAATAACCATCAGTTGCAACAGTGGATGGAGATGTACTTTGTAGTGGTCTCGTACAATGCTGGAATGAGTTAACATAGTAGGGGTGGAATTTTGTAGGTATATGTAAGTGATATAGAGAGAGATGATATGTATGGTTCTTCATTGTAAAAAAATAGGGAAACAACGCAAACTGTAGAACCCAAAAAAGCAATCAATGAGAGAGAAAAAACAGAAAATAAAATACATTGGATTCCAGACTTGATTTGTCCAAGAGAATGTAGTTGAGTAGCACTGACAAGAGGGGTGTTTTGTGAGTGATCAGGAATCACTACTGAATTAGTCATGGTTAGGGTTCTTTTAAATATACTAGGGACACTTTTATCAGCACTTAAAAAAACAGTGATAAATGATTTATAATTATAACTATGAACAAATTGTTTTTGTAAAATATATAAATAATAATATATTTTTATTAAATATTTATATTTATTTAAATAATTAATTTTTAATTTTTAATTACATCAATACTTTTAAAAAAAATATATATTTCTTAATTATAATTTTAAATATTTAATTTTATAAATATTTTAAATATATAGTTATAAATATATTTATAATTATGTATTTATAATTATAAATAAATTTATATTATTATATATATTTATATATTTATATATATTTAATAAATATATACAAATATTAATATATTAATTATTTAATTAGATTTTTTATAATTTTATAATTATTTAAGTATATAATTATTTATTTATAAATATATGAATAATAAATTAAAAATCAATATATATATATATATATATATCCCCAGAGTGAAAATCAGTGGCAGATACTCTTATGTGTGTTAGTGAGGTCTCTTGTTCTAGTCTCACTGAGTACATTTCTACATTGTATGTTTTCTTCTTTTCTTTTTAATGTTACCCCTTACAAAAATAAAGTATGGCTTCATCATCCATATATATATATATTATAAATATAAATATATTATATTAATTATATTAATAGATTTATTATAATTTTATAATTATTTAAATATATTTAATCATTTACATATATTTATATAAATAATTTTTAAATAATAATATTTATATATTAATAATAATTATAAATATATAAATACATAAATATAGTAAATATAAATTTACAATATATTTATTTAGAAATATATTTTTAAGTTTATTAATTAATATATAAACTTAAATAATTATTCTTAGAGTGTTTACGGTTGTGGTGCCCGGACCCCGAGGTTTCAGTTTCGAGTCCTCGATAGGAAACAACTAAGATTACATTAATAATTTCTCTTGGATCCTTTATCCTATTAGGAACTTGCACAAGCCCAGGGTTGGCCACCATGGGCCTCGCTGGGGACGTGTGGCTCACAGGTGGTGTAAGGCTGCTCGCATACCTCATTACCCAAATACAAATTTTATGTTTCCTGTAGAGATGGATCTTGGTATGTATGGGGAGGGTGGAGCTCTCAGCGCTTGGGTTTCAGATTCGTAGATTTCTTCTTTGAAGCAGGATGTCATTTTCGCTGCTTCCCATGGTGCAATGTCTGTTTTACCGGTGGTAATAGGTGAGTTGTTTCCTGCCAGATATATTTGCGTGATGAGGGTTTTGTTGAGGTCGGAGGGTCTTGTCGGTGCTGGCATGGTGAGTCCATTACACACAGTTTCATTTGATTCCAATCCATCTTCTTATGGAACTCCTTGTGGTGTAGCTTGGAGCATTGCAGCATCAGGGGTTGAGCGCCCGAGTTGTCCAGATCCTACGTGTCTTGTGTCGAAATCCCTGTCCAGGGGATATCCTTTTTTAGGCCCTTTTGTAAACAAATTTTCATCCTGATGAAGGCTCTCATGCATCTATAGAGCCTCACATTCCCAGATCTGATAATGGAATATTCACATTCATTGTAAACCCTCATGCTATTTGGGGAGGTTAGATGTGTATAAATTCTCTCTTATTGGTAATTTGATTCCTGGTAAGGGGTGTCACCCTTTGAATTATGGGGAGGTTAATTAACGTCTATCCTATATTTGGGGCATCCTCTACACCCTGGCTTCCTTCGTATCCATGAATGGGATCGAAATTTTGACCTTAGCTCAGTCAAGAATACCTTTTCCCAGGTATGGATATGAATTCATAAATTAAGTTGGCTTTATTGGCATCTGCAAATCTTGTGGGATATTGCATCTTCTTTAGGGAATCCAATAAGGCTTCATAGGAAAACTGATAATGCTAGTTTTTGACACTATGCAAGGATTATTATGGAGATGGATATGTCAAAGAATCTAGTGGAAGAGGTTGTTTTCACCATTAGGGATGATATCATTAACCTTGAAATAGGGTATAAAAGGAAACTGAAATTTTGTCTCAACTGTCATATTTTTGGGCACACATTTTCTGACTGCAATAGGAATAAGGATTGTTCCCTATGCACCATTCGAGGGAATGATGTTGGTAGTTGTCTATGGAGGAAAAATAATCATGTCCCCTCCAATTCTGATAGCAAGGGGAAGGTAGTGAATGATAAAGTGGAGGTTCGTGGGGCGGCCTTGACCTCGAATGTTGATAATTCACCCATTGCTGAGAATGGGATCATTGAATCAGGGAATACTTCACACGATCCTCCTAATGTGGTTCTTGCTGAAGGTTTTAATGGTGCAAAAGACTTGAGAGATGCTGCTCTAATTGAAGGAAGGATGAATCAGGATAATGAGGCACTTATAGAAGATTTTGAGCCTTCTAGTCAGGATTCAACAAGTCATGATGCCCTTGGTCACAACTCCCATGGGGATAGCTCAACAAGACATGAGAGATTTGATCTGCCTAGTAATGAGGGTTCTTGTGACCATATTATACAGGACTTAGCAACCAATGTTCCCCCTTTGAGAGAATCTCAACCAGGGTGAAATATTGAAGATTCTAAAGATGAATTATCTTAGTTACCATTATCAAAGGTTGCTAGAAGAAAATTACCTACCACCTTAACAATGCCAATCAGCTCAGATAATAAGTTTATCCCACTTTCAGTTGATGAAACAGAATCTGTTCAGGCTAGGGATATCTCCAATGAATCAGTGGATGATGAAGAATTAGATTCTAATAAATTCATAGCTGAAATCTATGTTGTCCCCTGCACCAGGTGGAGGTCATCCAATTATTGAAGATAATGTTCTGGAATTTCCAGGGTCATGAGAATTCTCCCACGGTCAGAACCCTGAAGCATATCATCATTACCAATAAGCCCAATTTATTGGGAATTGATGAACCAAGAATGAATTTTTTGAGATGGGTGTCCTTCAACTGGAATGCTATTGGGTACTCCCTATTTGCTACCAATCAGCCAGAGAATGGGACTGACTCTTTATGGTCGCTAAAACATAACAGTTTCTTCATTGATTCTTTTCAGATTGATCAACATGCAGTTACTTTATTCTGCTCTCATCAATCCAACTCCCTCTGTGTGACATTTGCTTATGACTTCAATCAATACATCATAAGGATATCATTATGGAACAATTTACTCACCATATCTGAGAATATGTTTACTAGATGGATTCCAATTGAGGACTTTAATACCATCTTGACGCAAGAGGAAAAAACTAGAAGTAACTTCTGTAGAGTTTCATCCAATAACATTCATCACTGCATTGACCAATGCAGACTGAGTGAAGTTCCCATTTCAGATGCATATTTTACATGGAGAATATACACTCTTAATGGGAGGAAAGAAAGAAAATTAGATAGGTTTCTGGTGCGAATGGATCAAAGAAGTGACACATTGGAGGTTTCTAGCATGACCCTTCTAAGAATACATTTAGACCATAATCCTATTTTGGTTGACCTATGTTTTAGTACTTTGAGATCAGCCCCATTACCCTTTAAGTTCAATACTGCCTGGTTGGTTGTGCCAGGGAGCATGGAAAACATATTGGAGGCTTGGAAAAGTGATGTCACATGTAGCTCTTTCACATTTGGACTTCCAAGATGAAAATCGTAAAATCTAGACTGAAAGAGTGGAGTAAAAAATCATTCTCCAACAATTAGAATGATATTAAAGGGGATGAATCAAATATTTTAATATATTTGCAAAGGAATATACATCAGGACACCTCATCTCAAGAAGAGATACACGTTACCTTTAATATTGACAACCTCTTGACTCTTAAGGAAAATCTGGATCGGAATCAGCTAAATGTTAAGTGGCTGAAGGATGGGGATAGGAATTCAACTTTCTATGATTGTATGCATAGGGATAAAAAGATCAGGAGAACCCTTAAGGCTCTAAAGATTTAAATCACTTTGTTTACATCTGATACTGAGATTTCCAATGATGTGACTTGTTACATTGAGAAGTTATTCTCTGAATTTGGGGAGAGCAGATAAAGTAAGATAATCAGATGTGTTGAACCGAGTCTGTATTATAATAAGAATAAAAAAATCACTGAGGTTCCTTCGTACAAGGAGATACATTCTTCACCCTTATCCTTAAACATGGATAGTGTTGCTGGTCCAAATGGGTTCACTAATAAATTCTTTATGTTCTACTGGGACATTATTCATATTGTTGTAACCAATTCTGTCAGGGAATTATTACATTATTCTTTTATGCCATTTGGGATGATCTCCAATATCATTGCTCTGATACCAATGAAATAGAACGCATTAGATATTAAAGACTTCAGGCCTATTGCAATTGGGAACTCCATTACTATGGTTATTAGTAAGATCTTGGAAAGCCAGTTGGGTGAAGATTATAAGAATTTTATCTCTTCTAATCAATTTGTATTTGTACCAAGTAGTAATATTCAGAACTGTCTTTTTATTGCTTCAGAATGTATAAATATTACGAGAGGAAAAGTTCAAAATAGAAAAATGGCCTTGAAGGTTGACATATCAAAGGCCTTTGACACTATACTGTGGGATTTCATTTCACAATCCTTAATGTGAAAGGATTCTCAAGGAAATTTATTGGTATGGTCTCCTCCATTTTTAAAAGTGTGCATCTATCAATTCTCATCAATCGATACCCTAGGGGTTTCTTTCAATGAACTAGAGGAGTCAAGAAAGGTGATCCTTTATCTGGGCTTCTGTTCTTCATGGCTGAAGATTACCTTAGTCAGTGCCTAAATGATCGTCTCATTACTGGATTTTATCAATGAATGAGAGCAGGTAGGAATTCCTTTTCTCCCTCACACATACTTTATGTTGATGACATACTTTTGTTCTGTAAGGCTAACAGGTTAACTGTTGATTGCATGAAAAGCATTTTTCCACATTATGAAGAGGTTGCAGGCCAGGTTATCAGCTGGAATAAATCCTTTGTTGTATTTGGAGAAGGAGTTCAAATTTCAAAGAAAAATATGGTTTCTTGTAAGCATGGTGTCAGAAGAGGTTCTTTGCCCTTTAATTATCTGGGGATCCCTTTCTTTTGGGGAAGGGTGAAATGTGTCCAAATGGAAAGCATAGCACTGAAAATTACTAATCAGTTGGAAATTTAGAAAGGGAATACAATGTCTCACGCTGGAAGAAATTGTCTTATCAACTATGTTATCACTTCCATTTTTGTTTATTCCTTTTCTATTTACAAATGGCCAAGAGCTCTTATCAAGTAATTAAGTGTATTGATACTTAACTTTATTTGGACTAGGTCAATCCAACAAAAGAAACTTTTCACTACTTCTTGGAAAGATTTTATAAAGCTAGTGAATATGGGAGGAATCGGAGTTAAGGATATCAGAATATTCAATTATGCTCTTCTTCAAAATTTCACCTAGAGACTTTGGGCCAAGCCTGATTACTCCCATGAATTTCTTGTTTGGAAGGTTTGTTGAGAGGCTACAAAATAGAAATTGTATGTACTTGAAATCTTCAGTTTGGACGTCAGTCAAACGCTCAAATTGTAGCATCATGTCTCAATATTTAGGGTTGGTTTGTCATGATCCCCATTTGAATTGCTGGAAAACGCCATGGTTGTCCTCTGCTATTAACGACTCTCTCAAAATACAACCTTCCTTGAAAAATCTATCTATACCAGATATTTAGGAGAACACTGTTGTCTATGAAATCATTCCTAGAAATTTTTGTATTTATAATATGAATTATTCCTATGTTGATACTGATGTTATGATATTGAAACCTGATATTAAGGGATTTATTTCCAGCCGGGACTACTACAAGCTGATGTGTGGTGCGTCATCTGGAATTCCTTTGTGGATGGGGGCTATTCAGAAGCCCAATATTTTCCCCAATGATGCCATGTTAATACGGAAAATCTAGAAACAACGTTTTCCCATCCAATCTGCTTTGTAGAGTACAGGCCTCAACATTGCACTGGTATTCTTCTTCTGTCTCAAGGGGGATGAATCTATTTTAAATATTTTATACATTGTGCCTTTGATGGCCACTTCTGGGACTATCTGTAATCAATTTTTCACTGCTGTTTTAATTTATGCTCAATTGAGTTACTGTTGTCCTCAGTTCTTCATTTGGATGTTAGTGAACAGATTAAATCCCTGCTTATTACTACTTCTATTTCAGTGATCTCTTATATCTGGAAGTCTCAGAACAAAATTTTCTTTAACAATGGAAAGACCTATTTTCAGGAAGGGGTTATGATGATCCATCAAAGTATCAAACTTTCTTCGATGAATCAAACTAGCTTAATGGAAGAAGATTTATTTGACTTTATTATTTTGAGAACTATTGGTAATAGTGGCAGGGAAAGAAAACAAAGAGTGATGAAATACATCCGGTGGATTCCACCAATCCCTAACTAGTTAAAAGTTAACATTGATGGGGTCGCTTCTGGTGCACCAGGTCCTACTGGGTGTGGTGGAGTCTTCATAACCCATATAGAATTCATTAAAGGATGTTTTTTAATTATATCGGGCCTGCTCATGCGATTGAAGCTGAACTGTGGGCGATGATTAAGGCCATCAGGTATGCGGATTGCTATGGTTGGCGTAGAGTATGGCTTGAATCAGACTCCTCTGTTGCTGTACAGATTCAGAAAGACCAATCCAAGAATGTTCCATGGAAGATGCTACCTGTATGGATCTCTTGTCTCAGTCTTTTTGATCATTTATCCCTTGATGTTTCTCATGTTTATCGTGAAGTAAACCATGTTGCAGATTCCCTCTCCATAAGGGCTATTATGGAGGTTAGTTCCAGTTGGTCATTTGTTCTTCCTATTTACTGTGACATTCTGTTTAGAAATGATCGAGATGGTGTTCTTTGCTCATGGATTTATAAGGATCCCCTTTTCTGAGTTGTACTGTAATGTATACCTTTTTATTTAATAATTTGATGGGAGCGGGTTTCTTCCTGGGTCTTGGTCCTTTTGTCTATATTTGGGGCATTTCTTAGTGGTGGATTATTCCCATTTGTGGAGGGTATATTTATTTAATATTTTCTAATGAAAATGTTAAAGACTATGTTTGGAGTTCCTATTTTTATATGCTTAATCGAGGGATCCTTCATCATTCTACCTAGGATTTGAGTTTCACCCCAAATTCTCAGAAAAATATAAGTACAAAAATCAGTAATATAATTCATTGGATCAGTTGGCTGCTTTTGCATCCCCTAATAGTTAATGATCGAGTCTCATATATTGGTGCACCCATTAAGAGGGATGAAAACACTGTTGAAGAGAAATTTGGGTACTTTTCTAGAGTCCTAATGTATTTTTAGATGATTAATCCCTTTCCTGATTCTATGATGCTAGTTGAAAATTTTAACAAAATTGAAGTTAAATTTGAATATGAGTTCAACACCTCTTTCAGTAAGTTCTAGATGTTTGTAGGATATGAAATCTTGAACTGAATGAATGTTCTATGTATCCAAATAGAACATGCAGGTAATTATCATCCATATGGTACTTTTTTTGAAGAAAGGCATTATAATTTATCACACCATTTTTGAGGGAACAACTGGAGATGCTGATTTGAAGGGGAATGATGTACTTGGGATTGACCAGAAAAAAGATGTATCTCCCATAGGAATGGAGATTAGATCACATTTTTCTAATGAAAAAAGGGATGAATGTAGTCAAGAAATTTAAGGTGGTTGTATTTCCTTCAAATATTTTCTTCTTGGATCCAAATCAGGACCAATACTTATTGATGAGCCAGTACGGGGTTCTATTGTGGATGAAATGGGTGGAGAATTATGGCAGGAGCATCCCTTTTCTAGAAAATTCAAGAACAAAATGGAAGTGGATGTCTCCTATGTTATGAATGATTTTTTACATGGGAAACCCTCTCACATGGGGATCATGCTTATTTATAAAATGACACATTCAAATAGGGAAGAACCAAAAGGATCTTGGTAACAAAATTATATATGGAAATGGGGTCAACATCTAAAAAAATGTGGCTGAGGGCGTGGTGGTGATGGGTGTGGCCAGAATGCCAGGTCTTATCCCAAAGAGCTCACTCTGGAGTAGGTGAAACTTAGGGAAATGTACTATGTACTTTTCAATAACAAGAATTCACAGTCAGAATGTGAATCACCTGATGACACCCCTGATTATGGAGATGGTTAGGATTTTTAGTTTTTCATTCTTTTTTGGATGAGGGATTGTCCTTTGTTTGATTCCATCCATTCCCTTTTATGATTTTCTTTTATTTCTTAATAATTTTTTATAGGAGTAGGTTCTCCAATCTCTTGAACCTTTTCTGTTAAAAATATGTTAACTTTAACATTGTTGAAAAATAGATACGTTTTATTAATTAAATATAATATATTAAAAAAACAAGGATATATATATTTACGTAAAGATGAATACACACTAAAAAGACTAAAACATTTTAAATAAAAATATATAATTAAATAATAGAAAATAATTAAAATAGAAAATAAAACAAATTATAAAAAATAAAAAATAAAAAATTATAAAAAATTATAAATGACACCTAAATTTAATAATTATAATAAATAATTTAATAACATTGATCAATTAAAAACATAATATATTAAATATATCATGTTATAATAAAATTTTAAAATATAAAAAAATTTGAGTAAATTACATAAATATTAGTTGTATGTGTTTTTATATAAGATTTTATTAACTGTATAAATATTTTTATTTGTGCATCATATAAAATTAATTATTTATATGTATCTAAATGAAATGTAACCCCTAACATTTGATATATGTTAAATTGAAAAAATCAAACAACATTAAAAATGATCAAGACATTAATATGTTTTTAATTATTATGTTTCTTTAATTTTATATATATTTATATCTAATTTATATTATTTATTACAATATATAATATATATATATATATTATACTTAATAGTTTATATTAGTAATTATTTCATTAATAAAATTGTATATAATTTTTTAATTTATTCATTTTTTTATTTTTTTAATTGTTATAAATTTTTTTTAATTTTTTTATGAATTACTATATATTCATTATATATATATTTAATATACACTATTTATTATTATTTATAAAATATACTTGTATGCATATTAAATTTATTAATTTTTATTAATAATAATTTAGATAACAAATTGATTAATATTTTTCATAATTTACCCATTTTTAGTTTTTATTTGTTTAATTATTTCACATAATTAATTTTAAATATCTATATATTTAATATATAGTATTTATTAATTTATTAAATTTTTTTATATGTATATTTAATTTATTCATTTATATCTATAATTATATAATTAGTAGAATTATGAATATGTTTTTGGATTTTTATTTATTTAGTTACCTCATTTTTAATCTAGACCTTTATCAGTGTTAAAATATTGATGATAATTGCTACCCTTTACCAGTGCTAAAAAATAAATCTCTCATAAAGGTACCTTTTCTCAGCACTAAATAAAAGTGCCGATAATGTTCACCATTTATCAGCAAAAAAAAAGATCTAATTAATGGTACCTTTTATAAGAACTTTTTACCACTGATATAAGTTACCCTTTGTCAAAGTTTTTTTAACACTAATAAATGTCACATTTAAAAATGTTTTTTTATAGTGTAGAGAAAGGATGGAATTGTTAAAGGCCTCTTTTTTAGTAGTTCTGGAATCATTGTTATGAGTGGTCACGAAGAAGAGATCTTTTGGGGAAGATTCTCATGATGTTTCTGATACATACAACAGTTTGAATTATAGTACAAGTGGAACTAAAATACTCTTGAAACCAAATCATTTATCGCGTGAAGTCATCCAAGATAAAGAAGTAGATATTTAGTGGTCTAGGGTAGGTTGTTTTCTCATTAGTAGAGTTGTTCATTGATAATGATAAAATAATTAGTTCTTATATGGTAATTGAATTTACCATCCATAGTTAGTAAATAAATTTTATGGGAATATGGTGTTTAAAGCTAGGGACCAGTTAGATTTCATTAGAACCATTATTGACAATTGTGAAAGGGATTTTTCATAAATTCTTTTGGATGAGAGATTAAAAGTACTGTATCAAGGTGAGTATAAGGATAAATAATTTTTATCCTTTATATCATCCACATTTTGATATTGAAAATTCTTTTAATGAATTAATTTTTGATAAATCCAATAATAGGCCTAGTTTTAGTGAAATAAATATAAAATGTAGTTTTTTTAGTGTTTATATAACATACCATCTACCTTAGAAAGGGTAATTTCAAAACTATTAGGTATCAATATTTATTTTTTATGTATTTCATAATATATGGGATTTAGATTAACATTCCTAGATTTCTTATGATATTTATTGAAGAGAAAATTAATACTTTCATAAGATTTAATACACTGCCTTATTTTAGCTATACTCGAATAGAATAGACTTATTCCCAATGGATTAGAACATTCAATTCCTTTATGTGGTATTTGTCTTAACCAAACCACTTTAAAATGATTAAAATATTTTGTAATCCATTGAAAATGATTTTGATAATAAATGATGATAATCATTATGATCATTTAAATCCTATAATGAATCCTACTAGACCAAAGGATGAAATAGATCCAATATTTGATCATGACTATATAGTTGAAGCTAATTGTTCATCTGATGATAATGGATTTGAGGCTACTATTGATATTATTGACTAGGAAAAAAGGGATTAATTGGAGCGCATGAGATTCTATAATGGTCCATAAGTTCTAACGAAACATAAAACCCCCAAAAAGGGATGAATCGGTAAGGGAAGGAGTAAAATATCCTCATGCGGAGAAGACCCACAGTTCAATGTTATTTGGAACCAACATCACTGATTCTAAGAGTGATATAGATTAGAAATAAGTGGTAGATACCCCCCATATTTTTGGTAGAGGAGAACATGTTTTGATTTTAACCTTCTTAAATATCCTCTAATTAACATAGGTTAAACCAATACTAATTATGTTTAGGATGATGATAATGGTGTCAGTCCACCGAATCATGATTTACTGACTATTTATATTCTATATAATACCTCAATTAAGGTTGAGTAGGCTCCTTCCTCTCCAATTCTATGGTAACGAGGATAGCTAGATCTTTTATATGTGATTTCTGGATCTACTCCTCATCAATTAGTTGTATTTCCTTATCTTATACATGAATTAGATAAATGTTTTCTAGGTAATCCAAATTATGATTCATCTCCTCAAACTGGATTTTTACCCCTTAAAGATTCAGACAGTTCATTTTAGTAAATTTAGAAGATGTAATATTAATCTTCAGATAATGATGGATCTATGTTGATGCTTTATTAGTTAGTGTTTAGTGACTCAACTTTTAACTCCATCCCTACGTAATCTTCTAATGATGAAAATTCTTCACCTCAACTAGTTGAAACTACTTCTACTTCAGTCACTACCTCATATAATTTCATTCAATTCATGAATGATCTTATGGATTTATTGAAATAAATTTTACATTTCTAATGAATATGATAGGGACAATGATATTTTCTTTACAATTGAGAGTGTTGTTGATAATATAAAACCTAATATATTTTTGAAGATAGAATATGTAGACCATGATCTTGAATATTTTAGAGAACATATAAAAGGATTCATGGGATAGAAAGTACTCGTTCAATTATATTTAATATATATTCTCATTATGCTTGATAAGAGGTATCACACTATGATCACCGGTTTTTCCAGGCCTTCTACTTTGGATTCTAATCCTCCTCATGCATCTATTTCCATTGTTGAGGATAGTATCTTATGTGTTGTTCATGAGTAAATCCAATGTATCGATAATAATGTTAAGGATATAAGAAATCAAGTACATTTGGATGTTTCAACCTATCATGAAAATCATTATGACATAGTTAAGGTAGAACTATGTTGAATTCCAGAGAAAAGGGTTTTATTAATGATGTTATAATGTACTATCTTGGTAGAATTGTCACTAAGGAATATATGATGACTCAGTTTAGATACATATCATATAATCATAAGATTCCTTCCATACCTATAGCCTTTAAATCTATTGTGAAACTTTTTATAATCATGGAACCTTGGTTGTATTATGATAAGTTAGATAAGGACAAGTTCTTGCATTTTGTTGAACATACGTCAAGAGATGTGATAGAAATTACTTGGCTCTTAGATACCATAATATATATACATATTAAAAATTATCTAGTTCTGGAACCTATATCTCTTCTTGGACATTGGATTTATCATACCATAACTTCTATATCTTCCTCTACTCAATCCACCACTTCACCTGCACCACCTCTACCTACTATAAGACAGTTTTTTCTCAGACTACAACGATATCTTCACCATATTTGTCATGTTTACTAGACCATTGTTTTTCTAGGAATTAACCCTTATCCATTCCCTTTCATTCTCCTATTGTATTTATAGGAAAAGGTAATAACATTATTAATTATTATACTATTATGGACACCGATGACTGATAATTTTCTTAGGGACTCTAATAAGGCCTTATATAAATTAATTATTTCATAATATTAATTAAATCAAATTTATTCATATTCTTTCTATTTATATTCTACCCTTTATTATCTTCATTATATTCTATTATATTTTGTTAATTTCTACCAGTAATTTTTAATCCTCTTTTATGAAGACATTTTAATTATCCCAAAATGTGTATTAAAAATATGGCATACTGTATGATTTGTTATAATTCAATGAATTTTTTTCATTCAATGTATCTTTGATTTTCCTTATTTTTCTTTATATATGCCTCATTCTTTGTAGTTATTTATTACATAATTTTTTATCATGAAAAAGGTGTGAATTTTGGCTTAATCGTTTAATTCATTATCTTAATATTCTAAAATAATGTTTGTTTTATTTCAAATAAATTCACTATGTTATGGATGTTAAAAAATATCTATGAATTTTTGAAATTTAGTAAATTTGGAAATAATTTATAATCCAAAAAACTGATCGTGAGTCAGATGAGCATAATTTTGGAAGTCATAATGTGACCACAAAGAATCTGCCCACCATAGGAATAATTTTTATCGATCACAGGATAAAATATGGATAATATAAACTTCCAAAAATACAAGAGTATTTGTACAAAAAATTTGTCACCCATATGAATATTTTATCAACCATGATAGAAATATCATAATGTACTCATGATACCACAAGTCTAATCAAAGTGAATGCATGTTATATCATAGAATGATCGAAACAACCTATCATAATTTTCACTACAGATTTATGTGTCCACATGACCAAGTGGTTAGATCACTTGCCTATCTGATCGACCATTGTGGAATTATCATAAATTATTCAAGATACTATATGCTACATTAATTTATTTCATGGTATATATGTTATATCTACAAACAAAAAGTATTAGTTTGATCAAATGTTGTGTATAATAAACCTCATGATGAATTAATGAGATTGTATGACAATGTTGGTATTTTGGAAAAACTACTAGAGTTTTTAGATATGACACTAAGTTACTACACGTTGAAGTTAAATGACCACATGAGAATGTTGGAAATAAGATAACCATTGGATAAACCATACTTTTATTAAAGGTGACCACATGACTTATCAAGGTAATCCAATGTGAATTTTAACAACATTTTTGAGCTATAGAGGATGACCTGGTGTGGAAAACATAAAAAGACCATGTATAAAAGTTGAAATTATATTTTAAGAAAATATATTTCAACCATCTTATGTGATGAAAAAAATTATATTTAATATTCATTTAATTCATCATTATTTCATGATGTATATGTGGATTCATAATTATGGATTTACAATGGATATTTTTGTGAAAAAAGTTATGTTAATATAAGACCAAAGTCGGAAAAAGAAAATTGGAATTTACAAGTTGAAAAATGTGAACCAGTTATTTGTTCTAAAAAATATAATAATTTTTTTAATTAAAACCTCATCATAATATCTAAGATCAATTTTTCATAATCGTATCTCATCTCAGAACTAATGGATGATACCAAGAAGATAAGATCCATTGGAAGAAAAACCGAGATTTTAGATTGTGTTGTGATGAGATTTTACTTCTCTCTCTCTGTATATCATTTTTTTTAAAACATTTTATTTGTTCTTGAATTTTCTACAAATATATTTACACATATGGTTTATTATATTATTAAATATTATTAATATAATCTTACTTTATTTTTTTTCTACATATTTTTACTTCAATAGAAATAATGGAATATGTTGTGTATTATCCGAGATATACCTTTTTGTTGTTGTAATCTATACTAATTCATGGTTATGGATCGTCTATATATTTTTAACAAATGTGATTGGTAGTGGGTTACTATCATTTAGATATGATTATACATCATCTTGAGATTTAACCTCTTGTATGTTTTAAATTCTATTATATACTTTATCAATTTTCTTACTATATTTTTAAAACTATATTTAAAGTCTCTTATGTGAACATGTACTTTGATAGATAGCTTTTACATTTTATTTTTATATAATTTAATATTAGTATAGTAATATCAAAAGAATAGGATAATCTTATGATTTTTACAATAATGTTTTGATCAAATTTTTTAATAGGATGTTTCAATGAATTAAATTAGATACACATATTGTATTAATTAAATGGGTGAATTTAAAACATGGGGAATTTGTTTTATAATTTTTTTTAAAATCAATATTTTCAGTAGATATTTAATTGAACCCCCGCTTGAGTACTCCACTCTGGCCAATATGATCTAATATCAATCTTATAATGAAATGTATAAATTATCTGAATTTTCACATGAAGGAACACATAAAGAAAATAGTACTATATTGGATATATATCATCATGACATTCAAGGTTTATCTATGCATCCTAATAAATATATCACTACAATTTTATTCGGATTACTAACATTTGAAATGGTATCAATTCCATCAGTGATGAATTATCTTTATAATTTTTTATAAGAAATATACTATTGGTTTTACCTAACTCCAATGCTCCCAATGTCACACCCTTTCAAGAAGATAAATATGTGAAGAAAATAGTCACCAAGGAACTCACCACACCCCTAATTACATATGAAATTACTATGAAATGAAAATTACAAAAGGCGGATAATGAATATAGGTAATCCAAGAAAAACATCACCATTAATGCTTTAAATGATGATCAATATTAGGGTGAATTTATATACTCTTACCAATACACCAAGAACAAAAATGACTTCTTCAAGAAGAAAAAAAATAGTAACAGGTAGAAGAATTAAAAGAAAAACGTGGAAAAAATAGTTTAATGCTATGAATGTAAAAAAAAGAAAGTTCATATCTGGTTGGAAGTCCAGATTTATAAAAAGAAACCTAAGAAAAAAAAGAATCTAAAAAGGTTTCAATGTCAAAATGTGTAGTGAAACTGATGACACCATGGATTAAAATTCCTATTCCACTTCAAGTTACTCATTTTTTATGTTACTTATAAAACATTTTAATGAATACATTGATGTTATTACCACTACTCATATTTACACATCAACATTTTTTCCAAATAATTATTCACGATCCTCTTCTTCTTCTTACTCCACCATTAAAATTAATTATGATGACCAAAAATATTATTATGATAAAATTGAATTTTTTTATAACATTCATTATTATATAAATATATTTAAAACAAATCCAAGAACTATATTAAAGAAAAATATTGTCTTCAAAAAGATAAAGATCTTATCATAAATGAAAGGGAATAATTATTCATAAAATTTAATAATCATCCATATATTGTTAATACTGAATCAACCATCAATGAAATGTAAAAATCTCTTCCGAAATTCATTGAAGGTGAAAATAATTTTTAAAAAATTTGTGTTTTTTAAAGACATGGAAGATAAGGTTTTGGTCTTGGATACTCATATAATACATGTACCATAATAAATACATCGAAAACTAATTTTATAAATGGTTTATTCCAAGATAATTTTTTTAACTATTTAAAAATAATTATGCATTAAATCTATGAATGCGACTGCAATAATGCATGATATGGAAGACCAAAATCAGTCCATATTTTATAAAATATTATTAAAAGAAAACCTCATACCAAACAAATATATATTCATAAATCATTATATGATAACATAGGCGGATCCATAAATTTTTGGGAACCAAAAACAATTAGTCATTTATTTTTTTAGGAAGAGTTTATAACAAAAAAACCAAAATAATCACCATGGTACCTAGATAATAGTTTCTCAAGACACATGTGTGAAAACCTCCTAGAATTAAATCAAATAGGTAAACTAGAAGGATTTCATGTAAACATTGAAGAAAATCATAAGGGTAATATTGTCATGTAATGAAGCATTAGTTTTTATAACCACACTATAATTAAAAATGTTTTATTTTTAAAAGTATTAAAAACAATTTACTAATAATTAGTAAATTTCATACAAGATGTTTTAAAATTTCTTTTGAAAATGATATATAGTATAATTTTAATTAAAAAGATGAACTTTTATTTATCCCATCTCAATTAAAAAAATTACAAAAATAATTTAAAATATCTAGCTAGACAAAAGATAATGTTCTTGATTTCAAAATTTAGTTAGTGGTGGATTTGAAATATATTTTTTTTTTCATTTTATCACACACTTACTTATCAATCTTAACTATTATTAATTTTTACAAGTTCTTATGAAACTATATTTTAATTATTAAATAGTTTTTTAATCATGCCAATATAGTAAAAAATTTATATCCAATTTTGAATTTATGAAACGAATTTCATCATTAAAATATCATTAATTAACTCATTTTTGTTTATTTGGAACTATAAAAACAAAATTCAATGAGTAAAATCTTAAACTTTTGTTATTTTTAATGAATTTTCAAGACTCACATGGTGTATTTCTTATATCAAAAAATTATTGCTTACAAAGGCTTTATCATGTTCTTTAAAAATGTTGAAAATAATGAAGTTTTTAAAATTATTTCAACATAATGCGGTCATTGCAGAGAATTTGATAATAAGGAATTATATGACTTATTTTCTTCAAATATCTATAATCATTCTTCTTATTTTTCTAAAACCCATCAACAAAATGGGGTACTAGGGAGGTGAAGTCAAACAATCTAAAACATTTCTCAAAATCATTTAAATGATTGTAATATTCTAAAAAAATTGATGCGTCCATGAATAATACTTTCAGCATAATTATTCTTATTATCATAATACATTTTCTCCAAAAGACCCCTTATGAACATTGAAAAAGTAGACACACAAAAATATGCTTTTATAAAAAATTGTTTGTAATTCTTTTATTTTAAACACAAAATAAAATCAATGAAAATTTGATTCAAAATCCGATGAACATATCTGTATTGGTTATTTCATATATTGAAAGGCATATCGAGTCCCTAAAAAAATGTCTACAATGATGGAAGATTTAATACCTATTTTTTGATGAAAAATTTTCAAAATATCATTCTCAATTTTTTTTTGAAAATGATATTTTATATAAACCTTTTCAAAGAAATGATGTAAAATATGAACTAGAATATCATTCAAATTAATTTACTAATTCATAAAAAGGTCATTTACATAAAAATGTAATTATATACCTACAAGTGATAACTCATATTAGAAGATCGGTCATAAATGATTCTGAACACCTTTCCCTTATTTGTGACCATGAATCCCAAAACCATATCATCTCCCTTAATGGGAAAAATTGGATACTTTTCATAGAAGATGAATTAAATAAATTCACTAAAAATGATGTATAGACTCTCCTGGAACAACCTAATGATCATGAAATCATAGGAATTAAATATTGTTTTAGGAATAAGATAGACGATTATGGTAATATCACTAGAAATAAAGCTTGTTTAGTAGTTAAAGGTTATATCCCAGAGGAAGGAATCATCTGTGGTGAAACCTTTTCACCCGTCACATGGTTAGAATAAATTTTAACCATATTTTAATTTTACTCTAATATTAATTTTATATTTTTTTGAATGCATATCAAAATTACATTTTTAAATTTTTTTTATTTTTGATTTTTTTGGATCAACCCCATGATTTTGAAAAAACACTTTATCAATAAATCAATTTCATGTTAACAAATAATATTTAGGGATTTAAAAAATCCCCTCGATATTTGCATAACCATATTTCAAATTATCTTTTATCAAATGGTCTAAAATGGGAAAATATGATTCAACTCATTCTCCAAAACACATCTCAAGTAATTTGTTACTCATTACGATTTCTTTTGATGATGTGATTTTTGACCCTATTAATGGATCTATTTGATTTTAATTTTTGTATATAATGAAAAATTAATTTGAAATTAGATTTTTGGGTGAACTAAAAATATTTCTCGAATTTATCAAAATTTTAAAATAAGTGATGATATTTTTCTAAACCAAGAGAAATATATCAATGAACTCCTAAAATGATTTGGCATGGATCGCTATAATGAAATTAACATAACCATGAGTATAAATTTTAATATTATGTTGGATGAAGATAGTTAGATGGTTGACAACAAGTCTTATTGAAGTATGATTGGTAGTCTAATTTACCTTATAATGTCATGAGAAGATGTCATGTTCTATGTATGTCTTTATATTTGTTTTCAATCATAACCTAAGGAATCTCATCTCAAATCTACCAAAATTATTTTTCTATATTTAAAAGGATATAAAAATCATAGATTTTTCCAAAAGGAACATATATTTAATTAATGTATTATTTCAATGTGTATTATGAGGGATTCTAACTAGATTGGAAAAGTACAAGTGGGAATTTCCACCATCTTGGAAAATACATCACCTCATGGAGTAGTAAGAAATATAACTCAGTTTCTCTTTCTATAGACTAAGAAGAAAACATATCTGTTTGGGAGTTATTACACCCAAATAGTAAATATGAAACACACTCTCTTACACTTTTGTATAATATTTAACCATATCCATATTATTCATGAGAAATCTAGTGTTGTAAATATATCTAAAAATACTATCCAACAATCTCACTACAAACACACTATCCTAAGACACCATTTCTTACGAGGTCACATCCAAAAAAGTTAAAATGTATTCTTAAAATTTGTCCCAACAGAATATCAACTCACATACATTTTCAGTAAAGATAAATCTCTCCATCTTTTTAAACACATTAATAGTGAATTAGATATGGTTTAGTTGTTTTTATATTTATTTGATCTATGGATATCTTGAGATATATATATTTAAAATTATATTAAAAATATTGTAGATTTATATTAAATATTTCGAAAACATGAATATATTTTTTACCTTTTATTTTATCTTAGTTATAAACTTTTTATAACACAAGCACTATTTTTTTATGGTCACCTTATCTATTTTATAATTTTGAAAATTTCACATAAGAAACATCTTTCTAAAAATTAATTATTACTTTGAAAAAGGAACTATTATTTTTAAACATTCAAAATATAATTTCATTTTTTTATTTTTATAAATACTAATTTTTAATCTAAATTTGTTTTTAGAACTCTTATCACTATATAACACTTTTTTTTAAAAATTATTGTTCTATTTTAATGGATGATTAATGATGAGTAAAAAAATTTATGTACATGTTGATATATTCTTTATTCTTGAGACTTTTTCTATAAAGAACCACTAAAGTATTATTTAATGGTATGTTTTCTCATTCAAATTACCTTCTTCTTAAAACCCTTTAAATGGTGACAAAAAACACTCTTTAAGGGAATGATATTCTTGGAAAAGGTATGTACCATTTTTTCATTCATTCCTCATCTTTTTATTTTTTTTTCTTCTCTTTTTATTTCCTCTCTCTCTATATCTCAAATAATCTGATTAAAAATGTTTTTATAAGTTTATATGTGTTTTATAAAATTTATATATTCCTTATTTTAAAAATTTTTCCCCCTCATGGACATTGTGTTTAAATACCTACTTAAAAACCCCTTAAATTTTCATCAAAAGTTTATTTTTTTTCTTCTTTGTTTTTGGACAATAAAAATGTGAGAATAATTTATGAAAAAACTATTCAATGGGTGATATTATTTTTTTTATTAGACATCAATGGGGGATAAGTTTAGTCTTATATGAAAGTGGAAAATTGTATTGCCCCGACCCCAGAAGCCAGGATTTGGTGCATTAATACGTATCATTGGAATGATCACAAAAGATCAAGTCTCCAAAGACCGATTATTTTCCTATCCTTAGAAGTACTAGATACATTCATAAGGTTTACATTACATCATAAAACGGAAAACTACAACAACATTTTTTCCATAGACAACACTGAGATCCCAGAGACTATCACTGCAAGTCAGCCATATTATACTTCTTCTCGTCATAGGAAAAATAATACATAGAAAGGGGTGAGCTCAGATGCTCAGTAAGGATAACAATACAGTGAATACATTTATAAATAAGAATAAAAATTTAAGTCAATGTATAAGACTAAAATATAATCCTTTTAAACGTGAACTTCAGCATAATATGGAAAAGATAAAATCAAATAACGCCATTTACTTATTCACATGGATATTCTACTAGTCAAATAATCACATGCAATATCAATTTCCACTTTCATAATGATGGAATGCATAATGCCAGACTTTATAACCACATAGTCAAGGCCTAGTTCCAATACTACAAATAAGATTTTTTCCAGGCCTTGTGCCAAGAATCTAGTTTGTCTAATGAGACCTACCGATGAATCGAGGAGCTATAGCGGGTTCCACTCGTCGCATAATAAGTCCAATGCATTCCTCATATGAGAAGGTTTAAACATAACATAAAAATTCATATTAAAACTAGCATATGAAATGTCAATACATTATTCATAAACCATGAATACTGTAAAAATAACACATCCATAGTCAACCATATCACAAAACCTTCAGTACAATCTGGAAGTTTTTTATCATAATAAATAAGCTTAAAATCCATCAAAGGATGTTGACATAGATGAAATCAAAACCATTTTTTAGAGAAATAGATATTTCTATTTTGAAATCATTGAAGAAAACATTTAATTTGTAAATATTCTTATAAGATAGTGAGGGAATCTTAGACGATGTTATAATAGTAGAAAATAGCCTCACCTGCCATATAAGTTAAAAAAAGAGATTCTTACCTTAATTTTTTCGAAAAGGTTATAAAGGACCTTGTTTGTAAAAAGACAAAATGATTCTTTTATAAACATCTTATAAAAGAAATACATGGGTATAAATGAATTTAACCCATAGTCTATAAAATAGTAAGAATGTTTTGAAATACATTTTTAAGAATCATGGATGTGGATGATAAAGAGGTCCATTAGATAATTACATATAAACAATCTTGAATAAGGAAGAGATTGTAGAATTGACCCTTACCTTGTACTTTTTTTGGACGAGGGTAGGTTAACCTACTTTATAATGGTGAAATAATTGTTATTAAATTATACAGAATCATATACATTATTATGATATCATATATGATCTTTTTGCATTGTTTTGTTAATAATATCTTAGTATTATCATCGTTTCAGGTTTTAATTGATTCTCTTTCCATTATATGATTTGTTACATAAGTAATGTTTGTTATGGATAGGATGTATCTAATTCATATTTAGAATGATATTAAGTCTTTAAAAATTAGTTTTAATCATCTAATGAAAATTATTTTTGAATGGATACGATGGGGAATGAATCTCATCATGTTCGTGGAGACAGTAATCTATACGTAAGCACGAGCGACAATATAATTATTTTGATATTAAAATATTTTATAACTGGATGGTATATAATATATAAAGATTCATTATCATATTACATTTTTTATTTAAATCAATAACACATCATAATTATACCCATCCTAATAATTATTTTCTGAATAAAAATTACACCACGACGTGGAGACGGTAAGCCTTAAATAAGCACGTTTGGTGACATGTCATTCAAAGGATGGATAGAATAATGAATATGGTTGTACCAATATTATAATAACATCACTGTATATAGATTATAAATGAGTTATTCTTTTTAGAATGGAAACAACAAAGAATGAGTAAGTGGAAGAAGAAAGGATCTTGAAAGAGGTGATGAAATATTTACCTCTTCTTTGGGTTCTTCCTTTTGATTTGATCAAAAGGCCTCCTTATGTTGGCTTTCTGACTAAAGTAAGGCATCTAGGATTAATCGAGGATAGTTTATAGGGTATTTTAGTAGGGTTTGTCCAAGCCAAATATATTTTATGGTGTGAATTAAAGAAAAGGGGGGGTGCCCTTTTATAAGAGGGTGAGGGGAATATTAGAAAAAAACTAGAAATATTATTTTATAAAAAATACATTTTCAGTGTCTAATGGCTCCAAAATGAATTATTTAAAGTCTAAGGTGGGAGGTTTCGAATACCACTCAACCAATAAGTTTTATATAGCTTTGGGTCACTATATTAACTTTATCTTTTAGATTTAACTACTAGTTAAATACTTTGATATTTACCATGTCTCTTTGTATTTTTATATTATATGGTTAGTAAACATACTATATACTTACAAGGGAACCAAAAGTGGTTAAGTAATGATAAAAATATTAATATATAAGTATTTTGGCCGAACCATGGATTTATAGGTATAGAATATCAATTAATAATATAATATTTGTTTTAAAAACTCTTTTATGTCAATTTTGACACTATTTGGTATTTTGTTTCTTCTAAATTCATAACAGCATTATTACTTTGAAAAAAAAATCTAACCAAACATATTATGTCATATTAACCTATAAAATTAGAGTCATTCATAAAAATTCTCAAATTACATTTATTTGGATATTTATAATATCAATTATTTTAATATTTCATTTATTAGGAAATTACTGCATCATCATTGTGTCATAAATAATTTAAATTATTTAATGTCTAAAAAATATTAAAAAATACCATTATATAGGAAATATTTTTATATTTTAAAAAAATATTTATAGTCAAATTTATCTTATGTGTATCATTGTATTAAAAGTGGTTTGGTTATTAAACATTGAATTTAATACTTTTAAATCTTCTTTGAATTAAAGGATAATAAATGTCCTAATCTAATCCAAGTGGACCTAAAGGATTATATTTTATTCCTAAGGTTGTTTTTGGCCTAATTATACTTATCCAATATAATTAGGACATGTTTAGGGTAATAATAATATCATTTATACCCTTAATTACCCTATTTACCTTTAACTGTGGTAAATAAAAGTAAAATGTTACAATTCACAAAAAAATTATTCTCATCTTATTGAACAACATTTAACTTTCTGATATCAACTGTGTCTCTCAGATTTTTGAAATTTAACCCACATAAGTGCTAAAATTATGTTTTATGTAAATTTGAAAATACTCCTAGGAGGTGGGTAAAAGACGGTAAAAAGTTTAATAAAATTTTTATATATCTAAAATTAATAAAAACTGACTCCAATGAATTACATTGAACCTATATAGGTATTATGTATCTATTTTGTCCTAAAATAAATTTAATAAAATAAATAATTATTTAAATTAATATTTTGGTTTTAAACTATAACTCAATGTTTTTCACTATTTATAACAAATTGAATGTTTTTAGTAAAATACCAAAAATGCACCCTAGGCTCTTTTTCATATCCTGAATCCAAAATGAAGTGCATTTTAAAAGATAAAATTTATAAATTTTCAATAATTGTTTATTATTATTCAAAATGGAAAGTTTTATTGGTTGTGGTGTGTTAGAACTCGAAGATACGTACGTCACACACTATTGTCTTATTCAAAGAGAAGCGTACCATGAAAGATTGGGGTGTTACATTCTCCACTCCAAATAAATTAATCCTTGACATTTATAGAATATTACATCATAAAAAGTCTCGGGTGGTTCTTTATCATTAGTTCCTCGGGTTCCCACATTTTCTCTTCCATCTTATGGTTTCTCTATAGAACTTTTACCAGACGAGTCTTCTTGTTTCTCAATTCTTGTTCTCTTATATCAAAAATCTTGATAGGCTTTTCACAATAAAACATATCAGGTTTCAGTTCTAATTCTTCATAGGTGAGTACATGCCTTGGGTCAGGCATGTAGTTTCTCAATAGTGATACATGGAATATATCATGATCTTTGGAGAGACTTGGAAGCATTGCTAAACTGTAAGCTACTACCCCAATTTGTTATAGAATTCCGCAAGGCCCGTTATACCTGGGACTCAATTTTCCCTTCTTACTGAAAGGCATAACACCCTTCCATGGAGATACCTTCATGAAAACATGATCTCCTACCTGAAACTCCAAATCATTCATTCAGTTATCAGCATAGCTCTTATGCCTACTTTGAGCTTCTTTGATGTGGGTTTGAATTACCTTTACCTTTTCCATTGATTCCTCAACGAGTTATGAGTCTATGAGTTTTCATTCACCAATTTCATCCTAAAAAGTTTGTGTGCGACATATTTTTCCACATAATGCTTCATATGGTGCCATCTGAATACTTGAATGGAATCTATTGTTATATAAAAATTCTACCAGAGGTAAATATTTATCCCAAATACCTTCAAAGTCATGTGAGAAATATATCAACATGTCTTCTAATGTTTGAATGGACTATTCTGATAGTCCATCAATTTGAGGGTGGTAGACAGTGCTCAAACAATGTTTAGTATCCAGGGCTCTCTAAATACTTTTCCAGAATCTTGATGTAAAATGGTGATCATGATAAAAAATCAATCGATAGTGGTACTCCATAAAGTCTTACAACTTCATTAATATATAGTCTTTCAAATCATTCAAGTGTTAAATCTTCTCTTATAGAATGAAAATGTATTGACATTGTAAGATGATCAACAATTACCCATATTGTATCATTACTTCTAGGAGGCTTTGGAAGTCCCATGAAAAATTCCATCGTAATATTATCGCATTTCCACTCAGGAATGGGAAGAGGTTGCAAGACTCCTCTGGGTTGTTTCCTTCCACATTTCACTTGTTGACAAACCATACATCTTGACAGAAATTCAGCAATCTCCCTCTTAATGTTGTCCCACCAAAAATATTCTTTCAAATATGTATACATTTTTTTGCTACCAGGATGTATAGAGAAATTGGAGCTATGATTATCATTTAACAATTACATATTCAGATCAGGTATATTAAAAATACAAAGTCTCTTCCAAAATTTCTAAATCCCATCTTCATATTCAAAGTCGATCAGTCTCCCATCGTTCAAAGATTTAATCTTCTTTTGAAATTCTTCATCATCAGCCTGAGAAATTTTTATCCTTTCAATTAAAGATGGATTAGAAACCATTTAAAAACTAATTGATGTTTCACCTTCCATGTTTATTCCCAAACCCATCTTTACTAGATCCTTGAAAATAGGATCCCTTTCAACTCTCATCTTGTTCAAAATTCCATGACCTTTTCTGCTCAAAGCATCTGCCACCTGATTTTCCATCCCCAAGTGGTAGTGTATCATGCAAACATAATCATTGAGTAGCTCAATCCATCTCCACTACCTCATATTGAGTTCTTTCGGTGAGAAAATATACTTCAAACTATTGTGATTGGTATATATCTCAAATTTTTTACCATAGAGATAACGTTTCCATATCTTCAAATCAATGATTACATCAGCTAACTCAAGATCACGAGTAGGATAGTTTTTCTCTAGAATTTTTAGCTGTCGTGATGTGTAGGGAATAACCATATCATTTCGCAAAAGGACACAACCAATTCCTTTCTTTGAAGCATCACTATAGATAACAAACCAATAATTACCCATCAGTAGATTCATATAAAATCATTGAATAATATTCTCTTTAGTTCTTCAAAACATTCTTCACACTCTTTCTTCCAAACTAATTTAACCCCTTTACGTGTGATCTTGGTTAATGGTTATCCAATCTGGAATTTTTTTTGACAAAACGCCGATAATAACCTGCTAAACCAATAAAACGGTGTACCTATGTTATACTCATTGGTGCTAGACATTATTGGATTTCCTTAGTCATAGAAGGATCAATAATGATTCCATCCATAGAGACAATATGACCAAGAAAAGATATCTCTTGAAGCCAAAATTCAAACTTGCTAATCTTCCATATAATTCACGTCTTCTAAGAGTCTTCTCGATAATGTGCAAGTGATTTTCATGATCATAGCTTTTGGATTATAACAAGATATCATCAATAAATACCACTACAAATTCATCATGATATTCTTTGAAAACTCTATTTATTAGATCCATGAAGACAGAGGGTTCATTAGTCAATTCAAAAGGCATTACTGTAAAATCGTAATGCCCATACATGGTTCGAAATACTGTTTTCAGAATGTATTCCTTCTTCACACACAACTGATGATATCCTGATCGAAGACCAATATTTTAAAAGTATTGAGATCCATGAATTTGGTCAAATAAATCCTCAATGCGAGGTAGGGGATACTTGATCTTTATTGTTATAGCATTGATCTCCCTGTAGTCAATCAACAACCTCATAGATCCATGTATCTTCTTAACAAAAAGGATCATGGATCCCCATAGAGAAACACTTGGGCAAAGAAATCCTTTATTACCCAATTCCTCTAGTAGTTTCTTTAGTTCCACTAATTCCACAGTGGTCATTCTATAAGGGGTCTTTGATATGGGCCGTGATGCTGGAATTAAATCAATGGAAAACTCAATTTCGTATTCTGGAAGATGTCCAGGAAAATATTCTACAAACACATCAAAATATTCTCTCGCAATAGGTAAATCCTCTCTTTTAACAATCCATTACTCACCCACAATTATTTCACTCTCTTCCACCACAATAATTGAATTTAGTTGAGCTACTAGGGTTCAATCTAGATAATAATTAAGTGGTGACGTTTCTGCTCTAAAGATAAGGTACTCTTTATCATCATAAAAAATTGTAAACTCCCTCTTCTGACAATATATTTTCACATCATGGTCCGAAAGCCAATCCATAGTGAGGATTATATCAAATTCAATAATGGGTATGACGATGAGATCATTAGATAATGAAAATTTATATTCCCTAATGTGGACTAATTCACAAGACGTTGTTTTGCAGTGATACTTACCTTATGAGTTTTTACCAATAACTCTCTTTTTAAATCAAATTTGAAATATGTAATTTTCTTAGAAAACTAGGAAGATATGAAACAATGCAATGATCAAGAATCAAATCAATAATTTTCTAAACATTAGGACACTATTAAATTACCTACCACTACATCTTTCAGAGCATCAACCTCAACAGTAGTGATAGCATAAGTTTGTCCTTGATCCCTTGGCCTTTTCTGAGGTAAGTTCCCCTGATTATTAGGAAATTAATTTGAATAATACCCCCTTTCTCTACAATTGTAGCATTCAACATCGATAGCCTCTTTCTTCCCCTTACAATCATGAGCGTGGTGGCCTTTTTCACCACACTTGTAATAGACTCTGATTCCCTTCAGGAAGGTACCAAGGTGTTTCTTCCCACATTTAATATAGGATGTATAATCAACATTTCCCTTCATCCCCTTACATCTATTTCCAGAGTGTTCAACATATCTCTTCTTCTCTTGAATTTATTTAATGTGGTAAGACTTAGATAATTGTTTTTCTTTCTTGATAGCACATGATACAATATCTTCATATGACGATAATGATTATGAGACTAATGATCAAAGAAGAAATTGTCTTAACCCATAAAATAAACGATCAATCTTACTTCTTGGGTTACATATATAATCTGCAGCATGCATCGCTAACCTTGTAAAGTTATCTTCATACTTTGTGACATTCTGATCATCCTTTTTCCTCAGACTCATAAATTGTCTTTCCAAATCCACTCGATGGTCATGAGGAAAGTATTTTTCTAAGAAAATTTCTTTAAACACCATCCATTCCATATTTGATACTTACTCATATTCCTTTGTGTTTTGAATCAATGACCACTATTTATCAACATCTCCAGTGAGGCGGTAAACTTCCATGACAACTTTTTCCCTTTCGCTACTCCCCAAGGAATGGAATATTTTCTCTAAGGAATTTATCCATTTGTCATCCAATAATGGATTTTTACCCCCATTAAATGTTGGTTGTTTTTGCCTCATGAAGCGATATAACATTGATCCTCTACGTTGTGGATCAGGGTGCTCTATACGGGTAAGTTTATTATTCATAACCGGAGTGAGTTATCTCAGTATGGTGATTACCTGATCAACACCAATTGCATCACCAGATCCACTATAATTATCTTGAGTAGAAGGCCAATATCTACATAGAGTGCATGTATTGATACATTTTCCCTTCCATCAACTAGGCACGATTTCTAAAAAAGGAATAAACTATATTAGTTTATAAATCACAATACATTAATCCAAACTTGTGAAACAGTAAACATAAATTGAACTGTTTATGGATATAATCCATAATCATAATAATTTTTTCATTGAGGAAGTATACACTCATAAACCTTTCATAATGGTTTGTTATGAAAATGAGAATTATCCTAATCATATCCCTCAGGAGTGTCGTAACCAAGTGTGCATCAAGGCCCATTGTCATGAACTAGTTCCCGTTCGAGTCTAGATCAAAGCGATGTTTTTGTGTTTTAACCCTTGATACATCTATTCCAGAGCTACCTCTACCTGCTCATATCCAGACAGGGATATATTTCTTTGAAAAGTCTCAAAATCTCTACAATGCCAAAATTCTAGGAATTTATTCCAAACTAATCCTCAAAGTCTATCTTTGGGTAATTTTCTCTAATAAATGTTTTTCTAAATCTAGATTCTGAGGTTTGTAATAAACTTCCCCTAATACCAACTGTAACACCCCGACCCCAGAAGCCCAGTGTTGGTGCATTATTACGTATCATTGGCATGATAACAAAATATAAAGTCTCTAATGACATATTTGCTTAGTATCCTTGGAAGTAATAGATACATCCACAAGGTTTACAATACACCATAAAATGGAAAAATTCAAAAAAATTGTTTCCATAGACAACATTGAGATCCCATAGACTATCCTTGCAGGTTAGTCATAATATACTTCTTCGCTTCTTCGGAAAAATAAAACACTGAAAGGGGTGAGCTCAGATGATCAGTAAGGATAACAATATAACAAAAACTTTCATAAATAAGAATAAAATTTTAAAGCAATGTATAATACTAAAACAAAATCCTTTTAAACATTATCATCAGTATAATATGGAAATGATAAAATCAAATAATTCCATTTACTTATTAACATTGATATTCTACAAGTCGAATAATCACTTGCAATATCAATAGCCACTTTCATAATGATGGAATGCATAATGCCAGACTTCATAACCACATAGTCAAAGACTTCTGAGGAGACTAGAAATATGATTTTGTCAAGGCCTTCTTCCAAGATAATAGTTTGTATCATGAGACCTACTGATGCATCGAGGAGCTATCACGAGCTCCAACCATCACTTAATAAGTCTAATAAATTACTCATATTAAAAGGTTTAAACATAACATAAACATTCATATTAAAACTAACATGTGAAATTTAAATACTTTATCTATAAACCATGAATGGTGTAAAAATAACACATCCACAGTTACACATATCACAAAACCTTCAATAAAATATGCTTGTTTTGTATCAAAATAAATCAACTTCAAATAAGCTTAAAATCCATAAAAGGATGTTGACATAGATGAAATCAAAACCTTTTTTAGAGAAATATCTCTTTATATTTTGAAGTAATATAATATAACATTTATTTTGAAAATATTCTTATAATCTTGTAAGGGAATCTTCGACAATGTTATAATGTTAGAAAATAGCCTCACCCTCCAAATAATATAAAAAACACATTCTTACCTTAATTTTGTCGAAAAGGTTATAAAGGACATTGTTTAGAAAATGACAAAAAACATTCCTTTATAAACATCATATTAACGTCAAAAAAGGGTATACATGACTTTAAATAATATTCTATAAAATATTAAGAATGTTCTGAAATACATTTTTACAAAACATGGATATGGATGAAAAAGAGGTCATAGTAGATAATTATGTATAAACATCCTCAGATAATGAAGAGATAGTAGAATTAACCCATAACTTGTACTTTTAATTGGTCGAGGGTTGGTTAAACTCTTGTATAATGGTGAAATAAAATTTATTAAATTATACAAAATCATATACATTAATATGATATCATAATTTATCTTTTAACATTTCTTTGTTAATAATATCTACGTGTTATCGTCATTTCTGGTGTTAACTGATTAGTTTTCCTTTATATTCTTTGTTATGTAAGTAATGTTTGTTATGGAAATTATGTATCTTATTAAAATTCAGAATGATATTATGTCTTTAAACATGATTTTTAATCATCTAATGAAAATTAGTCTTGAATTGATATTATGGGGAATGAATCTCGTTGTATTCTTGGAGACGATAATCCGTACGTACGCACGAGAGAAAATATCATTATTTTGATATTAAAATAATATATAATAGGATATTATATCATATTTAAATAATCATTATCAGGATATATTTTTTATTTACATCAATTACACATCATTATTATACCCATCCAAATAATAATGTATTGAATAAAAATTACACCACAATGTGGAGACGGTAAGCCGTACGTAAGAATGTATGGTGACATGTCATTAAAAGGATGGATATAATAATGAATATGGTTGTACCATATTTATAATAACATCACAGTATATATTATATATCAGAGTTATTATTTTTGAATGGAAACAACAAAGAAAGTGGCAGTGGAAGAAGAAAGGAACTTGGAAGAGATGATGAAATATTTACCTCTTCTTTGGGTTCTTCCTTTTGATTTGATCAAAAGGGATCCTTAGGTTGGCTTTATGAATAATTGAATGCCTCTAAGATTAATGTAGGAAAGTTTATAGAGTATTTGGGTAGGGTTTGGATGATCCAAATTTCATTGAAGGTGTGAATTAGAGAGAAGGGTGAGTGCCCTTTTATAAGAGGTGTGAGTGACACTTTAAGAAAATATAGAAATATTATTTTATAATAAAATAATATTCCATTTACAATGGCACAAAAATGAATTATTTACAGGATAAGGTGGAGATGGGTCAAAATCCACTCAAAAAATAGGGTTTATATAGGTTTGTGTCACTATATTAACTTTATCTTTTAGATTTAACTCTTAGTTAAATAGTTTGACATTTACCATGTCTTTTTGTATTTTTATATTAAATGTTTAATAAACATACTATATACTTCCTAGAGAACCTCAAGTTGTTAATTAATGATACACCTATCATTATATAAGACTTTTGTCCGATCCATAGATATTTAGGAATAGAATATTAATTAATTATATAATATATTTTTTTAAAACTCTTTTATGTCAATTTTGACAGTCTTTGGTATTTTGTTTATTCTAAAATCATAACATCATTATTACTTCACAAAACAATTTATATAACCAACCATAAAATGTCATATTAACTTATAAAATTAGTGAAATTCATAAAATGTCTCAAATTACGTCTATTTGGATATTTATAATATCAATTATTTTAATATTTCATTAATTAGGTAATTAATGCATCATCATTGTGTCATAAATAAATTAAATTATATAATGTCTAAAGAATATAAATAAAATAAAATAATGTAGGAAATATTTTTAGATTTATAATGAATATTTATAGTCGGATTTATCTGATGTGTAACCATATATTAAAAATTGTTTAATTATTAAACTTTAAATTTAACACTTTTAACTCTTCTTTGAATTAAATAATAATAAATGTCCTAATCTAATCCAAGTGGACCTAAAGGATAATATTTTATCCCTAGGGTTGTTTTTGGTCGAATTATAAATATAAAATAGAATTAGGACATGTTTTTGGGTAATAATAATATCATTTTTACCCTTAATTACCCTATTTACTTTTACCCGTGGTAAATAAATGTAAAAAGTTGCTTTTCAGAAAAAAAATATTTTCATCTTATTGAGCCAAATTTAATTTACAGATATCAATCACGCCTCTTAGATTTTTGAAATTCAACACATATATGTGGTAAAATTATATTTTATGTAAATTTTCAAATACTCCTAGGTGGTTGGTAAAAGACGGTAAAAAGTTCAATAAAATTTTTATATATCTAAAATTATTATAAACTGAATCAAATGAATTAAATTGAACATATATATGAATTATAAATCTATTTTTACCTAAAATAAATTTAAATAAAATAAATAATTATTTAAATAAAAATTCTGTTTTAAACTGTAAGTTAGTGTTTTTCACTATTCATTAAAAATTGAGAGTTTTCAGAAAAATACAAAAAATTCACCCTATTATAATTTTAATATTCCGAATCCAAAAATGAAGTCCATTTTGAAAAATAAATTTATTAAATTTCAAATAGTGGGTATTACTATTCATAATGGCTAGTTTGATTGGTTGTGGTGTGTTAGAACTCGAAGTTGCGTACAAAACATGCTATTGTATTATTCAAAGAGAAGCGTACCATGGAAGCTTGGGGTGTTGAAAAAATCAACAAATGCATATGAATGTGCATTGTGTAATATAAGCCCATTTTCTTGATATCTCATCAAAAGGTTTCTAACTCGTGTTATCAAAATTAATTCTTGATATATATATTTTTAATTACCAGGAATGAACATTTATATATCAGTATGGATAATGAATTTATTTTGACAGTTCCATTCCAATCAAATTGATGACATATTAACATCAATAAATGTAGGGGATAAATCCTTCTTTGACTTGATCATTAATGACATAATGATTGTAACACACTCAAAATATCATACTTATCATGAAAATAGTACATCATGGATTTCATCAATAAATCCAAGTACATGATTAATGATGTGTATTAATGATAATCCAAAAGTCTATGTACCATTACAAAGACTCACATATAGGAATATTCAATGACACATAAACATGTGGAATTAATATTTTTATATCTGTCATCTCAGTCTCCCATCATAAATATTTCCTTGTGAAACCATCATGAGATGAATCCTAAAAATCTTATGGGAACTCACACCTTACAGTAAAAAAACTATGTTCTCCACCATAGTTTGTCATCCTAAGTGTAAGACTAATATTTTATAGATATCATCATAGAATCTTAATGTTCTCATCATATATGTGAACTTTCATTACATATTTGTTATGTGAAAAATACCCTAGGATAATATCACTTTACATTCATATTAAATAATAACCAATATGTGGTCTAATACATTTACTATTAACTAATTGGAGTATAACCAGAAATCTAAACTATAAACCAATTGGTTTCAGGACACCGATTCTAATAATTCCCCACTTGGACTTGATCCAACTACTAACAACATTTCATCCATAGGATCCCACAAGAAGATCATGTTTTTTAAGAGATAGGGGTTTTCTAAAGATGACTATAATGTTTTCTTCCTTATAAATTATACTCATGATAACTTCACCTATTTGATAAAAATACCTCAAGAGATGAAACAATTTGAATACGTACTTCATCCACTCATGTGAAGATGGTTATTTGGAATGACCCACTACTACAATATTATTATAGACAAATTTTGTAGGTTATTTACTAAAAGGTATAAAATATATCTATTGGAAAAAATTTCATATCTATATTGTTTCTTTAGTTATTTCAGAAGCTGTAATATACTCCGACTCTGCAGTAGAATCATCAACCACTACCTACTTTGAGTTCGTCTAGCTCTTGACACCTCTAATTATGGTGAATACATATCCCAACTGCAACTTCATATCCTACTGATATATTTTAAAAATAGCATCACTGTATTCTTTGATGACTAGATCCTCATCTCTTAGATACACTAGGAATATATCCTTAGTTCACCTCAAATAATTATTCATTGTTTTGACTACCATCAAATGGTGGATCCTAAGATCTTTATGATGTCATATTATTATAATTATGGTGTATGAAACCTATAGAACGGTACAAATTATGTCATACATGGCTGAAATAATTGTTTTCCATATAGAATCCCTCCCATTTTTCCTCCCCAAACATGTCTAAGGATACATTTTCTTGGAAAAATGAATACCATGCTAGATATGAAACAATACCCTCTTGGTTTGTTGTATATTAAATATCCTCATTATCATGTCAATATATATTCCATGACATTGAATGATAAGAATATTGTATCTATCATGATGGATCATGATCCCAAGAAAATATGTTTCTTCACTTATGTATTTCATTGAGAAGCATGTATTTAACCAGGTCTTAATAGTCTATAAGGTTGGTGTCTTTTTTCCAATAAGTAAAATTTCATCAACATGTACATTTATAAAAATGACTACACTTCGAATAAACGATTTATAAATATATTGTTCACACTAATTTCATACAAAACCAAATTATGTTACGTCTTCATCAAAATGAATCTTCCATGACCCAAATGAGCACTCTAATATATATATGGATATATATAATTTTAATACATTATCAGTATTACATGGACTCAAAAAAAATTCTGGATGTTTCATATATAAATATCCATAGAGGTTCATGTTAATGAAGGTTGTTTTGACATCCATACACTAAATCTAAATTTATGATATATTTTTATTGAATGTAGAATTCTGATGTATTTAACCATATAAATTGATGAAAGGGTTTTTTATAGTATATTAATTTATGTTGTTTGTAATCCTTTTCAACTAGTGATGATTTTTAGAAACTTTATTAACTATACATGTCCAATTTCTTCATGAATATCTATTCAGAATAAATAATCATTAAATTAACTGGAGGAACCACAAAAATCATTAATCAATTTTGGTATATGGAATCTATTTATGAAATCATTGATACTTTTCATTTGGTAGCATTTACTACACTTATTTATTCCATAATGGTTCTAAGATCATCATTATGTACTAATAATGCATCACCATCCTGGATGACCATAAAACTTATCTTTCAGATTATCTATCATCTCTTGTACTCGAACATAGTACTTGTGTCTTTGGAATAGTTTTATACATGGGTATTTTCCAAACTTGTTTGTAAGATACCAACTTTTCTTATGATGTATGAAGTCATTAAATTTTAGTATGACTATTTTTTTATTCTAATCAATGTTATTGAAGGTTTGAGAAAGGGTTTAGTAGAATTTGAGACACATTCAGAGTCTAAAGATCAGGTTTTTAGAGGAACAGGGAGAGGTTCATGGTTGGAACTTAGTTAGTAGACTCCTTATCTTCCATGTCATAGAATATAATTGAATTCTATTAAAAATATTTTTACGTGATGAAAATGATATATTTCTTCTGGTCAAGTGTAACGACATGAGATGTGCTTATCCCTTATACTGATATGATCCATTAGAGATGTCTGGACTATGACCTGGGTCTTCAACCTATTTTATAAAAAATGTCACCAATTTGTAATAATTTAGAGACATTCTGTCGTGGGGATAACTAGGTTGTATCAAATAGGTGTTCTGATTGGATCCCAATATGATGTGTGATTTGTGTAATTCATTCAAAGTTTGTATTATTACCTACACACTACTTATTTATATATTCATTGAATGTATGACAATAGACACCATTTGTGGTGACATACTGAGTATATCTCACACCCTATTTAGGCCATAGATTGAAAAAATAAAAAACATCATGGGTTAAGGTAGGGATAAGGGAATGAATCCTACAATGGTCACTTCATTTTATCTTTATAAGAATAGAGTGTAGGAGTAGAGGATGGAGCTTATGCTTCCAATTCTATGGGAGATAGCTTTTGGTATTTTTAATTTTCTTTAGAATGTTGTATATTCTTTCAACTTTTTATCCAAGGTATTACAAATTTGTACAACATGACACGATCAACATCATTTTGTACATGACTTTAGATATGGTTTCTACTAGTTGATTTATGGTATCTAGATGGTTTACTCATTCTTATTCTGGTTAATTATTATTTATCTTCTGATGTTCATTTTTATGATGTTATCACTGTTCTTCACTCTAATAAATAGGTCATCCTATCCATTTTATAATATTATAAACCCTTTCTACTAGTAAACATGCTATGGCATA
This sequence comes from Viscum album, assembly GCA_963277665.1. NCBI lineage: Eukaryota > Viridiplantae > Streptophyta > Magnoliopsida > Santalales > Viscaceae > Viscum > Viscum album. Next base: position 686,981,721 of record OY728135.1, read on the forward strand.
TGGGGAGACACACATGACACCATGTACCCACACGTTCAGCTACTATTATTGAGTGAGCCAGTCCAGGATGTCAAAAAGTGGTATTAGAGAATTATTTTACATTTTCTTAGAATTTGAGTTATTCAAAAGGGTACTAGTAATATTTGAAGACGTCATAATGATCCTATGAAAAGGGTAGATAACCCATGTACTGGGGAAAACCAAAATACCTTGGAAGGTAATGGTTGTAATGAATTCTATCTATTACAATTTCGTTGATTTATCCATTCATTGATTAACATGGTATGTGGAATTGATTAAAATAATTATGGATTTACTTTTACCCATAGCTCGATATGACAATGAGATATTAGTCTTATGAATTATTATAGGAACTTGTTGATTTATATATCATGCATATGACATGAAATGTTTATATTTCTATAAGTATTGACTATTTCATATTGTTTGTTATTTGATTGTTATGTTATAATTGGGATAATATTATATATAAGGATTGGTTATGTAATTGGTTATGAATGTTTATACAATAACCTAAATGGATTTTTTCCCAAATATCTTGATGCATGCACCTCAATTAACCAATTACATCACGTTTGATCTATATACAATTGGACACATGGGTTGAAACGTGTCAATTCTTACAATTAAATACATGAAAAATTTAAATTTTTAAAATGTATGGTCCATTATAACTTGGGAATGGTGATTAATCTAATTGGACCATTATATATATAAATGAGTATGAACTGGTGATTCTTGAAAATTTTAATGAAAATTTCACCATTTAATGGTGGTGAGAATTACATAATAATGTGTTTTTTCTCTATAACATGAAATTGACACACTCTATACGTGAACCCTTGATATGAAACAGATCATTTAAACATGACCCATACTTAGTAATTAGTTGTATGTAATTTCTCTTATTTTCTTTTTCTTGATCTCTAAATCACCCATACCTAGATTTAGAAGCTGGAAGATGGGTGTGACTATTATATAGGATGTCTTGTATATATTCTATTCATATATATTTCATATATATAATTTGAAAATCATTTATCAGGAATGTTTTCAAAATTTTTATATCCATTCCATCACCACATCCTCAATTCATGCGACATGAGGGAGGTGACGACCTTTCTCTATAAGTGGTGGTCCTTGATCCACCAGTAATACCTCATGTGGTTTCATTTCTGGATCCTCATATTATACTAATCATAGAAATGATACCCAATTTATTTAGGGTTTCCTATGTCTTATAAAAACTATATAGGTATCCCCAAAATCTAACACAACTATAACAGAGTTGACACAAAGATTTCCATAGTAGAATTTTCCCACATTTTTAAATGATGGTGGTCCACTAGATATAAATTCATGGATGGAGTCTTTGAAAATAATTTTTTTGAGCATTTTGAGACACCTAATGGGAGGAGAGTGAATCCCTTTTTGTGTATGTTGTAATATTCTACAATGTAATGATGTGACATTATTACCTAGGTATATCATCATAGAGATATGGTTTAGATGTATTTATAAAGGGAGATATATGATTATTTCTTTCCTATGACATTGATGACTACCAAATCTAGTGTGTTTATACACCTCATGTTGGGTGCTTTATCAGATATATACTACTCTACCCATTTCAGTGAGATCAAGTTCTTTGCACCAATTCTTCAAGATGGAATGTTTTCCTGGGATCAGAGAATCAAGGATGGTCTCATGTATTATTTCCAATCATAGGTGAAAATATTCTGGTTGACTACCATATATAAGGTAGTGAATAATGAGTTCATTAATGAGAATAGCATGATGTATGATGAAGGTTTGAGCCAGAGATGTTTGACTATTAGACACGAAAGTACTTCGACTAATGGCATGAAGCATCACTTAGGGATATTTTATCGGTGAATCTGCTTCCAAAATTTGGGTTCTGGTATCCTTGTTGTAGATTATCATTTCAGTAGTCCAAGAAATATTAATCCCTAGTTTATAAAAGATCGATTTCTATTCTAGGCTTGTTGAAGGATGGTTAATATTCAGTACATTTGCTGTATTTTTTCCAAAGTAACTAGTGAGACATGATTTTCCCAAACTCCATGATCAAGAGTGGGGTGAGAATCACATCATCGGGCATGGATTTGGGATATTACAGGACGGTTAGGCTGAGGAGGTGGTTTAGGCTGACAGAGACAGACACCAGAGTTACATCACCAGTAAGGTGGGCCGGCCAAGGGTAGTCATGATATATCTCAAGGTCATGAAAAGATCTAGATATATACTATGCATCTAATCATTGAGGATAACAATTTTGTTACATATATTATTAAAGGTAAAATATTAGTAGCCTATGATCTTGTTTCTACATTATTTGATATAGTAAATTCCCACTCCTTCATATGTGTTTCTATTGTGGAGGGTATTGGGCTTGAGATTCTGCATTCATGTGGTATGATGGAATCTGATACCCCATTTGAAATTTTATCAGATGCTATATGCTTGTTGAATGAGTTCCTTCTTTAGATAAGCCAGCATAATTTATTATGGGAAAACTGTTTCCTCCAGATGATAGGTTTTGAAAATACTCTAGAGTTGGATTGTCTGGTTCCATTCCATTATTATGTCCATTCCTATTACTAAAGGTTATCCTTCTCATCACTAGAGGGTGATGGTTATATTAACAAGGTTGATTGGGATTTCAAGGAAAGTATAACTAGTCCCGAACATCCTAGGATAAGTGAAGTGATAGCCTAAATTTGTTAACTTAATATGGATGATTAGGGAAGATGTTAGGATGATTTCACTGCTATTGAAGATCATCTTAGGGAATTTTTACCGAACTAATTTTCCAGAATAACTTCATAGAGAGAGGTATAGTTTAATATCAAGGGTTTTTAAGATTATTATATATATGTAGTAATCAATACATGATAGCTACTACCATGTTTCAAGAGTTCAAGAGTTAGCTAGAGGATTTCGAGGATATGGGTTTTATATATCCCATTACTTCCCTGGGGGTTTACCCATCCGTTTCACTAAGAAGGTAGATGGTAACCTCAATATTAGTGTGGATTACCATTGGTTTAGATAGCTTATGTTTAAGAAAAAAAACTAATTAATCATATAGATGAACTATTAAAAATCTTTGATGTGAAATGGTTTTCTCCAAGATCAATTTGAGTTTGTGCTACAATCAATTGCGTGTTAGACCATCACATATACCTTGTTCATCATTTAATAAAATATATGAATTGTATGTGTCTTTTTTCATGTTGTTCTGTCTTAAAAAAGTTCCAAAAATATGCATGGTTGTGATGATTCAGGGTTTACACCCATATATTTATTGATTTATTGTATTCTTCATGGATGACATATTGGTGTACTCAAATACTTGAAATGAACATTCCCAACAACCTGATATCATTTTGATCACACTAAGAGAGAACTAATTATATTATATTCTCAAAAAATGAAACTTTTGGAAATATATTGTCCACATTTATCTTAACATTATCTTATGTAAAGAAGTATTAGATTACTTAGAGAAGGGAATAAAAGTCTTCTCCATGGAGCATCCCAAGAACATCTTTTACATATGATGATTCTTGGAGATAACTGAATATTACTCGAACTCTATTCTGTATTTATCATGTCTTGAAGACCCACTCACCATCTTGAACAAGAAAGGTCAAAATTTTACATGGTATTAAGTGTTAAATAACGAGTGTTTAGGAATTGAAAGTGATTTTAAATTTCACATCGGTCCTTATTTTACATAATCCTAACATAGGTTACAGAGTTTATTGTACTAAATCATGCATTACCTTCGTAGTCGTTATGATGTAGGGAGACTGAGTCATGCTATACGTGTCTCATCAATAGAGGATTCATGAGTGTAATTACCCAATACATGATCTCAAGATAGAATTTGTGGTATATTCCATTCATTATTGGAGGCATTACTTACCTATATGGCATATTTCTGTGTACATGGTCTAAAAAATCCTTATGTATATTTTAACATAGGTTGAATAAAATATCAGGTAGTGAGGATGGGTTGAATACTTATAGTCCTTTGATTTTTATCTTGATTATATGTCAGGAAACAGAAATGACATTTCTGATGCTCTAATCCAGAAGAAACATACACAGACAGTTTAACATGTCAATAGTGAGTGGCATTTGATATCCCACATTTCATAGATGCATTTGGAATTTTAAGATTAACATGGAAAGGCTTTACTCTCATTATTAATAGTGATCTCTTAAATTATGGATTTAGTGAATGTGAGGGAGATTTATAATAATAGTTTTCTTCAATTATGGAAGAGTGTCATTGGTGAGGACCCACCACCTGTTTGGATCATTAATGAGGATGAGGTCTTCTAGTTTCATGGATGTGACTATGTTCATATAGACATCTGAGTTGAATTGACATGAGAGTCTCATCACACTAGTTGATAGGTACAACTAAGCCATAAAAATATGTGTAATTATTTATTCCACAAGTTCCACTATCCTTTTTTAAAAGGAATATATCTAGTTTTTTCTCTTTGTTCCACATATTAGAAGGTGAAGGTGGAGCACCAACAAAAATTAATAAATTTATAATCTCATCACATTAGTTAGTTGAGATGGGTTGAATTAACAAGAGTTTTTTATGGGATTTCCTAGGTCAAATCAAGGTTTTGATGTAGTATGGGTGATCATAGATAGATTGAAAAAGGTTTCTCACTTCCTATATATAAAACATATTTTATCAGTGGATTCACTAAGAAGGATATGTGTCAGAGTTTCCATACACCTTCATGGAGTTCCACATACTATCATTTCATATAAATATAAAATTTTTTCCTCACGAATCTATAAGTAATTAGAGATGGAACTAGGTTAATAATAACATTTATCACATACAGACTGACAGTCAGTCCAAGCATATTATCTAGGTGTTAGAGGATATGATCTAGTCATGCAACCATGATTTAAAAAGTTCTTGGGATACACACTTTCTTCATTATACAAATTAATATAATTAAATATTTCAAATATATATATATATTGATGCCTATTAGCCATTATATTGTAAGTTGTGTCATTTACCTCTGTGCTGGTTAGAGGTAGGAGGGATAATGTATCTGGGACCTCATCCCATTGAGGAGACATTAGTGAAGGTACATCTTATCAGGAAGTGTATGACTACAACTCAGTCTAGGTATAATTCTTATGCTTCCCCCCACAGATTAAATCTTTAGTTCATGGTTAGGGATAATGTGTTCTTGAATGTGTTACCTAGACTAGGGAATATATGGATTTAGATATAGGGTAATATTCGACCTCATTATGTCATGAATTTCAAGATTCTAGAGAGAGCAAAGCTGATTGGAAATCGGTTGAATTTTTTTAGAAGTACTAATATATACACAACATCTTACATATATCTTAGTTATGAAATTGTCACTTAATATAATCTTATATTACTCAATGTGATGAGGTTTTTTAGAGATAAATGTGTAATTTGAGGAGAATCCCCTAAATATCTTTGATTGGAGCAATAAGGATCTCTGAGGAAGGTCAGTTCCTCTGGTACATGTGTTATGGAAGCACGAGTATAAACATGAAAATGAATAGGAGTGACCGGTTAATGTACTTCCTTAGTGATAGGATCTATTCTCAAATGATGCTTTACCTCCCTTATAAGGGAAAATCAAGGTTCTTGTTGTTTTAATAGGGAGATATTATAAGAACTAGGCTCTTCTAATAAGGAATTTACCCTTATAAATTTCAGTATAAATCCATTTTTCATCTAATGTGAGTGAACATTGGTTTGAGTAAGGCTCCACGAGTGTCCAAGGCTCATTCAGATCATGTAGCTCCAATTTTTGGGGGAACAATCTGAGGACCATGGTTAGTGAATGATCAATATTAACCAAGATGACAAACAGTTTGGACCTAAAGGAGAAGGAACATGGTTTGTTAACCATATGAGGTAGGTCTCATGGATGTGTGCAGAGTTAATGAAAAACTGCATAGGGGATCTACATGGGTTGTAGATGGTTTTACAAACCATAAACCTAGCCCACATGGATAGTGACACTTAGGTGGTGACCCTATATGGTTGGTGTATGTTTTGGCCAATACTTGTGACCAATTTGTGAAACCCCTTTTAAAATGGCAAAATTTCATTTTTAAGCCACCTTTTTTATATTTTTATCCTCCCATTGTTCTCCTCCTTCATTAAAAACAGATCCTCCATACTTTAGATCTCTAGGGTTTTTCTCCACTATGTTTTTGAAGAAATTATTCATCCAATATTTGATTCAAAAACCATTTGTCATGTAGGATATGTGCGAGAAATTTCTCTACTCATATTATTTCATACATTTTTTATCTTTACATATGTGATACTAAATCCATTAGAGCTATTATTACCTATTTTCAAGGAATTCATTTATTTCTTTAATTTCTCATAATATAGACCAACTTTAAAGCTGATATCATATTGGGAGATTGCTACCAAAATAAGGTAGGTGGTCTCATTATTTTCCCTAAATATGTTGTGGTATATATATTGATATATTGTACAACACACCAGACCTTCTGAGAATCACCACTTTAAATAATTTTTTCATCAATTAAATGAATTACACAATATTATATAACTCAAAATCATTGAATGATGTTAGAAAACTTGATTAGAGGAATTCCCTTGAGGTGTGATATTAATATTTATCTAGTGACTATTTCTGAATTGTGAATTAATCCACCATTGATGTGTGTTATTTACCCAATGTAATTAAAAGGTTAAAATTGATTAAATTAAATGGATTATTAACTTAAAATATATGAATTAATACCTACTAGGACCTATAAGGCTAGGATATGAAATTGAACTACATTATATGGTGATTTAAAATTATCCTATATATAAAATGGAAAATAAATAAAATGTAATATTTAATGGTATGGTTAGACTAATGACCTACGTCCATTCATTATGTTATGTCATGGCTGAAACATGGGTCCCAAATAAAAATACCATGGACGAATACATCTGGAATGTTGAATTTAATTTCTTATAAATTAATTTCGATCACACATTGAGTGATACATTTGTTATTATATGAACACCATAGATTGAAAAACTTTTTGGGTTTATTATGTTAAGACACAAGTGACACTTGGGTTCCCGGTAGGGAATACTAAGGATGAGATCAATGGTAAGTTCATAATTTTATTGTATGAGTGACACTATTGTTTTTTTACATGGGATTCCAAGGATGAAATCTATGGTCAATGACTCTGTACCATTCCTAGAGTGATACCTGGGTTCCTATGAGTAATACAATGGATTGTCTTGTAGGGTGATCGGTTTATAGTATACCTAAAGTGATAACCAATTTTCTCATGTGGAACACGATGGATGAGATGATGTTTCCAATAATTAAATATATTAATTAACCTAAATTATGAATCTTCCATGTGAAAGGACATACATTGATTTGATTAATAATTTTCATATGTGATGACCTTGTTACATTTCCTTTAACCAAGTGTAATGACATGGGACATGTTTATCCGTATACTAATATGATCAATGAGGGATGCCCTTGATATGAATCCAACACCTTGATATTATATATAATATATTTTCTAAATAAATTAAATTTCTTTGATATCTTTTTTTACAATCTACACTATGTTTAAATGATGCACTAAAAACTATTAATATTTTTATTTAAACAAGACTATTATTACATAGACATTAAATATTTAGGAATAAACAGTAATAAGAAAGTTTTAAATATTACTTACAAAGGACTTATATAAAGAAAATATATTTTTAAAAAATATTTAATTTTAAATAATGTCTTTATATGTTAAAAAAACAGTTTTCTAAAAGAATGTTTATTTATTTATTTTTGGGATCTATTATAAAATTATTTATGGAAACATTCATAAAATTAATTTGATAAAATAAAAATAAATTTTAAAATAAATATTTCAACATTATAAAAGGTTCAGATCTTGGGATTTTTGGAGAAGATTTATCTTTTGATGAATAGTTAAAATACTTGTATTTACGGAAAACTGACTTTTTGTTTAAAGAAATTTTTAGATTAATTATTTAAAAATTTGGTTTTAAAGTAATATTAGTCCCATTATATATCAATTAATAGAATTTATTTATTCATAATCAATTTCATGTTTAATTATGATATAAAAAAATTATACTTTTGAACAGTTTCTCTCTGGAAAATCACTTTCTCAACACTTATGAAGGTTTAATATTAAATTAACATTTTTGAATTCTAATTGTGGAATTTAAAAAATTGGTTTCAATAGTTTGAATCATTAAAATTATATTATTTAATAAATTTAACAGAAATTGTTACCACAATTAATTTTAAAAATAGTAAAAATTATTTACCACTCTGAAGGAAAAAATGGGTTTGTCATGGGTTAAAATAGAAAACATTGGGTTAAAAATTACACGAAACATGTAAAACACCCATAAGTTGGAAATATTTAGAAGTTTTATTTATAATTATATATAATGGTCCATTTTTGAGACTTATGGAATGTGAAAAATGCTGTGACACCTTTTTATTTTGAAAACATACTAGTGTTCGACTCACCTCACTTATACATGGACACCTTTTTTACTCACTTCTTCTCACTTACAAAATCATTTTATTCATCCTATAATAACCCAAATCTATTCCTTTATTATCCCCTGTCATCTTATATGTATTCTTTTGGTTCTAAAAACATCTTTGGAAGGCTTTTTATTCAAATATAAGGAGGTTACTTAATGAAGAGGTAAAATTCTTCAACGAGCATTTTATTTTATTAATTCCTCCAATCCATCCATTTTTATTAAACCATAATGATATAATAAAATAAATATCATAAATATACTGATATTTTTTTATGATATGGTCATTATCAAAAAAACATATCCACTTCCATCAAATTGTATACAAAATCATTATTCGTGTGTATGAAGGACTACCACATCATGAATTAATGTTATTCATTTTCCCTCACCACCTCTCAAATAATAATATAACGATATATTAAATATTTATATATTATATTTATGATATTATTACAATTTTTTAATTATTTTATCAATTATACATTATTACGTTCCAATCTATGGGAATACGATAATGTCACTCTTGTGTATAGTGAACTATCGCCTCACGGAGTAATGTGATTCATTCATGATTTACATGGAAGATGATAAGGATGTATTTAATTAAAATATGTTATATAAATGACATAAAAATTATTATAAAATGAAAATATATTATTTATCTCTCTTTCTCTCAATCAATTTAAAAAATGTAAACAATGTTCAGGCATACGTACAACCTACTATCTCCTAGACCGGTGTACTTTATTTTATAACTATATATTTTTTTGATTACTATAAATACATATATACTGAATATATATTATATTTATATCATTTTTAAAATTATATAAATTGTGTAACCATGAACAAGGTGAGTTAAAAAATAACAAATCAAAACATATATGAAATACAATGTAGTTATCCTCTAAACAAGTATTTAACATTGACTTATTAAAGAAATGGTATCAAAATATCATAAATAAATCACATATGGTATGATATATATGCATTTTTGGTTATGTAATATAATATAATAAACTTACATTTATTATACAAAAGGTTTTAATGCATACAAATCTAGTCGATACATATGGTAAGATATATTTGTCTCAATTTTCTTTATTTGAGACATAGGTTTTGTTATGTACATATATTATTTTATGATATGTATATAAAACTAATTTAACATGTAATATAATAAATATTTTTATTATAAATATATTATTAGTTTAATTTGATTTTATTTGTAATGTGAATTACGATTCAATGCTACCAAGGTGGTAATGATTTTATGTAAAAATCTAATTGTTTATTAGGATTTCTCATCATTATGCTTCCAATAATAAAATTTTATGAAATATATCTAAAATAAATCATTTATTTTATTATCATAAATTTATTTAAGTATAATACATATCTTCCATTGAATTTACTATATATATTTATATAATATTTGAAAAATAGTTTCATGAAAAAACATCTTTATTTTTCTCTTCTGCTGAAAACACTTTTACTTCCAGAACCATGTTTTATAAAAAAATTCAAAAAAAAAAGAATTAAACATTTTTAAAATGATTTATTAAAGAAAAATTTACAAATTTTAATATTTTTTAAATTTTCTAATGGAATCCTTATGTCCTTTTCCAAACAATTGTCATTTCAAATTTACAGAAAATGTGAAATAAATATTTGTTTTAATGTGTGTTATATGAATATAATTTTCATAGGTAATGACCATTATTTTCTTTTACGATTAATTTACATATTTTCATGGTGTTTTTAATATTAAATGATTGTGAAAATTTTTTATGTTTTAAAATGTTTTTTCAATGTGAAATGGTTATTTTACTCAAAAATGTTATATATTTTTTTATTGATTTTTTTATAAATTTTCAAGGTTATTTTACAATAAAAGTATTTACAACATATCTGAGGATATTTTTAGTTTTAAAATATTAATTTGAAGGATATTTTCCCTCAAATAAAGGCTTCATGTGATCTTACAAAATAATTTCCCATCTGGGTTGGAATCTTTTAATGTTAATTATGCTTTATTGGGGATGTGATCTAAGGATGTCATTCTTATTATTTTTCTGAATGGATTATTCTTGTGATGAAAAGATGTATATGAAACCCTTTTATCATCCAAATTTAATATCATTATAAATTCTTATGAAAACCACTTCTTTTATATGGGTTTTTGTTTTAACGAAATGATGTCATGATTATGAGACCTCTTTCTTTTCCACGTGTTATATTATAATGAAATGTTTATGAAACCAAATTAATTTCAAAATTTCTGATATGATGAAAATTTCATAATATTATGGTGCACATATGGATTATTTACATTGTGTGATGGGAGGGAATTATATCTCACTCCGATGCATTAGGTAACTATTAATATCTCATGGGATGAGAAAGATATAAAAATTTGGATTGAACCCATTATATTGGGGGAATCTATCCATTATGTTTGACATATTATTGAACCTTTAATACTATAATGAATTAGATATTGAACCAAATCCACTATGATAGTCTTTGAAATGAGCTCAGAACCACTAAGGAAATGATTTACTATTTTTATAAGTCTTGAACAAATATATTCCTTATAAAAATATTATTTCCTCAAGGCCCATGTTCGTTGATTCCATTTTAATTTATGTCTTATAAAATTTTAATATTTATTCCATGACTAAATTTTGTGATCTATTATATGTAGGTTATGGTTTTAAAAAGTTATTCCTATGTTATCATACTCATATTCTTATAATATGTTGCTATCTCCCTTTTTTACCCTTATTGGGCATCTTAGACCACCCTTTCTTATGTTTACTACCCCACGGTTATAATTAATTGTATTCTTTATGATATGTCCATGTTGAGTGAATATTCATATAAAGAGATATCATATCTATGTATGAGAATTTTGGGACATTACCATTTGTATCATATGATATTATTAGTTAACATTTTGAAAGTAGGATAAGGAAATATTAGTGGAAACTCTAAGGTTATGTTTGGGGATGAGTCTGCATTATTCAATGTATAGGAAAATGTCTTCAAATATTGGTGAAGTATTGAGAGAGTATTTTCCATGAAATTAAATCCTTATATGGATACTATAAGGGGATGTGTCTCAATCCCAAAGTTAACTTAGTGGAATGATTCCAGAATGTGCACATTGAGTGGGACATTATTGTCACCTCATGCATGACAATGAGACTTACATCAAACCTAGTTTGACACTCTATGGGGATATTATTTGTAAATTCACAAACGATTTATGTTCCGTCATGATATATTGAAATATATTATGATTATTAAGGACCTAGGATAAACCTAATGTGTCATATATTAAAAATAAGGTTCTATGATATATATATCATGTAAATTATTTTTCCAGACTATGTTGTATTCCACTATATTAATTGTTTCTAAAACTATGATTTTTTGGTTTTATTTAATGGATGGAACCTAAATGAACAATGTTAATACTGAGTGTGATAGAAAATGGTAATATTTTCCTACTATTCAAACAAGTTTTTGTTTATTTATAATGAAATAACATATTTTTTTCTCGCACAATTGTCTCAAGCTATGAATCATGCCGAACATAATAACATGTAGTGAGAAGAAAATTCTATTAATTCCTTCATGAGGTAGCATCAAAAATCATTAAATGGTTTAGTTGATCCCCTAGTTATATATAAAAGGATCAATACCCCTAAAAATATGTCTTCCATTCTTTATTATTTAGAACATGAAAAATTCATTTTGGTTTCTATCGTATGGATGGAGAAAGAGATTTTTTTGTGGAATCTCAATAAGAATACAAGGGAAAATGATGAAATTTACTCCATATAGTGGGATGTGTTTAATAGATTATTTTTAAATAATTAATTCCCTCAAATCCTTTATAAAAAAATATTCTATGATCTAAAACCTAAGTTTGATGAATTTGTTGGTTCCTATGAGAAATATTTTACAACACATTTCAGGTAAAATTTTGGTATTATTATCCCACATAAATTTAATGTTGGTTTATTCTTTAGTGGTATAAAACCAAATAACCAAAGGGATTTATACATAAGGGACTTCAGTAGCTCTGATAAAATCATTTGTTGTGATCTCATGTTGTAAATCGAGATCAACGATACCAATCATTCTCAAGGTTTTGCTAAGAAAATAAAGATGGAGTTCAAAGGAAACACTAAAATCATATAGGGAATAATATTACATTACCTTCATCCTTAATATGTGTAAGGAAACATGAAGGAAATTTTGTTAAGGGGATAGTAAATTTTTTATGTGTTGTAACGAAGGTCATTAAGAAATTTATTGCCAAAGTGATGGGAAGAAGTTATCTAATGTTTTGAATAGAAAGAATGATACATAGAATGCTAGACCCACACACTAGAGTTTCGAATGAATGGAGTATGGGAAATATGATAACCAGTGCCAAAATTAAAAGGGTATGAATTATAATAGACCTTATAAACCTATTAATTTGAAGGATAATGGGAAGTCTCATGCAACTACTTTTTATGATGAGGCGTGTGAAAATAATGTGGTGAAAGGTACACATACCATCCACTCTAGAACTTATAATGTATTATTTAACTTTGGATCTACGTATTATTTAATTTCATAAGAATTTTATATGATTATCAAGATTCCATGAAGATAATTATCTTTATAATTAAAATTAAAGGCCTTTAATGGAATTTTGATCATATCTCAAGTATATTATTCCTATCTAGTTGATATTTTTTTGGAAGGTGATTTTAATAAATCATTTAAATCTTCCTAAGGTTTATTTTTTGTTACCATAAGAAGGTATTAAATTTTCCTATATAAATCACTAATCAGTTATTGAGAAATGTAAGTATCATTTTATATTCTACACCAACCAATGATTTTCTATCAACGTGAAGACACATTTGAAAATCAAATCGATATCGCATCTATTTATCAGTCATGTTTCCCATTCATAATGGATTTTTATCTTTGATGGTTTGGGAAAAAAATGAAATAAATTTTTTTCCTATTATGAGGGAACATTTTGATGTATTTCTAGAAGATTTTCCTTGAGCTCTACTAAATTTTTATGTTTATTGTTCAATAGAAATCATAACTTGTATGACAAAAATTACAAATACTCCCTATTAAATGTTCATGATTTAGTTGAATGAATTGAATAATAAAATCTAATAGGACCTTAGAAAGGTATTCATTCATTTATTCATTTCAATGTGGGGTGAACCTATTCATTTTCTTAAAAATAACGATGGATCAATACAACTTTTCATTGATTACCAGGAGTTGAACGAGATCATGAACAAGAACAAGTATCATTTACCCTGTATTGATGACCTGTTAGATCAAATACATGGAGATCAATACTTTTTAAAGATTTAACTATGTTCTGAATTTCATTAGTTAAAGGGTAATAAGGGGGATATACCCAATAAATCAATAAACATAATTTATAGACACTATTAATATATATTTATGTAATCCAATATTATTAATTTCCTTTCCATCTTAATAGATTTAATGAATAAAGACTTTAGTTATTACATTGACAAGGTTTTTGTAGTCTTTATAGATGATATTATTATATATTCAAAGAGAAAGGATGGGAATGACTATCAATTGATAAGTCTACAAAATAAATAATGAATAAGAAACTATATGGAAATTTTAAAAAATATTATTTTTGGATAAAAATTGTTTCATTTTTGGGTCATATAATCTCAAGAGAGGTTATATCAATAGACCCATAAAAGATAGAGGCTATTGAATGATGTCATAAAATAACTACGATGAATTAGAAGTATAATTTTAATATTTTGGATCGATAATATAAATGATTTTTGGATAATTTAGCTTCACTATCTAATCCACCCACCAAGTTTACTAAAAAGGGATAAAAGTTCCTTTGGATATATTAATGTGAGGAAAATTTCAAGGAACTGAGCAGAATATTAGTTAGTTCACCTGTTCTTACATTACCTTATAGTAGATAAAGATATTTAATCCATATTTATGAATTAATGAATATATTGGAATGTTTTATTAATCATAATTAAAAGGTTATAGCTTATGACTCATGAAAATTTAAGGTTCATGAGAAAAATTACCCAACTCATGATTTGGAGTTAGCTACAGTAATGATTTCAATAATGATATGGATAAATTATATTTAAAGAGAAATGTGTGGTATATATATATTGATCATAGAATTTGAAATTATATATTTACATGGATGGAGTTGAATTTTCACTAGAGATTATGGAAAGTGATGATTAATGATTATGACTGCCTAATATATTACCACATTGGGAAATTGAAAAAGGAGGTCGATACTTGGAGACAAAATGATCATTCTAGTATATCCATGACAAGGATAAATAAATGTACAATATTTTTGGATTTTGAAAGGATGAATAACAAAATACTTAATAAAGCTGAAAAACGTATCTTTATAAATTGATTGTACAACCATATATCAATGTGAAGAATAAAGAGGCATAGAAGGAAGATGTAAGGCTGAAAGATACGTTTACAATTTTTTTTTGAGTTTAACCTTTTTTAAGATGTAATGATAAAGTTTAGGAACTTTGTAAATGTTCTATCCATTCCAGATATATAAAAAGAGTTTTTTTGTGGAATCTCATAATTATTTGTTCTCTATTTATTCTAGAATTATCAATATGTATATTTATTTGAAAGATTATTTATCATGGGATGGAATGAAGTGAGATATAATTGAGTTTTTATCTTGGTTCGTGGTATGTTAGTAAGTTAAAGATGAGAGAGAAACCCGTAAGGGGATGTTACATTCATTACCCATACTAGACCAAAAATGGGAGAACATCACAATGGATTATGTGATTTGAATCCCCAAAATATGTAATGGGAATAATTATATATGTTCTTTGTCTTTTGATTTACAAATTATGCATAATTGTTTTCACAATCATAGAGGATTAATCTCTCGATATACTTTCCTAGATATGCATTCAGGAAGTGGTAAGATTTGATGGAGTACCACATTCAATTGTGTCTGATCAGAATCTGAGGGTTACCTCAATGATCTTAATAAGTCTTTAGAAATATCATGATATATATTTTATTTTTATCACTAAAAATCATCCTCAAATATATGGTTAGTCGGAGAGAACAATTAAAAATCTATTGTATATGTTGAGACTATTTTATCAATATTTTAAAGGTATTTGGGACCCACACCTTTCTCTAGTTGATATTTTCTACCAAAATACCTTTCACTCCAGAATTAATATGGCTCATTATGGATCTCTTTGTAAAATAACTATAGTTGTCCAATATTCTAGAATAAATTTTTATAAATAAATCTATTAGAACCTAACATTGCTTATGAAATTGTAAATAATGTTAGATCCATTCAATAAAAGTTATGGGTGGCACTAAGTCTACAAAAAAGATGTAATGATAACCATCAACTTGATTTAAAATATTTTTTTTGTGACTATGAATTTCAAATAATTTCTCCCCATAAAATGAATTGATATTTAAAAAAAAGTTAAATTAAGGCCTAGTTATATCAGTCCCATCAAAATTCATGATTTAATTTGGATGGTAGCCTATTTTTTAGCGCTTCCACCAAACCTTTCTTGAGTTCATATTGTGTTCCATCAATCTCTTCTGAGGAAGAAAAAGCATAATCATTCAGATTTACTAAACTCAGAGTCCATAACATTGGAATGAGATATTTATTCTACTTAAAAACTTATCTAGATTTTGGGCTGTACATAGAAATTTCTATGAAATAAGACCACTCACCTAGTAAAAGTATTTCTGGTGAGCCGACCAGTTTATGAAAGTTACATGGGTACTTAAGTATATTATGATGTAGAATTATCCTTATCTATTTGTATCTAATTGAATTAATTTTGAGTAAAAATACATTTTAAGAGGTTTATAACATATTGATCAATGGTTTTATGAAATATATCTATTCAAATAAATTAATTTTTTTTAATAGCCTATGTTATACGCATCACAAATTTTTAATGAAGCACAACAAACTATTAAAATTATTATATAAAAAGAATGTTATTACCTTTAAATTCAACATAAAATCAATAATAGTAATTAAAAAATAATATATTAATTATAATGGTTTTATATAAATAAAATATATAGAAAAAATTATTTTATTAATGTATTAATATGTTTTGAAAATACTATTTTTTTAAATAATTAATTATAATTTCTTTTTTTGAACACTAATAGAATTAATTCTAGACACATTTGAATAACTAAATTGATAAAATAATATTTTTTTAATTTATCATGTTTTAATTATCTTAGTGTGAATTTTTTGTATTTTTTTGAAAAGATTAATTTTTTGATGAATAGTTAAAATACTGGGTTTTATTGAAAGTCACCTTTTCATTTATAGAATTTATAAGGTTACTATTCTTTTTCAAATAGGGTTTAATGTGAAATTAGTTTCATAATTTATTAGTAAATAAAATTTATTTTATTTCAATCATTTTCAAATAAAATTTTTATTTAAAAACATTTTGAACGTTTTTTCATTTTCTCTATAGAAAACAACTTTCTCATCGCCTTATAGGTTTAATTGTAAATTAACATTTTACACTTCTATGAATGGAATTTGGAAAAATAGATTAAATAGTTTTAATTAGAATAATTTATATTATCTAAAAACATCAAATTATTTTTTTACCATAATTAATAGTAAAAATGGTAAAAATTATTTAACGTGGTTATTGTGAAAATGGGTTTACCGAGGGTTATACTAAAAATAAATAGTTTAAAAATGAACCAAAACATATGCAAAATAATTTTTATGGACATTTTTTACCATATTATGTCTAATTTTTAATAATGGTCCATTTTTTATCATTGTTTCATGTGAAAAATGTGGATACCCCATTTTCATTCAGAACATTACAAGTTTGCCATTCAGCTCACTTATAAAAGGACACCACATCTCCTCTCCTATTTCAAAACCATTTGGTTCAAAAAATAACTATCAAAATATATTTATTAAGTCACTCTACTAATCTTATAATCCTTAGTTTTCTAAAAATTCCAACCTAGAAAGACTTTTTTTGGAAACCTAAGGAGCTCACCTGAAGAAGAGGTTACATTATTGAATGATCATTTTTATTTTTATTTATTCCATAAATTCATTCAGTTATTATTAAAACATGATGATATAATAACCTTATAATATTTTATATTGTTATATTTTTTTAGTTTATGAGGATTACTTAAAACCATATCCACTTCAATAAAACTTGATATGAAATCATCATTCCTATGTATAGAAGACTACTACCTCACAAACTAATATAATTCGTTTACCATCAACACCACTAAAAATTGAATATAATGAGGGTTTAAATGTGTGTGTATATTTTGGATATTATTACACTTATGTAATTATTATTTCACATATAACTTCTAACTTTTTATTCTTTCAGAATATGGAAATTCTGCTCTTGTGTACGATAGACTACCGCATCGTCAAGTGATGTTATTCATTCACACATACATGTAAGGTAATAAGTATTTTTTTAATAAAAATATTATATATATATATAATAATTTAATGTTAATTGACTATTTAACTTTATTTATTAAGTTCTACTGATAAAATGGAACTGTGTCCATGCATTTGTACGACATACCATCTCCATGAATGATATATTTAAATTTATATCATTAACATTTATAGATTACTCTAAATAAAAATATAAAAAATATATATGATATTTAGATCATGGATAATATTATTGATATAATTGAACCAAGATCAATGTAATAGTAATGTAAATTAAACATCAAAACATACATGAAAACCAAAGGAGTTATTTTTCAAAATGCAACTTTACCATGGAATTGTTAATAAGAGTGTAATAAAAGGTAACAAACAAGTTATATATGGAATGTTTTTTATATTTATGGTTATTTAATATACTTATAATAAACAAATATTTATTATAGAGGGTTTTTAACAGGTATTAATAAATTTGGGACTTATGTTATGGGGTTTTTATCTCAATTTTTATTCTTCAAGACATATTTTATGTTATCCCCCTATGTTCCATTATAAGGTTTATATACATACAATTTGAAATTAAATAACATGAATTTATTTATTCTCATGATATTATATTTTTAATATGACTTTATTATATCATCGGGCTTACGATTCATTGTTCTCAAAGTTGTAAGGGTTTTATATTAAAATATAATTGTTTATTGGGATTTTACATGATTCTACTCACAAAAATGAAAAATTTGGACATACATATAAATAAAATCATGTATTTTCTTATAATATGGTTATTTATAGAGAATAAAAGTTTTCCCTTCATTTTATTATCTTCATGTACATAGGTGTTCAAAATAATGTTTTTAAGAAAAAATATCGTTATTTTTATCATCAATCGAAAACCATATTACTTCCAAAACCATGTTTTCTAAAAATGTTATAAAAATATTTTTTACCATTCATATAATGAATTACTAAAGACATTTTTAGTCATTTTTATCTTTTTAATAATATTTTTTAATGTAATATTCGTATCATTTTCCAGAAAATTCCTATTTGTATTATGCTGAAAATAGGAAAATAATATTTTTTTAACATGTGTGGAATGAGAAGGATTTACATATATAATGAACATTATTTTATTTTATGTTTACATTATATATTTTTATGTTTATTTAGAATGAAAAGTATTTTGAAATTATTTTGTGTTTATAAAGTTTTTTTTTTTAAAGTGAAATGATTAATTCTCTTACGAAATGTTTTAAATGATGTTTAATGTATTCTTTGTATGTTTTCAAGGTTGTATTCAATAAAGAGGTATTCCACGATATTTTACAATTTTTTATTCTGAATCATCATTTTAAAAGTTAATTTATTTTCATCAAGAAATGTTCCATGTGATCTTTCAAAATCATTTTATATCTAAGATTACATCCTTTGATGTTACTTAAGATTTAGTAGGGAAATGATCAAAGGATATAATTATTATTCATTCACTAAATTATTTTATGTTTATGATTAAAATATTTTTATGAAACCAATTTATCTTCCATGGGTTATACCATGATAAAATAATTATGAAAACCTCTTCATTTCCATCATTTACATATTGATGAAATGATTAAATGATTGTGAAACCTATATATTTTAAATAGATTTTGTTATGATGAAATGTTTATGAAATTTATTAAAATTATTGGGTTCTGAGATAATTAATTTCTTTATATTATGACACACATATGTATACTTTTAATTGTTTGGAAAGTGTGAACTATATTTCCATCTAATTAATTGGGTAATTATTAACATCTCCTAAGATAATCATGACTGGAATGGGGAGTAAACTTAGTTAGTAAGGGAATCTTCCAAATATGATATTGTTGGAGTGAACCTTAAATACTAGGTTGGTTTGGGGAGTGAACCCAATCGACTATTATTGTCTTGAGAATGAAACTTCAACCACAAGGGAAATTATTTTATTTTCTTATGTACATTCCCCAAGACAATGGCTTATTCCAATGTAATTATCTCAAGTTTTATGTTATTTTATTCCATTATGATTAATGTCTTATGAACTACCAATAATTATTTAACGAATCATTTTTATGATCTATGGTATGTAGGGTATGGTTTTCTAATGTTATTCTCATATTCTCTTACCCATATGCTCATGATATATTGATATCTCCACAGTTTACCCTTACTAAGCATCTGAGCTCACCCTTTATTATTTTTCCATTCCCCAGATTATGACGAACAAGTTTATTTATGATATGTATAATAGGGGTGATATTTATGATGAATAGATTGGGAGATGACATAGATCAAGTACAGACCATTTGTTTATGTTTCAATGATTAAAAGGGAACTATACCTTTATGATCCTAAGGTGTGTGTTTGTAAAATGTAATGAATATTCATATAAAATATGTAATATATATATAAATATATTATAATTTTGTGTCTTTATAATGAGATAGGACCTAATCCTAATTTATAAATATATTCAAAAATTGGGAACCATTCAGATATATTATAGATTAATATGAAGCATGTTGTATCAAATGTGTATATCATTCAAAACACATTCTAACATGTGATTTATATACATTTTCATAGTTTACATCATTAGATGCACATGAATTATTTATATATTAATTTTCTGAATGGAATTATTCACAATTAGTTGTGCATACTGAGTATATATCACACCTTATCGAGATGCTAATTGGTACCTGAAAAAACATCATGGACGTAGGTAGGTAAAAGGGAAAGTGGATAACTATGGATTCTTGATTTTATCTAAACTAGGATAGAGTATAAAAGAAGATGTCTAAGCATAGGCTCACAATGCTATGAGAGATATATTTTGGTCATTGCATCATTTTTGTATAGCAGGTTATATAATCATATTCCTTTGTATCCCATGTATTCCAATTTATTTTTTAGAATGAAATGATGAATATAATTTTTTAGAAATCATTGGATATAGTTTGTACCAGTTTATTTTTTGTATCTACATTATTTACTTATTCTGGTAAAGGTTACATATTTATTATGCTTTTATTGTTCATTGTTATAATGTAATCACGGTTCCACTCTCTGATCATTAGGGTATAGTCCCCCTCCATACTCTTATAGACTATCAATGCTAGTAAAAAGTCTCTAACATTAGGGTAGATGCACTTGGGGCCTTGTTACCACTGATTCAGCTACTACTATCAAGTGACAGAGTTTGGTATGTCACAATATTCCTATTCCATGTCTAGTGTATACTAGTCTTGTAATTCATCTAAGTCTATCTCACCACCACTATCTCATTTATAGATGTGATCCATATAAAAAAACATTACATGTCTTTCCATTATTAAATTTTTTAAAAAGATGTCATATAGGTAATGTCCCATTTTTTGTTATGGTATCCTATAAAGATGATCATTGTGCCTTTGGGTAAATGTTTCTGGCTGAATATTCTATAGAAAATTATTTTCATCCCCACACATGTAATTTTTACAACATGGGTTTAATTCACCTCTATAATTGATATGGTATATCGTCTATCATTTTAATTAGTTCTTGGTTTAGTATGTGATCTGTTGTCTATAATTCATATCCCCAAAATTATAGTGGAGGGTTTTCAGGCCACCTAATTATCCTCACCATGTCAAAAAAAGGTGTGGTCCTTTCTTTCACATACACCATTCCAGTTGGCTGTATTAGTATTTGTGAGTTGGGATTAAATCAATTGATCCCATAAATATGTAATTAATTATTTATTGTTATATAGTCATCACTTTCTGACTGAGGTTTTTTTATTTTCATACCAATATGGTGGTCAACCTTATTCTTGAAATATTTGAATTTATCATAGGATTATTAATTATACCTCACTGTGTATATATATTCATACCAACTACAGTCATAATTAAAAATTATATTGTCTTACTACCCACCAGTTTCTTTATCAAATAATGGGACACACACATTAGTGTGAAATAATTCAAGAAGCTACGTTTCCCTTTCACTTTTTTCCACTGAACATTGATTTAGTCATTTTAGTTTGTAAACAAGATTGAAAAATACAATGTTTTTTTAGTTTGAATAAATAAAATTAACAATATTTTTGTAATAATGTAAAGAACTTTTCATTTACATGACCTAAGTGATTATTCCACATTTGGGTGTGGTTTAAGATATGTGATCCAAATTAATTATCTATTTCTAAAACATGGTTCTTATAATCTAATACAAAAAGACAATTATATAAAGGTTATATAGAATAACATAATTTTTCACAATAAAAGTATAAAATTTCATTTATAAACTTGAAATTAAATAATTCTATATCTAGATTATATATAGTATTAATGTTTTTGGTAATTCTAATTACATATTAATGATTATGAATAACTAAGATCATTCCCTTCCTCAATGTGAGATGGTAGTCACTGATGGCTATCACTACCAACTTAGCTCTATTTGTATCCTTAAAATCCACCTCACCTTGTTCAATGATTCAAAATTTTATAGGATCTTAATTTTTTTTTAAAATTATAGAACCAAATTAATTATCCAATAACCAATTAATATAAATTTCAAGGTTACACTTGATGATTATTAAACCAGAAGTGTCACATTTCTTCCTTCCCACTCTGAAAATTTTCTTCCCGTGGCCCTTCATTCCACATCATAAATTGGAAAAATATTTCCCCCTTGATTCCAATTTTGACATTCCTCTACTTATATGGGTGGTTTATATAATCCCTAGACTTGTACTTAGTGTTTGTTCTATTTTCCTTACCTTTTGAATTATTAACAATAAGGAAATAATAATATTCAAGAATTTGTTTCTTATTAGTATGGAGAATTAAGGTAAATATATTTTGAAGTGTCTTACCTATATTGTTCATATTGAAATTAAAAATATTGTTAACTAATATTTAAATGGGTGAGGTGATAATGAGAATGGTGTATAATTCATCTAGTTGTTTAAACTATTGAATTTCCATATTCTCGATGTAGACAATCATTTTGATTCTATGAAGTCTATCAAGAGTTCCTTAATTAAGATTTCACATGAAGCATTACTTTTAGATCTCAAACCATTATTAAATATCTATATTTAATAACAAATATCTTGGCGATGGTTGTGAATTGAATATATTTCCATGGTGTCATGGGATTTTTTCAGTTCACTGGTCATGAAAGATATTATTGAACACTAGAAATCTAATACATCATCCAATTGTTTCTTATAGACATTATACTATTACTTACATTCCAATTTAGTGGGTAGATTAGGAACTGGTACTCCATCACATATAACTTTCATCTAGAGAGTTGTATGGGGAATAAGAACCTATACCATTTCTCGATGTTGTAAAGATAATGATATTCTATTTAACCAAGAAAACTCACATGTATAATGTTATTCTTGTTAAACTCTCTGTGTTATTCTATTATAATGTAGAATAAATAATTAATACATTATCTTATCACTGAATATGAGATTTCAAAAATTGAATTTTATATTTTCCAGCATTTTATTAAGGCACAACATCCCCAAAAATTATAATTGGAATGTATAGTTTCTTGGACATTCTAGTGGAAAGGATTTATATAAACATTCTCATAACCCAAGTAATGGATTGGTCAATTACTTAATTGTATTTTTGTATGCAAGTAACATTCAACTATAGGATTGAAACATAAGGATCAGATGAGTTAACTCCCCAATCTAGAAACCCTCAATCAGATTTCATTAACACTTTCCTATAAGTAACATAATGTCTTTCATTTTCCTCCCCTGTTGATGTAAAAAGGTTAATTCAACCCAAAAATTTCATAAAAAATCCCCCAAAAAAGTAATCATCCCAATAATGGTTGAAACAACACATAGTTATATGGTTTCATTCCTAATAAACTAATGTAAGGATTAGTCTAACTTAATATAATGTTGTGGTATTTAATTTAATATGAATTTTTTATTATTTAATTTTTACATGACTTATTAAAAATTTAACTCTATTACATTTACATTTAGGGGATCTGAGTAATTCTCCTTGACAACACTTCTCAACATGAAATACCAATTTTGAACAGCCTTTTAGTTAATACCAATTAATGATATCAAAATGATTAGGTTGATGTATTTCATAATCTAAAATAAAGACATGCATTTGGGTGGGTATCATGTTATATATCATTTCATTAAGGAATTCTAATGATGTTTACCCCACTAAAATTGATGACCCCTTACATTATATCCATTTAGTGGTACTAGATCCACATTTTAGTAAGCAATCACCACACTTTTTTGTGAAACTAATTAATTTTGTTTTTTAAGTAGGAATTTGTCCCAATAAAATCATTTTTGAATCATGGAAATTTGAGTGGATACCCCTTTATTCAAATCCATCATATGTAAATACAATTTTTTTCCATTGGTATCCTAACCCTTGGGATTTCCTATCTATCTTTAACCCAAATAAAATTCCAAGGGCACCCACATTGTCATGAAACTACCCAAGGATGTTCAAGTGTTACATAACAATTTCTTTCCAAAAACAAAATAATCTAGGGCCTCTATGCTTTATCTTAAAACTACTCGATCTGATGATCGAGTCCTTGAAAAGTGTCAATTTATATATAATCCCACACTTTTTATTTGAGGGTGTTTCTTTTATATTATTTCTAATTTCAGACACCTAATATGCATATTAAATTCATAATTGTTACATCTTATGTAAACATTATATTCATTTGTTTTATTCCTTTTTTTGTATTCATTATTCTAATGATATTTTTTTGAATCCTTATTCCAACCAAAAAATTAATGTGTTCACAACACATTAATGTACAACTCTTTACACTACCCGCGGAATGTGTTATTTAACTAAAAATTGTTATCAAACATATTTATTGAAATTTTAATGCAACATATGAAAAAGTTAAATGAACTATTCATGTATAGGAATAAATATATTTTAAATTAACAGTATCATCAGGAATCATCTCATAGAGATAGATAACAAACCTAATCACTATTCTAGAATAAAGAATAATCCTCTAGTCTAATAGGTGGATCAATTCCAAGTAACTATCCATAGGAAGAGTTCACTCAATAAATAATTATATTCCTGATATCTCTAATAAATAATATGTAAAAACTATTCCTAGAAACATATTTCAATCTATTAACTATAATTACAATATGGGGTTATAGTAGTTGGAAACTAAATTTAATGTAGACCTTACTAGAATGTAATGAAAGTATCTATCTTGTAAAAGTAGTCTAATAGTTAAAATAATGCATAAATATTCATAATATAAAAAATTTATAACTATGAAAAAAGTTGGTAATAAACATTAAATAAATTACTAATTGAAATATATAAACATGAGAAATTCATTTGTGGAGTAATCATAAATTATGATAACTATAAACCATTTTATATTTTTTCTAACATTATTAACATTCCATAAATATTTCTATAAACTCTTTCATACCCAATCCAATTTTAACTCCTTTATATTAAATATATTATATGGTTTTTTATATATTATTTTAACCTTCTATGAAATAAATAATAAATTCATTTTTTATGTTTTTAAAAACTCTTTAAATATGGCATTGTCTTTTGAATTTGAACTATTTAAAAATAAATAATAATGAAAATTTAAAAATTATTAAAAAAATATATATTCAATTCTATCCTTATATAATAATTTATAATATCTATTTATATTATCATTGAACATTTTAAATAAAATTTTTATTTAATGATTACACATATGTCATATAATTTGACTATTTTTCAAAAACATTTAATTATAATATATAAAAAATTGATAAACAATATTAATTGGAAAAATATATACTAAATATTAACCAATAAATATTAAAAAGAATATTTACAATAAATGTTTCAAAAGTGTTTAATCCATTAATCATAAACACTTTATAGTTAAAAAATTTATTAAAAAAATTCCAAAAATTTTCTAAATATTAAAAAATTATATTTTATTATTTACAAACAATTTTATAAATAATTTAATTAAATTAATGACTGAATTACCTTAATAAATAAAAAAAATTATTTTTTAATTAAAAATATGAATAATTAATATGATATTGTTAATATATAATTTAGATTTTAAAAATCCAATATTAAAATGTATGAAAATAATTATCTGTAACAGTTTATAAATAATAAGCTAAAATAACTAAATATAAAATTTAGTTAATTTTAATTTTGAATTACCTCTTTACATTATGATTTCAGATAATGTAATTTTGAGATGGAGAAAGTAGACATGATTTCATAATATGTGTTTTTCATTTAATTGGAAAAAAACACTGATTTGATGACAAATGTTTCTTTGATAACACTTCTAGTTTTTTGTGTCCATTTTATTTACATTGTGGTGGAACCAATACTTATATATATGATCAATAATTTATATAATAAATGTGTAATATAAGTAAAAAATATTACATCAATCCCCATCTTTAATCATTGATTGAGTACTCTTGATGAAGATTTCATGACAAGAAGACAATATTCTATTACCTCCATAGGTGGTACACCATACTATAGATAATAATTCATAATGAGAGGACCCAGATACACTAAATGGGTGCTAGTACCTTTATTGTTAGGAAAAATAGTATATTGGGTCGAATAGAGCTATAGAGAGGCATGAGTACAATTGGATGTTCACAAGAGAAGGTATCATGAAATAGAAGTTATTTTAAATATTTTCCACATGTATTTAAATTATTTAATCTCCATAATTTTTATGAGTCTATTTAAAATTTTATCTATTATGTAGTTTATAAGAGTTTTGAGCTAAAATGTTAAAATTCAATAATTCTGTAATTTTATTAGTTTTTTTCAATTATGTATTTTTGGAATAATTTATAAATATATGACACTATTATCTAAATTATTTTTTATATTCACCCTTTCCATGTGGTATTCAACATTTTAAAATGTACTACGAACATAATCAACCATTTGAAGGCCTAAAATTGATTAAAATTAGAAAATATTTGTTTATAAAAAGTTGATACCCCTTTAGAAAATGGATAATATCTTGACCCAAAGGTGTCCAATTGAGGTTATTATTGCTATAAATGATATATAATTTGAATAAATAATAATAAATTGAATAATATGGTTAATGTTTCTCATTAATGTTAGTTTTAATGTGTAAAATGATATAAATATGAGGGGGGTTTTCAGGCAGAAAACATTTAATTTAGTAACTAAGGAAAAAATATTTCTCCATGTTTCCAAATATCCTAAAATTTTATAGATATGAATAAAAAATCATGTGAAAAAATTGATGATGAAATGATTCTACTATTAGGATATAAGTTGGTCCAAAATAGTGAAAACCTTTTGAGTATTAAAAATTATAATAAAATCTCCCACCCCATTTTGTTATAAATTTAGGTCTCCACATTCTTTTCAAAATATTGTTAAATTAAGGGATTTTGATTTTCTATTGATGATATGATGGAGATGAGGATTTAAAATGAATATCATACAACCATGTTGGGTTTATCTTAAAGTGGTGGTAGGAAATAAATATTTAAAGGTTTCACCCTTTTAGGTTTGTGATTTTAACTGTAAACTCTTTCCAATTGAATTATCCTAAATATGAATTCTTTTTTAAAAGAGTTATATTTATGTACTATTTCCAATTTATTCTATTTTGTTATATATGATTTATATTCCATTTAATATAAAATAGGTGTCTCGTTATTTAAACATCTTTGGGTATGGTATCCCCATTGAGCACAATAATTTTAAATAGTTTTGATTATTTGAAGGTTTTTGGATAATCATATCTCCTTCATAAGAATATTAAAAACCATATATGAGGTATCAAAATAGTTTATAGGAAATAGTGTTGTATAATTTTTGGCCTTGAGGATTACATTGAGAAAATTTGTTGGAAAATGTTTTAATACTATGATAGAGGGAGTGTCTGGTCATCGAAACTTTCCCACCACTACTATATTTACCTCATCCTTTTTAGTCCATATTACATAAGATTTATAATATCTAAATAATATTTTTTTAATCTGATATTTTTCATTTAATTTTGTTTAGTTAATTTTTAATCCCCACTTTTCACATTTACTTTAATAAAAATAAATTGATCAACTGATTGTTTGACAACATTTCCTATAACCACTTCATGGGACAAACATGTGGCCACAACTAGACTACATTTATATTAGGTAAATTATTAATTGAAATTTCATAAAAAATATATAGAATTATAACTATTACCTTTATACATCCATCCTTAATGTGTTTCATATATTGAAACATGACAACTATTAATATACATTAATCCACATTATCATTTATTCATTTACCCCATTCATTGAATTTTAATCCCATTTAATCCATTCATAATGGATATTTATCAATGAAACTATGTGGAAGATAAAATATATTCACCTAAATTAAAATTTTCCATTAATATTTTAGTGAACATTACATGATATATCATTTAACAATTTTCGTCTTTTAAAAAATCTGATTGTACAAGATAATCTATATTTCTCATGAATTCCATAAAATGTAATATTGTATTATTACTACATTGATCATGACTTCTAGAAAAAATGAGTAGATACATGGGAATTGAAATTATACTTTATAAATTGCATTATCTCCTCCCTCCTCTTCTTGGCTGGCTATTAAGGATATCTAATATAGTTAGTGAAAACACCCTGTTTTTGGTTTTTTTTTGGTCTCCTTTAGCACATGGGTTAATCATACAAGAGATATAATATATCAAGAGGGAATATTTTCCTGGTAATAAGATTTTATTTCATGGTTTGAATTGTGGGTACATATAAACAATATTTTTATTGTATCTTTAAGGATTAAAAATGGTGAGACACTATGAAAATGTAGAGCCCCATCAGATGTAATGGTATGGATTGTGATTTGTTGTTCCCTTCCCAGTGGCTTGTTTTGGCTGAGTTTGAGTTAATTAGGATATAAGGAATGAAACAAACATGAAAATTTTTTTTTAACAAATAGCATAAATTAATTTTCATTATCTTAAAAAAAGTTAAAAATTAAATTAGATGTGAATGGACAAAAAATTACATATTAAAAATTAAATATTAATAATGAAAATTTCTAATAAGGAAAACCCAAAGGGGAAAAACCATAAGAACTAGTTGAGAAATTAGAATAAATTAATAATCAAGAGTACATGATAGCAACTCCAATACATTAGTGGGATCTCAAAAATAATTCTCAGATAAATTAGGCGTTCAAATGAAGAAAGTAAGTGCATTATGAAAAAATTCTGAACTGTTGTTTGTAGCCCAATAAATAAATCCAAATAGATATGATTATGAACTATTGATATTATTCATCGAAATAAAAGCTCTTATAAAATTCCAGGATTGTATTAAATATCATGAATGATGAAATTGGATTAGACCATAATAATTTCTTCAGTTAAAAATCTGAAAAATGGTGTCAAACCCTAGCTACACTGCATTCTATAGAGAATGTGGGTCACACTTGTTTCTAAAAAAATTATTCGTTGTGATAAAGTTCATAACACCCTCTTTTAAAATATATTTTTTATTATTTTTAAACATTTTATGATGATGGGGTTAGAAGAGGAGGCACCCCAACAAACTCCCATAGTGACTCCATTGGGGATCACCACCAATCGTGAAATCAGTCAGGAAGTCTCAAATTTACCTATGGGTAAAATTCTGTTCAACATGTTTGACACATAATCATATGTGTTGATATTATTGAGATCCAATTATCTTTAATCAAGTAAAATAAACATCTAATGATAAAAAACAATGAATAAACGTTTTTATCCACAAAAAAATCACTTCATTCCTTTACAACTATAATAAAATCCGACATATACGTATATAAGGTAACACATATATGAAATATGGACTAGCAAGATACACCTCCACCTGAAAATGTGATAAACTATACAAAAGTAGGCTTAAAAAATTATATATGGTTCCATATCTAAATCAATAAAGACATAAAGAAAATATTTTCCACTTCCAAAATACAACATTTGATCAAAATAACCATAAAGATAGAAAAAAATATACTTCCATACTCTCTATTAGTCTCTACCAGGATTATATTGAAAATTTATAAACACAAAAACTATATGATCTATATTGGAGTCTAGTGCAATCCATCACATTCGTCAAAAAAATAATAGTAGATTAATGAGGTATGTAATGCTTCTCTTATCTCTCTTCGTTGGTAGAAGGTGATTGACTAGAACTAAGATTAAAATATAAAGAAATAGTAGTATTAAACACATTCTTTATTGATATTGTTAATATTTGAATAACCTTATCAAAATACATCTCATGAGATAACAATAATTTCTTATCATTTCTATCTCAAGAGACCAAAATTCCAAGAATTTATTGTGTTGGCCCCACTTCATTCATAAAAAAATATTAAAAAAGATTCTAATTAAATCTATTATATCTAGAAGAATCATGGCTAATAATGATTGTATCATCAAAATAAAGCATCACTATAATTAAATAATCCTCCTAAACACTCTAAAATAAACCATGATCAGAAACTGTCTTCCTAAAATCATGATTAAAAATAATAGATTTAAACATATTATACCACTACCTCAAAGCATGCTTCGGACTACAAAAAAATATTATCTAAACCAAAAACATAATTATCAATACATCTTTCGACAAACCCCTTTGGCTGCTATATGTAAATCTTCTCTTATAGATATCTATGGAGGAAACTTTTCTTCACATCTATATGCCCAATCCACAAATTCAAACTATCAACCAACACAAGAAGAACTATAATGGAATACATTTTGACAACAGGTGAGAAAATATCATCAAAATCAATACCTTTAATCTAAAATAAGACTTTACCAACTATCTGTGACTTATATCATGTACGAAAACTGGATTCTCTATTTTTAATATGATAAATCCACCATTTTTTGGAAAGATATATTTACCACTGATAAATTATCCTGATTAAAAGTATGGTTATCAAGAAATGATCTCATCTCATTATCTATTTCAATTTCCCATATTACATTATTATCACATTCTATAACTTTGTTAAAATATTCCCCATTCAGCAAGGAACATGTACTCATTAGTTGAATACCATGTATGAGTTGTTTGATGCATTTATAATATTTGGTGTGGAACTACAGGTTCAGTAATAACATATGGATCCATATCATTATAAACCACTTGTAAATTAGAAAAATCAACTATATAATATTGAACATGAATATTACATGTCAATATGATAATCAGATTCATCAACATGAGGTAAAGGTAACTTAGAAACTATACCAAGGATAACAAATCCATCAAAAGTTATAGAAGTAGAATTTTCTAAATTATCAATATCTTCAATAGCTTGATCCTCCATAAATATTGAATCATATTTTCTTAAAATTTTATTCAAGTAGGATAATAGTACTTATATCCAACATCATCGTGTCCATATCCAATAAAAACACACTATCATGACTTACTATCTATCATAGATCACTCATCTCTATAAACATGAACAAAAGCCTTGCTACCAACAACTTGTAAGTTATCATATCTGATCTCTTTCCCATAAATTTTTTTATAGTGTTGTCTTCCGAAAAATGAAATCATGATAGAAGAATTGATAATATATACAACAGTAAATAACACCTCACCCCAAAATCTTCCAGAAAATTTTCTCCTAAAAGTAAACATCAATCTATTTACAAAAATGTCATATTCATTCACTTAGATACACCATTTAGCTGAGGTTTCTTAGGAGGAATATTCTAATTACAAATAGATTATTTCATTAAATAATGGTCAAATTGACCATAATACTCACCCCCATTTTTCGTGTTAAGACCTTTCAATTTCAAACATTATTCCCTCTCAATTAAATCCTAAAATTCTATAAAAACACTAAGAAAATCACTTTTATAATTTGAAGTATAAACCCAAACATTACATGAGTATTGACAAACAAATTTTAAAAAATAAAGACCCCAAATAAAAGGAGTTGACATTAAAGCAACACAAACAAAAGAGTGTACTAATTCAAGTACCTATGACTTCATGTGAAAAGGATGACAGTTAAACTCACTGTACTCTATTATCCAAACCTACATTGGTCACATTTTTTGAATTTGAATCCTTTAAAATATAGAAGTAAATTTATCTTGTCCAAACAAGAAATTTCCCTCTCGCTGATGTGGTTGGGCCTCTTATTCCATAACACATAAGAAACATTCCACTAAGAAACACAAGAAGTATCATAATAAATAGAATATATAATCCAAAAAAACCCTGATTAATTATTCTATAAATCAACTATCATGGAACCCCTTAAAAGATTCCATTATCCATCTCTAAAAGTACTGATAAAACCATCATAATCAATATCACATATAGAAATAAGATTCTGAAAAACCTTAGGTGCCTCTTGAAAATTACTTAAAGTCAGATTAGATCTGATGCAGATCACCAAACCAAAAAGTCATGACACCTAAAACATCATAATGAACATAATTACCCATTATTAAAATCCCAATAAAACCTGGGTTATAATATTTAAAGAAAGTATTAATCGATGTCACATGAAATTGGGATCACTATCAGCAACCCATAAATAATAATTAGAAACATTATTGATTTAGTTGTAAATAATAACAAGACCACTATTTGTAGTGGTGGTGGCATGATCATCTCTATCACTATATTTCATCTGTTGATTTTCATTACTTTTTTCCCTTTAAAGCTAGTAGAAAATATTATTTACAAGAAATATATTTATACAATGGTGAAATTCATGATCTTCCTACATCGACCTATAGTTTCTTCTTTCATTTCTCTTTTCATGGATTCTCTATCCTTCATTCGTTTTTCTAACATATCCTCTTATTCTCTATGACCGAAGTCCCCAAAGAAGAAATTTCATGAGTATGACTTATGAATTATTCACTTAAAAATGATTTTTTTAAAAACATTAAAGCATTATGAGGAGCATAAGAAGTTGGAGTGAAAAAAAATTCTTTTAAGATTCTGGTGAATTATTATGCATTCAAATTTCTAATACCTAATCTTCAAAATTAATACTCATACTAGAAAACTGATCAAAAAAAACCTTGAATTTCACTTAAATAGTTATAAATATATGTATATTTTTTTCCTTAAATTTATCATATATTTGAGGAGAAAAAAATAATTATTTCTTATTTTGGAAGCATATGTTGTCTGAAGATTCTCCCAAAAAGTTATGTCATTAGATATTTTGACAATCTGGTTCATTATATTGTCTTTAACCCATTGAAAAATTGAAATCCACACCATATCATGCTCAATATCCCATTATTCCCTAAACATTATTTTTGGATTCTAGGTACTAATCAATAGAAGATTCATTTTCTTGAAAAATCCTTCATTTTTAATTACATCTTATGGTAATTGGTACCATTCAACAAAATCAAAAGACTGTAATTTTCTTCAATATATTATTAGAAAAAAACAACTCCTCTAATAATAGATGTTGGGAATGATGGAAACTGACACACAAGTAAATGGAAAAAGGTTAATGTGCAGTGGAAATAAATTCTCTTTCCCTTCAAACGGACCTGAAAATTAACGATTATGTGCATCAACCTAAACGTATGTGTAGAAAATTAAATTTTGACAACAAATAAAATTAACATGGAAATCCCAAAAGGGAAAACACCATAAAACCTATTCCAAAAATTATAATCCACTAATAATAAATATTACATGATAAAGACTCCAAGTTACTAGTGGGATATCACAAATACAACTCCACTAAACTAGAGTATCAAATGGGGGAGGCATATGTAGTATTAAAGAAACCTGAGATGAAGAACACAACCTGATAAATAAATCCAAATAAATCTGATTGTGAATAAAGGATATTCATTTTACAAATAAAATTTTAGATAATACACAATGATCATATTAAATCCCATCACAAATTAAAGTGAACAAGACAAGAGTAATCTCACCAGTTTCATATATGAAAATGGCTGCCAAATCATTGAAGCAGTGTAATATGGGGTAAAGAGAGTTATAATTGTTTCTGAATTATTTCCTCATTTATAAAATTCATAACCCCGTATTTTCACATTTCATTTTTATTATTTTTAAAATTCTCATAGGGGGGAGGTACCCCCAATCAAGTGATCTTCTTCTAGGATTCATTCATGATTGGTGGTGAATCATGTAATGTGAAGGTAGCCTCATGGATGGACATATGTATAGAGGTATAGTGGTTATGCTACTCTATTACTCGTGGGTGAAATGATCATAGTGGCTACATGAAATAATTAACTAGAATTAGATGTAAGGATTATAATTTGGGTTGGGTAATAGAACTATTGTATGTTTGTTATTAAGATGGATATGTAATTGAGCTTGCATGACTTCTGGATTGTTAGTTGGTAGTGACCACACTTTTCCATATAAATATGTTATTTCATTATTTTAGGTTAGCTTCATGTAAATTGATGAAAATATTGAAATCTGTTGCACGAACCAAATTGAAGGGTTGGATGGAATATTTTATATTACAAAATGAATTTCATGTAGTCTCATTTTCTTTATTTCCATTACCAGATTTATAATTGATGAAAAAATTCTTCCTAACACAAAAATTCTCCATTTTATCCTTGATAAAAAAATCGCCATGAATTTAATAAAATATTCAACTCATTAAATGCTTGATAGATTACCCAAATTTGATTTAAATAAGATTTTTTTCACAAAATTCTGAAAAATATTCCTACAATATTTATATAATGTTAAAATAACACATAAAAATGTATAGAAAATACTATATAGAAAACCTGATAAAATGTACTAATAATATCCCCCAACACAATAGAAGTTACTTATTCTCATTCTTCATTTTATAATACTTTTTTAAAAGAATTTATAAAATATAACTTTATTAGTTTTAAAATTAAGCATTTCTGTGATTTTTCTTTTTTCAAAATTATAAAATTTTTAACTTTATAATCATTTTATTTATCTCTAACAAATGTAACTTTTATTAATATTAGTAATATCATAAAAAATATTCATCTATTCATTTAAGGTAAAATATTTATACACCTCAGAAAAAAATGAGGAGTAGCTGTGGTTTTTTTACTTCTAAAGGTGATTTAAGCAGCTGATAACTGATTTAATGATAGTTATATAAATATATGTGTATTTCAAGATCACCAATCAATAAATGGTGGTTATACTTGGTTTGACATCTGTTTTTTGTAAGTGTCATTTTTTAGTATTTATTAGAGGTTTATTATTCATTTTGAGGTGTTTTTAATTATTTTTTTAGAAATAAAATTATTGATAAATTTAATGACAATTGTTATTTAATAAATTAATGATTTTCATTGTCACCCCAAAAAAATAATTGAACTGCTACTATATATTATAGTGAATGTTCATATCAGCAGTTGTTATTATGAAGCACAACTAAAAATATTAAATAATTAATCTTTTAAATGAAATATTTTAAAAATATATATATGTTCAATAAAATAAATCATATAATAAAATCATCTATAATTGTAAAATAATGATATTCATAAACCCGTAGTCATATATACACAACCATATGTCTTACATGCACACTCATATATACATAAACAGTCAACCATAAACTCAAAAATCATTTACATATAGAATTTGTCCAACAACCACCATCATGTCCATATCACCACATCCAATGTATCCTACTACCTCTATAGCTAGATTCATTGTATACAAAACTAACCACATCATGTCATCAAATAGAACAAAAAGAAGATAGAATGAATATTTTATCATAATAAATTATAATAATAGTAAAATCGATGATAATATTTTACCATAACACAAAAACTATAATCCAACATGATTTCCATTTAAAGAGTGTTATTGATCAAAATTGTAAACTGCCTTCATAATGTGGGCATATTTCACCTATAATTGAAACCAAAATATTTAAGAAAAGGAATATGAAACAAAATAGGAAAAAAATAGTCATAAATTTTTCCATAATATTTATTATTTTTGTAATCAAATAAATTAAATTTTAAGATAATAAATCATATAACATCCATAGAACTTTGAAAACACAATCATACATATTTGAGATATATATAAACTCTTTGAAAAAAATGGAAAAGATTATGGCAATCAAATAAAAGTTTAAACCGACAAATTGTATGCTTAAATTAGGTCAATAAATATATTTTAATGACTTTTTTATCACATGACTTTTTATACCTCAAAAAACATTCTATAGTGGTTATCCTATGATTTCACATAAATATGAGGCAGTTTTACAGGATTTTTTACTATTACCCACAAATTTTACTATTTTAAAAAACTAAAGAATTATTTATTATCATCTCACAAAAACAGAAACCCATATTGAAATTTTGTATGTTTATACATTTGAAAAGATAATATTTAAAATATTTCCAATGATTTCACATCACTTTTATGTAATTTTATTGGTTTTGAGCACCTAATGCATGTTTTTAAATAATTTAAAATCATTTTAATCTATTTTTTGAGTCATTATGAGGAAACCAAAATTGATATTTCATCTTCCAATACATTTCAAAAAAAATCATTACTAGTATATGAAAAATTTCATATCAATATAAAGTCATTTTATATGTTTTTGACCGTTACACACTCGTTTTAGTTTTTTAAAACACAAAAATAGAATTCATCAACATTACGAGAAGTATGTAGATTATATTGATGTGTCATCGGTTCCTACATTTCAGAAGAAAATATTTACTAATTTTACTATGATTTTATAGGAGTTAAACTATGTTATCTTGGTTTTGACCCCCTAATGCACATTTTTTAAAACTTAGATATCATTTAAAATTACTTATTAAGTCATTTCAAGAACACCACATGTCAAATAGGAGTTTACACAATTGATAAATGTCCCAAACAATTATGATATATTTTTCTATGTTCCCAGATAAATATGAGGTCATATTCTATTTTTTTACCGTTATACATGTGCTTTATAGTTTCAACACTTAAAATTTGTTTATTGTTGTCCCGAGAAAATCATATCTCAAATATTTGTAGTTTTGGTTTTTTACATTTCAAAAATAAATCTATATTCATTTTACTCAGATTTCAAAGCACCCCAGCATCATTTTCTAGGGGTTTATCCCCTAATGCATGTTTTATTAATACTTTAGTATCTTTTAAAACCCCTTGTTGTGTCATTTTGAGAAGACTACGTGCAATATTTATGTTCCATGTTATCATACACATATAAAATAATATAGATACTATTTTACCATGATTTTAATCTAATATGAGGTTTTTTCTATAGTTTTTACCATTACATGCTTGTTTTAGTGTTTAAAAACAATAAAAATACATTTAAAAGATTTATTGAAAAACCAAAACTTGTATTGGTTTGTATTCAATTAAAACATTTCAAAAAAATTGAAGAAATTTTTAATTTATTTTAGGGATCTTTTGTATTGTTTTCTTTGTTCTAATCCTCAGACGCATGATTTTAGAGACATTAATATCTTTTAAAACAGCTAATTGAGTCATTAAAAGAACACCATGCATCAGATTGATGGTATTATACTCGTACAAATCTAAAAATCAACTAAAAATATTCTAATGATTTCATATCATTCCAAGGGATTTTTTTATCATTTTCACCATTACATAATTGTTTGGCTATTTTAAAACTCTAAACACATGTTTACGAGTATCCTGAAAAAATTTAAACTCATATTTATATATCCTCAATTCCAACATTTTTTTAAAAAATATATATATGAAATATCTTATTATTTCACAACACACCAATGTAATTTCGTTAGTTTTCACAACCTAATTTTTGTTTTTAATGGATTTAATATCTTTTAATAACTCTTATTGAGTCATTATGGTAATAGAACACATCAAATTGA
This sequence comes from Viscum album, assembly GCA_963277665.1. Taxonomy (NCBI): domain Eukaryota; kingdom Viridiplantae; phylum Streptophyta; class Magnoliopsida; order Santalales; family Viscaceae; genus Viscum; species Viscum album. The sequence continues at coordinate 687,019,979 of OY728135.1, forward strand.
TTTTTTTATGCTCATACACATAAAAAATAACTCAATGAAATTTTTCCTAGATTTTAAATCAATATTATATTTTTTTAATAATTTATACAGTTACATGCATGTATTAGTGTTTTAAAATAATAACAATTTATTTACAAGAATCCTAGGAAAACTAAAAATTAGGTTGAAATAATTTTAGTTTCTACATTTAAAAAATAAATTTATAGTCTTTTTTATGATTTCATGGAACACTATGGATACTTTTTTTCTTAGCTTATTGAAAAACATTTTGAAATACATTGATATCTTTTAAAACTAGTTATTGAGTCAGTTAAAGAACAGAACTTATCAAATTTATGTTTCATATTCTCTTACACAAAAAATAATAATTCAATGAAAATGTTACCCTGATTTCATGCCAATTCATGGTTATTTATATGGGTTTTACCAATTTACATGTGTTTGACTATTTTAAAACACTAAAAATGAGTTTACAGGAATCCTGAGACAACCAAAAATCATATTAACATAGGGCTATTTACTAATATTTAAAAATAAATATATAGTAATTTTTCTAGGATTTCATGGAATGATGACTCCATTTTATTAATTTTGACCCATTTTCACACTTTTTTAGAGACATTAATATCTTTTAAAACTATTCATTGAGAAATTATAATCACACCACATATCAAATGTATGATATTTCAACTTGTACATGTAAAAAATTATTAAATGATAGTAGTGTTGTGATTTCACATCAATATAAGGCCATTTTATATATTTTTTTCCATTACATGCATGTTTTATTGTTTTAAAACACAAAAAATCATTTATAGGTATCTGGGAAAAACCGTAACTCATAGTGATATAAAATCACTTAATACATTTCAAAAATTAATTTATAGTAATTTTAAAATTATTTCATTGACCTATAATGTTATTTTATTGGGTTTTACATAATGAAATGCATTTAAAATGAATTTGATATCTTTTAAATTGTCTTATAGATTAATTCTGAGCACACCACATGTTAGATGGATATTTTTTCTACTCGTAAACATCCAATATAATTAAATAGTAGTTGTATCATAATTTTAATGTATTATTTTCCCATGTAATTGGAAGAGAAAAATGATCGCATATTACCCTCTATCCCCCCACATAAGAAACCCCAACATGATTCAATATCATCACAAAAATAATGAAAATAATCATTTAGAACTGTCATCAATTGAGTTTATAATTTACAACTACATGATGATATATAAGATTTTAAATTTACATGGGCATTTCCCCCATCATCCTTTAATGTATAAAAACTATGGGATCTATAATTTTGGACTACTAATGATCCTATGTTTTACTATACGAATTATATTCTTTCAATTTTTCATCCAGCCATCAATTTCCCTATGCACTTCCAGATCAAAATCACCAGTCGATCTCCCAATAAAAGTTTTAGTAGTAAATTATAATAAATTCATAACGAACACATGTGGTGGAGTAGGCCCAAAATTCATCCCCTATACATGCATGAGATTTTCATTCCCTAAAATTATTTCAATTTCATCATTCTGGGAATCCAACGACGATTTTGAAGGGTTTGTAGCCCATGATCCTTTAATTTTAACATTTTAATAAAATAGTAATAAAAATTATTTTTTACAATTATCCACAGATCAAGATGTTATATAGAAAATAAATTTTCTATTACTATTTTTTGTTAATACATTACTATAAAAACATTATAATGTAAAAGAAATTAAGAAAATAAATACGGCTTAAAACCAATAAAATGGGGTTGAATAAATGGATTATTCATCACCAAATAACAACATTGAAACCCATATTTTCTTTGATTTCAAATCCAACATGGTTTACAACAAAGATAATTGGATACATGTGATCCATTTAAATTTTTTCAAGGCTTATTTTCTGTTTTAATGAAATAAAAATAAATTGTAATGAAAATTACTTACTCAAACATCACTGGTAGAATCACTCAAAAAAATTTACTTGGGTTTCCAAGGAACATAAAGCCACACTTGAAGAAACAGAGGGTGTAGAAAAATAAAAAAATATTCACATTGTAAAATTTTTGGGTGGAATTTATGAAAAAAAAGAATCCAAAATACCTCGTTCCTAGATTTCTAAAAGGGTCTCATGTTATTTAATTTAATAATGAAAAATAAAATCGAAAAAAGTGAATATTATAAGGCCCCAGCCTTAAACCTTACTTAATCTTTTGTTATTACATGATTACACATTGAGGATCTTTTCGGGTTTAGAGTTTTAGATAATTATATCATAAAACTTGCATTACATTCCACATAAAAACAAAGTGGTAACATAAAGATAGTATTCTTCTTTCCCATAAATGGAAACATATTTAAAATAAAACATGGATTCTTTCTTGACACTTCCTTGACACTATCATCATATCATGTACCTTTCCCTCGACCTGTGAAAAACATTTCAGATAACATGGGATGAGTATAAAAATCTCAGTAAGGGATATTAAAATATAGAAAGGAAACATGGGTACATATATACATAAGAATGAAATCATACTTTACCCATAAAACATAAGCACTTTAACATACCTCATAAAATCATTAATAAATCATAGAAATCATAAGACATAAAGGAAACTTGAGGAATTCATAACATTATTACGTAGGGAGTAACCCTCTTGGTTACGTTTGGAATACCCATCACAGTATATTACCTAAATCATTTCGGAGAAACCTTAACGTTTCACTCCTTCGCGTTACCCAATTCATTGGAGAGCTATATCGGGCTCACCCGCCATTATTTTATCAGGGAACCACCCATCTTCATAATAATTCCCAAGAACCTCAACATAACTGTATCACATAAAACATGCATAAAGGAAACATAACATTTCCATCTTTCAATCACAAGATATCAATACAACACATTGATATAAAAACATTATGAAGAACATTTTCAAAACCAAAATAAAAGAGAAGTAAAACATGGTATTTATTTTTCTTTTAAAAAAGGTATGGCTTGTAGAAGAAGCCGAAACTCAAATAATGGTCACGACGGTAGAGAAGTCATTGTCGCCGCATACGTACGACAAAAAAATTCCCTTTTTTCGTTTAGTAAATGCTTCGTATAAAAAATAATCCTTTTGAATAAATGTAAAAGTCAAAGAGGTTTATACACTGTATAAAAGAAGGTTGTGTATAAAACAAAATATGCCTCAATGAAAGGAGATTGAGACGAAGTCCCATACCTCGGGTCTGACATGACTCGGTCATTCTTTAATCTCCTGAATAATAAAATTGAGTTAATTTATACTTGTTTAAGAACCTTTTTCAAGTTCATTATTCCTTTTATATCACTTATTGCCATGTCATGAACACTATGTAATTATTTAAGTTAATAACAGTTGTTTTAACGATCATTGGTACTTGAGTAAAAAATAAGCCCTTTATAATTACAAGTTCTTCATGTATCCATTATATCCAGAATGGTATTCATGATGTAGATATAATATATGTCATATATATCCAACACATGCATGCATTTATAATTTTACATAATCATTTAGAGGTAAGAAATGAAATGCACCGTTCATGGAGACGGTAAGCCGTACGTACGCATGAATGCTACTTTCATTTCTATTTCGCATTTTATAGAATGGAATCATAATGATATAAAGTTATATTATAATTCTAGTGTAATATAATATATAATATCATAACTCCATCCTTTATACGTCCCACATATGGTATTTAACGAATCAAATCACTATGAGGGGGCGGTAGTCCGCACTTCCTTAAATGAAGATATCGCGTTTACCCATAATGAAAACCATAAAGGTATGCCCAAAATGAAAAATACAGAATCTTAAGGAAAACATAAACATATTATTTATCATATATAAATATAGTGACATCTTAATGGCCACCTTTGATGGTGTTAAAAGATGTTGAACAATCATCATTTCGGGAGGCATAAATTCACCATCCACGGAAACAGTATGTCCTTTAACCATTAGATGTAGGTGTGTGTAAGTGTTGCTCGAATACTTCTTATAACAACATCCTAGTATATTGAAGATACTGTAGTTGTTGCAAAAGAAATGAATAAAAATAGTTTAGGGGGTTGGAGAAGAAAAATAAAACAAAAGGACTCAAGTGAAGACATTATCTTAAAATCGGGTAACTCCCTTTCGTTTGATCTCAAAGGCTTCCTTGGGAAGACTTCTGCCCAAAGTGAGGCTTTAAGGAGTAAGATAGGGATGTGGAGAGACATAATTGGTAGGGGTTGGCCGAGCCAAAGGCTTGGGAAGTGTGGGTAAGGAGGTAGAGGTGGGGGCCTTTTATAAGAGGAGAGGAGGGGCACTCTTGGAAAGTAAAGAAATGTTACTCTATTTTCAAATGGGTTTTGAATTTTAAAGGTCCCAAATTGATATAATTCGAGTACATGGTGATACGTGTTCTAAATATACCCACCAAATAGGTTTTGTAAATGTTTAGGTCTTATATTTTACATTATATTTCCATTTTATTTAAATCGTTAAATAATGAGGTCATCGCTGCATCATTATGATGTCATAAATAATTTAATTTATTTAAAGTCTAAAAATTATAAAAAAAATACTATGATGTAGGATATCGTTTTATATTTCCAATGACTATTAATAATAAAAAAATCTGACTTGTATAACCCCATTTAAAAATTGTTTTTGTAAAATATATCATGTTTGTGTCATTTTTAATTTATCATTAAATAAAATGATATTTATGTCATTTCCCAACCAAAGTGGATCCATGGGGTCCCCAAGTTGACCCATTTATTTTCTTGGTCTGACATGACACATACAATAATGGTAGTACATGTGTCAGGCTCATCTCATATTTTTAAGACATTATTTTTTACCTTAAACTACACTAATTACCTCTAATCGCGATTAAGAACTTAAAAGATACTATTCACCAAAAAATTATTTTAATCTCATTGAACCACATTTTACTTCTTAATAAAAACCATGCATGTCGGATTTTTGAAAATCAAATCACATAAGTGACAAAGTTTCATTTAAATGAAAAATCAGTTTCTTTAACTACCACTTAGTGGTTTCACTATTCATCAAAAATTGAAGTTTTTCAGAAAAAAACCAAAACCTCACCCTAAGCTATATTTGATATTCTGAATTCTAAAATGATGTAGATTTTACAAAATTCAAATCATATAAGTCACATTAATTAATTTAACAATTAATTCCTGCTGACGTGACAAAAAGCTTGTTTTTATGAAACAATAAGTATCAAAAGTTTGACACCAGTTTAAGTCTAATTTCAAAGTGAAATTGATTCCAATGACCACCATTGGATTAAATGGTAAAAATATATTCAGATTAAACTTTAAGGACAATTAAAAATATAATCTAACCATATGATTAAATTAAATGAAAAAGCAGTTTTGATGTAAAATGCGGTATTTTTCACTATTCATTAAAAAAATGAACATTGTCAGAAAAATACCAAAAATTTATCAAATGTAAATTTCAACGTCCCAATCATAATGAATATGTTTATTTTGACAAATATAGATTATAAAATTGTCAAAAGTTTGAATTAAAAAGGGTTTTCCATCAAAAGGTAGTAAAATAATCTTTTAAGAATATTAGTGTATTCCATGCATAAGATTGTATTTATTTTCATTTTAAGCCTCTAAAACACTATCTTAATCATTAATAGACATAGATAAAAATATATATTATTCATCACTTACATGGGATGTTAAATCCTTCCCCCCTTTAGAAAATTGCGTCCCCGCAATTTATTTACTTATCAAATAAATGGGGGTACTTGTCCCTCATTGCATTTTCAGATTCCCATGTTGCCTCTTCCATCATGTGGCTTTTTAACAATACCTTTACCTGATTAATCACCTTATTTCGTAACACTTGATCCCTGTGGTCAAGAATCTGGACCGGTTATTCCTTATAAGATAGATTCTCTTCCAGTTGAACTACCTCTGTACTCAAAACATGAGATGGATCTGGCATATACTTTCTCAACATCGAAATGTGAAACACATTGTGTACCTGAGATAAAATCGGAGGTAAAGCCACCCGGTATGCAACTGAACCAACTCTCTCCAGAATTTCATATGGTCTAATAATCCTTGGACTCAACTTTCCTTTCTTACCAAATCTCATCACACTTTTCCATTGTGACACTTTGAGAAAAACAAGATCACCTACCTCAAAAGTTAGATCCTTCCTCCTGTTGTCTGCATAACTCTTCTGCCTACTCTGGGCTGTTCTCATGTGTTTCTGAATCAGCTGAACTTTTTCTGCCATCTCTTCTACCAATTCTGGTACCATCAACTTCCTTTCACCCACTTCATCCCAGAAAGCTGTAGTTCGACACCGCTTCACATAATGCCTCAAATGGTGCCATCTGTATACTGTAATGAAAACTATTATTATATGAAAATTCAACCAAAGAAAGATGTTGGTCCCAACTTCCTTGATAATCCATCGAACAAGATTGTAGCATATCCTCCAAGGTCTGAATTGTTCGTTCCGACTGCCCATCTGATTGAGGATGAAATGCAGTACTAAAATTTAATTCAGTACCCAACAACTTTTGAAGGACTTTCCAAAAGTTAGAAGTGAACATGGGATCACGGTTAGATACAATAGAGAAAGGAACTCCTTGTATACTGACTATCTCTTTAAGATATAAACGGGAAAGTTAATCTAAGGAAAAAGTATCTCGTATAGCAAGGAAATGAGCAGATTTTGTCAAGCGATCAACAATAACCCATATTGCATTATTACCTCGATATGTCTTCGGTAATCCCACAACAAAGTCCATGGATATATTCTCCCATATCCACTCTGGCACTGGTAAAGGCTGAAGCATCCCTTTCGGTAACTGCCGCTCTGCTTTAACCTATTGACAAGTCAAACACTTCACAGTAAAATCAGAAATATATCTTTTCATTCCATCCCACCAGTAATACTCCCGCAGATCTCTGTACATCTTAGTACTGCCCGGATGAACAGAAAACGGAGAACTATGAGCTTCACATAACAACTCTCTCTTCAACTGTGAATCACAAAGCACACACAATCTCTTCCCAAATCTCAAAACACAATCAGTATCAATGTTGAATTCATGCAACTTACCTTACTAAACTAGCTCTACCTCTTTCATCAACTCATTGTCTTGCTTCTGTGCTTTCTTGATTCTATCTGATAGAGATGATCTCACTGATACCTGAAAAAAAATAAAAGAACTTCCTGCACCAACAACTTCAATGCCAAAGTTCATCAAATCCTTAACCAAAGGATCATGTTCCAAACACAACATTGCTAATGAAGCATTACTTTTTTGAATCAAAGCATCAGCCACTTTATTTGCTTTTCCCGGATGGTAATGAATTGTACAATCATAATCCTTGATTAATTCCAGCCATCTCCTCTGTCTCATGTTTAACTCTTTCTGAGTGAATATATACTTTAAAATTTTGTGATCAGTATATATTTCACATTTTACTCCATACAAATGATGCCTCCAAATTTTTAAAGAAAAAACAACAACAGCTAATTCCAAATCATGTGTAGGGTAATTTACCTCATGAGTTTTCAACTATCGTGAAGCATAAGTAATTACCTGATCATTCTGCATTAGGACGCAACCAAGTCATTTCAATGAAGCATCACTGTATATAACAAACTCACCATTCCTGGAAGGTAGTGCCAAAACTGGAGCATTCACCTATATTCTTTTCAATTTATAAAACAATCATCACATTCTTTTGTCCAGATAAACTTAACACCCTTCCGAGTTAGCTTAGTCATTGAACTAGATAACCATGAAAAATTTCTAACAAACCTTCGGTAATAGCCTGCCAAACCAAGGAAGCTACGAATCTCAGTTAAATTTGTGGGTCTTGGCTAGTCTTCCACAACTTTTGTTTTTGCAAGATCAACAGTTATCCCATCTTTAGAAACAATGTGACCAAGGAAAGAAATTTGTTGCAACCAAAACTCACACTTGCTGAATTTTCCATATAGTTTCTTTTCTTTTACGGTTGGAAAGATAACCCTTAAATATCTTTCATGATCTTCTTTACTTTTAGAAAACACCAAAATATCATCAATGAAAACCACCACAAACATATCCAAGAACTCATGGAAAATTCTATTCATTATGTCCATGAATACATCAGGTGCATCGGTTAGCCCAAAAGGCATTACTACAAATTCATAATGTCCATATCTTGTACGAAACACGGTCTTCAGAACATCTGCTTCCTCTACCTTCAGCTGATGGTACCCTGATCTCAAGTCAATCTTTGAAAAATACTGAGCTCCCTGGAGCTGATCAAACAAATCATCGATATGAGGCAAAGGATACTTGTTCTTAACAGTAATATTATTCAAGGCCCTATAATCAATGCAAAGTCTCATTGAACCATCTTTCTTTTTAAAAAATAAAACAGAAGCACCCCATGGTGACGCGCTAGGTCGAATGAAACCTTTCTCTAATAAATCTTGCAGTTTCTCCTTCAACTCTAAAAGTTCAATTTGAGCCGTTCGTTAAGGGGGTTTTGAAATTGGCTTAGCATCAGGAACTAAGTCAATAGTAAACTCAACTTCCTGATCTGGTACTATTCCAACAAACTCATCAGGAAAAACATCAGGATACTCATTTACCACCGGCACATCATTAATCTGAACAGTTCCATTATTTTCAACGATGTGTGCAAGGTAACATTCATTTCCATCTTTTACAAGTTTCTTGGCCTCTTGATAAGTTATCAACAGTAAGGGTTCATTCTTGTACACAAACTGAACGTCTTTCTAAAAAGAAACTTCTCTAGATCTACATTCAATCTTATCATGGTAAATAGAGATCCAATACATACCCAAGATAACATCAAACTCTACTAGAGGTAGAACAATAAGGTTTTCAAGTAGGTTCTTTCCACAGATAAGGATAGGAAGATTCTTATAAATTCTTTTTTCCTCAACATTCCCCCAGGTGTTTTTACAAAAAGTTCAGGAGTAATTTCTTGAGATGGAATTCCTATTTTACTAGAAAAGGATTCAGAGATGAAAGAATGTGTAGACCCCGAATCAAACAACACATTGGCATAATCTGAAAAAACAAACAAAGTACCTGATACAACTTCATTTGATGGCCCAACATCTGCTGAAATAGTTGCAAAGGATTTCACCACCCCTTTCTGCTTGTAGTCTAACTGCTTACCATCACTCAAGCTCTTTGTCGGACACTCGTTTGAATAGTGACCCATCTCATTGGACTTATAACATTTCACTAACTGTAAATCAAATTTGGTCTTACCTTCACCTTGATCATTTTCAGTGTAATCACGAGCCTTATGTCCCATCTTACCACATCGGTAGCACCTTCCAGAATTCAGAAGACATTCCCCAGCATGCCTTTTGCCACATTTATCACAAACTGGAAACTTAGTTTTCTTACCATCAGACTTTAGTGAAGAATTCTTACCTTTCTACTGCCACCTCGGTCTCTTCTTCTGTTCGTTGTTATAGAACACTTGATCATCGGCAAAATCCATTTCCACATTCTCAGCACATTGAACAAGCTTTTCATAACTTTTAAACTCACGAGAAGCTAATGACCTTCGATATTTTGGCTTTAATCCTGAGTAAAAATGATTGATTTTACTATCATGGTCTCGGATAAAATTTGGAGCATACCTTGCCAATCGAGTGAACCTTTCTTCATAGGCAGCCATTGAGTCTTCCTATTGCCTCAATTTCAAGAATTGATTTTCCATCCTAAGTCGAACAACCTTAGGAAAATACTTCTCAAGAAACATACCTTTGAATTCAACCCAGCCAAGAGCATCAATCTCATCAGCATCCCTGACATTTTTAACCATAGACCACCACTGATCTGCCTCACCCTCCAAACGACAATTAGCAAGACTAACCTTTTTATTGTCTGAACACCCCATGACATCAAAAATATTCTCCAGTGCTTTAATCCACCCTTCAGCTAGAACATGGTTAGATGATCCTCTGAATGATGGGGGATGTTTCCTCATGAAATGTTCCACCACTGACATGTTACTCTATGGTTGATCTGGCTGATCTCGTGTATGGATACCACCACCATTTATCGCTTGATTCAACTGCGTCATTACTGCAACAAACTGTTCAGTTCCAATTCTGACCGTCTCAGGATGCTGATTCGGAAGGTTATTACCTTATGTATGCCTTCCTAGCACTGCTTCCCTGTTTCCTCTGCAGAAAACCATTCTGAACAATCATGTCTTAGATGAAGCAACATGGTAATCTTCAAATGCTATATCATTTCAATTTGACCATTAAAAAAATATTTTTGGATAATCATTTAGTAAAATTCTAACTCCTAAAGATATCTAAACCGAACTTTGAGACCAACTATAAGGCACCAGCCTTAAACCTTACTTAATCTTTAGTTATTACAAGATTACACATTGAGGATCATTTCAGGTTTAGAGTTTTAGGGAATTAGATCATAAAACTTGCATTACATTCCACATAAAAACAATGTGGTTACATAAAGATAGTATTCTTCTTTACCATTGATGGAAAAATATTTAAAATAAAACATGGATTCTTTATTGACAGTTCCTTGAAACTATCATCATATCATGTACCTTTCCCTTGACCTGTGAAAAACATTTCAAAAAACTTGGGATGAGCATAAAAAGATTAGTAAGGGATATAAAAATATGGAAAGGAAACATGGGTACATATATACATAAGAATGAAATCATACTTTACCCATAAAAATAAGAACTTTAACATACCTCATCGAATCATGAATAAATCATAGAAATCATAAGACATAAAGGAAACTTGAGGCATTCATAACATTCTTACGTAGGGAGTGACCCTCTGGGTTAGGTTTGGAAGACCCATCACTATATATTCCCTAAATCTCTTCGGAGAAACCTTAACGTTTCACTCCTTCACATTACCCAATGCATTGGAGAGCTATATCGGGCTCACCCGCCCTTAGTTTATCACGAAACCACCCGTCTTCATAATAATGCCCAAGAACCTCAACATAACCGTATCACATAAAACATGCATAAAGGAAACATAACATTTCCACCTTTCAATCACAAGATATCAATACAACACATTGATATAAAAACATTATGAAGACCATTTTCAATACCAAAAGAAAAGAAAAGTAAAACATGGTATTTATTTTTCTTTTAAAAAAAATTTATGGCTTGTAGGGGAAGCTGAAACTCAAATAATGGTCATGGCGGCGGAGAAGTCGTTGTCGCCGCATACGTATGAAAAAAACATTCCCTTTTGTCATTTAGAAAGTGATTCATATAAAAAATATTCCATTTGAATGAACATAAAAGTCAATGGGGTTTATACACCGTATAAAAGAAGGTTGTTTATAAAACAAAATATGCCTCAATGAAAGGAGATTGAGACGAAGTCCCATACCTTGGGTCCGACTTGACTCGGTCGTTCTTTAATCTCCTGAATAATAAACTTGAGTTAATTTATACTTGTTTAAGAACCTTTTTCAAGTTCATTATTCCTTTTATATCACTTATTTCCATGTCATGAACACTATGTAATTATTTAAGTTAATAACGGTCGTTTTAATGATCAATGGTACTTGAGTAAAAAATAATCCCTTTATAATTACAAGTTGTTCATGTATCCATTATATCCAGAATGGTATTCATGATGTAGATATCATATATGTCATATATATCCAGTACATGCATTAATTTATAATATTACATAATCATTTAGAGGTAAGAAATGAAATGCACCGTTCATGGAGACGGTAAGTCGTACGTACACATGAACGCTACTTTCATTTCTATTTCGCATTTTATAGAATGGAATCATAATGATATAAAGGTATATTATAATTCTAGTGTAATATCATATATAATATCATTACTCCATCTTTTATACATCCCACATATGGTATTTAACGAATCAAATCACTTTGAGGGGGCGGTAATCCGCACTTCCTTAAATGAAGATATCGCGTTTACCCATAATGGAAACCATAAAGGTATGCCCAAAATGAAAAATACATAAGCTTAAGGAAATCATAAAAATATTATATATCACATATAAATATAGTTACATCTTAATGTCCACCTTTGAAGGTGTTAAAATAATGTTGAACAATCATCGTTTCAGGAGGCATAAATTCACCATCCACGGAAACAGTATGTCCTTTAACCATTAGATATAGGTTTGTGTAAGTGTTGCTTGAATACTTTTTATAAAAACATCCTAGTATATTGAAGATACTGGATTTTTTACAAAATAAATGAATAAAAAGAGTTTATGGGGTTGGAGAAGCAAAATAAAACAAAAGGACTCAAGTGAAGACATTACCTTAAAATCGGGTAACTCCCTTTGGTTTGAGCTCAAAGGCTTCCTTGGGAAGACTTCATCCCAAAGTGAGGCTTCAAGGAGTAATAGAGGGATTTGGAGAGACAAAATGGGCAGGGTTTGGCCAATCCAAAGGCTTTGGAAGTGTGGTTAAGGAGGTAGAGGTGGGGGCCTTTTATAAGAGGAGAGGAGGGGCACTCTTGGAAAGTAAAACAATTGTAACTTTATTTTAAAATAGGATTGGATTTTAAAGGTCCAAAATTGATATAATTATAGGATAAGGTGATAAGGGTTCAACATATACCCACCCAATAGGTTTTGGACATGTTTAGGACTTAAATTTTAGATTATCTATCCATTTTATTTAAATCGTCAAATAATGTAGTCATCGCTGCGTCATTATGATGTCATAAATAATTTAATTTATTTAAAGTATAAAAATTATAAAAAACTAATATGATGTAGGAAATCGTTTTAGATTTCCAATGACTATTTATAATAAAAAATCTGACTTGTATAACCCCATATAAAATTTGTTTTAGTAAAACATATCGTATTTGTGTCATTTTTACTTTATCATTAAATAAAAAGATATTTATGTCATTTCCCAACCAATGTGGCTCCATGGGGTCCCTATGTTGACCCATGGATTGTCTTGGCCGGCCAAGACATATACAATAAGGTTAGGACATGTTTCAAGCTCATCTCATATAATTAAAACATTATTTTTTACCTGAAACTACAATAATTACCTCTAATCGCGATTAAGAACTTAAAAGTTACTATTCTTCAAAAAATTATTTTAATCTCATTGAACCAAATTTTACTTCTTAATGACAACCATGTATGTCGGATTTTGGAAAATCAAATCACAGAAGTGACAAAATTTCATTTAAAAGAAAAATCAGTTTCTTTAACTACCACTTAGTGGTTTCACTATTCATCAAAAATTGAAGTTTTTTAGAAAAAACCAAAACCTAACCCTAAGATATATTTGGTATTATGAATTCAAAAATGATGTCTATTTTAAAAAATTCAAATCATATAAGTCACATTAATTAATTTAATAATTAAATCCCACTGTCATGACAAAAAGCGTGTTTTTATGAAACAATAAGTATCAAAAGATTGACACCAGTTTAAGTCCAATTTCAAAGTGAAATTTATTCCAATGACCACCATTGGATTAAATGGTAAAAATATATTCAGATTACACTTTAAGACCAATAAAAAATATAATCTAAAAATATGATTAAATTAAACGAAAAAGCAGTTTTGAAGTAAAATGCAGTATTTTTCAATATTCATTAAAAAATGAACATTGTCAGAAAAATACCAAAAATTTATCCAATGTAAATTTCAATGTCCCAATCATAAATAATATGTTTATTTTGACAACTATAGATTATAAAATTGTCAAAATATTGATTTAAAAAGGGTTTTCCATCAAAAGGCAGTAAAACAATCTTTTAAGAATATTAGTGTATTCCATGCATAAGATTGTATTTATTTTCATTTTAAGCCTCTAAAAAACTATCTTAATCATTAATAGACATAGATAAAAATATCTATTATTCATTACTTACTTAGGATGTAACAAATATGGTACCATATTTGATTGTAGTTGAAATTTTGACTTGATTAATTTTATTTTTTCATGGTTGAATGGTGTAAAAATAGGAATCCTTTAGATTTTCCACATGTTACCCACAATTAATGGATTTTATATAAATGTTTCCTAGGATCTAGGAAAGGAAATTGAAGTTATTGGCAATGTCACTTTGAACTCCTAATGAACAGAGACTTAATACATAAAGCGAGATCTATCTAAGCTTGTTATTTAGTCAGAATTTATAACTAATAACTTGAGAGGAGAATAGATATTCATAAAATTCATTTATGAAAATATGGAATATTTTTTTTCCAGATTCTAAAATAAGATTTTACAGTTATGTTATACTTTATAAAATTTTATTTTGGTCCTTGTAAAGTAATTACCTTAATTTTAAACCTTTGTATGCACATATAACTTAATAACCATACCATAAATGTCACAAATATTTTATCAGTCACTTTAAACATAATAAAATGTTACATGACAAATAAAAACCATTAATTATTCCTGGAATCTCCCAAATAATCAATGAACCATGAACATCATATTTTTTTTGAGAAAAAATATATTTTCGCATATTGAACATTATGATCAAACTACTTGTGGTGTCCTTGATAAATAAATTCAATCAACATTATTATAAAAATGAATAAAATAATTGAATTAGTTTTACTTGAGAGTGGATATAATCAGATGTTCACCATGCTGTGACTTTGTTTGGAGGGATTAGTTTTTCTAACGAAGAAAGAAGTGAATAATGTTTTTTTTATTTTGTTTTAAATATGAAAAATCATGTAACATTATAAATTTTGGTTATCGAATTAATATGGTACCTGTATTTGATAATCAGAAGAAACTTTATTAAGAAAATCTATTTTCTTTGGTTATTTAATCGGGAAATGTTTTCTGGGTGAAGTTATATTTGATAGTCATCATTTTTTTAAATGATTGGAGTGGGAATTCTATTATATTGTTAATTTATTTCATGATATTTGATACTAAATAAGAAGAATGTTTTTCTATTTTTTATCTTTTCAACATATTAGTTTTCTAAAAACCTATGATCTATAAATTTTAAAAAATGGGGGAATGGTGTGCAAGTGATTCAGAGGTTTTAAAGATAGTGATAGTTTATATTATAAATTCTAAACATACTAGAATGTTGGAATGTCAAAAAACATTCCTAAGTATGTTATACTATTTTTCAATTGTCTCTATGTTCATAATATCATGAAGAAGTCATGATAAAAGTAAGGGGTTTTAGAAGAAAATAGGGTATGAAGTCGATGTTTTTCTAAAGTAACGATAAAAAAATACTATGGAGAGACTGATAAATTAGAATATATAACTAAATGAAAAAACCTTTGTATAGGATCAATAATTAGTTACAGATAAACTAGAGGAACGAAGTCACTGGTAACATTGGTCTATCGGATGTTGTGTTTCACCGATAAATCAGAGGATTTCAAAAACTGATCCTACATATGCATTGATGGTATCAACATTGAATTAGATTTCGAGTTCTATTATAGGGGAAAAATTTGTTATATTCATTGGGATAAATGAAACATCTAGGATTAGAGACCAATAAAATGGATAAAGACCAACATTATAGACAAACATTTTCATAAATCAAATGATTGTTGGTTCGTCCCTCTCACCACCTTCTCCTTCTTCATAATTGAATCCTCTTGTCATAATCTCTACTAAATTTTTTTGAGGTGTTTATGTACTCTCTCTCATTATTCCATTCTTCTCCATCTGAGGTACTTCTTCATTTGCTCTCTTTTTTTATTTCACACCTATTCTTACGGTTGTTCGGTTTGGTGGGTTTCCTACCGGATGGATGTGCCTTATTATTAAATGGCCCCTAACCACTACTAAATACACTATTATTTCCCAAATCATTATGATAAAAACATGTATTGGGTTCTCTCAAGGAATCTCTAGTGGTTTGGGTTCTTACTAGTTGTTGTTCCAATTGGATTTTTGCTTCATAGATTATTTGAACTCTTCTAATATTACAAACCATTACTTGGTGTTAGTCCACTTATCATGTCTATATGATGGTTTTTTGTGCATTGGGATGGTGTTGGTGGATTTTTTTGGTGTTGAGGGTTTGTTGTGGCTGGTATCATTCATTTTATGATCACTGGTAGTATCAAACGGTCTAGTGGTTGTTTGGTGGTTCATCTTCATCAATGATATTTTATTCTAGTTTTTTGATTTTTAAGTTTTTTCTCCAATTATTCACTCATGTTTCAATTTTCATGTCCCAATGTTCTCTATCCTACTGACGGTTCCAAAGAATGTGGTTTGTGGTTATCTCAATGGTTTCCTCTCCTTGTCGGTCTGGTGCCACCATGCCTGGTCGGCTGGTGTAGGGGTTCCTCATGAGGTTTTGGGATGTTATTATTTTTGTTGTGGTAGGAATTTATAGGGGTGTAGCCTCAAAGAAATCCTTCATGTTTGTCCTAGTCGGGTGAATCTAGTTTTTACTCAAGACATCAAAATAAGTTATAGTTTTATTGATAATGTCTACTATTCATGATTCTTGATGGAAGCAATGCTCTAATTATGGATTGCTTGTTCACAGTGATGATGGAGGTTTCCAATGTATGTGTTTTCAGTATGAATGTGTTTTTGTATAGTATTTTTTTCAATATTTTTCATTTATTCACTAACAATGGGGTTGGGATGATGCTGACAGTGACAGGTGCATAGAGTGTGTAGCTCGAGGTAGTCTCACAGTCCAAGATGATGATGACGTATGCTGATTTTGTTTTTTGTTTTTTTAGTTTTAATGTGTTTTATTTGTGTGTTGATACTTTCCAACTTTTATTTTGATGTGGTTTAAGTTTTTTGGTATGATAGATGTTGTGAGGTTCCCAATCAACCAGAAAGGTGCATTTTAATCCAAAAATGAAAAAATATATTTGGAGGAAATGATCTAGGATTCCGTCAATTGTACCAAGAGTCATCAGACAAGGCATGAAACCAATACATCAAATGTGTCATAGATATTATTTCATCATATACATACTAACAATAATAAGTTATTAGAAATTGTACTTCATTGGATGTAATTTTTTCAGTCTTAAGAATATTTTAAAAATTGAATAATTGAAGAAATATGTTTTATGTTTTTCTTAAGTGTTTTCAAGGGGGTTATAGAATCTTTATAAGTTTTAATGATTTTTATGAAATATGAATAAATTCTAACAAAGTTAAAAAAATGTTTTTTAAGAATATTTTGCATTATTTAGTTATTTTATAGTTTCAAAATGGGAAATCCATAGTTCTTATTACTCTCAATGTGTTCAATAAAATCATAGGGAAGAATAATAAGAATGATTTTTCTTATCAGATTGATATATAATTTTTATGTTTAAATAATTCATACATTGATAAAATACTCAGGAACTTTCAATAATAATCATAATAAGTTGAGAACCACTAATGTGGTCAAAATGAAGATGAAATGAAAGTCTAATTCTAGTTTTTATAAATTTGGCTGTGTGGGAAAATGAAACTGATTCCTCAACCAATCCACTTTTGGATCCCTTATAAATATAAGTGGAAGAACAACATATACTCTGATGAGAGGATTATTCACATGTGAGAGAGGGAGAGAGAATTGAAGTTATTATTTTGGGGAATAAAGTTAATTTACATAGTTTAAATGAGAATGTTTTCTTTAAAAATGTTTCTAGATTTAAGAAGTGCTAGAAATATGGTGTTCAGAGTTTTTATGACTAGAATGAGTAATTAGACTAATATTTATAGTGAAAATAATATGTGGTTCATAATTTTTCCTATTATATATATTTATAATTACATCATAGACTATGGAATTAGATTGAAGAATCAAATTGATCAATCAGAATGAGTTTTCATAAAAAATAAAAAAGAGTTGTTTCTAACTGCTGCTGGGTAAGAATTTGAATTTTTTTATCTTTGATTGTTTACAAAAGTGTATATTTTTTAAGTCTCACAATTACTTTTTTGTAAGAAATTGGTGATTGTTTCCTAACCTATTACAAAACATATTTTACATCATTTTGGATAAAAGAATCACATGATCTATTGTATTGATTAGAGTTCTACAAAAGTGTAAGGATATTTCATACTTGATGTATTCAAACAAAAGGATTATTTTCTATTGGATTGTATGGTATTGGATGGTTTCCAAAACATTCCATGGTCTAGATACTCTTTTTTTATATTGAAACTTGTAAATATTTGTGTTTCTATAGATCTATTAATTGTTTTTTTCTCCAAAGAGATACTTTTTAACATGAAGAAAAGGTTGTTATAAAAAATATATAACATAAATGAGAAATATATCACTAATTCAACCTCTACCCATCCTAGTGAAACATTAATCCAAGTTGGTCCTTTTCAATTTGTATCATAACTTTGGTTCCCTCTGTTTTCTCTTTGAAGATGTTTAGGATGAGAAGTTTTTATAGAGACTTTAAATTATGTGAATAGTAATGGGATTCCTGTTTTTGATTAGAATAACTATTATATTTGGAATGTATAATGTTTTCATATCATATATCACTAGGGCGTTATGTTTTAAGAGAAAATACAAGTGGATTTCCTCCTCATGTTGAAAATGATCCCCTTACATATGTTGATAAGAAGAATCAATAGAATGATGGAAGAGCTACTAAATCATTACTCTCATCACTTTTTTAAAATGAATTCCTTAGGGTGAAGGGAGATGAAACATATTAAGGCATCTGGGATATGTTAAAAAACATTTATAATGGAAATAAAAAAGTGAAGAAGGAAAATTTTTAAATCCAGAGGTTGATGTATGATTATCTCAAGACGGTTGAAAATTATTATATCTGTGAATTCTTTAAATATGTGAATTTATTTTTTAGCACCATAATATGGCTTAGTGGGAAGATGTAATATTCGACTATTGTTGAAAATTACTTGAGAATTATTCTTGATAATTTTTATTCTAATGATTAATCTTTGGAGGATAACTATATAGAAACACTATCTTTATATGACCTTCATAGAAATATTTTTTACTTCGGAATAATAAGTGGAAATGTTTTGAAATAAATTTAAAAAGTACGATCGAGAGATTTCCTTCAAATATTATAAGCACAACATGGGTAATAATATTATTTAAATTGAATAAGAAAGTGATTTTTAATATAAAAACGATTTTAGTAACAATCTTGATGAATTTTAATCATTGTTTTCTAAAAATGGAATAATAGGTACAAGTGATTAAAATGGGAACCCACCCCTAGAATTTTTTAGACGTGGTGATGTTGGGAACCTTTTTTTGAATTTCCATAAAATTTTAATGGATAACATAGTGATAAAGATGGTATAAGGGAAACAATATCATGGAATTAATAGGTTTACAAGTCAAAAATTTATTCAAATGTAAAAGATAAAAATTTCTCCAAATCTAAAATGATATGCTTTATATCTAATGATAATGAAAATAAAGATTGTAATGTTGAAGTATAAATGTTTACAAATGTTGTTGGATAAAATAAATTCATATCATTAGTTAATGATGAAGATTTTGGAAGTATTTAGTCTAGAAAAGAAGTCACACAGATACAATTTCATATAAATACACAGCTGAAATAATGTCTTAGTAAGATAATAATACACCAAAGATAAATAAAGAAGTTGAAAAAGGAAATTCCTTTAACAATAAATCGATAATTTCTTTCGGAATAGAAATCCAAGATATTTTAATAGGTTTATTCTCTAAATAAGTATCCTGGAAACATAAAACAATTGGAATAATCATATTGAAGTTAAGTTAAAGGAAATGATGAATATTTGAAACTTTTTAAACAACAGTTTTTAAAACATGCATAAGGATTTACAATTTCTGAAAACTGTATCATTGAAGTTGGTGAACGTTTTAGAAATGTTGTCCTGAATAAAGGTCAAGAAAATTTAAATTGAAATGTTTTAAAGAAAATTGAATTTTTTCATAAGAATAACAAAGATAAGAAAATCATGTACGTTTCCAAAACCAATAAATTTGTGAATTTAGATGTTTCTAAAATTTATTATTTTGAAACAAAAATTTCTACAACTAATATTCCAAAAAATATGGAAGGAAATATGAATTTATGAAGAATGTTCTTGGTGATAATAGAAATTTTTGGGATAAAAATTGTTCTAATGTGAAAGATAAGAATCTTACCTAAAAACATGTTCATAGTTTGGGACATTATGGATGTTACAGAGGAAAATATTTTTTCTATGGTTATTACTAGTACTATGGTGGATTTGGGAATACTAAAGATATGTGTTAATTTAACCAACAAAATTATAATTATCCAATGATTTACATAAATAAATGTTCAAGGGGGGTTCAAACCCCACAAAGAAATATTTATGAGGAATATGTATTGAATATTGAAAATAAATTCATACATTTGGAAACGATTTTTTAAAAGTTGTGAACAATCTGGAAATCGTTCCAAATTGTGTTTTTCTTTGTTAATAGAACAACAACATGTTTATAACAATTAAAAAAACAATATTTTACAAAGGATAAAAAAATAAATGATCTTATTATAGAAAAAAATGTCAAATCTATAAAAGGATAATGAAACCAGATCTTGGATAGTGGGATTTCATCTCATATGATAAGTGATTTGAAATTGTTGAAGAATTTGAAAGAATCCAATAAAGGAACATTGATGTTTGGCAATTATGAATCTCATAGAATCAAAGGTGTTGGATATGATATTATTAGGGATGAAAAATTAAAATCCAAGAATACTTTATCAGTTTTGGGTTAAAAGAAAACATGTTGAGTCATTCAAGACTTTGTGATGAAAGAAATAGTTTTTTCAGAAAATATGATTTTTTTGTGAAGAGAGTGGAAGATGTAAAAATTGTTACAAGTGTTTAACATAAAAAATTAAGCTTGTTTCATTTTGGTGATATAAAAAATACAATTTACTCAAGTGTGATAAAAGAAAATAAATAGTTTCATTAAATGTTGTGACATATGAATCATAGAAAATTATAATGTCATCATATAGATATAGTGTTCATGATATTCAAGATATGTTAAGAAGAAGAGTTTAGTGCTGCTTGATTTGTCAGAAAGGGATGATTATAAATTAAGGGAATAATAATGTTTAAATTTGTTCAAATAGACCCCTCGAAAAAATTAATTCTAATATTTATTGTCCAATTATTAAAAAAATTTCTAGATAAGTTTATTCATTCAATTATTTATGCATTTCCTCACATTACTAGTGTTATATATTTTAATCATAATTCATAAAATCTAGATATGTTTAATAGTATCAATATAAAATAAGAGAAGGAAGGTGGGTATCCTATGAATATGTTAGGAAATGATAATAGTGGTTAATAGAATAATGAATATTTTAAAAGTTACCTTGAAAAAAAAACAATTTTACATGATTTTAGTGCACCATACAGACAAAAAAATGATGTTTCTCAAAGGAATAATATAATTTTTTATGGTATGGGTGATAAATTGATTCTTGACCATGGAATTTCTTACTAAATATAGAAGAAATCTATTAAAAAACTTATTTACATACAAAATTGGTGTTTCTATAGGCCAAAATCTGATATGACTCATTATGAATTGTTCCATGAAAAAAGTCCAAGTTTGAAGTACTTAAGATTTTTTGGGAGTCTCTTCATCATTATGAAAAATGTGGAATCCTTGGAATGTTTTATCAAAGTTGAAAATATATATATTTATTAGGAAAATTCCATTAATGTAAGAGGATATAGATGGTTCAATAAAGATACAAGTAGAATTATCAATTCCATTTATGTAAAAGTTATTGAAAAATATGAGGATGCTACCTTACAAAAAAATGGAGATGAAAATGATGAAATAATTTACTGTTATGAAAAGTGAATATAATCCCTATAATGGAGGTCCCATGCATGAAGGATAACCATAATTAGATATTTATAGTGATAATAAATAAATTTATAGATCTTGTTGTAGGATATGGAAATAGGTGGAAGCTCCAAATACTATAGGTGATCAATATCAAAATGTTAATGTAATATCAACTTAAAAAGTCATTTCACATACATAATTGAATTCAAAAGTTGGAATGAAATATTTTAAGGAAAAATTTGATCATATGGAATGGATTTAATCTATGAATAAATAATTGGATCAAATTGAAAAGAATTATACATTGAAATTCCTACCTAAACAAAATGATAAAATATATATTTCTATATAGTGGGTATTTTGGAATAAGTTAAATAACTACAGTGAAGTGATAAGAAATAAAACAAATTGGTTTGAAAAGGGTAGTAAAAAATTAAATATATTTATTTGATGATAATATTTTCCCTATACAATGGTTAGAACCAATCCGATTCTTTCCTGTAATTGCTACATAATAAAGTTATAAAAATATCCCGATGACTGTGAAGTCAGTATTTTTGAATGGATGACATCATGAGGAACTTTATATTTAACAACCATGTGGTTTTTTTATATTTAAGCATGATAGTGACGTATGAAAGTTGAATATATCCTTGTATGGGCTAAAGCAAGATCTGAGGGCTCAGTATTCCAAATTTGATACCTCTTTAAGAAAGTTGAATTTTAAGAAAGTAAGAGTTGAAAGTAATATCTTCATAAAATAATGTCAGGAGATTTCCCTCATTGTTATTGTTTATATTGATCACATTATCTATATTGGGAATTATTAAAGAACATGTGAATATTTTTTTGGAAAAAATGAATATGAGTTTTGAAATTTACATACTTGGTGAAATGAAAAAGTTTCTTAGGTTAAAATCTCATAAAATAAGAAATAAGTTTTTATTTATCAAGATAAGTATTCCCTAGAACTTATTAAGAATTTTGACATAACAAAATTGAATCATTTTTTCACACCAATTTATGTGGGAACAAAGATAACTAGTTATGGGGAAGTAATTAAAGTTGACTCTAAAGAGTTTTAGAAGATGATTAGTAGTTTTTTTGTATCTTAATTACTCCGGACAATATATTGTTTATGATGTTACCTTGTGTGAATGATTCCAAAGTGATACAATGTTATAGCATCTCTTATAAGTATAAAAAAATTCATAGATATATTAAAGGAAAATATATTTCAGAATCAGGTTTGATATCTCAATAATAATTGATATTTTGTCTATAAAGATGCTAATTAGAATATAATCCAAGTGGATATAAGATCTATATCTGATGGAGTTTTCATTCTGTGGGAATTTTTTTTATTTTGGAATTAAAATAAGTTGAATTAAATTACTATTATCATGGTTGATGTTGCGTATGTTTCCTCTACTTGAGATTATAAACAACATATTAGAAAGAAGACTCAGTTGGAAGATTTTCCTATTGAATTGAAGTTACTTATTAATTTAGGTTGTCTTAATTAGAGTTATATAATCCTAAAAATAAATTGAATAAATCATTGTAATTGAAAACATATTTCTATCAAATTTTAATTTATCATAGAGCTTGTGCAAAATAATGATCTCAATCATGAGTATGTTCCTATAGTGGAAGCTTTTTAAACCTTTTTTCAAAACCATTAACAATGGAGGTGTTTTTCATACTGAGGCTGAACGTGGGAATAAATTCTCTTTCTCTCCAATGTTGAGGTAATTTTTTCTTCCCCCTCTCTCAACTAATCATTGTATAGTGTTTTAAAAGGGGGATACAAATAGTGTTTCATAAATATTTCCATTAACACATGTTGAAACATTTAAGGAAGAATGTATTTAGAGGGAGTTTTGGGTATTCTATGAACTGAAAATGTAATTCTGTGAAGTGTTCTAACTATTTTTTGATGTGGATTTAGGAATATTGTTTTTACAGGGATGTGAACTATGCGATGAAAAACGTTATGTAAATTTTAAAACAAAATCATATGTCAATTCTTAGAGACAAAAAGGTTTTTTTGTAAATGATTATTTTTTCCTACAATGAGTTTTCTATAGAGTGTTAGAATTTTTTATAAGTAATCCATTTCTTTATTTACATATTTTCAGTGATTTATGGACCATTGTTGAATAAAAAACCAAAAATTGGATATTGTTGGGAACAAATTGGTTGAGATTTTTTTAGATTCTAGAAGAAGTGGATGATGTTTGTTTGTTTTTATTTTTTTCAATATGAAATCTTATGTAACATTGTATGTTTCGGTGATCTGAAAGAGGTGGTAGTAGACTCAGATAATTAGATACCAAATTCTTATAACAAACTATCAATGTTTTTCTATTTTGAAAATGTTTAATGAATGAATTTTTATTTTTGAGTCATCTTTTTTCTGGAATGATCAGAGTGGGAAGTTATATTAGAGTCTTAATTTATTTAAAGATATTCAAAACTAAATATAATAACGATTTTCTACTTTGTATGTTTTCAACATTATATTTTTTTGTAAACTTGTTATCCAACCACTATATAATAAATAGATGAAAACGTGTCTGAGTGATTGAAAGGTTTTAAAATTGGTGTGAGTTTAAATTATAAAGTCAGAACGTTTTGGAATTATGGGAAGTCATATAACATTCCAATGTAATTCATACAATTATTTTCTGATCTCAATGTTCTTAAAATTATGAGTAAGTCCTGATACAAGAAAGGGATTTTAGAATAAATGAATATATAATGTTGAGGTTTTACTAAAGTACCAGCCAACTGATCCATTTGAATATCCAATCATTTAGACCGTATGATCCACGAGATGAACCAATATAAAGGGACAATAATTATTGATAAAGAAAATGGATTAATAATGTCTCTAATGACACCATTCCATTGGGAATGGTGTGATGTCGATCCACCAAACACATTGTCAGTATCATCATTGGACATATATAGAGTTCAATCTGAGGAAACACCATTTTGTTAAAGTTGTTGGGTCTGATGAACCGACTAGGATAAAAGACAAAACAAATCGATGAATATCAACAATGAAGTTAACTATTTTTATAAGAAAATTATTTTTATTATACACAATTGGGTCAAGATTCATCAAACAAGATGTGGCACATATAAATCATATGGGACATAGGTACTAATTCATCAGAACCATGATGACACTGATACTTCATCATACATTTTAAAACATTTTATGTAATATCATAGGTCAAACAATTTTTTAAATAATTGAATAAAAATAGAATTGTGTTGTAGGTTTTTCCAAAGTGTTTTAATGGGGGTTATGGAATATTAATAAGTTTCAATGATGTTTATGAAATGAAACCAAAGTCAAATGAAATTGAATGTTTTTTTGGAATAACAATTTCCATGTTTTAGTTGATTTAGATCATTAGAATAGGGAATCCTTTGTTCAAATTAAATTTAATTTGTTTAGGAAAATTGAATTGATAAAAATAATTGAACTATTTTTGGTTTGAGATTGAATAATCATTTTAATGTTAAAAGGAGGATGAAGTTATGATGATATTCAAGACGTTTAAACAAAAATCCATAAGAGTTGAGAAGCACTAAAGTGGTCAAAGATGATGTTTTAATGTAAGTAAAATTCAATTTTATATAGAGAAAATTTCGAGTGGGAAAATGGAAGTAAATTTCTACCCATTACAATTTTGGATCTCCTATAAAATGAAGTTAAAGTAAAATGTACTTTATAATGAGTGAACTATTCATGTGTGGGTAATAACAAGATAAATTAATTTTTTAGTTGGCAGAAGAATGTCTTTTCAAAGAGTTTTCTTGAGAAATTTCTCCATATAGAAGCAGCGTAAGAAAGATAGTGGTTAGATTTATCTAGATCAGAAGAGAAATCAGACTGAAATTTATAGGGAAAGATAGAATTGTTTTATAATTATTTCAAGAGTATCTATTTATTCCTAATCTACTAACTACATAATTAGACTAAAAAATTTTACAGATCCATCAGACTGAGTTTTCATACAAAGTCCATACGAGTTTTTTCTACCTACTTCTGGGTTGGAACATTACAAATATTGTTCTTAATGTTTTAAAAAAGTGTAGATTGGTAGAGAATCACAATGACTTGTTTGGAACCAACATGTGAAGGTTTTATAAAATGTTACAAGACTTATTTTACATCATTCATTCTAGAATAAGCACTTGCACTGTTTCAATGATCATAGTGATACACAAGTGTACGAGTATTTAAAACTTATTGTATTGACAAAAAAAGTTTTTTTCTAGTGTATTGTGTGTTATTATACTGGTTCCATTCCATGCCAATGTCTGGATACCCTCATTGAGTAGTTATCCTTTTAAATAGTTATGTTCATTTGGATGTGTTAATGTTTTATTTGTAGAAATGTGATAGTTATTTTTTAGGAGGAATAGGTAGTTACATAATAAATATATCATAAAATAAAATGATATCATCAATTCACCCCTCCCCCAATCAGTGATAAATTTATCCTAGTTGGGCCTTATCACATCATCCCTTAAATTTTGGTGCCTTTCATCCTAAATGTCAATTATTTAGAATAGGTTAACTTGAGGATAAACTTTTGTGTGACCCTATAGTTCCTTAAATTTATAGTAGCGATTCAGAACTACAAACCAAGAGTAGAGTCTAGAAACCCATCATGGTCCTTATGGAGATAACTAATTTCATAGTAATGACTACCTCTTATGACAACGTTCTGTGTAATATAATCTATTTGTATCGTGATATCTCATCAATAATGATGAACACTTGTGTCATAATACTTTTGATTCATTATACATTTTGGTACCTTAATGGACAGACGTAACTTTCTACACCATGGTAATGTATTTATTGAAGGTAATACCATCCATGTTTACCTGGGACCATGGGATATCTCTTACTCATCTCAGAAACAAAAAATTATTTCTTAATGATTCAACCAATTCCATACCACTAATGATACACCCAACACAAGATACATCACCACAATTTCATTATCCTGATTTTTTCCTTGAATCTAAGTAAATGATTAAATGACACAGATTGATAATGATCTCAATTCTGGAGGATAATACACATGTAGGTTGATATGAACATCCAATAACACAAAAAATATGTATTTTTCTTATTGGATGTCCTGTTATCATGATCTTATCTACTCGATATCACCATGTGTGAACTTTATAAGACAAAGTCTCAATTCTTATGAGCCCCCAACACTTGATAGTCAGCCATTATATGTTTCCTAGAAGTACAATGTATGTAGACTACAAGACATGTTTTTAAGGTAACATTCATAGTATTTCAAGATTTGGATTATTTCTAATAACTTCTATAACATTTTTATATGACATATAATGTATGGAAATTAAAATTAAAATAGTGGATGTAGAAATATCAAAGAAACTATGGTATGAATAAACACATGTATATATAAAATTGTATACATGTAATGGTATTAAAAATAAATTTTCATGTTGGGACTAGGGAACCCATTATTACAATACAACCACTTTCACAAGAGAAATATTTCTGACAATTATTGTTATCTATCACATAATATGATCAATTTTCTATTGATTTGTGTCTTTATTCATGGGTTTACCATGTTTCTACTGCCTGTATATTCTTCTGTCTATAAAATTTTATCTTTGAGTAAGACCTGTAAAAAGATAATATCCCTAAGTATAACTATAATGACCTAGAAATATAAAGAATAATAAATTTTCATATCTATTAATATTTATAGATAACATATCAATCTTACAATAAAAGGGGTGTTTTTTCTGATAGTGATCTTGACACTCAACAACAGTTTTCTCAGAAATCTTAAGTTACACACAACATTGAGTTATACCAAAAATAATACAATAATATTATTATTATTTTAAATGGTAGTTAATGACTAGTCTTTGGAATATAAGGAATGAATAATATCAATTGAATTTTGAAATATGGTTTACACATTTTTGAATAATTCTTGATTGGTTAGAAAATTTAAAATAAATGGAAATAAAAAACCAATTGAATATAATTGATATGTTTTTATGAAAACCTATTTAAGAGAGAATAATTGTGTCTAAAAATTAATATCACACTTTATACGAATTTTATTTAATTAAAAAAATATTTTCTATATTCAATGTAATGTTTTAAAATTATCTTATATGTTTTATATATATGATATGAGAACAAATTTAATTTTTTGGATAAAAGATGTATTTTTCTAAAAATATAGTTTTACTTCCTTTTGATAGAGAACCCATTTAAAATATATTTTATTTACTTTTATATGGTCTATTTAAAAAAACATCTTTATATAACAAGGACATCAAAATTTAATTTTGTTAAATTTTTTGTAATTTACTGATAAATTTATTTTTTTATTGAAAATTGAAAAATACTGCATTTTTAATCAAAACTGCATTTTCATCTAATTTGTTTTCATAGATAGATTATAATTTTAATAGGTTTTAATGAGTAATTAGATTATGTTTACTTTATTAAATGTGATTATGGTGATTGGAAATATTTTCCCTTTTAAATTAGACATAAACACATTTCAATCTTCTGATAGTTTTACTTCATTAAAACCAGCTTTTTGGTTTTCACAAAGGGAATTAATTTTAAATTAATTTATGAAAATTAGTTGTTTTGAATTTAGAGAAATCTATTCTATATTTGGAATTATATGTTCCAAATTTTTTAAATATGTACCTTTTATTTTTGGACATTATGAATAGTAACTTCTGTAATTATTTAATTTACCATGGTAAAAGAGTAAATCTGGTAAATAACGGTAAAACATTATATTATAATAATATTAAAACTACACTAACAATTGTCCTAATCCTATTGGATGAGATTTTTCCAACTATGGGAATTCATGGGTATATTTTGGGACCCCATGGAGACACTTGGGTGTGATAATGACATGTCATAAGCATTGATTTAAAGTAGAGAGAAATATAACATAAACATGTATCTTTTAATAAATAAGCTTTGTATGGGGTTATATAAGTGATCTATTTGACTATAGAGAGTAATTCTAAAGATAAAAATATTTAATACATAATGATATTTTATTTATAATTTTTATACATTAAATAAATAATTATTATTATGACACAACGATGATGTAGTGATTGCTTCATTAATAAAGTATCCATATAAATGATATTATAAATGCTAAAATAAATATAATTTAGTTATTTTTATGTCATCCACGAATTTTTTGGATTATATTTACATGTTATATTTGATTCAATTCATTTTTTTTCTAAGTAATAATTTTTTTAAAAATCCTTGTATGAATAGTGTCCTTAATTGACAAAATTCAATACATAAAATATAAAAATGTTTATTAAATGATATTAACTTCCTAATGATCCAATATTTCTCTTAATGGTTAATATAAGTCCAAATATATAATAAATTATATTCTTGTGGGTCGTTTGATATGATAGGGTAATCACATTTAACCACAATGTGTGAATAACATGATATCACTCTAAGATTAAAAAGTTTAAAATAAGTGTTAAACCAAAATAATAGAGATAAAAAAATTCAAAACTTCTCTAAAAACTATTTTATAATGGTTATTCGAACTAAAACCATATTATATTCTATATAAATGATTTTCAGAACATTTTTAATCGAAATTGGAATTATAATAAATTAATTTATCAAGACTTTCCTAAAGTTCCCCTCCGCTCTCTTATAAAATACCACCACCTATACCCACATAATTACACCTATCAATACCCTTGTATAATCTAAATTATACTCAAATAATCTCCCCAAATCCCTACCTTCCTCTTATAATACTTACCTTGGGAATAAGGCAATTCAAGAGATCCTTTTGGCTAAAAACAGAATATGTTACCCGTTTTAGAGGTAACGTCTTCTCTGAAGTTCCATTCCTTTATTTTACTTCTCCAATGCCTATTATCTTATTATTATTTTATTACATAACAAAAAAATGTATTCTAAATATAATATTATGTTTTTATGATAATTATTCTAACTACCCTTACACAAAAATCTATCGTAGGGATACGAACAAACTGTTTCTGTGTTTGGCGAACTTCTGCCTCACGAAATGATGATTGTTAAAATTTTCCCTACCACCTCTCATGGTGGCCATTTTAAAGGAACTTTATTTATATATTATATATATTATATTTATATTGTCACTATTCTTATGTAATAAAAATAAGTTCAGTTTTGAATCAAGTGTCAAACATCGAAAAAATGTCCAATATGAACTAAAATATTTAACTATTAGTTATAAGAAGTTAATAAGTGATATAAAATGAATAATAAACATTATAAAAGTTTCTGAAGAATGTAATAAAAATAAACCTAATATTATTATTCATGCAATTAAAGAATGAACCAGGCATGTTAGACTCAAGGTATGGGACATCGTCTCAATCTCATTTCATTGAGGCATTTATTGATAATATCCACATCTATTCTTTTATAACGTGCATATAAAACCAATATGACATTTAATATAAATATTTTATCTATAATAATGTTATTTATTAAATAATTGAGATTAATATTTAAATTTCCATTTTTGTATGGGACACATTGAACCTTTAAATAATTAATTATCAAATCATTGTCTTTATGATATTCATTTACATATATATTTATATTGATATAAAATGATTATAAATAAAATTTTATGAATATATATAATTATATTGGATGTTTTAAAAATGAATATTTTTATACATATCATTTTACTTTATAAACAAAATGAAAAAAGTAATATTATTTGTTTTAACGTATACGGTGACAACAAATTCTCTGCCTCTGTAACCATTATTTGATATTTGGATTCCTCTATAAACATTAAGGTATTTTAAATAAATCCATTATTCCTTTATCTGGACATATTTTTGTCTAAAATGGGTTCTTAAATGAAAATTATATTGTTATATAGAAATTTTTTTCAAATGGGATTTGATAAGATTTCAAAAAAGGGTTTGTGATGAAAGTGTTTTATTCATAAAATGTATCATTTTCATTATATGAGATAGGTGAGTCTGATATAGCTTATAATAAGGGTTGAGAACCATTATAGATCATGAGATAGTCGGATATAGCTTATACGAAGGTTTGAGCCTGATTATAGCTCACATGTGATCCCAACACAGCTTATATGAAGGGTTGATCCCCATTATAGCTCACGGGTGAGCCCGATATAACTTATACAAAGGGTGATCCCCATTATAGATCTCCAATTTGGATGTCAACCATATGGTTATCCCAATTGTAATATGATTTAATGTTTCTTATTTTTATGATTACTTAAGACAACTACAAGAGTTTTAATTTATTACTATTTTTTTGTGCTTTTCATTGAGAAAATAATAAGAGTGTTGTTCATGTTAAAATGTTTTGTTTAATACACATTAAAAAATTTAAAGGGTTATAAAGCCACATTTAACTGATGGTTTTTCATTATTTCGATGTCCCTTACTGGGATTTTTGTGCTCATCCCACGTTTTTAATGTTTTTACAGGATGTAAAGGAGAATTGATTCAATGATGGAGTCATGGAAAACATATGATTATTAAATATGAAAAGAAACTATACTTTTTTTTACAATTTTTATTATTATGGAAGAAACAGATACTGTTGTAAGTTTCCACCTTTTATTTCTATATTTTTTTATGTAATAGTAAGGGCCTAATTCTCTGAGCTCTAAACCTAAAAAGATCCACAATGTGAATTATTGGCTTAACTCAATATTATGTAACTCTTAAGGCTGGGGCCTTGTAATTACCCACTTTTCCACTGTATAATATTAAAATATTGGATAGTACTAGTAATAGATTTATCATAATGTTAAAACCATACTTACTAGCCATGATTCTATACATTGGAACAATTTTTTTTGTATTTTAAACTACTTCATTAACTACATTAGAAGCCACAATGAAGTTGATATTTGTAGATATGAATATGACTATCTCAAATGAGATTGTATTTCTCATTAGCTTATCCCACCTATGATATTAGATCATATTGTCTTTATAGTATTAATAGTTTGGGTACACTTGTTACTATTTTCCCTTCCTATCCACATAATAGGTACATATCCTTTGTACTTTAACAAGTGAAATCAGATAGTTCTGACTGGTTCCCTTTCAGTTCTCCTGGATATAATTGATATTTCCCCACCATAATGATTATTTCAGAAATATCATTTCCAATACATATAATGGAATAATTGATTAGTCTGTTTTTTATTCTTATGAAATTATACTAACCATGTTAATCTCCTCCTATTCAAATGCATGATTTCTTGGAGGGATGTATTCCATAGGACCACAGTAACAATTCTCTCTTGAGATGTTCCAAATTCTATTTTATCAATACCTTGTCAGTATATATACAATTAAATAGGTTTAAGAAACCATTTGATCAACCCATGTACATGTCATTCTAAATAAATTAGGTTTCTACTTTAATTAAATATTTGGACAGTTTCTATCATCTAGGTCTTAACTAACTATAAGACCAATAGTTGTTTTAAAAATGTTATAAAAAAATATTTTACTTAGGAAAAAATGGAGATCCAAATAACCTTTGGTAGATAGATATAAAAGAATCATTAAAATTGAATATTTTATGATCCAGATTCTTATATTAATCCTAAACTAGATTTCAACAACTTCCACCATAATTCGAATTCTATTATGTCACAATATTTCTATGGTTATATTGTATTTAAATAATCCATGGTGAGTGGTCTTAACAACCAATTCTCAAAAAAAATGATCATAGAAAGGAGATGTGAAATTTAAAATTATAATGGATTTGGTAATAATGACTTAGTATTATCAATAAGGGCTTATTAGTACCATTCTTTTACTATCCATGTGTAGTATCACTTAAATACCCACAACATTATTTAAAATAACATGCCTCTTATACTTTGATACTTGGAATCGATTATTGATTTTTAATTGATCTTGTAAATTTTACCTAATTTATATATACTAAAAACTTATAGGAACTATTATTCTATATGAATAATGTATCATTTACCATGGTGAATATAAAACCATCACCATGGTCTTATCCTTTATATGTAGTATGTGTCTCGGGAATATTGATTTTCTAGAAGGTCTCCAAGAATATTATCCTATGTAAACTATTTTTTTAATCTCATGAATTAACTAAAACCATGTCAATATTTATCCCACTATTTAAAATATATATTTTCACTGTTTTATAGAAATATAGTCTATAACTTGACAATAAAGTTTCTATCATAGGTATTTCTGTAATATCATAAGAAAAAATTAGGATGATTAATATAGGTGTGTGTTTTGTTTTTCTTTACAAAATTTTATTTATATCTTAAAAAATATATTTTTATATAAGAACATGTTCTTATAAAATGGATTTATATCATAATAATACTCATATGATATCCATTTTTCATTATAGTTTCCATATAGTTATGGGATAATCTCGCTATTTTCATGGCATGTCTCGAAAAATGAAATTATCTAAAAAACACAAGTTTTAACAACGATGATCATTTTTTTACATCATGACTACAATTTTTATAAGGAAATGTGAGTTTAGTAATTTATCCACACTATATTTTATAGATAAATGTCAGCATGTAAGACTCATCATCAATCCTCCTTATTATCATCATAGCTTTAACGTGGATAAGGTAATGTGTATTTACGAATTACTTCACACTGCATTATATTGATCGATAAATTTTTGGTAAATATATTATTTTTCACAAAATCCTGAAGAAACTAATATCTTCTGACCATGAATATAAAAAACCACAATTTCAAATTATGTTAATACATAAAGAAATCTTTTCCTGCATTCTTACATCTAGATTACCATCGAAGTAGTTCATCCTCTTGAGCTGAACTAATTCTGAATGCTTTTTAGTTTAACTTTATTTCAAAAGGTTTATTTATAAAAAACTATTCATATATGTGTGTTGAAATCACCTAAAGTATTTTACACCAATGTGACTAAAACTATACTATTTATATCCTTGAAACCTATTTTTTTTGAAAAATTATTATATATCCGTAATTGGGTATATAAGTCTTACATGATATATTCATCACATATTACCAATGACTCTAGAACCAAGAAAAACATTCATTAAAAAACAAGAGTAATGTATACTTGTCTCCAAATGACACATGAGTGTTAAAATAGAAACATTTACATTGAAATTACAATTTTTGTTCTTCTCACTTATGAATTAGGATCCGTCAAATCTATGTCAGATAAAGATCACACCATACTTTTAGTAAAAAAATTTACTTACATGGTTACTTAATTTTAATATACATATGTGATAGGAATATTAAATTTGATACCCAAGATGTATGTCAGAAAAAGCACAAATAATGATGAATATACCTAACGAAGAAGATACCTCTTTCTTCTTAATTTCAATAAATTTCATTTAATTTTCCATAGAATTATTTCAAAATTTACAAATAAAGTAATCTTCAGTTTAGTAACTATTTTATCTAAAAGAAGTTGTGAATGTTCCATTTTCATTAAAATTTCTATTGTAATTTTATCATTGTCTTTTGTCATATTCACTATAATAATTAAATAATATACTTTAATTAAGATCTTATATTATGCATGAACATTACCCAAAATCTAATGAAGTGTTTTTCTCTATTTACTATTCATTTTGTAATCTTAATCAAAAATGAATAAAATGGTTGAAAATGATATGAGAAATTGATTCATTGAAATACAATGGATATATTTTAGTGGAATCATCTTCCATTCATATCATGTTTCACTTTATCTGCACAATCTTCTCAGATTTCAGACAACATGTAAAATCGTCAATGTCTTGATGTTGTTTCCAAAACTCACAAAGGAAATTAATGAATAAAATATGAAATAACCAGCATATGAATAATAAATGTGTATCCCATAAGAATTTTTACACCATCTCTTCCTAATGTATATTAATAGGTATTAGGGACATTAGGACATAATATTTGAGATGTTGTTGTACTCTACGTAAGTACCTATACTACTCTTTAGAAACTCATTCTAGTATGGACCATTTCATTGTACAATATTATCACAATGTACTTGTGTTATTAGTTTCCATTTTATACAAAAAAATATATCATATTTTTACATAAATATTTATTACTAGTATATATTTTTAAATTATTAATTTTAAATGTCTCATACTATTTTATCAAATACTAATAGACCTCAATTAATAGATTATGGATAATAATTCTATAGATTATTCTAGTGGTAATGACCATTCAAACCTCTCCCCATAGTCTACATGAAAGGTCCATGCC
This sequence comes from Viscum album, assembly GCA_963277665.1. Classification (NCBI taxonomy): domain Eukaryota; kingdom Viridiplantae; phylum Streptophyta; class Magnoliopsida; order Santalales; family Viscaceae; genus Viscum; species Viscum album. The sequence continues at coordinate 687,055,295 of OY728135.1, forward strand.
ACTACTCGAATATTACAATGCTGACATATGACTAGAAAACGTCATTGCCTCACAAATACATGATCTGTTGAGTTTCATATCATCTTTTACAAAGAATTACTTTTAACTTCTCAATGATTTTCTTCTAACGTTGAAACAAGAATGATGTGGCTAATTGTTTTTGTAGAGTCTCTAAGCCTGACGTACATGGACATTAAATTGATTTTGCGGAATACTTAGTACATAACAAAAACACACACACAAGTATCGTAATAGATTAGTGTCTTTGGAAACTCGGAATATAATCTTCTAATCGTGGTGAAAGATCTTCAACATCTCCCATAAAGATCTTCCCTTTTTTTACCTAAAACCTTTCTTTATATCCTGGGGAAAAGAAAACATAAAAGGGTGAGCTCAAATGCTCAGTAAGGGTAAACAAAAGAAATATCAATCACATCTTATACAGAAGCACATAACTTTTGGAAATCTTAACCTGCAAAATAGATCATAATTTCATAACATGGGATAAATCATGGCAGTGAAATGTAATCACAATAATCATAACATAAAACATGAACCCTTTTGGCATACACACATAATCATAGAGAATCATTTCTTGTTAGTCAAGACTCATTTCCAAGACTATCTTAGTGGACAAAGTCCCTTTCTGAACCGAGTCACCCTCGTTTCAGTCCTGTTTCACTGAACTGGTATAACCTACCGTTCCAGCCATGTCTATCTCATAAGATATAAAATATTTACCCAATGAATTGGAGGGAGATATAGGCCCCACCCATCTCATAATGATACCATTCTTATGTGTGCCACAAAATCATAAACTATACATCATTGCATAACCCATGTAATAAAAATGGGAATCTTAAACATCATAACATCATAAAACAATTCATATACGATAAAGGAATTCATAAAAATAATTCCATCACAACATAATAAATTCAATGTAATAATAAGGATAAAAACAGAACCCTTTATTATCTTAGATTGAAAATATTTTTGATAAAATTCTTGAACTTCATTCTTGAGGAAAATATCCTTTCTACTTCAAAAACACTTTTACTTTCTTAACATGTCCTACAATTTTAAACTAAAAGAAGTTGATTAAAAATAAACTTGGAAACTTGTAAAGGAAGCTTCTTGGAAATAACATTTTAAAAATCCATTCATGCCGTATAAGTTATGAAAACATTCTTCGTACTTTTGTCGGAAAAGTCAAAAAGTACCTCGTACGAAAAACAACAAAAGATTCCTTTCATATTCTTTACTAAAAACTCACCGAAGGGTAAAATTGGATTTAAAAATTTGTAGGTGGATGGAAATAATATTACATATTCAGGAAACATGGATGTGGATGATAAAATACACCCCAGTAAATACTAAAGTATAAACAATCTCGGATAAAAATGAGATTGTGATATTTCCCTTACCTTAGGTCTGATTTGCTTCGTAAGTGTCCGAACCTCCTCTTCTTTGAAGCGCCTCTTTGAGACCTCCACTTAGGGCACTAAAATTTGTCTTTGAGGAATACCAGAGCCTCTAGGATGTTTCTAGGGAAGTGGAGAAGAGAATTTGGAAGGGGTTGGCCGAGCTTGAAGGCTCAAAGTTGTGTGAGGAAGAGAGGGATGAGGTTCCCTTTTATAAGGGAGGATAGGGGCACCTTTGGAATAACAAAACATATTATTTTATTATAAAGTAAAGTTCTGTTTTAAATAGCTCCAAATTGATTTATTTAGAGGCTAAGGTGGGGATGGGTCTAAATCCTTTCATCCAATAGAATTTAGAGAAGTTTAGGTTCCTATTTTGACCTTATCATTTAGATTTAACATTAAGTTAAATAATTTTACTTTTACCATGACTTCTTGTCTTCTTATACTATAAGGTTAATAAACTTACTATAAGAAGCCAAACGAACCCAAAGTTATTTATTATTAATATATATAACCTTATATAAGTCATTTGGCCGAACCTTAGATTTTTAGGAATAAAATAACAATTAATAATATAATATGTTTTTTAAAAACTATTTTAGGTCAATTTTGACACTATTTAGTAATTTATTTTTGTGAAAATCATAACAGATTGATAATTTCGAAAAAAGTTAATTAAATCAATACTAACATGTCCTATTAACCTAGAAAATTAGTGGAATTCATAAAAAGTCTCAAATTATATTTATTTGGGTATTTATAACATCAATTATGTCAGTATTTCATTAATAAGATAATTACTATACCATCGTTGTGTCATAAATAAATTAAATTATTTAATGCCTAAAAATTAAAAATAAAATACCATTATGTAGGAAATCTTTTTATCTTTATAATGAATATTTATTGTCGAATTTATCGTATGTATAACCCCATATTAAAAATGTTTTAGTAAATAAACTTGGATTTTAACTCTTTTAACCCTTCTTTAAATAAATTAATAATAAATGTTCTAATCTATTCCAAGTGGGCCTAAATGGTCATATTTTATTCCTAAGTTTGTTTTTGGTCGAATTACACTTGTACAATAGAATTAGGACATGTGTTAGGGTAATAATAATATCATTTCTACCCTTAATTACCCTATTTACTTTTAACCGTGGTAAAAATAGTAAAAAGTTACTATTCACCAAAAAAATTATTTTCATCTCATTGAACAGCATTTTACATACTGACATCAACCGTGTCTCTCGGATTTTCGAAATTCACATCACAAAAGTGGTAAAATTAAGATTTATGAACAATTCAGTTTTTTAACTACCACTTAGTGGTTTCACTATTTATCAAAAAATGAAAGTTTCCAGAAAAATACCAAAAATTAGGCCTAATATGTATTTGATATTATGAACTCAAAAATGATGTATATTTTACCAAATTCAAAACATATGAGTTGCATTAATTAATTTAAAAATTAATTCCCGTCATCAGAACAAATGGTGTGTTTCTAAGAGATAATATCTATCAAAAGATTGACACTTGTTTATAACTTGTTTAAATATGAAATTACATCCAATGACCAACATTGTATTAAATTGTAAAAATATATTCTAAATATAATTTAAAACCAATCATATTAATAATTTATCACTATTAATTATTTTGATTAAAAAAGTTGTTTTTAATTAAAATTTAGTAATTTTCACTATTCATCAGAATATGAAAGTTATCTGAAAAGTACCAAAATTTCACCCTAATCTAATTTTGATATTCCGAATCCAAAAATGAAGTCCATTTAAAAAAAAATAAAAATTGGTTATTACTATTCATAACGGCTAGTTTTAATAAAATTTTAACAGCATGTCGTTGTTTAGTGAAACTCGGCATTGCGTACTACACACGCTATCGAGGAAGGTCGCGATTGCGTCTATTGAAAGGCAAGTCAAGGATGTTTGTTGTGAATGCTACTTTTGGTGTAGCGTACAACACAAGACATTAATGAAAAGAATATTTTTCATAAAATCTCAGGGTGTTACATTCTACCCCCCTTAAAACGAATTTCACCCTCGAAATTTGTCGAGGTTATAAATGGTTTACTACTCAAAAGTTTCTTTAATAGAAACCCACATCATAAAAAGGAATACCAAAACCAATCATTAAAAACAAAAGTATGAAACTTAATGGTTACCCAAATAAACTAATCATTGGGTTTCCACATAGGTGAAAACATGGACATGGAAGAGAAATATAACCATCATGTTCTGATGGAGAGTGGTAGAGAACATGGCTATGGAAAAGCCAGCAATCACAAAGCCATAAATTTGTGATGATCTAGGGTACCATCTGATTCATCAGATATAAGAGCACTAGGACAACATTTTTGGTTTTTAAGATCATTTCCCTAAAGTTGATGAAATTGGAATTAGAAGAAATACTTTCGTGATTTTGGTATAGTCTCACCGTTTGTCGTTCTTTGGTCAATTTCCACTTCATCTCTTAAAGAAATGAAGTGGAATTTGTCATTCTTGATGTGTTAGCAGATCATGTGATAGATGATGGGCCATTCCAATTGTCTCAAACAAAAGGTTAGAAAAAAATACATAAGTCCATCTATAGTGAGATTAATTCTATATAGTTCCTAAAATGAACTTATACATCATATATCATACTGCTTAATATAATTAAACTAGTTTCTACTAAATAGGGACTTCCTTTAGGCCAGTGGTAGGCGATAAAGGCCAGTCGCACTTCGGTTGTGGGTTCGATTCCTACGACCTTGTCCGACGCGATGGGCTGTAGCCCGTCCTGCAGGTTGTCCTTTTTCTAAAACTATATTACTATAACATTCCATCAATAATATCAAAAAACAAACAATACTAACTTATGTCCAACATAATCCATTCCAATCTATAGGCTTATCCATAATACTGCAGTCCACTCCCAGAGATTTAATACCATCTTTGATCCCCATATATCATAAGATATATCTTGTTGGTCACATTCTAAACATTCAAAGGCCTTAATCATGTATTCTCTTGAATACGCATTGAACCTTAGTGAAAACATGAATGCAGTTAAAAGTTAACACCTTCCACATACCAAAATCCTCAAAATTCTATATACTCAAACCATGATATCACTTAGTCCTTATATCAATCTTGAGCTCATGAATACTGTTAAAAATTTCATTTACTCGTTTTCCCTTCATTATGCGCATATCATCTTATTTCCAAAAATATCTCAATCACTTTGAATACCACATTAGACTAATACATAAATATTCCAATACTCCATGATACAAATTATTTTGGAATCCCATTACATAAACACTTAATCATTCCACCACATCATTATCATATTCAACATCGCCAATAGTGATCACATGTGACTTCCCTTTGTCCTTTTCCTTAAGTGGTTGCTCATGTCGATCATCACTAACCATTGGATTAGGGCATTTATTAGAATAATGCCCCATTTCCTTGCACATGAAGCATTGAAGTGTTGTTGGTGCATTCTCTGTAGTCTTTTCTTTATTCACATCATTAGAAACCCTGTTTCCATTACTTCGACACTCAGCTGCTCGATGACCTTCTTTTCCACACTTAAAACATTTTCTAGTCCCTTTAAGACAATCTCCACCATGCTTCTTTCCACACTTTGAGCATAAGGAAACACTCAACTTCTTTTCACCATTATTCTGAGATTTCTCCTTGAACCCCATCTTTCGTTTCTTGTCAAAATTATGAGATGGATAAGTAATTCCAACTTCCATTTCTACCTTTAGAGCACAACGCACAATTTCTTCATAGCTACTGAAGTCTCTTATATCTAATGCCCTTCGAAGACTTGGTTTTAATCCCCTGAAAAATCGATCAACTCTACTTTCAGGTTGGATGATAATGCCAGATGCATACCTTGCAAGTCTTGTAAAATTTGCTTCATATATACCAACATATTCATCATCCTTCTGCTTCTTCTCAAGAAAATCCTTTTCCATCTTTGTTCAAAGAATGCGAGGGAAGTACTTACTGAAAAACAAGTTCTCGAACTCGTCCCATTCCATGGACTCAATTTCATCTATTGGCCTCGTATTCTTGATAAGATTCCACCATTGATCAGCTTCACCTTCCAAACGATATACTTCTAAGATGAATTTATCATGCTCAGAACATTGAAGAACTGAAAATATCTTTTCAGTGGTACTAATCCATTGTTTAGCAACAAGTGGATCGGAAGACCCACTGAAATAAGGTGGACGTTGCCTCATGAAGGACTCAATAGAATATTGTTCCCTTCTCTGCTCATTTGGAAGCCAAGAATGATTCATAGCTTGTGTAAGTATATCAATAAGATTTTGCACTCCTTCTCCCATAACATTTGTTTGTTCGGGAGGGAAATCATTGCATTGTCCATTGCATTGATCAACACGGTTCCTTAGGGTTCCAGCCATCGTCTAAAACCCAAAAAGAATAGTGTGAGAGGCAAAAATAATGCTAGGGAAAACAACATAGTAAAGGGGGAGTACCCTTAATATCTAACATCTTAGGTTAAATTATAAGATTGTTACCATAGTTCTAGGACCATATCCTATAAATATACTTATCCTTAGGAACATCCCTAGACATACCTTAGAAATATCTCTAGGGATCTCACTAACGTTTTCGCATCCTAGTTTCCAAAGGTTGACTAAACCTTTCCTCTAATACCAACTATAGAGACCCAAAGCCTGACGTACATGGACATTACCTTAATTTTGCGGAATACTTAGTACATAACAAAAACACACACACAAGGATCGTAATAGTTTAGTGTCTTTGGAAACTCGGAATATAATCTTCTAATTGTGGTGAAAGATCTTCAACATCTCCCATAAATATCTTCCTGTTTTTTTACCTAAAACCTTTCTTTATATCCTGGGGAAAAGAAAACATAAAAGGGTGAGCTCAAATGCTCAGTAAGGGTAAACAAAAGAAATATCAATCACATTGTATACACAAGAACATATCTTTTGGAAATCTTAACCTGCAAAATAGATCATAATTTCATAACATGGGATAAATCATGGCAGTGAAATGTAATCACAATAATCATAACATAAAACATGAAACATTGTGGCATACACACATAATCATATAGAATAATTTCTTGTTAGTCAAGACTCATTTCCAAGACTATCTTAGTGGACAAAGTCCCTTTCTGAACCGAGTCACCCTCGTTTCAGTCATGTTTCATTGAACCGGTATAACCTACGGTTCCAGCCATGTCTATCTCATGAGATATAAAATCTTTACCCAATGCATTGGAGGGAGATATAGGTCCCACCCATCTCATAATGATACCATTATTATGTGTGCCACAAAATCTTAAACCATACATCATTGCATAACCCATGTAATAAAAATGGGAATCTTAAACATCATGACATCATAAAACAATTCATATATGATAAAGGAATTCATAAAAACAATTCCATCACAACATAATCAAATCAATTTAATAATAGGGATAACAACAGAACCCTTTATTATCTTATATGGAAAATATTTTTTATAAAACACTTGAACTTCATTCTTGAGGAAAATATCCTTTCAACTTCAAAAACACGTTTCCTTTCTTAACATGTCATGCAATTTTAAACTAAAAGAAGTTGATTAAAAATAAACTTGAAAACTTATAAAGGAAGCTTCTTGGAAATAATGTTTTAAAAATCAATTCATTCAGTATAAGTTAAAAAAAACATTCTTCGTACTTTTGTCGGAAAATTCAAAAAGTCCCTCGTACGAGAAACAACAAAATATTCCTTTCATATTCTTTACTAAAAACTCACCGAAGGGTAAAATTGGATTTAAACATTTGTATGTGGATGGAAATAATATTAAATATTCACGAAACATGGATGTGGATGATAAAATACACCACAGTAAATACTCAAGTATAAAGAATCTCGGATAAAAATGAGATTGTGATATTTCCCTTACCTTAGGTCCGATTTGCTTCGTAAGTGTCTGAACCTCCTCTTCTTTGAAGCGCCTCTTTGAGACCTCCTATTAGGGCACTAAAATTTGTCTTTGAGGAAGACCAGAACCTCTAGGATGTTTCTAGGGAAGTGTAGAAGAGAATTTGGCAGGGGTTGGCCGAGCATGAAGGCTCAAAGTTGTGTGAGGAAGAGAGGGAGGAGGTGCCCTTTTATAAGGGAGGAGAGGGGAACCTTTTGAGTAACTAAAAATATTATTTTATTATAAAGTCAAGTTCTTTTTTAAATAGTTCCAAATTGATTTATTTCGAGGCTAAGGTGGGGATGGGTATAAATCCTTTCATCTAATAGAATTTATACAAGTTTAGGTTCCTATTTTATCCTTATCATTTAGATTTAACATTAAGTTAAATAATTTTAATTTTACCGTGTCTTCTTGTGTTATTATACTATAAGGTTAATAAACATACTATAAGAAGCCAAAAGAACCCCAAGTTATTTATTATTAATATATATAACCATATCTAAGTCATTTGGCCGAACATTAGATTTTTAGGAATAAAATAACAATTATTAATATAATATTTGTTTTAAAAACTATTTTATGTCAATTTTGACACTATTTAGTAATTGATTTTTGTGAAAATCATAAAAGAAAGATAAGTTCGAACAAAGTTAATTAAATCAATACTAACATGTCATATTAACCTAGAAAATTATTGTAATTCATAAAAAGTCTCAAATTATATTTATTTGGGTATTTATAACATCAATTATGTCAATATTTTATTAATAAGATAATTACTGCATCATTGTTGTGTCATAAATAAATTAACTTATATAATGTCTAAAAATTACAAATAAAATACCATTATGTAGTAAATCTTTTTAGCTTTCTAATGAATATTTATAGTCTAATTTATCATATATATAACCCCATATTAAAAATGTTTTAGTAAATAAACGTTGATTTTAACTCTTTTAACCGTTCTTTAAATAAATTAATAATAAATGTCCTAATCTAATCCAAGTGGACCTAAATGGTCATATTTTATTCCTAAGTTTGTTTTTGGTCGAATTACACTTGTCCAATAGAATTAGGACATGTGTTAAGGTAATAATAATATCATTTCTACCCTTAATTACCCTATTTACTTTTAACCGTGGTAAAAAAAGTAAAAAGTTACTATTCACCAAAAAATTATTTTCATCTCATTGAACCACATTTTACATAATGACATCAACCGTGTCTCTCGGAGTTTATAAATTCCACTCACTGAAGCGGTAAAATTATGTTTTATGAATAATTCAGTTTTTTAACTACCACTTAGTGGTTTCACTATTAATCAAAAAATGATAGTTTCCAGAAAAATACCAAAAATTAGGCCTAATCTATATTTAATATTATGAACTCAAAAATTATGTCTATTTTACCAAATTCAAAACATATCAGTTGCATTAATTAATTTAAAAATTAATTCTTGTCGTCAAAACAAATGGCGTGTTTTTGAGAGATAATAACTATCAAAAGATTGACACTTGTTTATAACTTGTTTAAATGTGAAATTACATCCAATGACCAACATTTTATTAAATTGTAAAAATATATTATAAATATAATTTAAAACCAATCAAATTAATAATTTATCACTATTTATTATTTTGATTAAAAAATTTGTTTTTAATTAAAATTTAGTAATTTTCACTATTCATCAGAATATGAAAGTTATCTGAAAAGTACCAAAATTTCACCCTAAGCTAATTTTGATATTTCGAATCAAAAAATGAAGTCCATTTTAAAAAAATATTTAAAAAGTGGTTATTACTATTCATAACGGCTAGTTTTAATAATATTTCAATAGCATATCATTGTTTAGTGAAACTCGGCATTGCGTACTACACAGGCTATCGAGGAAGGTCAGGATTGCGTCTATTGAAAGGCAAGTCAAGGATGCGTGTTGTGAAAGCTCCTTTTGGTGTAGCGTACAACACAAGACATTAATGAAAAGAATATTTTTCATAAAATCTCATGGTGTTACAGTTTTCTTACAACACTAGTTAAGTCAAACCACCATTCCCATAATAACTCTCCAATAGTAAGAGGTACCATCAACTATGGCTAACGAGCACCCTAAACACCCTGTTTTTCTAAAATATGAGTGATGGAAGGTATTTAATGAATTAATATATTATCCGAGAGATTTTTTAATTTAATATCATCGTATGAAATATATTTTTATTTAGCATGCTTGATCTATATGATCATTCTCACAATGTGATAATTATTTTAAATAGAAAATATTCAACAGAGATGATCATTTTTTCTATTCATTCTTTTATATAATTATCTTCTGTGATCGCACCTAATAAATATATATTCACAAAATAATAAACCGTGTACATGATAAAATAAAAATATATGACATGGTCATGAGTTGTTAACTATTAGTTAATGCATCAAGTGAATAATGGATTAACCGAGACCCTAGGGGATGCCCTTATATTAATAAAAAACATGAATTACAATACCCACAACGTGTGTATTTCAATTATTTGGTTCATGCCAGCTATCGACTCAAATCGCATTTACCCAAACTCCTCTGATCTTTACAATGTATACTCACATTCTATTGCAGGCAACTTGTGCTGAAAAAATATACTTTATCACATAAATGTGGACATGCAGGCTCTTATACAAATAAATAATTGAGGTATGGTGTAAAAATCATCAAAATAAAGGGAATTATTACTTTCTAAATATTAAATTCAATAAATATATTAATTAAATAATAAAAGAAACATTCACAAGTCAATCTTATCTCATGATCATTAAAAAAGAAATTATAAGTCATAAAAAAATAAAATTTTCTCAAATTCAGCTTAATTGTATTTTTTAATTCTTGACATGAATTATTATTTTTAACTAATTATAAAAATTTCCCAAAGAACCTAAAATAATACTATAAAATCTCAAACAATTAAATTAAATTTATGAACTTTTATACTTTTTCATGTCTATTTAGACGTAAATAAGATCCTCAAAAATTAATTTAGGACTAGAGATAGGTTACATGGTTCTAGTCAGTTGGACCTGGATTGAATTAGTCTGGATCGAGATGGGGAATCGTTTTATTAGATATATATAATATCTATATAAAATAATAATATATAATGATAACAACATTCCAAGGGAATCTTTGTAAAATTATTTATATATTTTTAATAAGCTTCCATTGGAATCTTTGAATAATATTATAAGGGATTATTTGCCTATTTAATTAAACAAGAATTCATGGGAACATTTAAAAAACATTAGAACTGATGATTTATAGTTTTAGTTGAACATTCTTCCAACAGAATCATTGAACTAGATTCCTTGGGAATATTTATACTTTTAAATAAAAAAACTTCTATGAAGAGCAATAAATTATCTTCCATGGGAGGCCTTATCCTTTTAATTAAATAATCTTCCTGGATACAGATTGAACAAGATTACATGGGATGCTTTATCATTTTAATTCAACAAGATTCAATGTAAAGCGTGTATTGAAAACCTACTACCCCAACTAGGTTTCAGTATATCTGGTTAACACACAATGTACTCATGATACACTTTGGTAAAAATCAATTACACTAGTGTCGATTAAAGGGAAGAAAAAAATCGTAATTTTTGAATAAAGAATTAAGAAAAACATGTTGATCTTCGATAAAAAATATCATAGAGATAAAAACTATGATCAATTCATCATCAGTTGCGTTGGGACTGTATTGAAAAACTCTTTATGAATAAATTAATATATAATTGAGATTATATATTTTCCAATATAAATAATTACATGTTCTCTCTGATACCAATTTGAGGAACTCATGGTGCAGCGGATGTGCGAAAGACACACATTATAAAAAACAAATATTTGGATTCAAGATAAAAAAACCAAATCTAGGAAATAAATTTCGTATATTTATAAAAGGAATTATTTTAATTCAATTTAAGAATGAAAAATAAAATCCTGATAATGTTTAAATGTACAATTATCAATTGAATTCATCAGTTAAATTTCCTCACTATTATTTTTTTGTGGATGAAGGGAACAAAAATAAATATACCCTTGATCATCCAAACATGATAAAAAATTACTAGATCATCAATCTTCATTTTCTAGGTGCTATCATGGTAAATCAAAGAGCTTTACAACATCCATTCAAATGCATAAAGAATTCAAACTTGGTCAAGAAATCTGTATCGATATAACCATGTTCGTCCTATAGAATTTCCGTCTAACAACATGAGAGAAATGTAAAATAGAGCTTATATAACTAAATTCATGTCAATGTTGGATCTTTTTTAATTAAAGAGGCTAAAATGATCAATTTTATATAGTTTATACTTTCGAAAATTTCATTTTGGTCCCTAGAAAGTAATAACCTTCATTTTACACCATTTTCACACATATATATTAATAGACTTTTCATAAATGTCAAAAATATTTTATCCCTTTCTTGTAACACTATAAAATGCTACGTGACAAAATATAAGCTATTTAATGGTCCTGTAATCTCCCCAAACAATTTAAAAAACCATTAGTATCCTTTATTTGTCTGATAAAATTTATATTATTGTATTCACATTTATTAATAATTGACTTGTGAATATTGTTAGAAAATAATTTAATAATAATTATTCTAAACAATAATAATATAATTAAAATAGTTTTACTTCTGATCAGTCATAATAAAATTTTCACAGACCCCCACACATGGGGATGACTTTACTATTCATTATTATGGGTGGAACTCATTGATACAATTAGTGTGTGACTCTCTAGTACTTTTCCATGTAATACTGATTCTAACTCACAAACCAATATAAGATTCTAGGAGCCCATTATGGCCGCTAAGGAGATATAGTATTTTTATTACTATGACTACCTCCGATGGACACGTTCTGTGTAATATAATTTAATTTTTTCACAATACCTCATCATGTTGGATGCACAGATGTGTCATTATCCATTAGTCGATTTATATATTTCATGACCACAGATTTAATGAAGGTATAACTATTTTGGTCAACCTAGACCCATGAGATATATCTTCCACAACTCAAAAGAAATAAATTATATCATTCTCATTCAACCAATGTCATACAACCAATTACATACCCAATACATGCTACCTCATCACGATTTAATTATCATGGTTTTTTCCTTGAATCAAATTATGCGATCAAATGGAAGAAATTAATAACGATATTAATTCCGGATACCAAGATGCATGTCTATAGATAGAAACATCAAATAATGCTCGAAACATGTGGAATCTCTATTAGTGGGATTGTCCTTGGGTTCTCATCTACTCAAGATCAGCAAGTGAGAATATAATTAGTAGCCTCAATTATTATGATCCCAAACACTTGATAGGCCAATTCCATCTGTGTTATATTAGTATGATAGATCTAGACCATTAGACATATGTTTAATATTACTTCCACAATATTTGAAGGTTCTCATTATAGTTTGGAAATAATATAACCTTTTTATACAAAACATAATCTAAGGAAATTACTATGTAAATAGTGGGTGCAAATATATAAATAATAATATGGTAATAATAAATACATTTATATATAAAATTATATACATGTAATAGTAATCAAAAGTAATGTTCAAGTTGGGTCTAGGCCACCCATTGTAACACTGAAATCTCTATTTGGCCAACCAGGTGACATAATTATTGTTCCATTATAATATATACATACATATTATAAAATAATATTTTTCATAAACATTAATATAAATAAAATTAGATAAAATAAAACTATGAATGTTATTTTTTATAAAAACACTATGACCCATTAATATGATTTGTCATTATTTTTCACGATCATCTGTATTTCTTTTATCCAATTACGGAAAAATAGAATCATTAATAAAAATTATTATTTTATTGTATTTATATTATATATATTCTGTAAAATATGAAACTAAATGATGATATTAATCCATGTTATTACTAATAAAAATATTTTAATACTAATGATATACCTTTAGGCACTTTCACATACATCTTTTGAGTGATCAAAGATGTGTTATTAAATGTGTGCAGTAATCTTTATTTAAAGTCTCTTTATTTTATTCATTTTTATTCATGATCCTTGGGTTTGATATGGATTTAGGAAAATATAAATGAAAAAAAATTAAATAAAAAACAAGACACTTCATATGTACATTATTAATTTTATTAATACATTTTAAATTAGTTATTAATGAATTATAATTTAATATTTCCTTTAATTGGGTTCCAAACACCTCATTATTTCAATAAATTGCGACATGACTCTAATATTTATAATTAATTGAATGTATCACCATATCATAAGCATTCATTCCATGAATATATCCATAGATTCCAATAGTATCACCAATAGACACCGAAAAACCATCAAATAAAATAATTGATTTTAGTCTATTTAGTGCCTTACATTTTCTATATTCATATTTATATATCTTCTATTTTGGTTTATATATACATAGAAAATTCATTAATTAGTTAATAATATATATATATATATATATATTAGAATAGCATACACATCTGTAATGGTAACTCTCTAATTTCCCATTTATGGAGGATTGACCAACTACTTCATCATCATAGGAGAATCATATTATTAACCACCAATAGTAGATAGGGGAGATATTGGATCAATAAAAGTCTTCAGTATAGTGGAATCACTTAGATCTACTAAATATAATGGTATATTTGGTGAGCTTTAATATTTACATCAGATAAGATATCAAATATTTTTCTCAACATTCTATATAATCAAATGATTTAAAATATTTTCAATGTACAAAAAATGCAGATGTGAAATATTTTCTCAAAAAGGATAAAAATATTACACTGTATATATGTATAAATAAATTATTAGTTAAATTTTTTAATATAGTTCTATTACCAATTTATACATTCAATTATCATTATTGCTAATTTCTTTCATTGTTATCAACCTGCATTGTGATGATTACTTCATTTTCAACCTATCTTGCGAGTTCTATTTTTTAAATACTATGAGGAAAAAATGTTAAATGTTTTTTGTATTTAAGAGTTTCTCTATTATAAAGTAGAAATTTAAATTCATCACCCATATAATACAAGTCTCTCTTTTTTAATTGTATAAAAATTACACTTCATTCATTCACTTTATTATCCACATAATAAAAGATCTTCAATTATAGAGAGAAGATAAATGGATCATGTTATTCATGACTACTAGTATGTATCAAAGGATAGATACTAATATAATAAAATCTAATTAATATTTATTTATAACCTTCTAAACTTTGAACCAATTTAATATTATTAAGAAACTGAAAATTGACCCTAATAATTTAATTTGGTTATACCAATCATATTTCCATAGTATCCCACAACCAAAATCATGAACTCGCCTCTATTTTGAGTTTTAAATATCTCTTTATGATTAATGTTTGGATAAATTAATCCATGAATATTGTTGGCATCAAATCACTTATCCAACATTAGAGGACCTAATTCCAAAAAAATTATATCATTTTCCAATTTAGACCAGTTATCAATATTCATTATCTAGGTAAGATGATACAAGGTATTGTTTTTAAATAGAATCAATAATTATATTTCAATGATATAGATATGAGTATATAATTACATAATGCGTGAACTATTAAAAAA
Organism: Viscum album; assembly: GCA_963277665.1. Classification (NCBI taxonomy): domain Eukaryota; kingdom Viridiplantae; phylum Streptophyta; class Magnoliopsida; order Santalales; family Viscaceae; genus Viscum; species Viscum album. The sequence goes on from OY728135.1 coordinate 687,070,406, forward strand.
TAATCTTTTACCATCTTTTGATTATTATATCTTATTATGAGCTCACACCTTTGTGTTCCATTTGTTTGTAATATTAATTATTCAATAAATATAGTTATAAAAAGACTATTGAGTAGAACATATATATGTAATTATAGTAACTAAAATATATCCTACGAAAAGACTAACCACTTTACCACTGGTCATCTAATAGTTGGAAATATTAATGAATGGTTTTCATAATAATAATTATTGTAAAAGTCATAAACATGTCTAACATCAATGAGTCTTGTATAAATCACATCCAAATGCCTAGAATATAGGTTCTAACACTATTATTCTATGTAACAATTAGAAATAGATACTTCTCATAGAGCATTATTCCTCACATATAATTTCTAATGACGTATTCAACTGATAATAAAACAGAAACATATAAAATATTTTTAAGAAATTATTTGATAAAATTGAAATCATAAATGAAAATAAAAATAACATTAACATAACTCTAAATTAGATATATCCATCGATAGTGTACTGATCCACCATGTTTATCTTCATCAACCAAATGAATATTAAAATGAATCATGACTAGTAAAATGACTGGGGAAATAAAATCTCCAAATGAAAAAGTGTAAAAAAATTCTTTCCTAATGTTGGCAAAGCATAATTATATTTATATGTTTTCAACAAATATCTTTGAAGAAGGATCAAAACTTAACTAGAACTATAATTAAATTTTCCAGAATCATGTTACATAATTATAATGTCAACAAATGATCCATAAAATTTTTAGAGGCATGACTTTTCAATACATGTAACTTTTGATGTTTTAATTCAATGCACCTTGAAATGTTACTTAAATGTCAATTTGGTACTTTTACATTCATCAAATTTGAAAGGAATAAATATTAATCCTGACCATTAATTTTAAAAATATCTAAAGAAAAATTTTCACTCTAATTTCCAGAAAACATGATTTATATTCATTGATTCAAAATCTATACAATATGTAAGGTGATCCATTAATTTACCTTGGTCATTAAAGCATTATAAAAATTACATTATCATAAACGTTCTTATCGACATGAATTAATTCAAGATTATAATGTATATAATTAAACAACGAATAAATAATTTCCAAAAATATACTAGTTTTATCAAACTATTGTGATCCAACTACTTCAGATATTGTACCTTGTGCCCTCACCACTTCTTAAAGTTTATTACATTTTCTGAATTCTACATTGAAAATTATTAATTATTCCATGATTTTTGAAACATATAACAACTTCGGTGACTTTCTCAACTAAATATATATATTGATTTATGTTTTGTGATGATTGAATTTATGATATTCATCATGAAATCACAAATAAAGCATAAAACCCCATTTTTTACTATGAAGTAATAATTTATCTTCAAAATCTAAATTAAAAACTAGATAATCCAAACAAGTATAAGTGTTCCAACTAGAAAAAGTTTCATAGTTTATAATGTCACTAATTTTCCACATTAAATAAGCATGAATTTTGAATTGGTTTCCCATTAAATCATAATATGCTTCCGTTTCATCATCTCATTATTCTTTTAATTCATTGATTATATGTTTAAGGTATACATCAGTGTCAATGAAACAAATTGTCCTTCTTGTAATATTCTTAAAAATAATGAACGAAGTATTATTCAAAATGATCAATAGAGGTATATTATAGGGGACCAAAAAAACATTCCATAGGCTATAGTTAGTTAATAAAGTACCAAAATATTTAATGACCTAGAGAGTCCAATCCCAAAAATTCAATTCTAGGATCTACAGTAAAATATAGATATAATGAATAAAACACATTTCACGATGATTTATCTTTTAAATGTCTCATCAATATATCATTGTTACTATCCCAAGAATCCCACTTCATGAAATATGTAATCTTAGATGATATGAATAATTATTCCAAGTGTTCTTCAGAGGAATGTAACTCAATACCTTGTGGGAGTTATCTATTTCAAATTCATCTATATGTCGCATTTATTTGTAATATCATTATTTAAAATTGATTTCTGTATACTTGTATTATTTCATATACATTTTTATTTATCATACAATTCTCCCCCAAAAATTATAAACTTATTAGGGAATTCATGTATCTTTGTATAATAAATTCCATGTTTTTGATGATATTATTCATCTCATTGAATGATGTAGGGATATTACCTTCAATAAATTCATCATTAATAAACTCTAAATACATGGACACTATTGTTTCAATAGTTCCACAAATAAACATTATTTTTTAAAATTAATGTATAAAATACGTCTTTTATTACTTGGAACACCCTTCAAATAATTCTCATTTTCTATCTTCAACTAATTCAAAAAATCAAATTTTTGGTCGCTATTGTTATGAGCAAGATTTACCATCATAGGATCAAATAATGCATTTTTATGATCTATTAAGATCATTGTTATTGTATACTATAAAAATAAATATGTAATTTATCACATTTCAAAACTAAAAACTACTCTAGTGGTTTAATTCCTATTTCATTAACATGATATTCATTATTTTGAATATACTTAACATTCAATTAACCATTCCAAATCCAACATACACATTAAACTGGAAACTATTTCAATATAATGTGATCATATACACAATTTCTATTTAACCATACATTTAGTTTATAATAAAGTCACATAAAAATTAATATACCATTAATTGATCGGTTTTAAATTTCATATTATAATAAATCTTTCAAACCCATAATATACCATGGTTTATTTCAAGGCAAGTTAATCCAAATTTTATCCATATGAATTTGATTATCACTATTCTCCATATTCATTCAAAAATAATGATATAAATGTTTAATTAAACATTTATTATCAGTTTTTAACATCACCCAAATTTTTCATTAACTAGTGTAGGTCCTTAATTCGAAAAAAACACCTATCCAATATGAAAATGATCTAATCAAATAAGAAAAACATAAACAAAATAAAAGAAGAGCTATGAATCCTCAAAAAAAGTAATGTATGATGTTGTGTAAGAAGTTCACCGAGTAGAGGATAGGAAAATAGATTGTGTGGAGGCCGAGGAGATGAGGACGGTGAAGTATAAATCACAGATGGTCATGGGTAGTGGGAAAATAATGTTAAGGTAGAGCTGGGATGAGGATGAGATCATGGGGTGAAGGGGGATAGGGTTGGTTTTATTCGCATGGGTTTTATTAACTACCAAATGGGGAAGAGGGCCCTACCTTGGGTGTCATCATTGTGAGGGGAGGTGGCATCTAGGGGGGTTGCAGTAGAAGTTGATTGGAGAGGGGGGGTTAGGTTTATAACGATCAAGGTGGGTAATGTTTTTGATTTGGATTTTAAAGAATATTTCATGGGTGTTTTAAATAAAACATTGTGAAATAAAAAAATATAAAAAATATATAATAGGTTATACTAGACCCCAACTATAATTAAATTAATAATTTATTCATTTTATTTAGTAGTTGTTTCAAGAACCACCACTAAGGCCTATTTTTTATAGAGATATATTTTGATTGCAATGAGTTATTTATAACATTAATGTTTAAATGAATGAATTAATTTAACTTTTAAAATATTATAAATTTTAAAATAATAATTAATATATTAATATTTATATATCTAACGAGGTGGTGAATGAGTGGTACCCCATCTGCTTGGCATCCAATAGGTTAGGGGTTTAACCCCTGATAATCCCATGTTTTGGGTTTTTCACAAAATAAAATAGACTATAACAAAAAAACCGTTTAACTATGGTTTGATTTGTGATTATTAGCAGTTTAAACTATGAAAAAATTATTTTTGGATGTTTGTTGAAACTGCCGTGTAAATCGATGTCAATAAATATTTTATTCTTTTTTTAAAAACCATTCCAAATCATTTAAAATGGTTTTTAATTTTTAATAATTTTTTATTTTCTATAATATATTTATTATTTTAATATTTATTTAATATGTATTTATTATTATATATGTTTTTATATGTTTTTTTTTGTTTTTGTTTTTTAATAGATATTAATTTTATATGTATTTATTATTTATCATTTATTTAACATTCCATGCATAAATTGAGCATATAAATGTGTAGGGTGAGATTTAAACCCCATACCTAATGGTTATTTTGAAAAAAAAATTAGCACTCCGAAAAACACTTCATATGATGACTAAAAAACAATAAAATAATTATATATACATAGATAAATATATTTAAATTCATATTCAAACATTTATCTTATTAACTCGTGGAACTATGCTCATGTGCACTGCAAGGTGGTAGAAATGGCACGGTGGTGAGAGACGTGAAAAATTACCTCGGAGGAGTTATTCCATTGTAGTTAGGTCATTAAATATCTCTAAGGGATTGTCTATATAGTCCTCTAGGCTATATAATTTAGACATGCTGCATCCAGGAATCTTGATCTTGTAACCATTCTATCTCTACCCAGTTAATAAGGGGATTATCCACACATATATATATATATAAGGCCTTTGGGATATTACAGCCACATATACATATTTATTTGCTATTTATAAATAATTAACAATAAAAAACAAAAAAATATTAAATAGTAATAGCTAAAAAATAAAAACTAATTTTCTTTAAAATATTATCCAAATAAATTAGTGAATGAGTAATAACTAAATTATAATTAAATAAAAATTAATAATACATGCTAATTTATACAAAAAATGAACTAATATAGTATATATAAATTAATATAAACATATATCAAATACATATTAAAATATATAAATATCTACAAATAAAATTAAATTTACATAAATATATAAGAACACATGTATATATAATTGAATATAAATGTACATAAATATATATATATATATATATAAACAAATATAAATATAAATTCATATAATGATACATTAATTAATAAATATAAATATAAATACATATAAACATATATATATACACACACATAACATATGTAAATATATATAAACATAAATACATATAAATATTTATAAATATATATAAATATACAAAAATATAAATAAATACATACAAATATGTATTAATATATACAGTTATATATAATTAAAAATAAATATATGTAAATATTTATAAATTATAAATAAATATACATAATGATATAGAAATAAATAGAAAATAAAAAAATAATAAATCACAAAAACATGGAATACCACACGAATAATAACAACTTCATATAAATATGAATGAAACCCCATAAAATAAAATCACATATGACCTAAAAAACGAATCTGTCTTAAAAGATTCAAAAATTCAATCAACTATTAAAAAATCATGTTATCCAAACAAAAAACTCAGTTTTGGAGGACATCCATGAATTTTTTACTGAGACAAAATAGGAACTAAAGTCCTTTAAGTCTAGACAGTGTATCAAAATATTAGATTTAGCATCTCACAAAACCCAGACGGGCACCTGAATCAAAAGATAAGGGTTTTTGAAGATTTAGTTTAATTTTCAACATTCCTTAGAAGAGTAATTAATTTTATATTATTAATTATTACTAATATATTATATAATTTCATTTTTGTTCTTTTCTTAATCTTCAATTTGATAGTTCATGGAGTATTAATGGACACCCATATCAAAATTCATGACCATTTTATTCAAATGTTTGATTTTCTACTCCTAAAACATTAATAAACAATAAAGAATAGTTAATAATGAATAATAAATAATAAATAATTATTAATAATTAATTATTTACAAAATATATACATGTATAAGTAAGTTATTATTATAAATTTTTTAAAAATATTAAATCTTTTTGTGGAAATTTTAAAAAACTGATGGTGTAATTCAATAAAAATATAAAAAATATTATTTTTTGAGAATTTAGAAAAACATTATAGAAAAAAATCGTTAAAAATATTAATTCGAAGCATTTTTCAGTAGTTTTAAAAATAGCTACAAAAATGATACTACTATATATTTCTTTCATTACAATACAAGAAATATTAAAGCAGGTATTGTAGTGGTGGTAGTGTTGTAGCAGCAACGACATTATAGAGGGGTCGAGTATTGTATCAGTAGTGGGTATTATTGAAATACTATTCACTAAATGGCATGTATGCTAAAAAATGGGAATTTGGGCCATGGAAATGTGCTTTCGAGCCACAAAGAATTCAAACCATCAAATTTTAAAGTATTTGTTCCTCAAGAACTTTATAAAAGGTAATGTGTAGTCTTCTAGGTCTTGTAAGGGTTCCCACTAAATCCAATTTTGAAAAAAAATCACTTACAATAAGGTGCTTGATCATAGATTGTTTTGATGTGCATGCACGCATGCACACATATTGAGTCTTACCAAAGTGATAAAGTCACCATATAATTTTGTATCATACCAGAGCTGAAATCTAGGTATCCCACTTAGATGATGGATTTATCAAGCCATTTTTTAGAAAATAATAGATTCCACACCATGGGAATGAAACAAAGAAGACATCATGTAATAAGTAGCATGGTGGGAATAGATATATGGTTTTTTATAATAGGAAGGCGGTGAAGTGTGACAACATGCATGTGTTTCATGGTGGAAATCTCAAAAGAGAAATGGGTTCATAGGTTCCAATTAGTTTTTCCACTGCCCACCTAGTCTTTTGATGTGGGACGAAGTGGGGAACTACAACATGATGATCAACATACTGGAATCGATTATTCAAAAAAAATCAACTTGGAAGAGGTTGCGCTAGGGTGCCGTGTATGCATCACTGGGTGGGTGGATCGATAGTGCGATGATTGTATTTACACCTATTAGTCATCCCCTCTCCCACATTAATTTATCACAACTAGAAAATAAAGCTATATCCATAGACCTATAGCAACAGTTTTGTGGCCTGTGGCCCCAGTTTTCAAAACTGGGTCCATAGGATAATTTTTCTGATTCCCTATAGCCATGGTTCTCTAAAACTGTGGCTATAGGGTTCCCGTGATTCTACAGGAATAAAATCTGCCACAAGAAATTTTGCAGGAAGCCCTGCTGCCATGATTTTGAGGCTGTTCCCACAGTTATTTTAATATATATATATATATATATATTTACATGGTTTTTTTCTCAGTGTAATGGTGAGTATGATGGATCGCAAAGGGGAGGTGTAGGGATCAAAACTCGTTGGTGACATTTTTTATTTAGGCTATTACAATGGTTTACCGGGTCTATTTTGACATTTATAATCATGGCTATAGTTTAACCTCTGTGGTGGCGAATTTTGAGGCCTATTTCAATGGATAAAATCAGGGAAATAGGCTGGGACCTACTACCACAGTGATAATGGCAACTATTTTCGGGCTTATTACCACGGTTTTGAACCATGGAAATAAGAATTTTTCTTGTTGTGTATGGTATTGGATTGAGTGGTTCCCTGAATTTTTGGTAGGAGGGTTGTGTGACCAATAAACATGTGATATGGTGAGATTATTGTTCATATAAAGGGTAGCATGATAGAAAATTGATAACATTTCATGATGCAGGATTCTCCTTCATGACTTTAGATTATATCCTCCAAAGGGACTTTGGACCAAAACCTATTGGGTGTTCAATTCATGTAGAACATGGGCCTTCAGACAACTCCTTTTCATAAAATAAGTCCAATGGGGTGTTTATCATTCTTTATGGAGGGGGGTGAGGCTTTACACATTATGATTTCTGGGTGTGTATATTATTTATAGTCTGTAAACCCTTTCTACCTAACACACACACACACATATATATATATTGATTTACTTTAATTTAATTTATTGATATAAATTACAATAAAAATAATATCATATGAATTTTATACAGTTGGATATACACACAAATATATTAGTTTCAAATATTAACTATACAAAAAAAAATACACACACATGAATTCATGCATGCACACACACACACATGAATGCATAAGAACACATACACACACACACACAATTGTTCTTGGGTTTTTCAAACAAGTGTGTGAACACATATACAGACCTATTTATATGTGAATAAAGAGTGTCATATATTTAAATCATTAATTGAAAAATTGCAACATAAAATTTCTAACTTACTTTATAAAATGAAAGTATATTTATAATTTAGTAATTAATTTCTTTTAATGTATTATTGTATTACTAAAATTGTTAATTAATATTTATTTTTATGTAACTAGTCATGTAAATTATAAATATTTTTTTTAAGTTGACATTTAATTATTCATAAATATATTTATAATTAAATATATTTAAAAACATATTTTAAAAAATATTTATTCATTTTTATAAATAATATTATCATTAATTATAATTAATTATTTGTCAATGCAATTGATTATTAATTTTTAATTATTTTTTTTACAAAATCAATAAAATATATAAATCTTTAATTAGTCATAATAATATATATATATACTTATAATTGTTGATATATTAAAATATAATTATTAAAATCCATACTAATAATATTACAGCATTATAATAAATAATATATTATAAAAAGAATTTAAACATTTATATTTGTAATGTTGTTGATTAAAATATATTATATTATTACATATGTCATATATATAAACATTATTAAAATACTAATAGTTTAGTTTTCTTATAAATTAAGTTGATAATTAATTTTATATTCACTAATATTACACTAAAAATAATTCACTATAAATTGAAATATAGTTATCAGTATTTTCAAATACATATATGAATTTTAATAATATTAAATATTTATTCATCTATATAGTTAAAAAAAATCATGCAAATATTATTAAATTTTTTATAAATATAATTATTATTAATATTATTTCAATTATGTTGCGAGGAACCCCTCCATTTTTACTAAATCAAAACTCTTCTCTCATTTCTTGGTAGTGGGATCCCATTATATAGCCTTTGTAGGTCCACAACCCATAAGCTCTATTACATGTTCCATCCGATCACTGGCCTGTAGACCCAAAATGTTGAGGGGAGTATCCTCTGGTGCGCCTCGCCCAATGTGCCAAACTACCCTCAACCTACAACTCATCGGAGGTATCCTCCAATATCACCGGCATCTGTGGTCATCCCCGATACCATGTTCTATCTACACCTCATCCTTCTTCATTGCTAAGGTTCAACACCACCCCCATGCTCTTCACGTTCCATCATTAATAGAATACCATACCCCATTGCATCATTTTCCACAAGTAAACCCCCAAGTATGTCACCTATAGAAGACTCACCAAGTGTGTCTAAGGTCGAGCTTGTATCAAATGCTGAAACCAACACCCAATAATAGTGTATGCATTGTCTCGAACCCGCTATCATGATGTAATACAGAAGGAGGATAACCACTAATCGTTCACCTTGTCTACACAATTATTATAAATATTATATATATAACGAATATTATATACATTTATATAATTATTCCTTTATTATAAATATATTTAATTTAAATTTAATTTTTAATTTTATTATATTTACTTATACATTAATATATATTAAAAATTATTTATAATTATATATAATGATTAATATTTCAGAAATAAAATTAATCACATTGAAATATAATTATTTACAATTAAAGTTTTTATGTAATTAATAAAATATAAATGTTTTAATTATTTTTATATTATTTTGTATCATTAGGATTTATATTTTTAAATTTATATATAAAATTATTTTATAATATAATGACACATTTTTTTAATTAATGTCATATTTTTTAAAAAATATATTCATTTATATAAATAATAATTTTTTTATTATATTTTAATATTTTAATTGTAGTTAATAATTAATTATATATTTTTGATATAGTCAATAAAATATATAATTAATTATAATTAATTAGTAACAATAATATATCTAAATATTATTTATTTTAAATTTATTTAAATATAATTATAAAATTCTTACTCTTAATTTTTATTGTTTCATAATTATTAACATATTGTGAACATCATTATTCATTTATATTTTTAATTTAGTTGACAACAAATATTATATTATTTCATATATATATATATATTATTAATATAATAATAAGGCAATAGTATCAAAAAAAGAATGGGGCTTAGAGGCCCCTATATTAATTAAAATAAAAAACGTAAAAAGGGGAGGGACATACATGACAAGGGTTATCCACAATTGAAATAATAAGACATTAATAAACATGGTAGACATCTCAAAATAGAGTACACATACTATGATAAGTGACTCCTCCACCCTGGTCGTGAGGATGTTGTCCCCTCTTCCATGTCTTAGCTCACTACCATGTCTCACCTCCATCATTTGAAGCCTCATTATAAAAATTGGCCTTTGTATCTTCCACTTCATCATCATCAACACTCCTTCACCCTTCCACTTTAGTCCTTTTAGGGGCATGAAACTCAAAAATAGATATGCGAGTTCTCCTTCTTTCTCCCCAATGAGAATGAAAACTTTCCTACTTTTTCGTATTTTTAGAAACAAATTCATTATGCACTACCCTCTGAGATAATCATTGAGAATTACTTCTAAAAACCTTTTTTGAACTCCTTTCATCCTTAGTGAGAATCAAATAATAGGACTCCCCTTCTCATACCATCGTTATGTCCTAATGTGTAGGTACCTCAACAAGACTATCCAAAAGGGTATCCACAACAACAGTCTTCTCCACTACCATAATATCCTTACAAATATGAGCCTTCCCAAGAACTAAAGACTCCATATTAGAAGTTTATTTAATAGGACTGATATCCCTACTTTGAAAACCATCTAAATATACATCATCAATGCATGTTGAAGCTAGTTCTCACACATCCAGATCCACTATAAGATGATCATATCTTGAAATGGAAGAATCATCATCCCTAATGTGGGAAGGGGTCACCATAGTCCAAGCATCCTCAATAATCATTGTATAACCTATTAGTGAATTCTAATCTTGTTTATAAGGAGTTATGATAATAGGATTCCCTTCGATATTACTAGAAAAGGTCACACGGAACTTCTATGGTTCACATGAAGATATAATCAGCAATTTAGTTTTCCCATTACCTTTGAAAATGGCCAAAATCTATTACAACCTCAATTCCATGTCCATTGCAGCCAAAGTGGAAAGATCATTTTCTAATTGATCATTTGAAGAATCATAAACTTATTTAAAATCATTTAAACAATTATAAATATCATCCCTAAAGAAGGTTCCTATAGGGGGAAAACTTTCATCAACCTCCTCATCATCTGCGATGTCACCTCATGACTGATCACAACCTTAATCAAGCTAATATAACAGATCATCGCCCAAAATAGGTCCATGATCTAGCTTTGGGGTTACTAAGAAATCATAGAAGGTAAAAATCCTTATCATATGAGGATAACTATAGGAACCAAAAAGCAATATACTTACAAGGTCTAATCAATTATGCTGCTGAACTAGAATGTTCATTTGATCAAGGAGCATGGATACCAAAACACTCATGTCTTCCCTCCTAGCCAATATCATCAGTCTTATAACTGATTTTCGATAATAGAAAATAATCATTTTTAACTGTATTATTTTATTTAATATAATTTCAATATGACCGATAGCCTATACGATAATGAACTTCATGCTGAACCAAGCCAAAAAATACATTATTTAAAATTATCAATTATAACCTATCCATCAGATTAGCAGGTAAAATAGGATTAAAAAAATTATAAAATATAAATAAGGGGCTTAATCAATACAAATGTATTGATTAATTATATTTATAAAAGTACACAATTATTATAAAATTCATTTATGCTTAAAAAATATGTTTTCTTAAAAAAGGAGTTTTAGTTCTTTCTATGTGTGGATAATATAACTAATTTTTTCCAATTTTAGTAGTTTAATTTTATAAAAAAATTATTATTTTTGAAAAAAATTTGTGAAAATTATCTTACGGTGAATTGTTAATATTTTTCCAAAAATAATGGTTTCATGGATATTGGTGAAAAAATTAACATTATTTAATGATAAAACAAATATTATTATTTCGGGAGAAGTGTTAATATCTTCGGGTGAAGTTTTAAAGGTAGATTTACATTATAAATTCGTATATGACATTCATGAAATATTAATCATTATTAAAATAAAATATATCCTTTAATTTCTTTATTTTCCATTTATTTAATAATGATAACATTGTTCGTGTGTACGTGTGGCTTACCACCTCAATAAAGCAATGTGATTCATTTTTAATAACCACATCACATTACAACTATATATTTGTGTGTTTATAGAAAATCTATGATATTTATGTTATAATTATCATTATTTAATGATTAAAAATTGCACTTGTTCTTATCATTATGATCATTGAAGAATGGAAATGTTACTCATGTATATATAGACTTACCATCTTTGTAACGCCCCGACCCCAGTTACCCAGAGTCGGTGCATTAATTACATAACATTGGCATGATCACAAGAAAGATCAAATCTCGAAAGACCGATTGGTTTAGTAGCCTTGGAAACACTAGATATATTCATAAGTTTTACATTACATCATCAAAATAAAAAAAAATACTACAAAAACATATTGTCTCCATAGTCCATACTATTAACCCCTCATAATATCCATGCAAGTCATTCATAGTTTACTTCTTTACATACTGGGAAAATAAAACATAGAAAAGGGGTGAGCTCAAATGCCCAGTAAGGATAACAATATAGCGGAAACTTTCATAAATAAGAATAAACATTTAAGGCAATGTATAACTAAAACAAAAGCCTTTTAAACTTTAACTTCAACATAGTATGGCATAAATAAAATGAAATAATGCCATTTACTTATTCACATGGATATTCTACTAATCTAATAATCACATGAAATATCAATAACCACGTTCATAATGATGGAATGCATAATGCCAGACTATCATAACCACATAGCCAAGGCCTCGTGCCAAGACTACAAATAAGATTTTGCCAAGGCCTTGTGCCAAGACACTAGTTTGTCTCATGAGACCTACCAATGCATTGAGGAGCTATAGTGGGCTCCACCTGTCACATATTAAGTCCAATGCATTCCCATATGAAAAGGTTTCAACATAACATAAACATTCGTATTAAAACTAGCATACGAAACGTCAATACTTTCACCATAATCCATGAATGGTACATAAAAATTAGCACATCCATAGTCAAACATATCACAAAACCTTCAATACAATATAAAAGTTTTGTATCATAATATATCATCCTCAAATAAGCGTAAAATCCATTAAAGGATGTTGACATAGATGAAATCAAAACTCTTTTTAAAGAAATATCTCTTTCTATTTTGAAATCATTTAAGAGACATATATTTATAAAATAAAGACATTTTCTTTGAAAATATTTTTATAAGCTTGTAAGGGAAGCTTTGACGATTTTATAACGGTGGAAAATAACCGCACCCGCCGTATAAGTTAAAAAAACATTCTTATCTTAATTCTGTCGAAAAGGTTAAAAAGCACCTTGTTTGGAAAATGACGGAAAGATTCCCTTATAAACCTCTTATAAAAAGTAAAAGAAGGGTATAAATGACTTTAACCCATATTCTTTTAAATATTAAAAATGTTTCGAAATACATTTTGAAGAAACATGGACGTGGATGATAACGAGGTCCCAGTAGATAATTATGTATAAACAACCTCAGATAATGAAGAGATTGCGAAATAAACCCTTACCTTGTACTTTTCCTTGGATGGGGTAGGTTAACCTCCTGTATAATGGTGAAATAATTTTTATTAAATTATAAAATAATCATATACATTATTATGATATCATATATGATCTTTTAATATTGATTTGATAATAATTTCTTAGTATTATCGTTGTTTCGGGTGTGAACTTACTTGTTTTCTTTTGTATGTTTTGTTACGTAAGACATGTTTGTAAAGTATAGGTTGTATATTATTCATATCCAGAATGATATCAAGTCTTTAAACATCATTTTTAAATCATCAAATGATAATTATACTAGAATGGATACGATGGAGAATGAATCTCATCGCATTCGTGGAGATGGTAGTCCGTACGTACGCACGAGCGACAATATCTTTCTTTTGATATTAAAATAATATATAAATGGATGGTATATCATATATACAGAATCATTAACTTGTTATATTTATTATTTACATGAGTTACACATCATTATTATACCCATCCAAATAATATTATATTGAATAACAATTACACCACAACATGGAGACGGTAAGCCGTACGTACGCACGTATGGTGACATGTTATTAAAAGGGTGGATAGAATACTGAATATGGTTGTACCATATTTATAATAACATCACAGTATATAAATGATACTGGAGTTATTATTTTAGAATGGTAACAACAAAGGAAGAATAAGTGGAAGAAGAAATGAACTTGAAAATGGGTGGTGAAAACATTACCTCTTCTTCGGGTTCTTCCTTTTGATTTGATCAAAAGGGATCCTTAGGTTGGCTTTCTGATCAAACTAAGGCCTCTAGGTTGTAGTTAGGGAAGTTGGGAGAGTATGTGGGCAGAGGTTGGCCGAGCCAAGTGGCTTGAGAGGTGTGAGGAATGAGTAGAAGTGGTCTCCTTTTATAAGGGAGAGGAGGGGCTCTTTAGGAAAGAGTGAAAGTATTACTTTATAATATAATTATATTCGGTTTATAATGGTCCAAAAATCATTGAGGTCGAAGCTAAGATGACTCGTATTCTAAATAACATCAACCAATAAGAATTTGACAGGTTTTAGATAATATTGTAATCATTATAATCTTATTTATTTAAATGATTTATTAATGAGGTAAACATTTCATCATTATTGTGTCATTAATAATTTATATTATTTGATGTCTAAAAATTATAAATAAAATATCATTATGTAGGAAATCTTTTTATCATTCTAAGGAATATTTTTAATCGAAAATACAACATGTATATCCCTATGTAAAAATTGTTCTTTTAAAAGATGTAAGCTTATGCCATTTTTATTTTTATTTTAACTTTATTAATATAATGTGTCCCTACCACATAAAAGTGGCTCTAAGGGGTCCCCAAATCGACCCAAGGATACCCAGGGTCGGTTATGTGTCCACCAATAAGGTTAGGACACGTTTTAGGGTAATTTGGTATCATTATAATATTATTTTTTACCCTTATTTACCGGATTTACCCTTTAACCATGGTAAATAAAATATTTACCGCAGTAATTATTCAAAATGTGTAAAAATAAAAGTTAACTATTTACATAATTTGGACATCCTGATTCCAAATATGTAATCGATTTTTCCAAATTCAAAACACAGAAGTGGCAGAAATTAATTTAAAATTAATTCCCGTTGTTAAAATAAAAAGCGTGTTTTTAAGAGATAATAACTATCAAAAGATTGACACTTGTTTATGTCTGGTTTAATTGTGAAATTATGTCCAATGAAAAAAATTAAATTAAATGGTAATAATATATTCTAAATATACTTTAAAACCACTCAAATTCATAAATTATCAATATTAATTATTTTGATTAAAAAAGTTGATTTTAATTAAAATTTAGTAATTTTCATTATTCATCAAAATATAAAAGTTATCCGAAAAGTACAAAAATTTCACCCTAGGCTAATTTCAATATTCCGAATCCAAAAATGAAGTCCATTTTGCAATATAAAATATATATGATTTCAAAAAGTATGTATTACTATTCACAACGACTAGTTTAATTAGTTGTGGTGTGTGTTAGAACTCGAGGTTGCGTACAACACACGCTATCGCATTATTTGAAGGGAAACGTACCGTAGAAGCTTGGGGTGTTACAATCTCTATGATTTTAACATAGTTCATTTTTTCTTACTATATTTCTTGATTGGTTTAAAATTATATTTTATGTATGAAGATTATTATTATTTGATGATTATTATTCTAAATAATATTAAATAATTACCTGATTGATTATAGTAAACCCACCAAATTCATTTTGGATATATGAACTGATTATCGTTAAAACATCAGATGTTAACATAATCGATTAAGTCAATTAATATAACATGTTAATAAATAAAATATAAGTAATAATATACATCAAATGTTTTATTGATATGTTAAATAATTTCCATAATCTTATTATTTAGGATTATAAATAATGCACATGACGATTCAGACCTAAGGTAAGGGATTTCGTCTCAGTTTTCATTCATTGAGGCATATTTTAATGTTATACACCAATTTCTATTATATGGTGTTTATAATTACCCTTTAAAATTTATATCATGAATCTTTTATAATATATGGTATTGTAAATTTAAATTTAAAATATTTCATTCTAGGAGATTTGACTAGAACGATACCTAGTGGAAAGAGGTTTAATAACTCAATTTAATTTTTTTGGTTTTTTTGACAAAACTTTTATTTGGTTATATTAATTCTTCATTGGATTTGATATTATAAGACTATGTGTTTAATGAATTTTGATTATTTTATGTTTCAATTAAATGTTTTTTATTTTGATTTACATTTTATACACATAATAAACTAGTTTATTAATACTCAATTCTACATTATGATCGTTGAATGATATTCCATCTCAATTTCCACTCTACTAAGTTATATATTTTATTATGCATCTATTTATTTTTATGAGGTTTCTATAATACACCTTTTATATGTTATATCATGAATATATTTATATTCGTGGTATTTAATGTTTCATTTGAATTTATTTCATTCATGGTGGTTGTGATTCAGATTATACCAATGTGGTAAGGGTTTAGGATTCAATCTCATTTTAATCGGTATTATTTACGCTTGAATTTATATTAAATGAAATTATGTTATCATTGTATAATTAACCAATTAAATTTTCATCATCAATTTTTATTGATTAATTTTTCAAGTAATAGTATATTTTCCCTCTCTATTATATAGAAACTATGGAGAAAATGTTATTTAAGAAACCAACTTTATTTTTATTTGCGATCAAAAATGAATTCTTTTAAATATCAAAGAATTATAAAAATTATTTAAGAATATATTTAATATTATACTATGATTTTTTAAAGTAATATTAATTTTTTTTTACTATATATAAAATAATTAAAAGGACTCTTCTTTTCATTTCCCAAACAAGGCGGTTTGTGACTTTTTACTGAAAATTTGAATGGAATCCTTATTTCAAAATACTCAACATGAATAGAATTTTCCCATCATCATGACCACCCATTTATTTTAAGATTCATTTATATGATTATAAGGATTATTTGAAATAAAAATTTTCCATTAATATTTTGGGTAATATTTTATACTCTAAATAATTGATTTCAATGTGAAAATGTTATTTTCCTCAATAAATTTTACAATGATATTTTGTTAGTATTTTTATCCATAAAAATAATCTATGTCGAATCTTATACTAATGATATAATCTAATGATTCTATCCACCATATTTCTATGGAAGGATTATGATCATTTTTATTATGTAATGTACAAATATTATATTTTCTTATTATTTAAATATTCTAAGTTATTTAATTTTAAGGAATATTGATAAATTTCATTTTTTTTTCATATGATAAATGTATTAGACTTATTAATTAATGGTAGATCCTATAATTGCATAACCTCTCTTTGAATCAGTAGGTTTAAGGAGAAAAACTAGATTGGGTATTTTGTCAAGGCCTTACCCATTTATGTAATATTTCTAATTATGAGGCCACAATGGTATGTTTTACATGTCCGGAATTATGAATTCAATCATTGTGAGATTAGTTATTAATTTCAATGTGATAATTTTAATATTTATGATATCTATTGATACGTTCCTAGATAATGTGATTAGTTATTTGTAAATTTTTTAT
This sequence comes from Viscum album, assembly GCA_963277665.1. Classification (NCBI taxonomy): domain Eukaryota; kingdom Viridiplantae; phylum Streptophyta; class Magnoliopsida; order Santalales; family Viscaceae; genus Viscum; species Viscum album. The sequence continues at coordinate 687,088,198 of OY728135.1, forward strand.
TTTAATTTATTCTTACAATATTATTCATCATTATCATGTTATTAATTAAATGACATGTGTTTTCAGTTATTTACCATTCCATATTAATTATTCCTTATTTACTCATGACAGCTTCTATTATACAAAACCCTTTGTGATCAACTGAATTCACCGTTTTTTTCCATTTCTTAGGATATAAGGAAAGAATATTTGAATGAGTTAAATTATGAAGAATAATTACCCTCACAATGCCATGTATTTTTTTTCAAAATTAATGTGAGATTTAAGTATTCATCTAGTTAAATAATACTAAGGAACTGTTTAGATATTCGGGTTATGATTACTTGTATTTAGTGCCAATGTAATAAAGTAACCACTAGCTCTTGGATACTATGGTATGAGTGTTTACAAGTGTTATTAGAGGAATTTTCATAAAAAAACATGTGAAATATATTTTGTAAACCATTGATTAAAGCACATAACCCTATAACAAACATAGAGTTTATGTCTAATTATAGGATAACACCATAATGTTTTTAGAAGGGTAAAAATGTTGTGGGTTTTTACCAATACATCCTTGTTTGGATACTACAAGAGGATATGGTTATGGTACATATATATTTATGGGTAATAATCTTGAAAAGAGTTGGATGAGTATATCATAGAATCATTATCGTGCATGGTGAGTTTTACCTGACTGTACTCTATGTTTTACACTCCTGGGGTATATTCTTGGGAAATTCACATTTTTCTTATGAACAATTATGATGAATTAGAGAATATAATCTATGGAAACTTATGATATGATATAGTTATATAGGATAAAATATAAGTTTTTGTGGATGATATGTTTAATGTTGATAGTATGTTTAAATTAATAGATACATCTTTTGAGGTATGATGTAATGTTAGATTAACATGATTAATGATATTTTTTCACAATATTATTGTTAAAAACCCTTTGTTGTAGTATATTTTTTTAGAGAAAATGTCATTTGAGGATTTATAATTTTATAACATGTGGACATAAGTTTGAAGGTTTCAATAAAAATCAGGGTTAATATGAAATTTTATGACTAAGATAATTTTTTAGGATTTCGACCATATTTCTTGGGATGATAAATAAATATATAAATATATTTTTTTGTAAAAAGGAAAACTTGTTACATCTGAGAAGGCCACGGGGATTGAAACCACAATTGATGGGTGATAATGGTGCAATTCCTACCACTATCCAACATGAAGTCCTGGTAATAATGAATTTTTTTAATGATTTTATGGAAAGTATTAAGATTATTTTTATGGAATCCCGCCTTTTTATCACATAAACTTTCATTTACATTTTACAAAATCGAGGATCTTTAAGGTTTAGTGTCTTGGAAACCAGGAACTTAAAACATGAAACAAAAAAAAAATTCTTCTTAAACACTTGAAAGGCTTCTCCTTATGTTCATCCTAGGTTCATTTCTACATCTCAGAACCTGGGGACATACATCAAAGGAAAGGGTGAGCAGAAGGCCCAGTAATTAAAACAAGAGAAACATTTTACATGTGAACTTGAGATACTTCAATAAGGTCATGAAAAGAACTTTAAGGCATGAGAAAGAAATAATGAGATATATCATAATAAAAGTAACATTTTTCATAACTTGAAGATGTGGCTGCAAAATTTAATATTGAAAATCGTTTCTTTTCACCAAGGTCCATCCCCAAGGTGTCGTTAAAAATTACCATGGTTATTCACCAAGGCGTCGTTAAAATGGTCATCTCTAGAGATTAATTCTTTACCCAATGCATTGGAGTGCTATCAGGGCGCACCCTTAAATTTGACATTATTATCATGTGAGCCACATATATCATCATCAAACATTTCATAAATAACCCATATAGCATAAAAGAAATGGGTTTCATTTCATAATCATAACGTTTTAAAAACTGCTTTAAAGACATGATCTTTACGTCACTTTAAAACCCACAGAAAAGGAAGGTGGGTCTCATGTATGTAAATACCAGAATTTAAAATAGACATTTTTGTATATATGTGAATACCACTTTAGAAGAAAGAGCTTTGAGTATTCACTTAATAATATAAAAGAACTTCAGAAAAAGAGAGAGACATTTTGAGACGGAAATTCTGCAGCATAACGGCTATGTTACGAGGTTTTAGAATACATTAAAAAGAGAGGGAAAATGGGTCAAACATTCATAAATGACCCATAAAATAGTCGATGGACATAATAAGAAGGATACATGATCATGGTAATGAAATTGAATGGACATACCATTTGAAATGAAAAACATGGAAGGAAGACAAAAATTAGATTTCTCTTATGAAAGTTCGGCAGCCTAACGGCGTTACTTAAACCTCAACAAAAATGATTTGAAAAGATCAAATAGGGTCTCTAATAATGTGAACATAAGAGTTCAGTATGATAGATATAGAGATAATTCCCCAACATAATTAGAAATGAACTTGAAAGACATGACATGAAAGTAGAACTTTGAAAAGAATGAGAAGGGTGAAAGAATCCCCTAAAAAATTAGGCAGCCTACCGGCGCCACTTAAAACTTCAAAATACTGAATTGAAGAGATCAAAAGGGGTCTCTCATAATATGATCATAATATTCCATTATGATAGATATAGAGATCATACCCCAACATAACAAAAAGTAACTTGAAATAATTGACATGAAAGTAGAACTTCAAAACGAGAAGGGTGAAGAACCACTTAAAAATTCGGCAGCCTAACGACGCCACTAAAAACTTCAAAATACTGAATTGAAGAGATCAAATGGGGTCTCTCATCATTTGAACATCAGAGTCCAGTATTATAGATATTGAGATCATACCCCAACATAACAAAAATGAACTTGAAATACTTTACATGAAAATAGATCTTGAAAAATGAGAAGGGAGAAAGGATCCGTTACAAACATTTCGGCAGCCTAACGGTGCCACTTAAAACTTCATAAAACGAAATAATGAGAGTAAGAGGGGATATCTCATTATATGAACATAAAAAGGGCAGTAATATGAGTATAAAAGAACATCCTCCAACATAAGAACATGTAGCATAAAAGGAATGACATAAAAGAGATTACTTGAAATGAAAGAGAGAGGTCGGATCCCTTACCTTAAAATGTAACTTTTAAACCTCAAAGGATGGGACATTGAGGGCTTGGGGGAACCTTGGAAGGACACCTTGGGAGGTAATGAGACCAGAACTTCGTTGGGGGAGAGTTGGGAGTGAAAACTAAAGGAGGAAAGGGTGGGTATTTATAGGGAAAGTGAGGGGACAAGGCATTAATGGCCAAGGGACACCTCACTAGTGGTTTTGGCAAAACCATGTGCTTGCCCATGGTATTTTCCCAGGGTATTGGCCACTTGGGACTCCTCATAACTTATCTTACTATTCATAATTCGACCATATTGAATATATACTTAATACATCATTTAATGATGTCATTAAACACCCGTAACTTAAAAACTATATTTTCACTATTCATCAAAAATTCAACTTTCTCAGAATAATCCCAAAATTTCACCTTAACCAAATATCGATGCTCTAAATACATTTATGAACTCCATTTAATAAAAATAATTTTCTAAATAATTTTAATTTAATTTTTAATTAAAAACACTATTCATCAAAAAGTTGTTTTTTTTCAGAAAAATCCCCAAAAATTACCATAAAATAATATCGATGCTCCGAGTTCAAAAATAAAGTCATTTTTATAAAAATAATTTTCTAAATATTTTTAATTAAATTTTTAATTAAAAAACACTATTCACCTGAAAAAACTAATACTTGAATAATAATTTATGAAACCGTTATTTAACCATTTTATTGAATCACATTACTTAATCAAGGTTCCTACATTATTTTAAAACTTTCTTTAAGTGAGATTACTAATCCATTTGGTCATATTACTAATCCTAATCATAAAATCACTATTCATAATTTACTATTCATCAAAAATCAAGTTGATCTTTTTAGACTCCAAATTTTGTACTGAACATAATTGTAGAAGGACATTTTTTGAAAATAATTACACATTTTTAATTATTTAAGGTTTACATAAACATTTTTAAAATATCCTTTTTCTAAAATTCATCAAAAATATGAATACTATATTTATCCGGTCATTTGAAAATTCATAAACTTCATCATAAGAAGAAATCCCAATTTTTATTTAAAACAAAGGATTACACAAGGTAGTTACGGTCTCCTTACATAGCCTCTTATCACACCAGCATAGGACCTAAGTGTAAGGTGTGCTAAGGTGAGAGAGTCTGAGGGAGGCTCGACCAACATTGCCCGAGTAGTAATTTCAATCAGTTTGAACTTCTCGCGAAGGCGATTCCGTTCTAGCCTTACACGATGAAGTTCGGCTTGGGTTTGGTCCAGAGCAAAGCCCAATGGTGCTACCTCCTTCCCAAGTTCTGTTATATGGGCTTCGATCGGTCCAAGACTACTTGGTGAGGCCATCAAATCTTCTTTCTATAATAATTAACCAAGATTACTTGTATTTAGAGACAATAATCAAAACATTTTGTTCACAGCGGTCATTTTGACTGATGGTCATATAACAGTCAGAACCCAATGGTCTCATTTTAATTATAATCAAGTTTATCAAATAAAACATTTTTTTTGAGTATAAAAATAAAATAAAATAACACATGAAATTAGGAAACAAGATTTATTCAAAATTTCGGGTCGTTACAATCTTCCCCCCTTAAGAAATTGCGTCCTCGCAATTTTTAAAAAATTGGGTTTTGAAATTTCATTGAAAGTCCCACATCAGAAAAAGAGTCTGTGACACCATTACATTAAATCAAAGAAAAGGAAGTACAAAGGCCACCCGAGTTTACTCATACTAGGATTCCATGTAGGAAACATCGACATGGAGGAGAAAACAAAGGGTCACGTCCTAAAGGAGAGTGATAGAAAACATGATTTGGAGGAAGTTAACCACCAGAAAATCCCAAAATTATGATGTGTGCAAGTGGTCTTTGATTACCTAGTAGGAAACGTAAACCAACAACGTTTTTGTTTTATGTTCCTTTTCATAACTTTGAGGAATTCATTTACAACATAGAACAAAAACATAAGGAAATATATCTACCTTCATGTAGAGTTTAATCCTTTAATAAGTTTCTACCCAAAACTAATCTTTTCTCTAAACTATGAGCATTCAAAACTACTTGGTCTCATCAAAACACAAGAATCATCTTCTAGAGAATCACATAATCCAAAAAAGATTAACTATCTATTTCTTTTATCTTTAAACATTATCCCAAAAACCGAAAGGGTAAG